>CAJNDT010004112.1:726758-1320296 GCA_905221615.1 Symbiodinium sp. CCMP2592
GAGATGGCTCGCCTTCATAGCTGGGGCTGCTGCTATGTTCGAACCCAGAGCTACTGGGCCCGTTTTTGTGCCGTTGCCAGACTACGTCGGACAAGGACTTCATACCGACCTTGTCCGGGTGGGGCGTTTCCCATGGAGGACTGATTTTGACACTGCGAACCTGTTGATGGTGGTTGAAGGCAGGCAGGTAAGGGTAGTATGCCTAAGCCCTTTCTGGGGGGCAGGTCATGTCACGGTGGTTGAGGCTGAGGCCTCCTGCACACACTCCTTTGGACGAGCGGATCGTGACAGGATCCTGTGGGCGGATGGGTACGCGCCGGTCTGGCCCTCCCCGGTTGCCTGTGAACTGGCTGTTGTCCCCACTCCGCCAGACCCAACTACCGTGTGCATCGTGGCACGGGTTTGGCATGCCACTGTGGCCCTTCTGCTACCACGGGTAGTCACTGTGGAATGGCTGCTGCGGACGCTGCGCCATGCCTTCGGGCGACATGCCCTTACACTTGCGCTCCCGCCGCAGCTTAGACGACAGGCTACTGCGGCTACGTCCTACCTTCAGCTCCGGTCCGGTGATTATGTCCTTGCCATCCCTGAGACAGCACGGCCTGGCACAACCGCCACAGACGATGAGTCTTTTGTGCGCCATGCGGTTGCCTGGAGTTTGCCTTTTCAGATCCTCACTCCGATCCGACTGCGGCTCTGGAGACCGGGGCAATCCATGCCGCAGCAGCTCGAACTACCTCAAGGTGATACGTGGGATCCGGACTTCTTGTCCTTTGCCTCGTTCTCTCGGGCCCATGTTGCTGGCTCCTGGGTCCCTGTCCCCTGGGTCAGCGACGAAATCCCCAATATGGTGTGCACTGCGAGCCATGGGCGAGAAGCCACCGTTCTCCATGAACGTGATGGCCGTTGCTGTTGTCTCAGTGTGGATAACCCGAGCTCGCTCGAGTGCTTGGCCACAGTTTTGTCAGCAGCCCCTTCCACTGTCCAGGTGTTGGGCCTTCACATCCATGCCGACCGGCCCATCGCACTCCGCGACGGTGACATCATCATTAGTGCACCAGCCACCCCCACCTCGTCAGACCCTGAGACTGCGGCCTTGCCAAATGCCATGAGCGGAGCTGACTCCAGCTCGGTCTGCAAACTCGTACCACCTCTTGGGGTTGCCCTTTGTAGTCTCATCCCCCGAAGTTTCCCACGAGGACTTTGCCTGCTGGTTACCTTAGGCGGCGTGGGAGCGATGGACCCAGAGGGGCAAGATGACTCTGAGTCTGCCACTCGGCCTCGCTCTCGTTCTCCCCCTCCGGGCTTCCTTGCATCTACAATGACGTCACCACCGGGACAGTTCGATGCTGTCCCACTCGATGCCCTGCTCACGGGAGAAGACCCTAGCGTGTCAGTTGTCCAGCTATGGTGCCCTTTTGCGGGGGTCAGCGCACCTACAGCTGTCAGCCTGGCCTCGTTTTGGCAACAGGTGGAGACCCTCGCCACCGTCCACTCGCCCATAGGGTCCACTGGAGCCAATGTCTGTAACCCCCCCGTCAGACAAGGGACACTCCAGTTAGTCACCAGAGCTCCTGAAGAGTTTGTCACTGTCCTGGTGGAAGGGCTTGGGCAAATCTTCGCCATGATGCTGCCGGCAGTTATCACGTATGATGCCCTGAAGACCACAATGACTATCCGCGTTGGTGTACCGGTCAAAATTGGGGCACCACTCCCATGCCTTATCTCCGGCAACGCTGATTTTAAGCTCTACCTGCGTAACGGGGATCGGTTGACGATAGGATTGGCTTCCTCTCACCCCTTACGGTTGGACCCTTGCTGCCCGTGGTTTTCCACTTGGGTTGAGGCCGGTGTCGCTGCGATCTGGCACGCCCCTTTCAAAGTGGCAGAAGCAGGCGAGGTCGTTCTGTGGACCCCGGACCAGGCGCCCACCGTCGTCACCATTCCGGCCTCCAGCGAATGGGATCCACGTGGTCTCACAATCCGAAGTCCAGGCAGTGGGGCACTGAATGGCCGCTGGGTTCCCGCGCCGGTCCGGCCCAGCCGACGACCGTGGCTACTGCGCAGGGCCCCTCGTCGGTTCTCCCGCACCATCCTGTTCTCAGGCCATACTCTAAGCTGCACCCATGTTAACCCCGCGCAGGCCGCTGCTCAGTTGGTGCCTATGTGGTTTCCTCGGGAATGAACAGTAATGGCCCACCCGTCCCTGACCCTGATCTCCGGGACGGTGATTGGCTTGCAGATGGCGCTACGGGCAGGGCAGGTCCTCGGCCACTGCTGTCTCCAATTATCTTCGTACTTGTAGCTGCAAGTGGAACACTGCGGCTGCCGCGCTCCCTGTGGATTCCGGTCCTGTGTATCTCCTTCAGTTATGTCCTGTGCGGTGCAGGCCTGCCTGGACAGGACCTACTGACCGGCAACGCCCGCCCTTCCGCCGCCTCCCTGTTCAGCGCTGGTCTTGGGGCTGGCCATTTGTACCCACATCACCGGACCCGGGTTCCTTGCCCATCGCCTCTCACTTGTTATCTTGCTGCCTGGGGGGCTCCGGCGCCTTCCACCCGCCTCCGCCGAGAGGATACGGGAGCTGTTTACCGGGATATGACCGATGTGGCTGCCCTGCAGGTCGGTATTCTCAACGCCTGGGGCGCACCGCTGCACACGCTCATGCCAGGCAATGGTCACGCCGCCAAGATGTGGCAGGCCTTCCCTAGTTGGCCAGGGGGGGTTCCCGACGCTCTTCTTGTCTCCACGGACGGCTCCGGACAAGGGGATGGCGGGTGGGCCTTCGCAGTCTGGGCGCGCCGGAAAACTACCTGGTACCGTTTGGGTTGCGCGGCCGGTCCTCTCCTTGAGGCTAAATGGTACCCGATTCCGCCGGACCAAAGACACCCTTCCTTTGCCTCCTTTCATGCAGAAATGGCTGCGCTGTATGCAGCCGCAGCATGGATCAGCACTTACTGCAGTCTGCACGAGATGTGGTGCAGCTCGCGCCCTGCTTCTGTGACCATAGCGGTGGACAACACTGCGGCCTTGGGTATCGCGGCGGGGCAGGCCACTGCCCAGACTGCGGCGGCAAAATCGTTGAGGTGCCTTTGGCAATTAGTTCAGGCTAAGCACAGCACCAGGTTCTGCCACACTCCAGGGCACACAGGAGTCTTCGTCAACGAGGTTGTCGACACACTTGCCGGACTAGCATCACAAGGGCTGGAATGGAACCACCTCCCCCGGCTCACGGCGGCATCGCTCTCCCTTGCCATGGACGAGCACGGCCCCTGGCTATGGGCCCTCCATAGATGCACGATGTTGGCAGGCACGCCGTGGCTACAGCTTAGCGCAGGAGACGAACCACTGCCCACAGAACCGAAGGAGGCCAAGGAGGCTCCTGTTGCTGCTCCACCGGAGCATGATTCCCAGTCGGTTACGTCCCTGCCGATCGTCCTTGTCTCTGCCAACGTTCAAACCATTAAAGATGACAAGAGGCACTTCTTCTCCGCTGCCGCAGGGGGACAGCACAGAGCCTTTCTTGTTCGTCAAGCTGATTCGCTGGGACTTGATGTCCTCTGCCTGCAAGAACGCCGTAGCAACCCGGGACGGTACTCATCCGGGCCCTTTCTCACATGGCGTAGCGGCCATGAAAAGGGACAGTACGGAGTGGAGGTCTGGTTTCGCCGCACGTGGCAAGGACACCACCTTCAGCTGCAAGACTGGAGGATTTTGTCAGCCTCACCGCGCTGGCTGCTGGTTCGCTGTCTCAGACCAGATGTTCCGCTGGCCATTCTCTCAGCACACGCACCACATGCGGAGCGGCCCGAACAGGAAATCCATCAATTTTGGGCAGCGATTCGGCACGCACTGCACCCGCTGCCACCTCATACCATCCTGATCATGGGTATTGATGCCAATGCGGACTTCACTGCGCCAGACGCAGAGCATCGGCTCATAGGGGATCTTACTGACAGCAGGCCACCTAGAGAGGGTGATCTAGAGCTGCTGTCATTTGTGCAAGACCACCACTTGGAGGCGCCTGCTACATGGAGTTCCCTTCACCAGGGACCCACCTGGACGTGGCAGCATTCCTCTGGGAAACAGCGCAGGCATGATCACATTCTGGTTGCCGCTGGCCACATCACAGTGGACGAGTCCAAGTGCCTCCCTGAGTTTGACATCGTCAACAGCACTCTGGACCACGGTCCAGTTGCCTGTACTGCGCGCGTAAGGGGTTGTCAACAGTTTACTAAGACCCCGGTTTCCCTGGCACCACCTGAGGCGACCGCCACGCACATTGCCCCAGAGGTTTGGGCAGGCTTCAAGTACCCGGGCGGTCCACATAGGGCCACCCTAGCCCTCACCTCCCGCTATCACCGCCTGGCCAGCCGGCATCGGCAAGCCAGTGGCATCATCCCGCGGCAACCGTACATCTCTGACGAGGCGGTTCAGGTCCTCACAGCGCTGAAAGCCGATCGCAAGATCCTTCGTCAACAGGCTCGGACCTGCACCCTCAATCAGCTCCATTTGGCCTTCAAGGCCTGGGCGGCCCGCTCTGCCCCTATTGAGCACATCCGCGTCGGCATCCGGATCGGACACCGGGCCTATGCCAGGACGTGGCTCCGAGTCCTTCGGGCGCGCGAGCATGCTCACTTCTTGGCGAGAAGGGACAAGGCAGAGCACTTCCGCAAACTTACTGCCACGGCGACCGAGTTTTGGCTCGATACAGGCCGTGCGATGGAAGCCACTCATCGGCTCAAATGGGCCTCTAGGAAGGCCGCAGAGCGGCGCAAGGTTTTTGCGGCAGGAGGCCACGATATTGATGCAGACCTGCTACTCCAATTCCAGCGCCAGGAGGCCGGCAGTCGAGTCACGAAACAAGGGCTACTCGCCGCCTTCAGGGCCTCCGAGTCCCGCCCACGCGCGCCATGCCCTGCTGCTCTGCCTTCCCTTCTTCAGGTTGAACATCAATGCCGACGCCAAAAGCTCCACAAAGCACCCGGACCGGACGGGTTGCGAAACGGGCTTTGGCGCACGCAGCCTGTGGAGGCAGCCCAGTGGCTTTGGAGCCTCTGCGCGGACATTGCCGGTCAGGGCCGGGAGCCGCTCCATTTTAAAGCTGCTATCGTATGTGCCTTGCACAAAAAGGGACCTGCCAGCGTCCCAGCCAACTACCGATCTATCGCGCTTCTCAACGGCATTGCCAAGGTCTGGCATGGACAGGTCCGGAATTCCTTAGGTCAGGAAGTACTTGCTGCCTATCACCCTCTCCAGCTGGGAGGGCGTCGAGGAGTACACACAGGCTTCGCGGTGTCTGTGTTCAGGTCTCTGACGGCCCTCAGCGACTACGCTAACCGCTCTTGGTTCGCTCTGTTCTTGGATGTCCAAGCGGCGTATTATGAAGCTGATCGGGACCTCCTCTTCGGCTGTCACGCTGCGGATGACCGACAACTCCGCGCGACCTCCCTCGCATCCGGTCTCCTTCGAGATGGGGTCCTACGAAGACGGGGCATGGCGGAGGAAGCGGTGTGTCTGCTCGAAGATTGCGTACGGTGCTCGCACTGGACTCTCGCGGGGCACGATGCCATCATCCTGGCTGGACGTGGCAGCAGGCCAGGCGACGGACTGGCAGATGTCCTTTTCGGAGCGATATTCGCTCAGATCCTCGACGATGTTGAACAGCAGCTTGCTGCACAAGGCATCGGGCACCACTCGGCGGTCGAAGCAGTTGGGGGTAGTTGCCGCCCATTCCAGGTCGCTTGGGCAGACGACCTCTCGGTGCTTACTGATGCCGACTCGGCTGAGGAGCTCGAAGCCACTGTCCCTGTTGTCACACGCACCATCGTCGACACTGCTGAATCCTATCGTCTTCGTGTCAACTTGGGTGCCGGCAAGTCGGAAGGGCTGCTGCTCCTGCGAGGTCCAGGGGCACGCGAAGCGCGAGGCAGGCTTTTCTTGCCCCAGTCGCAGGTGACGTTTGCACCGGGGCGGACCCTGCGCATCGTGGCTGAGTATAAATACTTGGGGGTGCCACAGACAGCGCCGGACAATGGCAGGAGAGACGCTGAAGCCTCCGTTCAACGGGGGCAAGCTGCTTGCTTTGATGGGCTGTCCTTTGGCTAATGACTTAAGATTGTTACAGGGATTGGTAACCGTACTGTAACAGTGTTCTAACCATGGACTAAGTGCTGACTAAAGACTTATAAGTATGCTAATTGATTACATGAGATGCTAAGATTTTTGTATTTTTAGGTTAAAGCTAATTTCATGTTAATTTTATCTTAATTTTAGCACTTGCGAAATCTATGTTTTTAAGGAAGCATAAACCATTGTTTGAATCATCTTTCTTTCCTGGCTTTATACATGAGATGCAGTCTTTTGTGGCTTTTTGCAGTGTTTTGGTGCCTTTCATGTGGCAGTCCTTCGGGGCTGTATACATGGCATGCACTTGGGGACTTTTGACATGATTGTCTTTAAATCGGGTCTTTAGCCCCTCATGGGGGCTTTATGCATGACATGCATGCAGTCATTGGAGCTTTTCACATTCAAGTCCTTTGGGGCTTTCTGCATGACATGCAGCCCTCGGGGGCTTTAGATATTGCAGTCCTTCGGGTTTTTAATATAGTCCTTCGGGTTGGATAATACATGCAGTCCTTCGGGGCTTTTGACATGCAGTCCTCCGGGGCTTTCAACATGGCAGTCCTTCGGGGCTTCACTCATGTCATGCAATCCTTCGTGGCTTTAGTCATGGTAGTCCTTCGGGGCTGACAGTGCATGACATGCATGGGCCTTGGGGGCATTTTGGTTGGATGCATGATTGTTGTGATTCTGTATAGATTGCAGAAAAGTTTGGTGCCCGAGCTTTGTTTCGATTTTGAGTTCTGGTTTTGCGGATCATGGATGGGTGGCATCCCTGTGCGACTCCTGGCTGCGACAGACTGTGCCAACCTTCGAAGAGACATTGCTGCTCCCAATGTCGGAAGAACTATGGTGGGCATTCGAGCAGATGCCAGGATGTGCAAGCACATCGCAATCGTGAGCTCCCGGCAGGCAGTAGGATTCCTTGTCAAGGGTCGCCACAGTGCGATAGGATGACTACGACTCCTCACCACTGGTGCTGCAGCTGGTGCAAGTCAGGCCTTGGGATGCACAAGCCATCCTGCACGGTGAGGCAGAACCGAATGGCCCTCCAGAGTTTGTCGCAGGGGCAAGCGACTGATTTGAACAGCATGGACTAACTAGATCGGCCGTGGTATAGTGCGGGTGCAAAAGCCGGAGAGCCACTTCTTAGTTTAAACTCGGATGTGGTATGCATGCAAGCAGCAATGGAAATCCATTGCTACATAATTCATGCATGGCAAGCAGCAAAGGAAATCCATTGGTACTTTGTTTTCAGCTGGAAGCTTCAAAGACGTGCACAGCAGCCACCTCTCTAGGCAACCCCACCGTGCCACGATGGACGACAACACCCTCAAGGCAGCGATCCGGGCGATTATGGACGACACGGAGGTGCCGCCGAACAAGCGGCTCGACCGCTTGACCACTTTCTTGAAAGAGAATGGTTTGGCATACTCCACGATGTTGTGCCCCAACGACTTCCTGGTCCATCCCCACAATAGAGGAGGGGCTATGATCAATGCACTGGACGTGCATGACAAAGGCCAAAAGATTCTCGAGTTAGGATTCAGAAGGTCTCTTCTCACGGACTCGATTTGTTTCGAATTGAGCCCGCATGAGACCCAACGACGGGTGCAAGTGGAGGCGAACGAGGCCCTTGTACAGAAGTCTTCGGGCTTGCTCGCCCCACTCCAGGGAAGCGAGCGGTATATGACGGTGTCCTCCAGCCACACCACCGCCTTTTTGAAGGCCTCCCAGCACCGGTGCAAAAGGCCAGGTGCTGCTGGCGGCTTTTTGAACCTCGAGGACGAGGCCCTCAAAGAGGCGGTCTCGAAGGGATGGCCCTGGCTTGTCCTTTCTTGGCGAGCGGAATTTCTGGTGCCAACCTTGCCAGCCTTCGTCCAGATGGTGCTGAACAGTGTGCACTCGGTTGGACTCGGCATCCAAGAGATGGAAGCGGCTCAACAGGTTGCCTTGCTGGTCTCCTCCGGTCAGAGCTTCAAAGATGCCGTTCAGTCTGTCAAGGCTTCGAGACCCGCCTGCCACTCCTACATGGACTTCGTAGGCCTGTATGTGCAGAAGTTTGGGGGAGGACCGGACTTCCCGCTCATCAGCTTCTTGTCGGATTTCTGCAAAGAGCTGAGTATCACAGTCTGCATCGGAGAGGAATTGTTTAAGGCGGTTACCTCGTGGGACTTGCAGGAGCCAAGTACCCAATTCCCGTTCCTCAGGGCTAGCCTTCTTGCATGCCAGCTCACGAGCCCCAAGATTGTAGACGGAACGGCCCGGTTGCTCGTCAAATCGGACTTGGACAGGCTGAAAGGTGCCAATGTTCGGCAGAACCTCTTGCAAGCCGAGCAGATGGTGGCTCATGCCTACCAAGTGTACGTGGATTCCGGGAAGACAACGGTCGTTCAACGAGCTTTGGGGCTCATGATGGTTCGCCTGAGCTTGATCTTGGTCAAGAAAGAGAAGCTGGGCCGCGAGAAGTTGGAGGTGTATCGTAGCCCGGAGCACGTAGCCCAGCTCTTTGCCACAGAAGCCACGAACAGTGCAGCTTCTGCCAGTGCGGCAAAAGCCGACGGGAAGGATTCAGAGGAGGAGCCGGCCTTGGACCTCTTGGGTGCCTTGAGTGTAGGAGAGCAGGCTTTGTTGCAGAACAAGCACTTGAAGAAAGATGGCAGATACGTGCATGCCGACTACCCAGAGAAGATCTTTGTTTTCACGGGTCTCGAGAACGACGAGGCCCAATTCGTGCACACCCCCCTTTATGGCTCCCCCGAAACCGTCTTGGTGCCCCCTGACCTTTTCCGCAAGTGGAAGGCGACGAGGCTGCCACTTCCCAGGGTTTTGGCAAAGGATGCAGCCGAAGGGCTCATGTATGGAAAGTCTTCCGTTTTGGCCGAGGCCGAGTTGCTTGCCGAGGCCCAACAGATGCTCTTCAAGCTCTACCAGGATCACAACTCCGGCGATTCGGCGGCCTTGGACATCGTGACCCCCACGAACATTTACACTTCAATCAGCTTCCCGGCTCACAAGCTCAAGCTCGTCCCCTTGGCAATCTTGTCCAAGCCGAAAGATGCTTCGAAACTCACTTTGTTTGTGGAGTGGAAAGGTGCCAAGTTTCAGTTGTCCCCGTGGCCACAGCTCAAAGACTTCGACGAGACTATCGCCTTAAGCAGGATGGGATTTTATGGTTTTTAAGGCTATATGTATGGGGTTGTCGTTTGAAGAGTTCTTGTATCTGTGTTGTACAAGATAAGGCCGAAGTCCACGGAAGTTATCGTGCCTTTCTACTTTGTGAAGACGACGTCCAAGGAAGAGGATGTGAGCATGACGATTTCTTGGAAGACGTTGGATGGGATGAAGCTTCCCATGCTCACGAATGTGAAGAAACTTTCGGCCCAGACTATCTTGTTGCAGGCCAGCAAGGACTTGCTGGAGAAGAAGGATGGCTCCAGCAGCAAGAAGAGAAAGACGACGTGATCGCCGCCGTGACGATCTTCGCGATTCTCATGGTGCTGTGGGTCGAGTGCTTGATTGCCACCGTCACGGCCTTCGTGATGCTCATGGTGCTATGGGTCGATTGATTTTGGTTTGATTTGCCACTGCACAGCTTCAACAAGGTTTCGTGTCGCCTCCGTTGCTTCATGCTGGGACATGCTCACTGGTTTTGGCCATGTAGCAACAAATTGTTGTTGCTTGCTTGGGAACAGCACAAACGTGCTTTTTGGTTTACGAGCCTGCATGCTGTGTCGTTCCTCATCATGTTTCCTTTCCTGCATGCTGAGTGTTCAAGCAAGTTTTGCTGTTTGGGCCTTTGGTCTCATGGTGACGATTGGAACGAGCACGAGTCTCACGTGGCGGGATCGCCAAATAGTTGTGCCGCCGGAGCTCATCGTCAGCATCGGGGAACTGAACTACTTGAAAGTTCAGCCTTCGAACCGAACACTCATGAAGTTGCTGCTTGGTGCCAGAACCGCCGGTAGCCTGACCTCGTCCCCTGGGCTGCAGCAGCTGAGACAGGGCAGGGAGGATGCAATCGCCAAGGCAATCAAGGAAGAGAGCAAAGAAAAAGGAAGTGGTGCTGACGACCTTTTCACAGAACCGAAAATTAAAAAACCCACCAAGCTAGCTTCCACCACCCTTGAGTTCGTGATGGTGGACGGTCTCCAGATCGGCTTGCAGCAGAAGCACAAGGCGAGCACAGATCTCTTAGTTCTGATGGAGTCGGATACTTTGGACAAAGTCTTCACCAAGATCACTGAGGACTGTATAATGTAATATGTTTTTGGTTTGTTCTGGGTTAATGTGCTTTTGAGAAGCTTCTATGAAGGATGCAGATCCGGAAGAAAAGCGCCGTTACAAGAGACGTAGGGTCGCCGAGAAGAAGGAGAACTCCGACGAGCCGAGTGAGCATTCGGATTGATTTGGCAAGCTGCTTGCATTTGGAGTATAAAACACGACAGTCCTGTGCATGGTCCTGTGCAGTGTACATGCAGAATAGTTAAGAGAAAGGTAGAAAGCAACACAGCAAGGGTTCCTGCTTGCTTGCAATGTAGGGATCTCCTTGGAAAGCTTGTTTTGTTCTGGTGTATGCAGCCCTGTTGGCAGGGCTTACCATGACCCATGCAGTCCTCATGGCAGGGCTTACCATGACACATGCAGTCCTCTTGGCAGGGCTTACCATGACACATGCAGTCCTTGGCAGGGCTTACCATGCAGTCCTCTTGGCAGGGCTTATACCATGACACATGCATGCAGGCTTCTTGGCAGGGTTTAAGGTGGCTTAGGAAATAGCGCTTTTGCAGTCTTGTTTGCAAAGAGGCTTTCATCATGCATTGCAGGTTGCAGTGAGGAGAATCTGTTAGTTTTTGTGGTGCAGGAGAGCCAGGGTCACTGATTCTTTATGTACCCGTGCCGCCTCAAGATGCAGGTGTTGCCGTGTTGTTAGTTGAAGCATTCAAGAAGTGTTTCATGTCACATGCATGGGTTCATGTGCATGACTAGAAACCACAATCAGAGTTTGCATGGGTTCTGCAATCATATTGATATTCGGCAACCTGCACAGATAGACGGCATCGTGCTGGACTTCCGTGTCAAGCTCTAACATCCAGGGCCTATATAGTTGACCTTCCAAGGGCCTCACTTGACTTTGCTACTTAGAGCAGGCAACTCTAGCTTCACTCTGCGACACTATAAGACGGAACTACTTAAAGTAGTGGTGCCTCGACGGTGGTTTTGGGCCATGGCCGACTCGAGGCTGTGGGAGCCTTTGTTCCTCACCCAGGAGGACCAGACGTGGATCTATGAACAGATCCTGAATTGGTCGTCTGCCGAATGGAATGCTTGGTTCAATGGCTTGTCTGAAGGCGACCAAGAATGGTGGGAACGTGCGGCGGCTTCCTATCCTCACCTCTTTTCGTTACAACCTGGTCAGTCTGCTGCCGCCGAGCCAGCTTCAGGCTCCGATGGTCAAGGACTGCCCGGGCATCAGGGTTATAGTCTGCGAATGCATAGGTTGGTTTGAGCTGAAGCAGTATGGGTCGCAGAGTTTCTTCATTCTGTTTTCACTTCATGCAGTCCTGCTTGCAGGGCTTTCATGATGGTTGCTTCCAGTCATGCAGTCCTGCTTGCAGGGCTTTCCATGCAGTCCTGCTTCCGGGGCTTTCCATGCAGTCCTGCTTCCGGGGCTTTCCATGATCCTGACTTCCTTGCATGGAGTTTTGTTTGCAGGTGCAAGCAGTCCTGTGCATTTCCTGTTCATCATGGCTTTGCCTGCCCTTGCAGAAACCCTTAACCCCAAAACCCAAACTGTTCATTTTCATTTGCTTGCCGTCCTTCCGGAATCCCTTAACTGAAGGCCGAACCTTATAAGCACCAAAACCCTTTAGAAGCCAACTCATGAACTGTAAACACCAAACCCAACATTTTGCAACCACAAGCCTCAACCCCTGGAGGAAGCACCACAGCTGCTGCAGATCCGGCTGCAGATCCGCTGGACTTTGTCTGGGCCGGTGTTGGACCAGAGTCTTGATTCTTTCAGCAGAAGTTAAAGTTCAGTTGTTCCGGATTCAAGGCAGCTTCAAACCGTTACCAAACAGCATCCGACAGTGTACTAGAGCCAAGGACCCTCTTATGAAGCAGCAGGATGTCAAGCCGGAGCCCACTTCTACTGCTGCAGATGACTCTTCCGTGAAGAAGGAGATGGAGGTGGCTGCTCCGCCTCAGCTGGTGGCTGCTCCGGCCCAGCTGCCTTGGAAGGCTCCGCCTATGAAGCAGGAGCTGCGACCGAAAGCGGGAGGGGTTTCGCTGCCACCGCCCCCGCCGATGCCGAAGGATATCAAGGCGGAGTACGACGAGCTGCAGGCCATGCTTGAGGAGGAGGAGGAGCGAATGATGCAGCAGAAGGCTCCAGCTGCACAGGCCGAGGAGGAGAAGGATGAGTACCAGAAGGCCGGAGTGTGCAGACCTCCTCCTTTGAAGAAGGCGAGGCAGGCGGCTTCGAGCTCTGCGGCACAGGGCAGCAACGTGGAGTTCGAGGATGCGAGGAGGTCCACGAAGCTCCAGAGCGGCTGGCTTTGTCGCTGTGTGGCCTTGGGGAACGCCTTCATGGTCGGGGACAACGATCGCTGTGCCTACTTGTTGGAGAAGTTCAGAAGCGATCCTACCTTTAACAAAAGGCTCCAGGACCACTCCTCGTACTGGGAGAGACATGGACAGGACCCTCAGTATAACTACTGAGGGATCACAGCCAGGCAGCGGCGGTATGAAAAAGAGTGGATCGGCAGTTTTAAGCAAAGTTGCTTAAAAACAACTTGGTTCAGGGTCCGTGGACAAAGAGTTGTTTTTGAGCAACTGTGATATAGGATTCCTGAGTCAGAGTTGTTCTGGAACATCTTGGGTTTGGGATTCTTGGTTGGAAGTTGTTCCAGAACAACTTTGTTCAGGATCTAGGTATTCCAAGTTGTTTTTAAGCAACTTTGCCTCAAACCATGCTTTGATAACCTTCTTGCTTTGAAGCAGTAGCAGAAGCCTGGCACCAACAAACCCCAAGCCCAGAAATAGTGTTTTTCTAGGAAAGCACGGAGCCCTCAGGCTCAGCCCGAAGCCTACCCAGCCCCGAGCCCACAGCCCACCGAAGCCAACCCCGAAGCCAACCCCCGAAGCCGTAGCCGCCACCGCCTAGAGCCGTGTAGCTTCCCAAGCACGAGCAACCACTAGTGCTCCTAGGGACACCATATACCTTTCTTTGCAGCCCGAAGCCTTCCCAGCAGCAAGGGTTGCATCTTGTTTGTCACACCATGCAGCACTGCTTGCAGTGCTTGTCATACAAAACAGCAAACTCTGCTTTTGAACACATGCTGTGATGCACCCTTGAGGTGCTTCTTAAAACATACAACCATGCAGCACTGCTTGCAGTGCTTGCCATGCAGCACAGACAACTGTGCCTTTCAACACATGCCATGCAGCACCCTTCCGGTGCTTCTTGAAACGTGCAACCGTGCAGCACTGCTTGCAGTGCTTGTCATGCAGCACAGCCAACTGTGCTTTTGAGAACTTGCCGTGCAGTACTGCTTCTAGTGCTTGCCTTGTCCTTATAATGAATCCAGAACCAGGAGCACTATAGGTGATGTAGTTGGGGGGTTCCTATGCATCGTTACTTCATACGAATGAATGGAAAAGTGAGTGTAGTAGCAGTAGTAGTAGTAGTAGTCGTAGTACCAGTCGTAGTACTAGTCGTAGTCGTAGTAGTAGTAGTAGTAGAAGTAGTAGTAGTAGTAGTAGTAGTAGTAGTACTAGTAGTAGTAGTACTAGTAGTAGTCCTCGTCGCAGTGGTAGTCCTAGCAGTCGTAGTAGTAGTACTAGTACTAGCACTATAGTCTTAGTAGTAGTAGTAGTAGTAGTAGTAGTAGTAGTAGTAGTAGTAGTAGTAGTAGTAGTAGTAGTAGTATAGTAGTAGTAATAGTAGTAGTAGTAGTAGTAGTAGTAGTAGTAGTAGTAGTAGTAGTAGTAGTAGTAGTAGTAGTAGTAGTAGTAGTAGTAGTAGTATAGTAGTAGTAATAGTACTATACTACTAGTAGTAGTAGTAGTAGTAGTAGTAGTAGTAGAGGAGTATAGCAGTACTACTGTCGAGTACTCGCAGTACTCCTACTAATACTATAGTATTAGTACAAGTAGGAGCTAACAGCAATAGTACTAGTCATGTCGATAGTAGTATAGTCGCAGCAGTCGCACAAGCAGTAATGGTGGTGGTGGTAGTAGTAGTAGTAGTAGTGGTATCAGTAGTAGTAGTATAGTATTCCTGCTAGTCAGTCGTATACTAGTCCTCCTTTATCGTCGTGGTCGTAGTAGTACTATAAGTACAAGACTTATAATTGTACTTTTACGAGGAATGCTAGCATGAACACTTGTCGCCATTCTTGGTTTAGGCGACTTCTGTTTCACTTGTGGTCCTTTGCTTGGTCTGAGAGACCATGGCTCGTTGGACGGCCGATGACTTCGTGCAGGAGCTAAACTCCATCCAGAGGCTGGTGAGCATGAGGCCCGGCACCGACATGGAGGCTAAGCTCGTGGAGGCACTGCAAGATCGCATGGCCCATCACCCGGGATGGACGGCGGAGCAGCTGTGCAAAATGATGGAAGCAGTGACCCAATCTAGCTTGTCCGGCAACAGCAAAGACGGGTTGCTCAAAGCTTTGGATGATGCTGCAGGCCCGACACTAGCTGGTCAGTCCCAGGTTCGACTCACTAGCAAACCCCAGACCCTCGTGCAAATCAGCAACTACTTGTCCAAGTCAGATTGGGTGAAGTTGTCTACTTCGAGCAGCTGGGATGCTACAGTGGTGGTGACCGAGCGGCTCAGGAGGCTCGGCCTTACCAGTCTCAAAGAAGAGACGAAAAAGTATGCCACCGCCATCATCGTCACTTGTCAGATTGAGAGGCTTGGCATTGCTCCTTCCTACGACGACATCTACAGACTCGCAGAGCAATTGCACAAAGTCTTCCTCAGTGTGCAGGTGCAACGAAAAGCAACAGGGGTCACAATATATCCTTTGCATCCATCAGAGCTCGGACCGGGCTTCGTAAAGGATGCTTATGACCCTGAGGACCCACCGGAGCCGAGAGACCTCCCAGGTCTTGTAGCCCGGGTGACTCATGAGACACCGGTGCGAAGCACGTCGAGTTTGTTGTCGTGGAATCAAGAGAAGAAGAATAAGACTAAGGGCAAGAATGCTGCTTGCGAGGATGCCGCACAAATGCAAGTCCTGATGCATAAGTTCTTGCAGCAGACGGTCGGCAGCACGGGCATGAACACCTTCAATGCATTGCAGCTGCCAAAGAACGGCAGCTTGGTAGCTTTGCAGGAGCCATGCTCCACAGCATTGGGTATGCAATCTGGGCAAGCAAGCACAAACATGCAAAGCACGGGCCATGTCCCCCCCAGCCTCGCTGCTTCAAGCAGTTTGCAGGCTTTGCAGAACATTGCCTCGCCCCAGCATGCCGCCCAGCCCTCCTCGTCCCCGCGAGTGCCAGCCCAGCAATGCACCAGAGATTCCATGCTGCAGACTCCTTCCTCGGTGGCTCCCCCCCCTCTCCTGACTCAGGTAGTGCCTGTGGAGGAAAAGGTTGATCCCCCAGAGCAGCCCCAGACCCAAGAGCATGTGAAGGAAACCCCTGTGACAACACCTGCAAGCAGCAGCAAGCTCGAGGCGATCGAGCAAGAGGCTTTCAAGGCTTTGCAGGCCCAAAGCAAGCAGGGAGAAAATAAGAAGCGAGGAGCTCCAGATCAGGGCAAAGCAGTCATGAAGAGGCCTTCGGCCAAAGCCAGTGCAGCCAAGCCGGTTGGGAAAGCCAGTGCAGTCCCGCTAAAACTTGGTTGCATTCGCTGCCGTGGCTGTCGAACAGGATGTTCGCAGTGTCAGGATCCGGGGTTCAATGGACTCCGCCTGACCAGGGAGGAATGGAAGGAGTGGTATGCCAAACGGCAGCTTGCCCTCGCAAAGGGCAAAGCCTGCAACAAGAAGTCCAAGAGCAAGAAGTGACTGAGTTAGCCTTGGTGTTTTCAATGGGTGGGTAGCTATATATAGCTTCGCACTGCAGCAAAAGCTGCTTCGTACAGCAAAAGCTGCCCGGTGCATTAATCACTGCAACCGTGTTCCATGGCATCCTGCTTCATTCGAAGCGGGCAAGCGAGCAGCAGAACAAAAAATCATTGCAGCCCAGCCGGGCTTCATGTTTGCATGGCCAGATAGCTCCATGCAGCTCTGCATGACAGGGCTTATGCAGGCATGCCATGCTGATTCGGCCTGGGTTCTATATGAACTGTTCCTTGCTTTGCTTTCCTTGTGCTTCTTCAAGATTGCTTTGGAAATGGCGCTTAGGGCCCACAGCTCCTTGTGTTTTCACATTTGGAGCTACCTTCCCAGTCCACTGTGTGGCCTGGATGCTTTGTTATATGTTTTGCTCTATATAGACAGACATGCAACCGTCATTGTGTTTGGCGGTTCCCGGGTTTTGTGCAAAACCCGGTGTTGAGTTGAAGCTCCAAGCATATGCATGGACTGTGTAAGGCTCAATAGCCAAGTCTTGCAGTTGGCACCCATACGGGTCGCAGAATTTTCTCGTCGACAGTTCCTTCCGATGTACATTCTGGCGGTGTGTATAGGTGTGTATACAGCTACATCTATATTGGGGTTTGAAGTTGCAGGGTTGGAAAATGTTTATTTTTTTGTTACTTTGTAGTTTTATGTTGATGTAGCTGAGTTTTGCATGCATCTATAGATGTGCAGATGCATTCTGCATATAGTCTGCTTGCATCCAAATTCGATTGATTCTACCTGAGCAATAATGTCTTCCTCTTCTTCGAAGACAGACGACCGGCCACAGAAGCTGCAACGGTTGAACTCTTTGAGAAGAGCAGCACCTTACTGTAGTAAGAGTGCTCTGCATGGCCTCTTGCAGGATATTCATGATCATGGCATGCCAGAGATGACAGACCCGAAGCAGATGAGAGAAGCGACAAGGTCGTACTTGGGCAAGAAAGAAGCTTACGGGCCTCTCTTGGAGAAGCAGGAAGCCAAGACAGTGTCTGGTGGCACGGTGGCTTTTTGGCTGGTGAATGTTTTCAGCTTGCTGGATGGGATTTGCCGTGCCGGTGGTGCTTTCTACGATTTGCTTCGGAGCTGTGCAGAGAAAGCCGGCGGAAGAGCACTCCGATTCGCGATCTACTCAGACGAGGTAATCCCAGGCAATGTCCTTGCAGCCCGAACCTCGAGGAAGAGCTGGTGCATCTATCTCTCATGCATAGACTTCCCTGCTCAAGTGCTTGCGATGGAAGAGGCCTGGCTCACCATCGCACTGCTCAGGAGCTCTTTTGTGGCCTCGCTGGAGGGAAGCATCAGCCAGATCTTCAAAATCATCTTTCGCAGTATCTTCTTGCACTCTAAGCATGACCCGGCGGCAGGTGTTTGGATGCAGGGGCCGAAGGGCGGGTTTCATTTGTCATTCGAGCCAAGCATGGTAATACAAGACGGGGCAGCTCACAAATTCGCTTGGAGTGTGAAAGGTGACTCGGGTTCGAAGTATTGTTTGTTGTGTGGCAATCAGCGAGCCGACAATCGCAACGAAGAGAAGATCCCCAAGCATGCACATGCTGCCTTGCATTTGGTTTCGGATGACGATATTTGGGATTCTTGGTCGAGGCTCGCCGACCTGAAGGGCCGGTGTTCAGCCAAAGACTTTGGCATGTGGCAGCAAGCCACTGGGTGGACCTTCAACACAGAAAGCATTTTTTCGGAGCCTCTGCTGAGGAGGGTGGTCAAACCAGCAACAATGTTCGTGCACGATTGGATGCATTGCTGCTTGAGTAATGGAACATTGAATGATGCGACCTGGTTACTTCTCAGTGCCACGAAGGACCATGGCTTCAAGGATGTTTTTGCCACTCTGGAGAAATACGTGGATCTGTGGACACAGCCGGCTTCCTTCGCACACGTCAAGCTGAAGCAAGTCTTCGAGAACAAGCGGATGAAATCCTGTAGAGAAGCGGGGAAGTTCAAAACGACAGCTTCCGAAATGCTCAGTTTGCTGCCGGTCCTCGCCTTTTTCGTCCGAACCTGCATCCTTGACAAAGGCTTCCTACCATCCGAGTGCGAAGCTTTTTTGCAGATGTGCCTTATGGTGGAACTATTGCAGGCCGCCTGTCATGGGCATGGTTGTGTGATTCCATCCATGTTGCGAGAGGCCGCCGACAAGTGCATGAGCTCTTGGTTCGAAACGGGCTGGGGGGAGCACGTAACCCGCAAGATGCACTGGTTGCTGCATATGGGTGACCACTATGAAAAGCACAAGAGGCTGCCTGCTACATTCAGCATGGAGCGGAAGCACAGGACAATCACCAGATATGCAGCATCCATCC
Source organism: Symbiodinium sp. CCMP2592 (assembly GCA_905221615.1). NCBI lineage: Eukaryota > Dinophyceae > Suessiales > Symbiodiniaceae > Symbiodinium > Symbiodinium sp. CCMP2592. The sequence continues at coordinate 745,282 of CAJNDT010004112.1, forward strand.
AGAACACCAGCACCTTCGAGCGATCCCTCTACGAGGAAGTGCTTGCCCATGAGCTGTGGCACTTGGAGAAGCTGCCCGAGTTTCCGGTCGCCCTCGCTCTGGAAAACCCACGGCAGAAGCCCCCCCCCAAGCTGAGGGATCTGGTGCTCCAGAGCTTCCCACAAGTCTCCAAAGATGAGATGAAGATCGCAACGATCCTACGGCTTCCTGGTGGTGGGTTGGCAAGCAAGGCAGACGTGTGTTTGCTGCAGGCAGACAAAGGGCGGGACCCTCCTTGGGATTGTGCCGAAGTTTTTTGCCATGTTTCCGTGCAAGGCACATTGTGGTCCGTGGTCTCCCTTTGGAGCTTGCAGGAGTACAACAAGGACAAGCACTGTGCAGTGTGGACCGAGATGGAGCAGCCTGTGATTATCGAGAGCAAAGACATCCTGACAGCGGTGGTTTATTTGAGAGACACGAATTGTGTCCGCACTTTAATCCCTTTGCACCTCCGTAGCTGACAAACTTCTTCGAGGGCCTGGCTCTCCGTTTCACGACAGCGAAAAAAAAAACATGGATCTTCTCTCTCAGCATGCACCTCCGGGTCATGCTACATGCACATGACAAGCATGGTCATGCAGACATGCCATGAAATAGCAGCTGCAAGACAAAGAAAAGCTGCTTACATGATGAGTCCAAGCATGCTCCTTTGGATCATGCTATATGCACATGACAAACATGGTCATGCAAACATGCCATGAAATAGCAGCTGCAAGACAAACAAAAGCTGCTTAAAAACAACATGGAATATTTTCAGAGTTTCACATGGCATGTCTTTATCTTCCTTGCTCAGCACCATGGTGCTTCTTTCTGCATGAGTTGAAGTTGCTTTTCCACATGATGTTTAGCCAGGAAATGAAGGATTCAAAATTTCATATTGCCCGCCTTTTTTAAACAACAACCTTAAAATCCAAAAGCACAGAGCCATTCCCATGTCATCGGCCACTGGCCACGGGAAAATTTTCATCTCGTAAATCCTGTTTTTGTCGTTCAAAAGCACACATGAAAGCATGCACATGTCACGGAAAATCTTATGTTATACACTACTTCTGTGGTACTACTTAACTAGTTAGCTAATTTTTATAACTGCCATTTCTAATCATCTTAACTCACCTAACTCCTTAGCTAACCCACAGCCCATCAAAGTGGGCCCAGGCCCACGGACTTATGCGTTCCCCGACCTTGCCTTTTGCCGTTAAACTTGCGTGGTTCACCGGCCGGGTGCTGCCCGCTGCCTACTCCAGCCTTTCGACTGCCCTCGTGACCTCAGGGCGGGTTTGGTCGATCTATCAGGGCTTTTTCGACCGCTGCCAACGGGCCCTGGTCTCCTCGTGGCAGGTCTCCCATCATCTTACCCGCGAAGCCTTGGACATTTTGGTCCAAGCGACGACACCTGCTGCTGCTGTGGTAGTTGCCAGAGCACGCCTAACTGTGCAGATTGCCACCTCAGCACCCCCGGCCGTCCTTGACTTGGTCGAAGCCTGTTGTGAACGGGATCTCCCATGGACCAACCTCCTGCGAGACTCTCTCACCCAAGTGGGTCGGTTGTCGGGTCTTACTGAAGCCCAGCTCCAGGACAGCCCCATGCGTGTTGCGCGTGCTCACTGCCGGCTCCTTCGGGGAGCTTGCAAACGCATGGGCCGTTACGGCTCCTGCCTGATGGCCTTTCAGAGGGTCTGGCGGACCAGGGCCACCCACACTTCCACCGGCACCATCGGTACCCCACAGCCTGTCTCCTGCCCTGAATGCGGTTGGACCGGACGGTCACAACAGGCGCTTGCGGCCCATCGCCACCGCAAGCATGGGATCCTGGCCCGGGCCACGGCCCTTTGTGATGGTACGACTTGCAGTTGGTGCTTGCGAGACTTCCATTCGTCGGACCGCCTCAAGTACCACATCTCCACTACCCCTGCCTGCCGCTTGTCCTTGGAGATTTCTGTCGGACCGCATCACACCTACGGCTCTGGGTCCAAGCGTCGGGGCCCACAACAACATCGCTTTGGCGCTCTGGGGGTTACCTAATAAGTTAGGTTGATTAACATCGTTAGCTAACTACTCTAATTTTTAAATTAACTAGTTGTAAAACCTTGGTTTTATACTTGTGAAAACAAAGAATCGAAGTTTGCACATGCTGGCAGCATGGGATCAGTTGACTGTTTTCGGTAAACACAGCAGGTGCATCTTGATTTTTGAAGCGAAGAAAATCATTGAGGAATGTAACCAAAGCAGAGAAATATATGTGTTGCTGTAAACAGTTTCCTTGTTTAGTCCAGGTGTTCTCACAGCGAGCAGAAAGCTTTTGCAAGCTTGTTGCAGAAGTCCTTGGGAAGCACATTGCATGCTGAGCTGTGCTGGCTGATTCCGTTGTGTGGAAGCCTGTGCAGGCTGTGAAAGAAAAGGGAAGGTCGGAAGCCGTGGAGGCTGCAGTGGCACGTTTCTTGTTTCTTGCCTGAAGGTTGAATTTTGTCGATCCAGGCCGAGCATTTGGCTCTGGCGAGAAGCTCCATATGCAAAACATGTAGGCGACATAGGCACTTGTATGGTGGAAGGCAGTGCATGATGCATGTTGGGGAAACTTTGACATATAAGAGCTTCGCATTTTTTGGATCATGACCGTTCCGGACTGGGCGAGCACTGTGCAGGAGCTGATCGACCAGCCTGATGTGAGCATAAATCAAAAATGCCAGAAGATCATGCTGCTGCTTCGTGAGCGACACCTGCTCTACGACTCTTTTGCGACCCCCATGGACTTGATCGTTCATCCGAAAAATCGTGGAGGTGCCCTCGTAAATCCACACGATGTCGTGTCCAAGGGCGTTCAAATCTCTTCCGTTGGCTGGGATCGCATGAAGTTGCGAGAAGCTGTAGCCATCGAACTTCCGAGGGACGAAGGACTTCGCAAGCACTTTCTCGAGATCAACACCCGCCTTGCCGAAATGTCCGAAGGCCTTAACTGGTAAGGAGAGGTGGGCAACTCTTAGCTGTTCGCACACCACTGCCTTCGTCAAAGCGATGGCCAGCGGATGCGGTCCCAAATGTGGTTTGTCACTGGACGAGTGCATGCAGAGTGGGGACGACTTTGCGAAGCTTCTCAAAGAAGGGTGGAGCTGGCGAGTCCTGGCGGCGGAGGTCGAGGAAAGGGTGCCAGCCTTGCCGGGGCTACTGCAGCAGGGCTTGAACTCGGACCTCGCGATCGGCAAACCGCCTAGCGAACTGGAGGTCGCGATGTGCATCTCGCAGCTGTATGCTGCCCAACCGGACGGAGCCAAGGACCTCGGGAAAGCGGTAGCAGCAGCAGGCAGCTCGAACCCTCCGTGCAAACCGTATATTTCGGCCATTGCGGATTTCGTTCAGCAGTTCGCAGGGGGTGAATCCTTCAAAGTTCTGAAATATATGGATGCCATGGCCCGGTCTTATGCCGGGAGCACGATGCTGGGCGCCGACTTCACGAAATGCCTCGCATACACCGACTTCAAAATCGCTACCACGAGATGTCCGATGACTCGCATTGCTTTGGCCTTGACCCAGATCACTGCACCGGCCAATGCAGTCATCGACGGGTTCAGCCGCCTTCTGACGAAGGCGGACTTCGATCGTTTGAAGTCCAAGAAAAGCGTAGCGGATTTGGTGAAAGCAGAAGCGCTGATGCAACAAGCATGGGCAGTGGTCGAAGCCGAAGCTTCCGACAAGGCACATCTTCAGATGGCTTTCTGCCGCTATCAAATACGCATCATCCTCTACATGCTCGGCAAGCAGACGAAGGGCAGGGAGGCCAAGGAGTACGACTCCCTGGCCACGTTGTCGAGCATGTTCAGCCAGGAGACCTTGCAGGTTCAGCCCGGGCAGGCTTCCCAGGCTGCAGCTTCTTCAGGGGAGCAGGTCCGAGACCTAGAGGCCTCGAATGATCAGACTTTGATCGCAAAGCAGCAGAACAAGCATGTGAAGGTTGGCCAGGCTTACTTGATCAAAAGGACGGAGCCCGTGGAGGCTGACAAAGACAAAGTCTTTGTTTTGAAGGACTTGCAGCAGGATGGTGCTACCTTGGAGCATCGGCCTTTCTTTGGCGAGCAGGTGCAGGTCGAGAAGGTGGCTTTGCAGGACCTCAAGCAACTCAAGGAATGGACTAAAGCTGTGCCTGCTTTGGTCGAGGAGGAAGCTCTTCAGAAGCTCTGGCCCGGTGATTCCGAGATCTTCCAGGACGAGCTGGCACGAGCAGAAGACCAAGGGCTTCTCTACAAGAAATACTTGGAGTTTCCTGACAGCAGACAGATACTGGAAAGGTTTCGCCTTAAGTTTCTGGCATAACACGTTTTTTTCGAACTTTTTTCTTTCAAGCCTATGTTTTCGAACCTGGTTCTGGTAACCTTGTTTTTGTAGTTTGTCTTTCACTCATGAGAAAGGTTGGGCGATCCAGACGTCCGGCCAAGCAACAACGGCTTGCTGTTCTGCAACTGCTCCTATGCCAAGTTTGACCTGCAACTCTATCCTTTGGGGCAGCTGCAAAAGGTGCAGAAGCCTCGCCCCCAGGATGTTGTCATCCAGAAAAAAGGAATGAAGCATGACTGCTACGTTGTTTCGCCCGTTCGCTGGGACATCCAGAAATCATCCGGTTACTTTTGCCCGTACTGGATGATCAAGGAAGCAACGGAGAGCCAAACGGCTACCCTCACCAGAACCACGAAGAAGATCGGCGACATGGTGGTGCCTGTTTACCAGAACAAGGTTGCATTGAAGATGGGCGACCAGCTGCTCCTGGAGCCGAAGACGGAGGCTTCTGGCAGTGGCAAGAGAAAGCGCCATTAGATGATTTACTTTACACGTGTTTTCCGTCGGCAGATCTCCAGCACAGTGGATGTGCAGGAGATTCGCTTCGCTTTTGGCGCCCACGAAGATTTACAGACCATTCCCAGCAGACGAGAGAAATTTTTTCGCTTCGGGTCATGTATACAGAGGCTTCCAAAGTCAAACCCGCTGCAGCAGCTCATGTGCAAGCTTCCAAAGTCATCCTTCTCACACTTCCTGCCTCAGCCCTGACAGGCTTCTGTATTCGTGCCTCTGCAGCTTCTTCTGCCTGCAAGGTTTGGCTCGGCAGCATGCAGGTCACTCGGCAAGTCATTCTGCAGTACAAGGGCGGCCCCAAGGTCCCTGTTTCCGAGGGCCTGGTGCATGTGGCGGACAATGGCCAGCAATATCTTCGGTTCAGGCCGAGCAGCACGAGTCTGGCGAGAGCGGTGCTGGGGCACATGGAGAAGTTCAAATCCCTGAAAAACCCAAGCTTGAGCTGCAGCCCACAAGTGTCGCAGATCCGGGAAACGGTGAAGGCCAAGATCCTGGAGATGGGAAGCAAGGAGCAGAATCCGGATGGCAGTGAGAGGGACAATTTGTTCGATGCTCCTGTTGTCAGTGAAGAGGAGGATTCGGCCAATGAAGTCACCGCCCGAAAGCTTCGCGAAGCTTTGGAGAGAGCACCAGATGTTATGAAGATAGATCTCGGTGGCAAGCAGGTGGAGGTCTTGAAGCCCAGGAATTGGCGAGAAACAGACATCTTGGTCAAGCTCGAAGAGTCCGACCTTGAGCATGTCTTCGATTTCCTCATGGTCGATGTGGACTCGGTGTACGAGAAGCCAAAGCGACCTTACGTCCGATCTGGCAGGTTTGCGGGCAAAAGGAAAGCCGATGAGGACGACAAGCAGAGCGATTCCGGCTGAGAAGACCTTGGCTGCATGAAATCTGGCGGGCCGTGCGAAAAGGAGTGTGCAGAGGCAGCTTCCAGCCCGTGCAGGCTTCGGAGTTCAGCCTTTGAAGGCTCTTGCTGTGTTTATAGAAGTTTCAAGGAGCCTGTGAAGGCTGTGTGTGCATCGTGCAAGAGCCTGTGAAGGCTGCAGGAGTAGTAGCAGGAGCCTGTGAAGGCTACAGTATAGGAGTTTAAATGAGCCTTTGCAGGCTACAGCAATGCATGCATGTGGGGTGAGAAGAGCAAAGAGCCTGTGGAGGCTGCAGGAGTAGTAGCAGGAGCCTGTGAAGGCTACAGTACAGAAGCTTAACTGAGCCTTTGCAGGCTACAGCAATGCATGCATGTGTGGTTGGAAAGACACCCATATTCTTGCAGGTGCACCCTCTCAAGCATGGCGGGATGGGATTGGCGGGACTGGGCGGTGGATGAAGACCCCAACGAGGCCCGGGTGGTTTCGTCATGCTGCGACACTACAAGCATGACTTTCGAAGCTGGCAATAAATTTGCTGGTTTGCTTTTCGCATAGAGTATGATGGATGCATGCAGGCGCCATGGAAGCGAATGAAGTACTCCTCCGAGCAGGCCGTGGTCGGTTTCTTTCGGAGCCCTTACAGGCTGTTGCTTCCTAGGCTTTGTACAGCATCCTCCCCATGCCTGATTCGGCAGGTGAGACAAAGCCTGGTGCATGCGGTTGCCAATGCCGTGGCTCCACCGACTGGGGAGCCTGCTAGTGCAGCTGCTGCAGCTGCAACACTGCAAGCGCCAGGGACAGCAGCAGGCAGGGCCAAGAAGCTGCCCACGGGACCTCTGCATCAGCAGTGGCAGCAGCAGCCAATGCAGCAGGAGCAAGCCGACAGGCTCCCTGCGGAGCAGATGCAGTGGCAGCAGCAGCAAATGCCACAGGAGCAAGCTCAGAGGCTTCCTGTAGAGCAGATGCACTGGCAGCAGGAGCAAGCTCAGAGGCTTCCTGTAGAGCAGATGCACTGGCAGCAGGAGCCAGCTCAGAGGCTTCCTGTGGAGCAGACGCAGTGGCAGCAGGAGCAACCTCAGAGGCTTCCTGTGGAGCAGACGCAGTGGCAGCAGCAGCAGCAGCAACACATGCACCACATGCATCAGGACCAAGCTCACTGTGGAGCCTCAGCTGCAGCAGCCGCCGCCCCAACAGCAGGTACTTCTACCTGGCACAGCTGTCGGCGGAAGTCAGCTTCCTTCAGGTTCTGCATCTCCTGGTTTGGTGAATGAGGAGGCCTCGGGCTCGGGACAGCATGGACGGCCTGATCAGCCGCCCGACGAAGGATGGTCTTCTGTTCCTGAGCAACCTGCAGACTACCAGCAGTCCTGGGAGGACAAATGGACGGCAGCTGGTTGGATCCAGGACGACGACAACCCGCGATATGGGTGGCAACGATGGAAGCAGCCAGATTCTCGTTCGCATGGGCAGATGGGCTAATTTCTTGGAGGGTTGCAGGGTTGAGGGATCCACATATATGCAGCGACAAGCCCAGGTCGAGGGCAACCAGAACCGGTCTGGATGGGCGACGAAGATGGCCGTGATCTGCCACAGGTTCCAGACTGGGCAGGTGGACTCTCTGAAGCGGGACCTCCGCCGCATCAGCGAGCACCCTGGGCTGCAGGCTCCCATGCGGGACTTGAAGAGGATGCTGAGAGAGCGGGGAGACGATGCCTATCGCTACTACCTGTCTTGATGGACCATGCTGAAGCAGTGGCGAGTGAAAAAGAGACCGAGTTTGAGTGGAGGGAGCCCTTGCAGGCTGCATGGAAACTTTTTTGTAGCAGCTACATAGGAAGCCTGTGCAGGCTTGGGATCCTCTACATAGGGAGCCTGTGGAGGCTGCATGGACACCAGCCTTTGGAGGCTTCCGCAGAGATACATATGAGGAGCCTGTGTTGGCTGCAGGGGAGCCTGTAGAGGCTGCGAAATAGAGCCTTTGCAGGCTGAGGCTTCGCATTTGGCCGTTTTTGGTCCTCCTTTAATTAAGAAATACTAGGTTTCTAGTAGAAATCTAGCTTCCTTTAAGTAAAGGAGGAACAAAATGGGCCGAATGTGTAGCCTGAACCCCAACCCAAGACCCTGTACTTTTGCAAAAATCTCACTAGCTTTCAAGCCTTGGATCCCTCAACCGTGACCTTCACCCCCAATCTGAAACCCTGTCGGGTGCACTTGGAGAGCCAATAGCGGCTGCTTGTCACTGAAGGAAGGACTTTTCAAGAGAATGGTGCACGGCCGCCGCAGCCATTTTCAGACGGGGCAAAGCTAATCTTCGCATGGGGACCAGCCTATGTCCTCTAAAGCAGCATCTGTCCGGGAATTCAGAATCTGAATTCAGATACCCAGGGACTGTTCCGGGAATTCAAAATCTGAATTCAAATACACAGGATTGTCGGCGAATTCAAAATATGAATTCAAATACCGAGGCCCTGTTCCGGGAATTCAAAATATGAATTCAAATGTCGTGTGTGATTCTGAAGACTTCGGGTCTTCAGTACCAGCAGACACAACAAAACATGCCGGAGAGGTGCCTGCATAGAAGGACGTGATAGAGATTTCATCTCGGTTGCAGCCATGCAGACTGGTGCACGGACCCCGAGGCGGATGTGTGCTACGAGTGGCTGCGGCAGAACGTGCGAGCCGCCGCATCGCTTTTGCTGCGGTGGCTGTAGAAGGAGCAGAGGATCCGAGCACAGCACAAGATGTGACAGAGGCCAGGTGGATCCCACGGCTGTACGAATCTGCCGCCGTCTGGACTGCGATTTGTTGGTGACGGGCACTCACTTGTACTGCTGCAGTGCCTGCCGGGGAGGCTATGGTCATTCGCCTCAATGCCCTGTACGTCAGCTTGAGTGCAGGCGAATCCAGGAGCAGCAGAACCGGCAGCAGGACGAAGGCCAACAGCAGCAGCACGGGCAATTGGAGCAGCCGGACAACGGCAGCATGGACGAGGCCGAGGACCGGGACGGCGGTGGAAGATCTTGGCTGGACGACATGGACTAGGTAGGATCCAGCGATGCCCGTCTCTATGAAAAAAAATTGCTCGCCCGTATATAGAAAGCTTGCAGACAACTTCTGCAAGCTTTCTATAGTTGTGCAGCATTTAATGCAATGAGCTTCTGAAGGCTATAGTTGCACAGCCTTGAGAGGCTCATTGCTTCATGCTCTTCTTGGCCTATACAGGCTTTAAACACCCCAGCCTTTGCAGGCTAGGAAACTTCCCTATATACTTCTCTTCTTAGCCTCTAGAGGCTACCCAGTGAGTCCTTGCACCTTTTTTTCTTTCGGAACACAGTTGCTGTGCCATGCTTGGCAGTCGTGGCCCAGAAGTTAGACTCCGAGGGGTGTGCCGACCGCAGAGGCCATGTCTTGGACAGCCAAAGACTTTGTGGTTGAGCTGGAGGCCTGCGAGAAGCTCCTCCAAGCTCGGCCCACACAGCAGATGCAGGATACACTCTTTGCTCAGCTGCAATCCAAGCTGAACAACATTGGCCAAGTAGGCCCGTCCGAGATGGTGGCCTGCTACGAAGCTTTGGAGGAAGCTGGGGTGCCGAATGCCATGAAGGAGAAATTGCAGGAAACCTTGGATGTTCTCGCTGCTGGTGCTCATCAGAGCAACGGGGCCACGAACCTCGCAGCAGTGGCGCAAACCTGCACCAGCTTCGAGCTTTACTTGACGGAGACGGATGCAGCCGCCTTGGGAAGCTGTGGGATGTGGGAAGGCTGTCGCCACATCGCACTCCGGCTTAAAATGATCGGAATCAAAGGAATGAAAGAATCCTTGAAGAAGCGATGTACCGCCATCCTGGTTTGGTACCATGTTCACCACCGAGGCAACCCGGTGCCGGCAGTTCGTGTGGCTTACGATCTGAGTCTGCATTTGATGACAGAGCTCAAGCAATCCAACACAGCGATCCCAGCTGGAGCTTCTTCTCTTGCCCGGTACCCTGTGGATCCTATGCGGTTGCCAGCCTCCCACCTTCAGGCTGCCTATCCAGATGGACTTCCAGCCAAGAAGGACCTGAACGGGCTGGCCACCTTGATGCAGCATCACATCTTCGTGAGATCCAATGGCAAGTTGCTACAGGACCATGTGGGTTTAAGAAGATATCAGATGTAGCCAGCAGACCAGCCTTCCAAGGCATGAAGCCCTATACTCCTGACCCTAAGCCCTTTTCAGTTGTTCTGTGGGTATGAAGGTAGCATCCTGAAGTCAGGCCTCTGTCTGGATTTTCTTTTGGCAGGAGTCCCAGCCCAAAGTCGTACAGCCTGCAGTTGCTGTGCAGCCACCGCCGGTACCGGATGGCGAAGCCAAATTCGTCCAAGCCCAAAGGGTCCAATGTATGTGTATGGGGACACCCTTGCGTCAATGTGGGAAGATGGCCATGATGGGGGGTCGGAAATGTCACTGGGGCAAAAATGTCCCTTGGGGCAAATGTAGCATCTGGGCAACTTTTGGGATCGAAAAAAACAAAAAGACACAAAACTATGTTTTAGTAGGTGTATGCATGCGGGAACGGAATAAAACAAAAATCATACAAGCAACGATTTAATGAGACAAATGGTTCTGGACCGACAAAAACAAAACCACAAAACATGTGTTCAGAAAGCCTGCACAGCCGGATCCGAAGTTAACGACGTATTTAAGACTAGGGTACCGGTATTTAAACATGGGTAGTATCTCGGCGTACGTGCACATCGGCCCGCGATAACACCGGCTAATTATACATCTTTGCGTGATAGCAGAGGGCCATGATCCAGAATCTTAATAATAATAGCGAGGATAACAGCGGTAAAAGCTGTCAGCCTAGCTAGCTAACATGTACACACGTACGTAGTATACTATATATTAGAACATGTACATGTGCATGTGCAATAATATATTGTATATATATATATATATAACACTGCTAGCTAGTCAATATTATATACATATATATATATATATATATATATATATATATATATTAGTATCCACCTGCCCAGCAGCTCTGCCGATGACGGCTCGGGAGAATTCGATTCCGCTGCGTGGGTTTAGGGGCTGAGGGTTTATCGGGAGTCCTGGTATAATTATTCGGCAGCTCGGGAAGCTTGCATGCTTAAGTGGTACCGGCTTCCGGGGTCTAAGGGCTTTAGCTTCGAATTCGGCTGCTCGGAGGTTTGCTGAGTTGGCACCGGTATTAATTGCGGGTTTAAGGGTTTTGGGTTTGGGCAGTTGGGAAGCTAGTGGCTTCAGTTGGTTTAGGTGGTAACGGGCTTTTGGCAAAAACTCGGAGAATCTTGCTTATAAGTTCGATGCCTCGGGTATTGGGTTTCGGGAGCTCGGAGAAGCTTGACTGTTTCCTGGGCAGGGTTTGAGGGTTATTTGTTTCTAGACCTAGGGTCTAGCCACAGGGTTTGGGGTCACTTTCTTATTACAAGAAGTCCCTTAAAACCCTTCCCAGAAACTTATGCTGGGTGTCGGGGCCGGGTTAAGGCTTGCATGCCAGGATAGGCCAATTGGCGTTACTTAATATTATCATTAGGGTGTGCAAGCCGACGACATCCATCGATCATTTTCCAGCGGCACCCCTAGCGGGCATCGTCGTCGCCTTCTGCCTCCATCGCGAGCCTTGGCCGGGAATTCCAGTATGAAAGCCATTTACCACGAATGGTCTCAACCAAAATTAAACCATATTGTCCCGACAATACCCAAGCCAAAAGAAATCGAATAGCCGAGAAGCCATATGTAAAACCGCTGAATGGCAGATCTTTCCATGGTGTTCGGATGGGTTTTGTAGGCAATGCCTCGTATGCGAGCGAGAGCAGTCACACGACCAGACCTAGCAATCGATTATTAAAACCCTACAATCCACGAAAACATCATACTAATCGACCGTGGCTCGGATAAACTTGCCGTTGAAATCTTCACTGCTAAACGTATGGTAGTACCTCCAATTGATTCCTGAGCTGCCGAATATTAGCTTTTTAGGTTTAGGGTTTCGGGGTTTAGGGATAAATGTATGACGATAGAATCGCCAATTGATTCCGGTCCTGAGCTGCCCAGCTATTTAGGTTTAGGGTTTCGGGGTTTAGGGTTTAGGGCGTAAGCGTCCGTTGGATCTGATATATATATATATATATATATATATATATATATAGCATATATAGTACGGTTCCTAGTAGTAGGAACTAATTATTATACATATATAGAGATATAGTACATCGGTTTACCCGCACGAGAATAAACATATGCCAGCCGCCGAGCCACGTTCGCTCTCCGCGAACCACACCATCTCTTGGAGACCCTGGGCTATGTATACGTTATGCGTGTACCAGCAATTATTTATATCATTAATACCCTAAAACCCATATCCCTCAACCCCTAAACCAAATTATATATATATATATATATATATATATATATATATATTATGTATATTCGCTATAATATTTTAAGCGAATATATATCGGGGCTAGCATATATTATTAAATTAAATTATAATCACCAAAAATTTAAAGTACTGTATGCGTTCTGGGCACGTGCAGTTTTGGCCGCATGGGGCACAGCCCCAGTTGCATAGGATCCTGCAGAGCTGCTGCAGCCACCATAGCATAGCCTGCCAATGCGGCGTCCTTATCTCATATATGATCTGAATTAGACTCGGGATAACTATATTCGAATAAATAACAGCAAATAGCCTAGTACGTTGCATATGATGTAGACAGGGAGCTGCCGACCTCTTGATGCCATTGATTTGCTCGTCATTGAGAAATCTTGGCGACTGCTCGATGATGTTAAACAGCTCCGATGCGAAAAACCTGTGGGCCCGCCGGTGGAAATCTGAAAAAACATTCGTCGTTGGCGCTTAATACGTCTAGTACGAGTGTACTGCAATATTAATAGCCGTGCGTCATGCACTGTGCCAGCGGCCGCACGAGAATATCGTCAGCGTCGTGCTGGTTTGCCAGCTGCACCGTCACATCAGCCATCCAGCTGCAAAGCACCCGAGCCTCACCATATGCATTATATAGGTGTGATGTAGTGTACATGCCTGGGCCTATATGCGGTACGACTAAAATCATAAATTGGGTCCAGGGACGTTGTAAGCCTTGGCAGCAAACTCCAGGTCACCGTTTGTTTTGCGAATCATTCGCGGCAGAAAGCAGGGCTGGGAACACCTGTTTATAGTATAATTATTTCTATTAATAACATTCGTGTTTTCTTCAATCGACAGCATACATATATGTATGCTGTCGATTGAAGAAAACACGAATGTTATTAATAGTAATAATTATACTGTAATATCAAACGACAACCTGCCCTAGCTAAACCCTAAACCCTAGATCAGGAAACCTCTAGCTTGTTCCCGCCTTATTAAATACATAAGTACTGAACACATATTATATTGTATTCTAGAAGAGATCTCTAGCTATATTCGTGACTAATTTATATATTAATTAGTCACGAATATAGCTAGAGATCTCTTCTAGAATACAATATAATATGTGTGTAGTATAAGTACTACGAACCCTAAACCTGGACCCTTTAAACAATAATGCTAATCTCGGTCGCTCGCGATCCAAGCCAAGGCACACGATTTTTCGCTCGCGACACCACTGGCGGAAGCTGGCGAAGGCGTTTCTCAGCTTCTCGGCATCCGTTTGGCCGTCCCACACTTCCTTAAGCGAGACATACACCATTAGGCGTGAAAATGTAGTATTCTTCGGGGTGAAATTCGTGGGGCTGATGAATCGAAGCTAGCTCTAGAACTTCTGATGCTCAAGTCCAGGCACGTGCTTCATTGCGACGATAAAGCTAGCTGCCAGACCCCACACCACAGGGCCCAAGTTGTAGGTGTGTAGGGCACACCAGCGGATCATGTGATTGTTGAATCCCACGAGCTTGCGGATGTAGCCTGGGTCCGAAAAATTCAGCAATTATCCCTAAACCCCAAACCCTGGCCTTACATTATTTACGATCGCTCAGCCGAGATATACCTTATTTGAACAAGCAAGTGTCTCTCGTTGCCAGCGGTCAAGCACTCAGTCACAAAGTTGTCCATGTCACGTCTCGGTTGGGAGGTTAAGGTCGAAGGCAGCTGCAGGAAACCATCAATGTTCTCGACGAAACAATGGTGACACATCCTCTTGGAGTTGTATGATACCCGGAGTCCCAGCCATTCCTCGATTATGCCAGCTTAACATGATTCATACCACTAGCTGTTCGTTCTAGACCAGACAACTCAAACCTTTCTGAACTCAATCTGTGTAGACCCGGTAGAACTTCCAATCGCCCCGGAGCTCGGTCACCGCTAGCTTCAACATATCGCCGTTTGGCAGCTTGTACACAGGCTTCCGGCCGAGGGTTGGGCGACAGTCGTCATTTTCAACGGTGTAGGCCCCTTTATGCAGAATCGGGGCTTCGGGCTCCAGCCCATAGAAAGCAGCATTGCATGATGCCACGATCTCGGCTAAACATCTGTATAGGATCACAAAAGACACCCAACAACAAACAAAAAATCACCGATTCTAAAACAATGTGCTGTGGCTTGATAAAAGCCCTGTGGTAACGGCTAGCGTAAATGAGAGAGAATACATAGCTTAGTTATTATTAGTATATCTTCGGTATGACGTTGGCCAAGACTCGGGCTTGGTCAGTGCTTGCATTGTCGCGTAGCCAGTGTTGAGCACCTAGCAACGAGCACTAGGTTGTACATGCTAGCTAGATTACTTAAAAGACGAACAACATCATCGGTGATTTATCGACAGTCGATGTAGAGCCCATTAAAATGTGTATATATATATATATATGTATACTAGCTTAAACCACTACTAGTTTAATAGTACACCCGGCTGATGTTTCGAGCCACGGCACCTCCCTTAGCACACACAGCGGGTGGTGCACCTGCATGCTGTTTTTCCTTGGGTCTAAGACCCACCCAAGCGTGATAACACACAGTTTCTCTTGCTCGTTGAACTTTGTGTCGTCGCCGTACAGAAATGCAGGAATGTGTTCCGGGCTTGCTTCGTGATCTGGACCCCAAGTGCAATGGCGACGTACGTGCGACCAATACTCACGAGTATCCATGTTCGGCAACAAATCTCCCTCGGCCAAATATCTCAAGAGATCGTGCGGAAGCACGATCGGAAGTTGCCTGCAAAGGGGTATTCATAAATTCAAGCCTCGATACGGGAAGATGTGTCCCATGCATGTGATCGACGTAGGGCCTTTCAACAATGGTCTTGTCCGAGGCAGACTTGTACAGGGGCACTTTCACATAACTGATCTTCACCTCGCCGGATGTATGAAAGGAATAGTAGTATAGAACCGATAAACTATAATGGGCTCTACATCTAATTTTCGATAATGACATAAAGCAGCCCGGGCACCGACGATGTTGTTCTATGGAGGCTGCGGATCATATCTCTCTCTATGTTGGATACATGCTCGCCTTCATGGCCAGCTTTTCTAAGCTTCGCGGCTGGTCCAGCCAGATCCACCCCATGGCGTTTCATTTCCTCGGATTTCGCATGCTCGAGTTTGCTACAGACATCGGGTGGGTTGTCGATATATGCAGCAGTATACAGATCGCCCACTCGTTCGTACTGATTCGAGTAATGTAAGACCTGGTATCTGCTAGGATCCGGACGAACCCTGGTACCGTATATAGAAGATCCCTTGAAGATCCCAGCGTGAATTAAACCCGGCATCAAACCCCACCCCTAAACCCTATAATTATAATTCTAAATAATTATACCATTAAACGGTACACCTAAAGCCCTAAACCCCTGAAACCTTAAGCCCTGATCCCTAAACCCTTAAACCCTTGCGTTCATGGTGCCTTTCCGGTAGCCTCAAAGTACTCGCGAGCAGCCGTGAAGCTGAGGTCCTGGGCCAAGGATTCGAAGCGGGCATCGACTAGATCAGGACTGATCATGCATACCTTAAACCTGAGACCCCGACACCTTTCCCAACATTGGACATGATGTGTCGCGAGAGCGGGCCCATTTCATCATCGCCTGCGTGGGAATTAGGCTATACCTAGCTAGGTACCGGAATTTGTGGCGACATCATTACTTTTTCCTTCGTCCACGTGACACCCGAGCAGCTGTAACGTAGCAGCTAGGCCATTCGTGATGCTCCCTAGCGAAGCGGATTTCTTGAAAAAACCACCCAGGTTCGCCCGGGCAGTCCGGTCGTTTCGAATGCTGGAACTTACACACACACGTGGTGCTTGAATGCTACCTGTGTGCCACTGTTCCCTAGCACAGCAGCCACACATCTTCACTGATCGGACGGCGGGATGAATGCTGTACGTTTTAAAGTACTAGTAGCAACCCTCTAGCCTAGCTTCTAGCATGGGGTTTGATACCACAGCATATATGGGCGGCGTCATCAGCGAAGCTCGCATCACACTAGAACACCAGCCTAAATGTGAACAGAACCGTGCACTCTCTAGGATCCGGCCAGGCACTTGACATGCTCGCATGCTAGCACTAGTTAAAGCTTCTCTGCACTATGTTAAGCCTAGGCAGTATACTGCAGCGATCAGTACACTAGAGCACCTGGCTCCGGAAAACTTTGGCGGCATCACTTCTTGCGGCCACCCTTGCCAGCACCACCCTTGGGCTTCGCGTTCTTCTTCGGGGCCGCTTTCGGCACAGCCTCATAACATACATGTCGAGTGATTAATGCAAGTACGACATAAGCTTAAGTGCATGCGTGTACTATGTAACGATCCATCAGTACTTTACCTGAGTATGCAGCCTAGCGGCAATAAGCTTCTTGATCGTGTTGGCTGCCGTGCTGTATTGCTGAAGAGCTTCATTCAACTCGCCCAACTTGGAGCGGATGACATCGTCATTGGAGTTCTCATCCAAAACCTGCTGTAGCCGCTCCCTCGCCCCCTCGATCAGCTGGCAGTGCAGGACCAAATCGTCCAGATGGGCCTTCTGGACTGGAGCCGACCTCTGCTGCATGGTATAGACGGACCGCTTAAGCTTGTAGGTTGTAACACATATTTTTTAGTTTATAATTCGGATATATATATATATATATATATAGAGAGAGTAATATATATATATATATATATGTACAATATATATGTATATACATATTAAACTATTTTCATGTAGTATACTCTCTATAGTCGCAGATAGTAGTACAGTAGCTATATATATAGTTGGTATAGCTAGCTAGATCGTAGCATGTGCTTAACTGGCAGCGTAGTCGTGTAGCTACAACGTCGTTATTATATGCATGTAGCCATTAATATATAGTAGGGGTACTAGGGTCGGCACGGTTGGGTCTATGGTTGGGCATAAACGTATCGGCTTGTGCATCAAAGTTGCACCCCACTCTTGGCGCTCAAAGATGTCTGAAGCTCAGACAGCTCCTTGAGTTTGTTCTTGGACTGCTTGATCCTGCGGCCGGCGTCCTTTGCAGTCTGGGTCGGCTCCACCGGCACAATTTCCTCGTGCTCCACGACCTGCCCGTTTGCTTCGGTCGTCGGCTGGGGATTCGTGGCGGGCTCCGGAAACACACTCATGTCGTTGGCAGTCTCTGCCGTGACCAACGGAAGTGCCGACCTGAATTGGAAGAATCTAGTGTATTATCGACTCGGGCATTAGACGACGTCGACTAAAATTAACACCGGCTAGCTATCAATCCAGGAAGCAAAGCTTCCCTCGTTTGCTCGGCATCCAAGTCGACGGCCGACTCCACAGACGTTCTCTGCTCCGACCTGTTGGTATTCACGATCGTAGCCTTCGCAAAGGTCCTGATCAGCTGCCGCTCCTCCCGAGGCGTAGTAGTCTAATAGTAGTAGTACTAGTAGTACTAGTAGTACTAGTAGTACTAGTAGTACTAGTAGTAGTAGTATAGTAGTAGTAGTATAGTAGTAGTAGTAGTAGTAGTAGTAGTAGTAGTAGTAGTAGTAGTAGTAGTAGTAGTAGTAGTAGTAGTAGTAGTAGTAGTAGTAGTAGTAGTAGTAGTAGTAGTAGTAGTAGTAGTAGTAGTAGTAGTAGTAGTAGTAGTAGTAGTAGTAGTAGTAGTAGTAGTAGTAGTAGTAGTAGTAGTAGTAGTAGTAGTAGTAGTAGTAGTAGTAGTAGTAGTAGTTATAGTAGTAGTAGTAGTAGTAGTAGTAGTAGTAGTAGTAGTAGTAGTAGTAGTAGTAGTAGTAGTAGTAGTAGTAGTAGTAGTAGTAGTATAGTACTACTATTAGCAGCAGTAGTAGTAGAAGTAGCAGTAGTAGTAGTAGTAGTAGTAGTAGTAGTAGTAGGAGTAGGAGTAGTATATAGTAGTAGCATTAGTAGTAGTAGTAGTATAAGAGTAGTCGTGCTAGTATCTAGTCGCAGTACTAGGACGATAGAGCATGCTATACGATAGTACTTAATATGTACTAATACTACGTAGTATGTATGGGTAGATGTGCTAGTTTAAGATCCAGCGTAGTATACATATATATATATATATGGCTTATTATACGACTAGTGCGTAGCATCGTCGTAGTGCCCCGTCCTCGTCGCCTGGCCAGTCAGGGTGATCCATAATGTAGGGCGGCTCCCCGCTTTTGAGCGTGCGTTGCTGGATTCGCTTCCTGGCACGGAGTGCCTCTGCATCCCGTTTGCCCATTTGCCCTTTCAGCTCTCGAAAGCTGATATACTCTTCGCATGCACTGATCTCTTTCGAGCTCGAAGCCACCTGGCTTGTCACCAATCGCGAAGTCAACCAATCCCCCGAGCATTCGATATACTCCGAGAAGAGAGTCTGGAGTATCTGTGGATCTTAGTTGCAAGTCCGGTCAGTCATCATGATGACACCAAAACATGCCACCGAATGTTTATTTTAAATTTACAACAAGGCACTCTTCTCCTTGTTCTTGACAGCGTCCTTGACCTCTTGCGGGCAGGTTTTACCTGGCACCAGAAGTAAGTATTAGTACTAGTACTGGCATAAGTATATATATATATATATATATAGCAGATCTAGAATAGTCGTGCATATATATATATATGTAGTATACTAGCGTGTCGTAGTAGATAATAGCAGCAGCGGTAGTGTTATATATGAATAGTAGTCGTCGTATATATATATATATATATATATATATATATCAGCAAGATAGTGTATATTGGTATCTATAGTACATAGTAGTAGTCTTAGTATAAATTATTATATTATATTACAGGTCGTAGTGTAGCTTATTAATGTACTACTCGAGTATACATATATATATATATACATATATATAATGCCACTCATAATATCATATTTCCACAGCGACATAGCACTTAAAGGGGCTTGAAGTTTGGTTTTGGATTGGTTTCGAATTCATACATCCGGATCCGTGATGACACTACATTTTTTAGCACGAGATGAATGTTTGAGGAAAATTTACAGGCTAGGGGCTCCGAGGTTGTACTATGGGCGGGTTGTGCGAACGTCTACAGGGGTGAGCGTGGACTGTGTTTCTGGGCTATAGGTACGGGCTGTTTTGATAGCTAGTTAGTACGGGCTGGCATTGCAGGTTCAAGCCTTGCGGCACGATTTGGGTTACTGTTCGATAGCTAGATCGGGATCATATGTTAATACATCACGACATAAATACTAGGTGTCGTCCTCATCTGGAATATTAGGGGTTTAGGGGTTTTAAAGGTTTCGGGGTTTAGGGATTCACTTAATTTGCCTGTCAGACAATTCAAGGCTTAAGGGCTGTTGGGTTTACTAGTGATCTTTGGGTGTTTAAGGTCTAGGGATGAGGATTTGTAGGGGCAACTATAGCTATCCGAGGTGCTCTTCAGCGACCGCGAGAATCTCATGTAGAGGTTCCGGGCCATGCGTTTGTCACGAGCTTCATCTGATTCCCCTGGCTTTCGGCCGTCCTGCATCAACTTTTTATATAGACGAGTAATGTATATAGCTAGCATATCCTGGACTGCGAACAACACGGATCGTGACTTTTGATGATCGGTCCTCCATGATGCCGAAGTTGTTCAAGACATCGCTGTTGGCTTGATACACTGCCCCCTTAAGCTGCTTGCCACTGGAAGCCGGAGCATTGGTAGTCGTGGTGGTGGAGCCTTCGGCAGCCGAGCTGGTATCCATTACAGCTGCAGGGGTAGGGGTAGCCGTTGTTGGGGTATCCGTTCCAGCTGCAGGGGTAGCGGTAGCCGTTCCTGGTGTATCCGTCCCAGTAGAGGTAGCCGTCGTCCCTGTAGCCGTTCCTGTTGCACCCGCCTGCACAGGCATGCAGCTCAAGACCTATCAGATCGACCCTTGGCGCTATAATTTACAAGTCCGAGTGTGATCTTAGGTGGACTTATTAAGGATTAAGGAACACACATTTTTTGTGTACACAAGACCCTGTACATATACATACGATATATATATATATGTATATATATATATATATGTTTATTTACATATACCCCCCTATAGACTAAAACATCCTAGCTCACGGAATAGTAAACAAAACCCTCGAATAGTGATGTTGAGGGTCGGTGTAGGCTTTAGGATCCGGGGTGATAGGTGTAGCTAGTTCTAGAATTCTAGAACCATAAATCTGAATCTTGCTAGTATACTTCAGAACACATTCGGCCGGGGTCCTTCGACTGCAACATGGCCATAGACTCCATGTTCTCTCGCATGATCATCTCCAGGTCGATAACGACCCAAAGCCGCAAGATCTCCACAATGGAGTCGTGCATGGCCATCGAAGCATCACAGGCTTTCTTCTGCACATGTTCCTTCATATCTTTCACCTTTGTTTCGTACCAATCATCACACTGGTACCAGCTGCCTCTGCCAAGCTTCGCTTTCATTTCCTCCACTTGGGTTGCCGCCATAGAAATCATGCTCGTAGTTTTCTTGTCCAGGTCCACCAGATCCGTGATGATCGCCCAGGCTTCATTGATCTTGTCCACAACAGGCTGAACGGAGTACGGGTTGACCCCAGCACAAGTGAACTTGGCACAAAGCAGGTCGCTCGAAACCCTACCTGTAGCATCGCGGCCGAAGAACTCCAAGAGAAACCGTATCAGCTTCGTGCTCCCAGGAACAAGAAGCTCTGCATCCTCGCTGCTTGCTGGCCACACACTGCCGTCGAGGCACATGTCGTAGTAGCGGTGGATAACCGCATCGTGCAGGGAAAGCTTGATCTCTTCTTCAGCCTCCAGAATCTCCCCTAGGGCCTGCTCCAAGCCACCACTGCTAGCGTGCCCCAGCGACACCGTCGTCATCGTGTCGACGTGTCTGAAGCCTGAAACACATCGGCGTATATATGCACGAACTAGCCGGTACATATAAGCTGTTCATCTATATCATGATTAACTTATAACATGTACATTAAATGAAGCTGAGAGTCTGCCTGCATCTGAACTCGACGAAGCACCGCCGGTACCCATCTCTTCCTGTGGATTTTGGGCCAGGGATCAGGGGCTCGGGTTTAAGTATCATCATACCAGGGTGTTATTTAGGGGTATATAGGCACCGTATATTATTGGGAGTTAGTTTGAGAGTTGTGGTTTTATGGGTTCAAGCCGTTGCTTAGCCTAGCTTTCTGCCTGTGCATTGATACGTACACATGTATCGTTCCGGGCTGCCCAGGCTACGGGTTGAGGCCTTAAGGTTAGGGACTCGGGCGTCCGATGGCTGTGAATCATAATTATTAACCACACCTGTCGCTATGCTAGGTGCTTACATTAAAGCTTATAGTTAAGGGCTCATGGGTTTAAGGGTCTCGGGCTGAAGTTAATTCGGGTTCTATCAATATGAAATTCTTAGAGAAGGCGTCCTCCTGAAGCAATTCGAGCTTCTTGGGTGTCACATGCTTGGTCTTCTTGCAGGGCGGAGAGCGAATAGGGGTGCTCTTGGGAGTTGCTGTCGTAGCCGGGATCTTAAGCTTTGCAGGGGACTGCATAGGCTGCTGCGATGCTGTCGTCTGCTGCGATGCTTTTGCCATCTCTGCTGTGGAGAGCACACCGTTCTGCAATGTTGTTTGCTGCTGCGATGCTGTCGTCATCTGTTGGGATGCTGGTGCTATCATTTCTGGGGAGACCACAGGCTGCTGCAAGGTTGTTTCCATCGGCACAGGCTGCTGCGAGGTTGTTTCCATGGGCACCGGCTGCTGCGAGGTTGTTTCCATCGGCACAGGCTGCTGCGAGGTTGTTTCCATGGGCACCGGCTGCTGCGAGGTTGTGTACATGGGCACAGGCTGCTGCGAGACAGGCTGCGAGGTTGTTTCCATGGGCACAGGCTGCTGCGAGGTTGTTTCCATGGGCGGTTGCTGCGACATGGGCACAGGCTGCTGCCTGGCAGTTGGGGGCACCAGCTGTGGCACAGGCTGCTGCGGGGTTGTTTCCAGGGGCACAGGCTGCTGCGGGGTTGTTTCCAGGGGCACAGGCTGCTGCGACGTTGTTTCCATGGGCACCGGCTGCTGCGGGGTTGTTTTCGAGGGCACAGGCTGCTGCGTGGCAGCTGGGGGCACAGGCTGCTGCAAGGTTGTTTCCATCGGCACAGGCTGCTGCGAGCAGGTTGTTTCCATGGGCACCGGCTGCTGCGGGGTTGTTTTCAAGGGCACAGGCTGCTGCGTGGCAGTTGGTGATGGTGGCACAGGCTGCTGCGGGGTTGTTGCCAGTGGCACAGGCTGCTGCGGGGTTGTTGCCAGTGGCACAGGCTGCTGCGGAGTTGTTTCCAGGGGCACAGGCTGCTGCGTGGCAGCTGGGGGCACAGGCTGCTGCGTTGTTTCCATCGGCACAGGC
This sequence comes from Symbiodinium sp. CCMP2592, assembly GCA_905221615.1. Taxonomy (NCBI): domain Eukaryota; class Dinophyceae; order Suessiales; family Symbiodiniaceae; genus Symbiodinium; species Symbiodinium sp. CCMP2592. Next base: position 767,808 of record CAJNDT010004112.1, read on the forward strand.
TGCTGCGATGTTGTTTCCATGGGCACCGGCTGCTGCGAGGTTGTTTCCATGGGCACCGGCTGCTGTGGGGTTGTTACCTGCAGGGTCACAGGCTGCTGCGCGACGGTTGGAGGCACAGGCTGCTGCGGCTTCGTTGTTTCCATCGGCACGGGCTGCTGCGATGCTGTCGCTAACTGTTGCGATGCTGCTGCCGTCTCTGCTGGGGAGGGCTGCAAGCCGGTTGCTTTGCGGAAAACCGCCTGCTGCGACGTTGTTGCCATCTGCACGTCTCCATCTGCATCCGTCTGAGTGTCCTGCTGCGTAGCCACTTCGGACACAGGCTGGGCACTTTGCATCTGCGGCTGCTTCGGCAGCACTTCCAGCTTCACTCTTGAGGTCGACTTCAGAGCGGCAGGGCTGGGTGTGCCTAAGATTCGATCGTTACACACGGCCCTATAGGGGAGGTCTTCCAGATCTAGAGCTCGAAGTAGAGCTGGGTATTGTGTGCACTTCTGTGAAATAGTTAATACATACTGGTACTAATTATATAGTACTAGGTATTTAGATATAGTTTATACCAAGTGACACCATAGGATGTTGCTGTATGTATATGTATATACAATAGACATATATATGCTCGAAACTAGCAACCCTAATATATATATATATATATATATATATGCATCATCAGGAGGCCCTGATTAAATGATAATGCTGAAGCCTTCAGCCGGGGAGCCGGGCTTAGCCATGGTACCAGGAGTTGCCGGGGTTGCAAGCTTCCAGGAAGCAAGATTCTTCAAAGTCGGAGGCTTCGAAGGGTTGGCAGCGATGCTCTTCGGATTTCCTGATTATTGTAAATTATAGGCTACCGTCAAGAGAATAGGTTGTACGAGAAGGTATGCACACGAACTTCAAGACAGTGCGGTCAAGAGGCCAGGTTTGGCAACAGTGCCTAGGCATAGGGATTTTAGGGAGCTATAATCATCTAAGGAAAGCTTCAAAAACCGATTCGTGAGTCACCGGTACCTTGCACCACAGCCGAGGGGCTCGGCTTTCCACCACTGGCCGGCTTGGGCACGGTGCCTCGGGATGCGACTTGTCAAACAATTATACAGCTATGGGTAGTTTTGGCATGTTGGAGTAAGGAACTAATTTAGACAAAGGGCTAGACCAATTGGTGGCCATAGGAAAATGTCCAGCTTCTACTTTGGCAGCAATCAAGGGAGGCGGACTGGAAGTCGTAGGCTTTTTGGCCATGGGAGCACCTGCAACCTTGCTCTTGGCGGGGATGATATTGCCAGATTCGCCTGTTCCGCCCATTCCTGTGTCAAGTCGGGTCAGCATTGAAGTATACGTATGCGTACATGTTGGAGTGCTACGATGATATCATATCAGTACAAGATGTCCAGAGCGTCCTCCATAAGCACGAAGTGCTTTCTCGATTTCGGATTCAACAGAATCCTTTGCCATCGTCCTCGGAGGTTGTGTTCAGGGTGTTGTGTTCGTGGTTCAGGGGTTGGGTCTAGCGGAATTTAGCAGCTGCTTAGGACAGGCGGTTTGATTACTAGGTTTGAGGGTTCGAACTGCTCGGCTTCCTTAAACTCTAATACTCGGAGTTGACGTATTTCGGGCTTCAGGGTTGGTACACTAGCACCTGCACCTGGGGTTCTGCCCGGGTCTTTAAAGATCCTCGCCTCCAATGACCCCAAATATCCCCCAATCGTCGTCCCAACCTAGCTGAAAACACCCAAGCCCAGCCAATCACGCCCAATCACGCCCAATCACGCCCTACGGCCCGGGATCACGGCTTATAGTTGCCCAGGGACAACTCTGCGGATGGTCATTGTTGCAATATAGACACTTTATGGCGAACCCCAGCACCCGGATCACGGCCAATCACGCCCAATCACGCCTGCCAGGTGCCTGTAGGATCCATAGAAATACCCCGGCCCGATCCCGTCACGAACCCGGCCCCGAAACCCGATCTGCAGCAATCCCAGGCATGCTCCGGATCCAGCCGAGCAACCAGCCGTGCGTGGACGTCGCTGTCCTGAGCGAGGCCAGTCTCATATTATTAAATTAAATAAATAATAATATTGGCGTAAACCGCAACCCTAAAAACCCTAGACCCATCAAGCCCTAAGTCCGACCTTTGCGTAGCTTGGTCATGCGTATAAACCAGCAGCCCGTAAATTTGTGATGTTTGGGTCATTATATATTACCTATAACGTGTGGTGGCATCTATCCATATATATACACACATTAACTAGCTTGTATAGTTGAAATCTTGGGTGTATATATATATATATATACACCCAATATTTCAACTATACAAGCTAGTATATATATATATATACATATATATTATAGCTATAGATGTACATACTATCAAGCTAGCACCTTCCTCAATTTAGCAATATATCATGTATAGATAGTACTAGTTTTTTACTGTACATCTCTATATATATATATATATATATATATATATATTTATTAATCATGATATTGCTAGATTGAGGAAGCTGCTATCTCGATATTAAGATTCGGCACATATATATATATATATATATATATATATATAGGGCTCTCAGGGGTCATTCGAAAGAAATCGTGACTTCCGGAACCTGCCCTGGACCCAAGCTTAGGGTTTAGGGTTCGGGGTGTGTGTAAAATTTTCGGACTACACACAGCTGAGGCGTCGAATTCAGTCACAGTACCGGTGAGCATATATACGGCTCGACATAGCTCCCTAACCTAGTACCTGAGTTTCGGAATACCCTAAACCCTTCAGCCCTCAACCCTTTTGTAAGCCCTGTTCTTGCGTCTGGCCATTGGCCATCGAGACACGGACCTGGTCAATTTCTATATACACCGGACCGCACGATGTCGCGAGGCACAAGCTCGGTCACGGACAGTTACAGAGCCTTCAACACGGCCCGGCCCGGTTCCACACGATGGCAGTCGACACCATCGACCCCGGCCGCGACAGAAGTCATGAGCAAACAAAGATGGGAACACCGGTTCTACTGGTTTAACAGATCGATCAGCCAATGATCATGAGACAATCTGGCAGAAGTCGATGCGACGATATGCCGACTTCCAACTATCTCTTGGGCACATCACTTGAGCCGTAACCCTAAATCCCCAAAACACAATCCCCCCCAAAAAAAACATAAACTCCAAAACCCCAAGACACCAAAACACTCAACTCCCAAACCCCTGAACCCCTATACAATATATCCCGAAAACACTAAGCTCTTTACTCACCGAACCCATAAGCCCAGAAAACCCTGAACCCCTAATTCCCTTGAACCTAAGATCGTAAACCCGTAATTAAATCCTAGACCCCCATAACCTCGGACCCCTACATCCCTAAAACATCGCTCAGGCTTGTCCGAGTGTGACTGCTGACATCCCTAGAACCCTAGATAAACCCTAATATCAGAAGTTTGGAATCGGGGTTAAGGCAGGGTTTTTCCGGGACGATATCACCAAGGATCTCCGGTCCGTAGCTGCTTCCACTTCCAGCTTTCGGTCTTGGGGGTTAGGGGTTTGGGAATTAAGGGCTCAGGGGTTTCATGGTTTAGGGTTTCGGGATTCAGGTTTTGGGGTTTGTGTTGTTGGAGCTTATAGGGTTGATTGGCTGGTATAGGGGGTTAGGGTTATGTGTTTTGGGTTTAGGGCTTTGGGGTTTAAGAGCTTGGGCTTGAAATAAGCCGAACCGAAGCTTATATATGGCCGTAGGCTAATTTGGACGTTATTACCAACCATCCCGGAAAGTAATTTCCTACTTGCGGGAAGCCGCTATCCATAGTTGTCGGGTATATCTTATTTATAATCAAAATTATTATTGTGCCGGTCTCGGGTGCCCCACATGTTTACGTAACCTCGTCGTAGTACGTTGGCAGTGGCAGTGGTAGTGGTGCAGTGGCAGTCGCAATGCTATAGTGGTATTGCACTGATACTACAATATTCCCAAAAGGGTCCAACCGATATATAGTAGAATGTAGGGTTTCTATATTCGGAATTACGATTATGATTCAGGGAAGTATTCCCCATAACCGTACCTAGGATCCTTTAGGAATGCATAAGGCAGTGGTGGTAGAGTAGGGTATAGTGCAGTACAGTGGTAGTGCTGGTGGTGTTAGTCAGTAGCATCAGCAAAGGAACGAGTAGGATCGTAGTAGCAGAATATATAGTATATGTAGTAGCAGAAGCAGCAGCAGTAGTTAATAGTACGTAGCAGTAGGAGTACTAGCCGTGCGAATATATATATATATATATATATATATATATATATATATGTGTACTATATATAGACTACGATGTCTAGACTTATAATGAAAACCACACAGACACCAGACCTACTCCTGGCAACCTTCCATCCCCAACTGGAGCGGCCGACCATGGCCCTAAGCCCGAAATCGATATGTCCTATCCCCTTAATATATAATAAAATCTAGCAAGCCACAGCAGCCCGGGTCGGCAGCTGCTGGTAGATCACGAATTGAATGAAGTGCCTGCCCGGATTCGCGGACTTGGGTTGCGACTTCGAACTAGGCCAATTATGAATATCAGACGGGGTCCGTACCACAAAACCAAGTGCTTAAAGCTAAGGCATATCAGCTGGAATGGATATCTGCGTGCTGGCCTTCGGCAAGTCAAAGCAGCCACGAGGTGCGTGGGCTGCAAATTGAGCAAAATGCCCTGCATGAGGTGGTCAGCTCCGGTTTTGGTAGTTTCTGGCGTAATTGGCGCTTATAGGCTTCAGACGACCCCGGCCCTGATGATCGATAGAATTCTTGAGTCGTAGGATCGGGATCTAGCAGGTTGATATTATTCACGGGAGTACTGCACGGCCCTTGCTTATTGAAGCTTGCCCCTGACTGCTATAACGTAGTATGATACACGTATACTCAATAATTAAGATTTGGACAATATCCCAGAACCCAGCAAATATTAATGTTACACATTTATTCGGTACCGTAGTGGTGCCTCGGGCTCACATCCCCACCGCCTCCGCCCTCGAGGCTGTTTCTATTATGCGAATCGAACATCAGCTTCTGGACTTCTGGATCTTTTTCGCCCGGCTGCTGGAGACCAATGCCGCGAAGCTGCAAGTGACTTCAAATATATACAGCTGCACAACCTAGGCCTAGACCTCGATTATATACCCAGTACTGCTGGTATGGTATGAGCTGCGGCTAAATCCTAGCCAGTCGGTCGCCGGGCACACACTGCATCTCATGAGGATTTTGAAACGAGCCGGCTTGCAGCGGCTCTAGCTAAACTGTGTATGTAAGCATACACCGTGAGAAAAATTGCCTTTCATTCCAGGCCCAGTGCAAAGCTCCATAGCATGCTCAGTCATGCTAGTATTGTGTACATAATGATCACGTTGACGGCCCTTGGAGTCTTGAGCTGCTAGAACTCGAAGCGAAGTTCACCTAAAGGGCTTATGGTGCAAGTTAAGCTTAAGGGTTTGGGCTATTCAATGGGTGGCTCGACACTGAGCTCAGTTCTCCGAAGCTTCGGATCGTCATCAGCTCCTGCAACTGACCTGGGACGGGGAAGGCTACTACTGTGCTACTACTACTACCACCACTACGACTACTACTCCTATATATACATACATATATATATATAGATATATTAGCTACTACTACTACTACTACTACTACTACGACTGCTACTACGACTGCTACTACTACTCTACTACTACCTACCACTACATACAACGACTACTACACCATTACCACTACAACAACAACAACAACAACAGTTTCCGCTACTACTACTTCTAGTACTACTTCTACTACTGCTACTACTACCACCACTACTACTACCACTACTAGAACTACGACTACTTCTACTACTACTACTACTACTACTACTACTACTACTACTACTACTATTACTACTACGACACTACCAAAACTACTAAAACTATACACTACTGCTACTATTACTACTACTACTACTACTACTACTACTACTACTACTACTACTACTACTACTACTACTACTACTACTACGTATACTACCACGTATACTACTACTACGACTACTACCACTACTACTACTACTACTACTACTACTACTACTACTACTACTACTACTACTACTACTACTACTACTACTACTACTACTACTACTACTACTACTACTACTACTACTACTACTACTACTACTACTACTACTACTACTACTACTACTACTACTACTACTACTACTACTACTACTACTACTACTACTACTACTACTACTACTACTACTACTACTACTACTACTACTACTACTACTACTACTAGTACTACTATATACTATATAGTACGAATACAGCTCTACGACTACTACTGCTGCTATTCCGGCTGCTGCTGCTGCTGCTGCTGCTACCACTCCCCCTCCCCCTCCTCGTCCTCCTCCTCCTCCTCCTCCTTCCCTTCTAGTACCTAAACCGGGTACCCTAAACGGTTCAGAAGCCTTGCGGTCTTTAATATTCTAGACATATCCACTAGACTAGTATCGATCAGTCTACTATATATATATATATATATATATATATATATATATATTGTATTATTTTATATGTATTACACGACGATGTTTATTATTGGCGTACTCTACAACTGCATGTACTAGCTAACTAGCATATGACTATATGCATTTACATTCAGGAGCCGGGGACTTTGGCGGCGAAGATGACACTGGGACGGCTGTGCCCTATTTGCGAATCGAAGGCCGTTTGGGCTTGAGGGGTTCGTCTTAGGTTCACGGATTTAGGTCTAGGGCTGCGTGTGGGGGATTGTTCACGGTCTGTACTGTGCTAGGAGATCTTCCAAAATCATGATCCAAAACTTAATAAAATACTAAAGGTACTTAGGACACTTTGGGGGTTTAGGGTTATATAAAATCCGTCCAATGGCCTTCAATCCGGCTTTCCTCAGGGTTCCTAGCGGTGTACTGGCATATATATGTTCCGGGTCTATACGTAGGCTGCGGGGTTCTAGGTTCAAGCTTCGTGGGTTGAGTTCTTGCGGGTGCGGGAAGTCTTATCAACTAAAATCATCGGAAATATGTTGTGACCTTGACCGGATCTTAACTCCTAGAACCGCGAAGTCTCGAGCCGTAAGCCCCGAAGCCTCACCAACAGCTTCCTCCTGTGTTAAAACGAACCAAACTAATCCCAAAGGGTCCAAAGTACTGTTATGGGGGGTACTTCCCCAAATCATAATAGTAATTCCTAATATAGGAACCCTACATTCTACCATACAGGTATTTTGGACCCTTTGGGAAAAGCTAGCTACAAGCCCGGACAAGCTCAAGCCCTGTTTGCTGCATGGATGCCCTATCGCCAAGTTGCTTATTTTCATACAGGATCATGAAGGCTAGTTGTTCGGGAATCGGAGCAATGATAATATTGTGCTAACATATGTATCTATATGTACTAGTTAACAGTTAACATGTATTTATTCGCTATAACCTCAAAACCGCAGCTCCCGTGTGCACTGGAGCCACCTCCTCCTGTCCGGCACAGGCCAGGGTGATCGCCTGGCGGGTTGAAGCCAAGGGCTTCACTCAGGCTAGATTTGTCTGGAGGATATCGTACTTCGGCTCTTGCTGATCAGCCTTCGTCTAGAGGTGCAGCCCATACCCAGCCCCAAATCTCTGAACTCAGAGGCGAACAGCTACTCTGTCCTCAATATATGGAATATCAGAAATACTACATTCCTCAAATATAGTTCCGGATGCCTATCTATATATCCTGGCTCCATGTAGCGATGCCAAGTCAGCCGAAAACCCCTCGTGAGAAACACACCCAAAAGAACCTAGGTACCTCTGCGGGGGATACTTTCCCAAGACAATAATATAATAGCTAATATTTGGAAACCTTATTCTAGGGACCCTGAAAACAAATGATCCTTAAGGCGTTCATACTGGAAGCAATTCCGGAGTCAACCCTTCGATTCCATGTGACACACAAGCATGTAGGCCCAGACGATCGATGACTAAAGGGGCCTTGTCTGGACAATATGTCAGGATTACAGCTTTCTCGGTCGTTAACTTTAGCACTTTTTCGGGGGTGTTCAGATCGTCACAGCTCGGATGTTCGGAGATCGGTCTCTAAATCTGGTATACCCTATCCCCACAAGCAATGTAAAACCTCATCTGGAACCCTTAAAGTATCAAGGATCGTACAACATAGCAGTCATTTATTTCGAGTCCAGCACCAGCAAGCTTGCCAGCGTGCCTGCTGATCATGATGCGAATCAGGAGTCAGTGCCCGGCCTTGGAATTCGAATAGGCAGGCAACGTGGGCCCGGGTAGCTTAGGAGAATACAAGGATAGATAGCTAGGGTTCAGAGCTGATACCTAAGCTTAAGGTTGCATCCATGTGCTGCTGGTCCTGCAAGCCGCGTTATAACCTAATAAGTTGGAACCCTTGGTGGCCTGAACCCTGAACCCTTTAAAGCCCTCAAGCCCAAACCCTGCTTCGCCGAACCCACAAGCAAGCAAGTCTTAAGGGACAAAGACCGAACACCCTTGTGATTAATGCAAAACAAGCCATGAAAACAATGATTAAAACCCTGCACCCGGAAGAATCCGTCGAGCTTTCAGACTCTGGGGGCTTCCGGGCTTGGTTTGGGGGCGGAAAAGTCGAGTCCCGGACCCTTTCCTCGTTCTACCGGAAACATTAACCAACCCCCGTAAGTCGACAAAGGTGACCAGAAGCATTAATTGCCCTTATCCAAGGATCGGCAGCCACCCAGCCATGATCTTGCACTCCAGCCACCTTGGATTGGGATGCTGCACGGTTGCACCATCCTCTACTTGCTTTATAGTACATGTGTTTAAGCCTTGATCAATGTTGCATCAAAGTCGCAAGCTGCCAAGACTTTTTTTCTTGAAGTTCTTCCTCCAGGTCACTGTGCTGCCCTTCTTTTTGTCTACCTAAGTTTGACAGGCAAGCCTTGAACCTCATGTTTAGCTTACCTTATCCCAGCCCCATATGCAGCCGTAAAGACATTGTAGTTCGGGTTCTTGTTAATCGTCTTGTTGACATAGAAGCCGCCCGTGTGTAGCAGCACCGTTATGGTCTTGGCATCCGATCGCGAGGCATCGGCCGGCGGCGGCACACAGAAAGTCCTTAAGCTAGAGAACTACAAATATGTATGCATGTACTATGATAAAAAGTACTATATAGAAGATGTGTGTATATATATATATATATATGGATGTATGTATGTATATATATATATATACAATAATTGTGTTATATATATATATATATATATATATATATATATATATTATGAAGTTCCAGCGGGGGCTTGCAGCTGTGCAGCACAGGCACTTTTTGTCGAACTTTTCCCCGTCGAATGGTTGGCCAGGATTCGGTCGGCAGTCTTTCAAGTCTGCATCTGCCACCAACATCGCGAGGTTCTGCCTGATCCTTTGTCGGACTGCCTGCGACACCTGCTTCGATCCGGACTTCGGCTTGTCGTCCTGCTCGTCGGGCTCCTCGTCCTGCTGGTCGGTGTGAACCGGCTCGGCCTCAGTCGGCTCCACGGGCTCCTCGTTCTGCTTGTCGGTACCCTCGGTACGAATCGGCTCGGCCTCGGTCGTCGGCTCCCCGGGCTCCTCGTCCTGCTTGTCGCTGTGAATCGGCTCGGCCTCGTGCTTGTCGGCGTGAATCGGCTCGGCCTCGGTCGTCGGCTCCACGGGCTCCTCCTCGTGCTTGTCGGCGTGAATCGGCTCGGCCTCGGTCCGTGAATCGGCTCGGCCTCGGTCGGCTCCTCGTCCTGCTTGTCGGTACCGGTGTGAATCGGCTCGGCCTCGGTCGTCGGCTCCACGGGGCCCTCGTCCTGCTTGTCGGCGTGAATCGGCTCGGCCTCGGTCGTCGGCTCCACGGGGCCCTCGTCCTGCTTGTCGGCGTGAATCGGCTCGGCCTCGGTCGTCGGCTCCACGGGCTCGTCTTGCTTGTCGGCGTGCATCGGCTCGGCCCCCTCATCGACCTCCTCAGCTGCAGTACTGTATATGTTTAATATATACATATATACATATTTGATGTACATACATACATATATTATATGTGTATTATGTGCATTATAATGTGTTTATATATATGTATATATATATATATATATATATACATATAATATAATATACAACTATGTATATATATATATATACATATGTTTATATGTATATTTAACTCGTGTGTGTAATAATACTATTACACACACGAGTTAAATATACATATAAGCATATATACATAGCGAGCTTTAAAGCTGAGGAGCTTGTCCCGATGCAGCTTTGCACTGTTTCTTTGAAGCCTTTTCGAGTTTCTTGGCAGCTTCCTCCTCCAGGACATGAGACATGATTTTACAGTCCGAAATAGAATATTCTCAAGTGATGCAAGCATGTCTGTCCTCGCGATTCCGCTTTCTCATTGCACTTTGACCGGCTTTCAATTCAGCAAGCTGACTGGAACAAGGCATGGCAATCGCGAAAGGGAAGGGCGATATCCAGCTCTCCGGAAGCAGCGGCAGCCGATCCTGATTTTGGGAGTTGCCCGAGGTGGGAATTACGTAGTATATTTTACCCGCACCCCTACGAAGAAAGCCTAATAAATATTAATAGGACCCTTCGGGTACAGAGGCTTGGCCATTAATTGTGTGTGCCAGGCTGAACCTCCTAGGGATAGATGTTAATTCGATAGCACCCCTACATAAATCGTACCCTAAACCGGACCCTAAACCCGAAATATATTAAGAATTGATATATCTAGCTGGCACCAGCCGGAACCAGTCGGGTGAAGCTCTCCGTTAACGACTACGATCGAGGTAGCGTATATACGTACCTATGTGATAGGTCGTAGTATACCTCGACCCAAACTTTCTATAGTTGTCGATTCGAATCGATAACTATAGGAAGTTTGGGCGTATAATTTCCAAGAACCCGGTTGATTCCAAGGCCACGAATTCGAAGCGTAGACGTAGCGATATATATGTGGAAGACCCTTTGGGGTTATACGTCATAGATAATAAGTATTTCCTGGTTAACGTTGGGTTCATCGCTATATATTGCAGATATCTAGAACGGCAGCATAATAAACTATATATATTAAATTAATGATCCGTTCTTAGAACGGATCATTAATTAATATATATATATATATATATATATTATGTCGTTTATTATGCTGCCAAGGTGGCCTTGAAGGCTCCATTGGTCGAGCTGGCCCCAGCTCGTCCCTGCAGGGCAAGGTGTTCGAACTCGCGATAATATATATATATATATATATATATATATATATATATATAACACATATATATATATATATATATAGATGTATATCTATATCTATATCTCTCTCTTTATATATATATATATATATATATATGTTTCGTCATATTTTATATTAATATAAACGTAAAATCTGTTATTTCTTAATATTAATATTAATATTAATATATATATATATATGTATGTGCTATAGTACTAGTTTCAGCACTAGTAGATGCGTACACCGCCGGCCCATGCCTCCGGACCCGGTGCCTGCTCGGCTCCATCGGCAGAGCAGCCATGCGAAGGGGCCGTAGGATCCTGGCGAATTGTTAATACATGTATATATATATATATATACACGTGCATAGTAGTATATGTGTATATAAAAATGTATATATATATATATATATATATATATATATTTGTATATATATATATATATATACACATGCATGTACATGCATACACGTACCTGTTCACGTCACATGTGCACGAGCTCATATATATATATATATATATATATATATATATATACATATTTACTATATCTTGAGCTTCTTATATATAATATATATATAGATCTCGATTCTAGACCATATATATTTGTACCTGCAAGATAGCTGATAGCTACCGGTGCAGCTCTATCGGATCCCCACCAGCAGCTATACATACATATAATACACACACACATTATTTGCTAATTAATTTCATATATACATGCATTATATAGCGAATCCTTCGGACATAAACAACAAGCGTGAGCATGAAACCGGCATACATGCGAGTACTCCTTCTGAAACTCCCTCTGCAACTCCAGCATCTGCGTGTCGGTTGGTCGCGGAACATCCTGTCCATCCTCGGATCGTATTAGTGTATGATCATGCTGTATGATACATGCACAGCACTGAACGTCCGAATGCAGCAATAAGGCCGCGTGGTCATCGCCCGGATGCACAGCAGCTGCATTCATGATGAGCCCCTCAAAAAGCGAAATGTGCAGCACATGTCCATATATGAACTTGCAGACCAGGTGCGTTATCATCCAAAGTCGACTTCGAAGCATCTCGATCGTCCTGTATATTAAAGCATAGATATGCGTTATCTGCTGCATATAAGTGTGCCCTCTATAAAGCTGGACCTCCATCGATATCGGCATGATCTCAGTCGGTCCCACGGCCGGATGGCAGTCCGGATCCTCGCAGCATATATGGCCGGCATGCATGCGTGTACCATGCATGTACTATCATACACACGTATATATGTACACTATACATATATTACGTATGCACATGGCTACATGCTAGTCGAAGTAAATCGTGCAATATTACTTCCAGGCATACGGCACTCCATGCACTGGCATATATGTACGTACAAGCTATATCTATATACATATATATATATATATTAACATATAGGTATAATTGTATATATGTATAACAATATATTTTATGAATTAAGCTGAAAGGCCACGTACACCGTGGGCTCGTCGATGAACATACCGGCTGAATCCTTAGACTGAAATCATGTACACCCGCTTCCGGATGCATCTCGAAAAAATACCTATATGCATTATGATGAGAAGCATCGAACTCCTTGATCTGCAACTCCAGCATTTGCTCGTCCGTTGGTCGGGGAACACCCTCCGGATATGCAAACATGGACTGATCTCGGTGCTACTTCTGATTTTCAAGCTGCGGGGCTGCCATATCCACATCCACATCGATGTTTGCCGCCTTATAGCTGGGTTTAGGGTTGAGGGTGTTATTAGGGTTTCGGGCTGCAGAACGAACTCGATCAGGTAATTTGTGCAGAGGGGCGGCTGGCTCGTCACTAGAGATCTCCCACAATTCCTCAATTAATCGCGAACAAACCGTACCATATCATGCATCTGATATACATGCTTAGTTAGTCAAGGCTCCTCATCAACGTCACCGGCCGGTGCTGCCGAATCCTGGGATAGCCGTACAACTTCGCACACTCTGCCTCTAGCATCTTTTTTTTTCTCTCTCTCTCTCGCTCTCTCTCTCTCTCTCTCTCTCTCTCTCTCTCTCTCTCTCTCTCTCTCTCTCTCTCTCTCTCTCTCTCTCTCTCTCTCTCTCTCTCTCTCTGTTCCTATTCTCTCCTTTTGTTATAATATTAATATATGCACATATATTGTTCGCGTGTATGCATTTACATGCACACACATGTAATATATATATATATATATATATATATATATATATTTGTACATATGTATATATTTATAGAGACTTGTCACAGGTACATGTGTATATAATATATATATATAATATATTATAATATATATATATATATATATATATATATATATATATCAGTCAAGACAAAATGCTATATGTATTTATATATATATATATATATATAATCGACAACCCGATGTAAATCGGTCGAGAGGCTGCCATGGAGAGGATGAAACCGGCACCACCCCGCGTTTCTTCGCCAGCATCCTGGGAAGCGACTATCAAAATTGAAATCACAGTTACATGTCTTAGACTATGATAAAAGCTGAAAATACAGCATAATTAGCATGTGCTTGTAGTACGTACTCTGATCACACCACGTAATCAAACCAAATACAGACGAATGACATCCATCTCCACATCACTTATCTCCAATTCGATATCGATCGTCTGCAGATCCACGGATGCCACTTCGCTGCCCTGCAAACGGTACGTACTAGTATATACGTACTCGATCTATGCTAGCGTGTTCCACGTGTGATTCTGCCTGGCCTGGCTCTCCAAGCTCTTGCTGCTCGCAGATCGTTCCGGCACCGCTAGCCCATTTACCCTAAAGAAAAGGGTTTTCAGCACCATAACTTTCTCATGGCGGCCTTTTGGAGATCTCGTAAGGATTTTCGCGAAGTAGCTTGCAAGCCATCTGAGTCTTGTCCCGTGGAGTTCCGCCCATTCCTTCAGCTCCTGTTTTCGGCCTTGCTTCAGCTCTTTCTTCGTGAAGAAAGAGTATACCAGGCCCAGATACAAAATCGCTGCCTCATGCTACAAAATCGCTGCCTCATTACCGCTCACATTCCATATGCATGCGACACAGCTAGCACTCAAATAATTACCGAGATGCTCGGTGGGCCTTGCAGTGCACCAGTTGTGGCGGACAGGTGCACCCTTTCAATGCATTGATGACATATGCACTCAGGATATCAAAGTTGGCCACCAACTCATCCTCGCCCACTTTGGATCCCATGATCTTGACCATCTCGTGGCCCTACCAAGGAAATCATTTCATATATTGTAGGCTTGAACGTGCTAATTACATTCCCCCTGGCCTTCGACCTCAACTCCGGAAGCCTGCTCTCCACATAACGGCGAAGGGCATCCACAATTCGAAGGCCATCGTCCTCTAGTATTGTTGATATACGTATCGCTTCTATCGATCATAGTACAGCAGTGCCTGCACCAGCAGCTACTATATTGCAAGCAAGTCTCCGAAATAAAGAACCGCATCGGCTGCAGCACCTTCATTCCGTGTAGCAAGCAACCTGTGCTTCCACACTTCTTGACGGCAGGTGTTTGCCGGAAGTCAGGCGGAAGTTCCATGGCGGTGTCCGGCATGAGACTATATACTAATATTTGCCTTTAATGCCCATGCATGCGAACACTGCCGCTAGCGGATCGTGCGGTATGCCAGCACTGAAAAGTTGCAGCTGCGAACATGCCAGCTGCTAGCATGCACCATGCACTCACTTCATGCATGCACCATGCTATGCTTTCACCTCGGCCGCCAAATCAAAGTCGCGTTCATGATCGCACAGCACTGCTAGCCGAATGCACACGAACTGCAGCATGCATGCAGGAAAGCAGGGAGGTGGCACCAGCTTTTGTGGCCTTCATCTGATTGAACATCTGCATCCATGCACCCGGCATGTTGGACCCTGGCCTTAATTATTGCTGCTTTTAAACTTACATCCTATCTCAGCAAAAAAAAGCCTGCAACCTTGTCATATATGTTACGTTACCCTAGCTCTACAGCCTAGACGGTACACACACATGTACACATATAATATACATATATCACAAATCACACATCCAAACTTAACTGCCCGATCGATGTATCTAGAGTATATATACCTCGATAGCATAGCTGCCGTTATTCCCCACAAGGTCTAAAGTACCTAGAAATATACATATATATATATATTTATATTATAGAAGGAGGATCGAAGTATGCCCCACAACAGCGCCTAGGGCTTAGGTTGTCGTCGTCGCATCCGTCATGTACGTGTATGTTCCTTGAACCGGCCGGCAAGGGAGCTCGCGAGTACAATCCTGCAAGTCGCACGTACACATGTACATGCCGTTTAACATAGGAACGTATGCTAATATTAACCCCCCATATATTCACAGGCCGGAATGCGTCAGACTTATTTTTTAAATCGAGTACCGGTACAGATTTTTCCTGTCTAAATACGACTTCATCGCGTTTACACTCGATGTCAATAAGTCGCACTGAAACTCATGAACCCCGTCTTTAGTCCCTTGGAGAGGCCCAGCTTGGAAGCACAAAAACCCCATGTGACCAAATGGCACAAAGTGCTCTCTTTGCCAAATTACACCACCCAGTTGCCCATACACATACATGGACCCTTTGGGAAGGCCTCATGAAGTTCTTGACGGCTGCCAACAACATCGTCAACCACACCGAGCCGACAGTGCAGTTCCTGACGAAGCCGACTGCAGCGAGCAGCAGCAAGCAGGAGCCTGTGCAGGCTGCAGGCGAGCAGAGCAAGGGTTGCTTGCCCTTGGAGAACGGGGAGCAGAGCGAGAGCCCCCCTTCTGGAGCAAAAGCGCCGCAGTCCAGTCCAGCCTTGCCCGGACAGAAGCAGAAGACTTTGGAGGAGTTCGAAGCTGAAAACCTCGCCCTGCTGCAGGCCAGGGAGGACGGGAAGAAGGCAGCTTCTACGAACAAGGTCGGGAAAGACAAGAAGGGACCTAAGGCGAAGACAGAGGATCCAAAGGCGCTCAAGTCTGGAAAGCCTCAGGCCAAGGGCAAGCCATCTTCCAAGCAGAAGGTTTTCAAGAGGCCGGCAGCGAAGGCCTTGGCAAGGCCTGATCGTGGAGCCTTTGAAGGCATGGGCTGCCTGAGATGCAGAGGGTGCCGCTTTGGATGCCCGACCTGCTTGGAGGAAAGCTTCGGAGGGCTACGATTGACGAGGAGCGAATGGTTGCAAAGGGCTTCTTTGCACAACTACAAGTAGTGAAGCTGTGCGGCCCGCAGGGGTGTAGGGGTGCGAGCCATCCGCTGCTCAGAAGCGCGGATGCCGGTGTCGCGAATCTGCAGGGGTTGCTCCACTTGCAGGAAACAGTTGAAAGGGTTTAGGGTTTAGGGTTGAGGGTTTAACGAGGACAGTCTTGCAATGGTCCTATCTTTCCTGCAAGTGCGTAGCAGGGTAATCAGGTGACTGTGACGAGCCAAGCAAGGCGGAGGCATCTGCAAGGAGAGGAAAAATTCTTGAAGTACGATTTTTGTTACTTGTGCTTTGCTGCCAGTCCTTAGCTTGTCAAAGCTGCGAAAAGCCTGGGAAGACTCGGAAGTTCCAGCCTGTGTAGAGGCTTTGAACCAAGCAGCTAGAGGCATGGAAGCAAGGTGGCACCAGGGATGTCCGCTATATGAAAAGCCATATGTTCTTGGCATTGTTTGCTCCATAGCGGCAGCATATCTGCTTGGTTTGAAGCAACCGCCTCTATTGTCCAGAATAAAGGGCAAAAGCATGTGTATGCTTCTCCGTCGCTGTAGGACTATCGATGCTACAGGCAGCAGAAGGTTTTTGTTTGCAAGCAAACATGACTCTATAGCTTCTGTCATCACAATCATGTGCCACCGAGTGCTGGCTTCCAAGTCGCCAAATTGCAAAGTAGTACAATGTTTTCTTCTCTTAGCTTCAGAATGTACAGAGCAGCCGGACACACAGATCCCGAGAATAGGCACAAGCGCTTGCAACGGAAGGTTCATGCTGTAAAGTGCACATAGATCCGACAGTGGCCTTGCCCATCAGATGTGCAAAGCTACTTTGCATGGAGGAGCCGACGAAGAAACGTAAGATTCTGGATGTGCGACAATCCGTTCCGTTTTGTTCGCAGACTGCTTTAGCGGCCATATGCAAGAACATAGCTGAACATGGGCTGCCTGACAAGCATTCTCGGCGAGACATTTGGCAGGAGACGGAAGAGCTGCTGCACAACTCGAGCATGCAAAAATATGGATCTCTTTTCCTAACAGCAGAGGCCGAGACGGTGAAAGGAGGACAGCAAAAGTTGCTCTTCGTCAACTTCCTTTCGCTGTTGGCCGGAGTGTTCCATGCAGCAGGGCCGTTTGGGATGTGGCTGCTGGATTTTCATGAAAGGCATCCTTCCAGTTACGAATCACCATGGGATGCAGTGATATATGCTGATGAAATACATCCGGGCAATCAATTAAGTTCTTCATCGAGGAAGAGTTGGTGTGTGTACATCTCATTTCTGCAATACAAGTCGCTCCTTTCCCGTGAGGATTTCTGGTATTGCCTCTGCATCAAACGCAGTGCAGAAGTCGGCGAGCTCAAGGCAGGGATGTCACAGGTGATGCGCTTAATCCTGGAAAGCCTGTTCGGGACACGGGTGCCAGAGACAGGGGTGCTTTTGTCATCTCCTGCAGGACAGCTTCGTTTGCATTTTCGTCTCCACATGTTGCTTCAAGATGGCGCAGCGCACAAAGCTGTATTTAGCAACCGCCAAGACACTGGTTGTAAGCCATGTCCTCTGTGCAGCAATATATTTCAGCTCAAAGACAGTGAGAACAACAACAATGTTTGGACCCAGTTTTTGAAGAGATCAGATTGCATCGTGGCATCGGACAACGAGCTCATGGCCTCCTGGGAACGACTCAGGGAAGCAAGCTCAGGGCCGTCTGCTGTCTTCGAACAAAGACAGAAGGCGGCGGGGATGACTTGGTCTGCACATGCTTTGCTCTCCAGCAAGACATTGCAGGAACTGAACATCTGCAGACCCAGCACGTTGTATTGCCATGACTATATGCATTGCCTGGTGTCGCATGGTGTGTTGAATGAAATGGCTTTTTTGGTGTTGGAAGACTTGACAGAGAATGGGCTGCTGTCGAAGGATTGGGCAATGTTGCGGCAGTGGCTGGAGTTCTGGAACTTGCCACATGCACATGCGAGCTTCAAACTGGATGTTTTGTTCACAAGCAAAGCCGTTGCATCGTACAGGAAAGCTGGATCAATCAAGCTTGGGGCCTCTGAGATGCTCACTTTGTGCAAACCCTTGCAATTCTTCCTGCAGAGCAACTTCCTGAGCAATGGCCTGCAAGAGGCGACGTGCCGAGCATTTATTGCTTGGGCAGATGTGCTGGACTATGCCCACAGCATCCAAGGTTTGCAGAATCCCTCGCCTCCTCGGTTTTTGCACTTGGTCGAACAGGCCCTGCAAGCCACCGCCCTGGCAGGTTTCTCAGAGATGATGAGGCCCAAACATCACTGGCCTCTCCATCTTCCGGATTGTCTGCAGCGATGGCAGCAGCTGCCTTCTTGCTGGCCTTTGGAGCGAAAGCATAAAATTCCGAGAAAGTATGGCACCCTCCAGTTTGGTTTGGAAGCTTACAACAAGGCCGTCATGACTGGTGTGACTCAGGAGCATGTGGGCAAACTGTTGAAGGACGAGGAGCTTTTTATGAGCAGCAGCCACTTGGTGTCCAAGACTGCCCTCGGCAAACCTTTGGAGTCCCTGTTGAAGGCGAACAACTGGTTCTTGCCCGGAATGGAAGCTTCTGCAACATGTCGCTTGGAAAGCGCCATGCTATGTAAAAGCGGCGACATCCTTTTTTACAGGAATGCATCAACAAGCAGCACGGCAGGCTTTCCTTGGGCATGTGGTTCTTTGAAGCATTGCATCAGTGTTGCAGGCATGGAGTTGGCTGTGGTGCTTAACTTCCTCTTCGAGAGGGAAAGGCCTGGCACTCATGCCACTGTTTGGAGAAGCCTTCCTGACAGATTGCAGCTGGTGCGGCTGGAAGACCTTTTGCAGCCGGCAACCTACAGCTTTGGGAATGATGGTTGTGTCACATGCTTGCTTCCAGCACCTCTCTCTGCAGCTCGATGACGTGCAGTGCTTGGAAAAACGGAGACACATCAACAGCTTGATTTTGCAAGTCAAACTTTGGAAGACTCTTGTCCTTCGGTGCGAGGTAAGGTTGCGCACTTTCGGGTTTCAGCAGTTTTCGGTGCAGTTCGGCAGCCAGCTCCTTGAAGCTTCTGTAAGTTCGGTAGCTTCTGAAAGCTATCCGCAGCTTTGTGCAAGCTTTCCAGCTGCTATAGCTTCTCAAAACCAGCCGCAGCTCTCTGCAAGCTTTCCGCTATAGCTTCTCAAAACTAGCCGCAGCTCTCTGCAAGCTGTCTATTTTCTAACATAAGGTAAACTTTGGGTCGACAACGACTAAAAGAACCTTTTGCAGAGCCTTCACTTCATATTCCTCTCGCAAACTTCCATCTGCATGGGAATTACGGTACAGCTTGCTAACCATTGTTGCCTAAACTTTTTCTCGCTTTGAGTCAGGGGGAAGTATTCCCTACACTCAAATATAGAACAAAGACCCCTGCCATATTGACGATCCCCTTCCCCATTCCTCAACTTTCGTCGTCTCAAGCCCTTGATGCTTCTGCTTTCTGCGACTATGAAACGAAACTTGGTGGCTTGTTTTTTAGAGAATAAGCTACTTCAAATTAAGAAAACTCTACTCTAAACGAAGCTCGCACTTCCATCATCTTCAACAACTAGTTTTTAGCTAACTCAGCTAACTTTTTTATTGCTTTGTCAGACTTAGCATAACTTAAATTTCTAAATATATAACTTATGTAACATGATTATTTTTTTAGGACCATTATAACTCGTTGTAACAAGATACAACTTGTTGTTAACCCACTAACATCTATTTACTAGCAATCTTAAAACCAATAAACAATTAGCTAAACCCCAGAGCGCCAAAGCGACGGCTACCGCCCTTGCGTATCAGTGGCCCCATCAACGCCACGCCTGCAGAGCGCGAGGCAGCCACAAACGGCCAACCATGGGCACCAGATGCCCTGCAACAGGAGTGGGACCAGTTACTCAGCCAGTCGCTTGGTGAGGGGCTCGCCGGCCCACCGAGTGATCAAGTCTGCCCTCAACCGACAATGCCTGCTCAAGTCGCCGCTCCCTCGGCCACCCCTGCCCCTGTCCTTCTGGCCTTCACTTTGGCTGTGGATTCGAGCCTGCCCTCGCCATGGTGGCCAGGTTTGTACCGGCAGCCTGCTTGCTGGCGGTTTCCGCCAGTGTGGAATCAACTGGCTGCCTTCTGGCATATCCTCGCCACCTCTGAGTGGGCTGGGCCACGTCTGCTCTCTCAATTCCGAGCTGCAACTCGGCTGCTCGACAACGGCGCCGATGTTCCGGCATTCTGCCCGTCTACGGGCAGCCCTTTTGCCTCCGGCTCCGAGCTTCTGCTCCGTCACACCTTGTCCCTCCTTCATCTGGGCAAGTTTGTCGGCCTGGGCCACTGCTTGTGCTCTGAGCAGCCACCTGGGCTGCAGCTTCGTTCTGTGCTTCTGCACCTTTGCCCGAATGCTGCTTGGCTGCTCCTGGCCTCTCAGCAGCGGCCGGCGTGGATTTTCGCCCCCCTTGGTTCTTCTGTGTCGAGGCTGGATTTTGCTCTGCACTCTCCTTCCGTCAGGTTGGCGCTTGCAGCGCCGCACCAGCTTTCCGCGTCGTCCTGAGGGACGCGGTACGTTTCTGATGAACGTTCCGCGTCTTCCTCGCTAGTGTTTCAAGTTTTTGTGTTTCAAGTTTGAATTGGCTGTAGCTTGCTACTTTTGGCCTGCATGGACCGCGCCGGACCGTCCGCATGCGAGAGAGAGAGAGTTTAGTTTAGGGGTTTAGTTTAGGGTTTAGGGTTTAGTTTAGGGGTTTAGGGTTTAAGGTTGGGTTCAATGTTTGGGGTGGCGTCTTACTTCGGAGTGGAATTGAGGTTTTTGGGCCCTGGGCGCAATCTGTGGAGGGCCACTGTACCCAATACAATACACAGCTTTGCACCCGAATGCCTATGGATGCTTTATTAAGGCTGGGGGTCCAAAAACGAACCGACTCTTGAACACGAGACCCCGAAGAGAGAGAGAGATAAGATAGAGATAGAGAGATAGAGAGAGGCAGAGAGAGAGAGAGAGAGAGACAGAGAGAGAGAGTGAGGGAGAGGGGGAGGGAGAGAGAGAGAGAGAGAGAGAGAGAGAGGGAAGGAGGGGAGGGGGCGAGGGAGAGAGAGAGATAGAGAGACCTAAACCCTAAACCCGAGAGAGACAGGCCCGTCAAGAAGAGCAGCGCCTGCCAAAGCTCGCGGCGCGTGCGGCGGGCAGTTCGGGGCTAAGCCAGAGAGTGGAAGCAACGACTACAAGAGCCTTAATCATATGATTAGAATAATTCGGGTTCCTTTAAAAGGTATAAGGGCTCCGTTAGCACAGGGGCTTTCATAAGTAGAATAGGGTTTGGGGTATGTTTTGCAGTATAAGCAAAAACCCCTCCCCAAAAAACTCCGCCTGTAAGCTCCGAAACATCCAGGGGGTTCAAGGTCGATGTATCCGAAGGTTGAGGTAGCTGAGGGTTGGGGAGTGCCATTACAACTTTGGATCATAGTCCCCGAACTCTAAACTCAAAGCCCAAAGCTGTAAACCATGAGTGTCGAGGGTTTCTCCGGTCAGACTACGGACGTCCAGCATGTGCAGTGACTTTGATAGGCCTCAAGTTATCCAAAGTCTTAAATCCCCAGACCATTAAACCCTAAACCCCAAACCCAAACAAATCCCCAGAACCCTAAGCCCTTACCCCAAACCCAAACAAATCCCCGCACCCTAAGCCCTTACCCCAAACCCCAACACCTCTGAAACCATCCTCATAGGCCCTGTAAAGCCCCAAGGATCCATGTACCCAAATAGCATAGACTCGGGGAGTTTCCGAAAATACCTTATTTGGGGGACCTTATAATAAGGGTCCTACTATTTAAGGGTGCTATTTTGTGTCGTATTTCACCCTTTTAGGGTTCCTTTTGAGGGAACCTGTAAAGGGTACCATGGGGTTTGGGGCTATTTGGGGGTAAAGAAGGGTCCCAAACAGTATAGACTTGGGGCAGTGTACCTATGTAGGGAGTGGTTTATCGCCGAAGGATATACTGTTTGGGTACATGAACCCTTCCGGTACGGTCCTAAGCCCACATCCCCGAGCCGCTAGACAAACGAAGCCATCGAAGTCTGAATGTTGAAAGTCGTCAGTCTCATCTGCTCTTTGTCCGGCCAGTTTATGACAAAGCCATGCTCACAATACTGGCTCACCCCAAACCCTAAACTGCGTTTAGGGTTTCAGGTCCCTGCTAGTCTCCCAAACTCTAGGCTGCCGGTACTATATAAGTCGAGAACCATCGACGTCTGCCCGTCTCCCCAATGGAACATGATGTTGACAACTGCCCATATTAAGCGCCTATAAAATAGCGTGTAATTCTTGGTGCCTGTGCTTATCGCTCAGGTCACCCAGCTGATGTCGGAGCCTCAGCATCACGCACAGACCTGTGCGTAGCCCTCTAAGCAGGGTTCCTCCTGCGCCCCTAAACCCTTACCCTAAGCCCACCCTTATTTGGAGAAGGTGCCTGCAGTTCCTCATATGCCTATTTATCTACACGCGCGCACTGGATGCTTGCGTTTTGTGATGTGTCAATAACGATACATGCGCAAAAGTACATAGACATACGTACCCTAAATGTCTATGTGCCCATATGGTAGAGACTTGTCCCTAAACGGGCTCCTATACCGGTACTCCGGGGCCAATGTATACCCATAAAATTACTAGAGTTGAGTTGGCTGCCGCATGTAGGGTTTTAGGTTTCGGGTGTCCGGTTTCTCTTCTTGGCTCTGGGACCTGGGCAGGCTCCTGTATACAGAGACTCAGCAGAGCATGAGGTCTTGGGGTCCACAACGGGGAGCATGTTGTGGCTTTGGTACATGCAGCCTTTAGTGTATAGGGTTTAAGTTTTAGGGTTAAGGGTTGTGTGGTTGTGGTGCATCGCGTCAGTGTTTTCTGAAGTAGTGGTAAGCGCAGTGGGCATGGCACAAGCAGCCTCCAGAGCAAGGTATCTAGCTGCAGTCTTCAGAACTTTGATACGGGTAAGACTGTCGACATTGACGTGCCTGAGATTGACAAGAAATCAGAACCTCGATCCTACTTTATGAGATTTGAATAATTCCTATTCCCGAGGGTTCCTTACTAAGTCATCTTATACCATACCCCAGAGCCCTTGTCTACTTATTAACGTCCCAATGTTGAGTTTTAATCCTAAATCTCCTCACCCTTCAAGTAGGTACTGCTTGCTCACCTAGAAGGTGGAGCCTAGAAAATAGAGCCATCATTGTAGAAGCCAGGCGCTCGAAGCCCAAAGACCTGTCGTATAAAACTCGGTTTAACGGTTTAGGGTTTAAGGTTTTCAGCGTAGGGTTTAGAGTTTAGGTACGGCCTTATGACCTACTACCAAGAGTCCTAAACTGCATCAGGCCAGCGACGGTCGGCGTGCTCCGTCGTGTTGTGGCACTGAATGCACTGGAGCTCCGCTTGGGACTCAGGTCGTTCTCTAAGTCTGTTGTGGACACCCAAGCCGACACAGCGTCCGTTGTGATATCAGCAGAGGC
This sequence comes from Symbiodinium sp. CCMP2592, assembly GCA_905221615.1. NCBI lineage: Eukaryota > Dinophyceae > Suessiales > Symbiodiniaceae > Symbiodinium > Symbiodinium sp. CCMP2592. The sequence continues at coordinate 791,803 of CAJNDT010004112.1, forward strand.
GCAGCTAGTTGCTGTAGGACACAGTAGGATAAAACGAAGGTTCTCTGTGTGTGTCTGGGGGGGGGAGTGGCTTGTGGGGTTTGTAACTACGGGGGAGCGTGCTAGGATATGTGGGCTTTAAGCCGACCACTGCATGAGTACACTATCTTTAGGGCGTCCTCTTCAGTCTTCATATCTTCAGTTTTACGTTAGCTTCTCTGATTTTGTATTGCATTGTATTATTATAATTCATTGTAGTACCAAGTGGGTTCTGCATTAGGCAGTACTCTATTGAATATTGAGTCTGTCCTGGGAAATTGGGCTCTTTTGCCGTTTCAGGGCTCCCAAACCAGGGAGCGTTTCCAATATAGATCCTACTACGTATACACTCGGGTTAGATGACTTGTTAACCGAAATACAGTATGGCTCCTACTACCTAAGCCTTAACCCTACACACTACTGCTTTGTGCTTGCTCAATGAAAGCTTCCACTTAAACCCCTGCCTGAGCCCCTTAAAACCTGCATTTGGACCCTTTAAATAGTTCGAGTCTAAATCAATAAGACTTGGGTTTGTAGAGCGAAACAATATCAGGACTTTTCTGGGGCCAGCTGGGGACACTGATTGTTCGGACATCTACAGTAGGTCTGTCGAAGCTTACATTACACATCTGCTAGTTCCAGCAGCGTGTGCGGTGCACCCAGAAAAGCAAAATTTAAAGCCCCTCTCGAATTCCTAAAGATCCAAGCAAGCCTCCCTCAGCCCCCTTATTTTTGGCTTGCAGAACATGAGGGAAATCAACTGCGCAGAGGAGCAGGCTTTCAGTCAGGGTATTATGCATAGCAAGAGCATGCTTCATGTTAGTTCATACTTGCAATGAAAGCAATGTTGCGGACCTTCGGCTGCCCCTCCTCCTTCGTCTTCTTCTTGTCCTCCTCCTCTTCCTCCTCCTCCTACTACTGCCACTACTCCTGCTACTGCTACTACTACAAATAATAATGATGCTAATACTGCTGCCACTACTACCACTATTTCCAGTACTACTACTACTGCCACCACCACCACCACCACCACGACTACTACTACTACTACTACTACTACTACTACTACTACTACTACTACTACTACTACTACTACGCGGGGTGCATGCGCAGCATGCATCAAAGTGGGATTGGCTAGCAGTTCTTCAGTGCATTGTGATGTGTGCAGTGTCACGGCTTGCTTTGAGTGTGCATGGGCTTGTGGCAGTGCAGAAGCCTGCATCGCGTTTGCATGTTGAGCTTATTCCTGGCATGTGCAGCCATAATCAGCTGCTCGAATGCTGTGAGCAGAAGAAATCCTGTTTCACATCAGGGTGCTCCTAGTTTTCTGTTTCGCGGGCATGGACGAAACTCGTGCAGAGGTCCGCCAGGCCTTGGCCAAGGAGATTCCTCTTGATTGCAACAATGGAGCAGATGAGCGTGTGAAAATGGCTTTGCTATTGACCGCGTGGGAAGCATGCCGCCGTCAGCTAGCAGTCACTGACAAGAACCGGGCTGATGCAAAACTAGGTGTCCAAGATCGTTTGGTCCAGGTCACCGAGTATGCCGCAATGCGTAGCGCTGTGGAGTCATTTCACGGAGCCCTGAGTGACAAAGAGTTGCCATCTAAATCTTTGCTGGTGCAAAAGTTGGAGCAGGTTGAAGACAACTCCCCGCATGTGGAGGACTTGCGCGATGTCACTAGTGTCGAGGATGCCGAGGTTGAGTCCTATGCTGCGGTCATTGACCCTTCATCTTCTTGCTTGCGTTTCAAGCCAGGGCGCACAGTGACAACGCCGCCGTGTACCCCGGAGGAACTTCGGCTTCGCCATCGGCGCATTGGGTTGGCGTGGCACATGGTGCGTTCCAAACATGCCACTCGTTCCTGGCTTTTGGAGTCTGTGGTGGATAGCTTCCGGCGGCTCTCTGACCATGTGTTAGGTGATCGAGTGGCTGGCTTGCGTGCGGAAGATGGTCGGGCTCCTAAGTGGAGTCTCGTGCTCAAGTATGAGGCCGAGCTGCGGAAGCATGCTTACAAGTTCATTCGCACGGGGGAAGCGAAGGATATATTGGGGTTGCCATTGACAAAGCTTGTCGAGCTCCGGACTTGCTTGCGTTCCACTTGGTCACTCCCTTTTCCCTCGGTGCCTTTGTCTTGCAAGGTGCAGTCGCTGCACCTCCAACAACGCTGGCTTTGACAGATCTTCCGCATGTCCCGCCGCCGCCGGAGGCCGCGTTTCAGAGGCCCGGAAAAGGGGCCGGCAAGACTGGCGGCAAGGAGTCTCGCAAGGGCAAAGGCGTGCTCAAGACGGTCGCGAAGCACAAGTTTGCCGGTGATGGCCGCCTTATTTGCTTCTTCTTCAACAAAGCGAAAGGTTGCGCAAAGAAAGAGTGCAAATTTGCCCACGTGTGCCAGCGGTGTCTTGGTGAGCACTCTTATACTGCTTGCCCGCATGTCAAGCGTGCCGAGCGGGCATCCGAGTGACTATCCAGCCGGGCGCCGAGCCAGCTGTTGCCTGCGGTTGGGGCCTCTGCTGCGCAACTGGATCGTGCGCCTCGGAAGAGGCCAGAGGATGCTGTCATCTCACATGTTCCAGTAGTACCTGACGAATGGAAGTGGGAACGCACCGGTGAAGCGGCTTGGGAATTGGAGCCAGAACATTCAGCAGCAGCAAGCGTGGACGCAAGCTCTGATGAAGACGAGGATGGATTCCGCAAAGCAAAGCTGGGAGAGGGCATGCGAGGTCATGGTCCCCCGCTCAACACTGATCTCACAGGCCAGCTAAGAGGTATGTGTGATGGTTTCGGTCTCTGTTCTCCTGGTCGTTGGTCACCTCACTGCCGGAGAGATTCCAGGGATTGCAACTCTTTGCGGTTCGTGGAGGAGCTGGGGGATGGGTTGGAGAGTCTGCTTTGCATATCGTTGGACATTGAACAGCTTGCTTCTTCATTTGCAGAGGGCAAGATTGAGTCCTGCCCCTTCAAGCCGGAGCTCACACAGTCTATTATATGTGGGGCAAGAGGGCACTCTGGCAATTGATCTTCGTTGACGATCTGCTTTGGTTACCAAAGCAGAAAGGGGATGTAGCTAAGATCATGATGGCGATCTTCTTGTATGTCTTGCTCGGCGTCCCTGTCTCCTGGAAGAAGTTCATCGGCGGCTTGGAGTTCTCTTGGGTTGGATTCGCTCTGAACATCAGGATTGCTGCGCTAGGATTGTCTGCATCTAGAGCGGCGTGGGCAATTAACTGGCTAGAAAGTATTGCTGCTCAAGGTCATGTTCGTGTTGGGGATATGCGAGCTGCTTTGGGAAGAATGTCCTTTGCTCTGTCTGCGCTTGGACATTTGCGGCCATTCCTCGGGCCAATCTATGCGTGGGTGGCAGTGCTCGACAATACTACTCGCCGCTACCAACTCTCGAAGGCGATCATCCTGGTGTTGCTATTCCTCGCCAAAGCATTGAAGGGGCAAGGGAGACTGGCTCCGGTCGGAGTGCGTGCAACGTGCGAGAAGGAGCTGTTCCGGACAGATGCGAGAGCCGAAGGTGACGAAGTTTGGACAGGTGGGTGGGCCATGGACCACTCAGATACCAAACAGTGTCGCTGGTTTTCTGAGCGACTCGACCACAAGACTGCGCCGTGGTTATACACCTCTGGCGAGTCCTACAGGCAGATCGCGTCGCTGGAACTCCTCGCCACGTTGGCGGCAGTGGTCGTCTTCGATGTGCCAGATGCAAGCAAGTGCTGCTTCCGTTGTTCGGCAGCAACCGATAACAAAGGGAACAGCCATGTCCTTAGTAGATTGCTTACTACGAAATTTCCGCTCAACGCGTTCCTGATGGAGCTGGCGATGCAGTTGCAGACACGTGGAGCAGAGCTGCATCTCTTTTGGTTGCCGCGCCTGCAGAATGTTGAAGCGGATTCCTTGACGAACAATGACACTGCAAGGTTTGACCCGAGCATGCGCTTGCGCTTTGACCTTTCTTGCTTCACAGGTATCGTGCTCCATGACTTGCTTGAGACAGGATCGCAGCTCTACCAGGAGATCCGGAAGTCCAAGAAAGCGAAGGTTGAGAAAGGCGCAGCAGAGACCATTGCCGAAGACAGCGGCCGCAAGGCACGCAGTGAACCACTCCGAACGCGAGATCCTTGGTGAGAGGATTTAATCGCTGGCTCTGTCACATGTCCGCAAGCGCTAAAGTTGGGGTTCAGGTTTTCGTTGCGACCTTGTAACAGGGCCTGCTAAATGTAGGCCGTATGTTGCCTTGCATAGCTTCGCTCGGGCTGGACTGTCCGTCGTTGGCCCTGGGTCGTCTCTTCCCCTTACCAACGTGACAGGACCTCATTGCGCTGTGGGGCAAAATGAAGGTTGCAGTCCGCTTGCTTCTTGTCTGCGTAAAAATCCCGCGGGGTGCATGCGCAGCATGCATCAAAGTGGGAGTGGCTAGCAGTTCTTCAGTGCATTGTGATGTGTGCAGTGTCACGGCTTGCTTTGAGTGTGCATTGGCTTGTGGCAGTGCAGAAGCCTGCATCGCGTTTGCATGTTGAGCTTATTCCTGGCATGTGCAGCCATAATCAGCTGCTCGAATGCTGTGAGCAGAAGAAATCCTGTTTCACATCAGGGTGCTCCAAGATTTCTGTTTCCCGCCCTCCGCACACACAGAAAACCTGGGTTGTGAGAGGGGGGTTGAGGTTTTCGTTGCGACCTTGTAACAGGGCCTGCTAAATGTAGGGCCGTGTGTTGCCTTGCATAGCTTCGCTCGGGCTGGACTGTCCGTCGTTGGCCCTGGGTCGTCTCTTCCCCTTACCAACGTGACAAGACCTCATTGCGCTGTGGGGCAAAATGAAGGTTGCAGTCCGCTTGCTTCTTGTCTGCGTAAAAATCCCACTACTACTACTACTACTACTACTACTACTACTACTACTACTACTACTACTACTACTACTACTACTACTACCCCTGCTACCATTACCACTACTACCGCTGCTGCTGCTACTATTACTACTAATCATATGACTAAAAATTGCGCTATCACTGTCATAGAAACTTGAGAGAGCCCCTGCCTGAAAGGGGTGGAGGGGCTTCCCGATGTCGACGGGGCCGTGAACGTCTTGCGGGTGGATGCCAAGGCGGGTTTAGAGTACTATTGTTGCATGTCGGCACTTGATTTATGCGGTTTTGCCGATGTTTGTGTGTGGAATTTTGTGTGTTTTTTTCGCCCAGGTTTGGGTTTTGCTTTACGTTTGGGATCCCGGTCTTTGCTTCTAGATCCATGCGAGTGGAAGGGTTGCGTTCGGTTTTCGAATTGGTTGGGACAGGACCAAGAGGTTTTCGGTTTGGGGGTTTTCGAGTCTTGGGGTTTATTATGGGCTGGTTCCGAATTAAGATTGCTCTGTTAAAAGTAGCTCCCCTGCTGTGGCACTTCGTCTATATGCCATGCGAGCTTAGAGTGTTATACAGTTCTAAACCCCTAAACCCTAAACCCCTAACCCCTAAACCCCTAAACCCTAAACCCTAAACCGTTATACAGCCACACCCCGAGCCCCAAGGCGCCAATCTCCCAACCCCTTGTACTCATATTCCCCCACTGACGCCTTCTCCTGGCCATAAACCCTGAACTCTTAACTTGCCTGTGGTTAGATTTTTGAAATTTTGCAAAGAATCTCAAGGGAATGGAAGGATGGTTGTAATAGTAGTTATAATTGCACCCCATTCCTCCATTCCCTACTAACCAAAGGTAAGAAATCACACCTGACGTCGCCATCGCCGTAATACACAAAACAACGGCAGAGCTCATCAGCCAGGTGCCAAGGAATTTCTATGGCGGTGAACCTCCAAATGACAGCCTCAAGCCTTGCAACCAACTTACCCACAGCCTGAGCCCCTTCACCCCAATCACATGCGTGATGGGCTCTCAGCGAACATCAGACCCTTTGCCGTGATCTTCTAAACCCTAGACCCGCGGAATACTTCTAAGCCCGAACATCCTAAGCCCCAGCCCAAATCCTGCTGGAAACCTGCTAAAATCCTCACAGAACTCGCATAAAATCCGTTCGCACCCTCATGACACCCTGAACCCTAAACCATGATGAACCCCCTAACCCTCACACGCCGCAACCCAAAGCCCTAAAGCAGCCTAGACCCCTAAAACCTGACAACACCCTACCCATGAGACTCAAAATGGCCCAAGAGTCTCCCATAGTGTGGTCTTGCTGCCCAAAAGCCTCAATATACGAGTCAACCCTAAACCCTAAACCCTAAACCCCAATATACGAGTCCCTCGAGCCTGTACGAGCCCCTAAACCCTAAGCCCCAAAACGGCAGACGAAGGGACGACAAGAGAACAGACAACCTAAGAGCTCCGGATCGTAAAGGTCCCCCTGGACTTCAAAGCCCTGAACAAGCACTACGAGCGTTCCGCACCCAAGCAGAGGGTTTAGGGCTTTTGAGATTTGGGGTTTACGGTCTGGAAGTTCGTGTTTAGGGGATTGAAGGTTTAGGATCTAAGGCTTCGTAGGTTTTTGTTTTTTTTGGGCTCCGGCTTTAGGGCTCTAAGGATGTAGGGTTTAGGGCTGATGATTTAGGGTTCAGGGGTTCAGGATTGTGATGTGGGATTTCGCGGTAAGTTCAGCTTTGCTCACAGGTTTGTTTAAGTGTACTTGGAGGTTCATGGGTAGTTATAAGTGGGGTTGTAATCAGAGTAACTATGGTTATAACCCCTATTAGGGGACTTTCAACCCTATTTATAACCACTGAACCTCCAAGCAGGCTTTGCAGTTTCAGTTTGTGGCTGGAGTACGGCAGGCCCCAAACTCCAACCCTGAAGCCTTGTAAATACTGGCAGAGCAACACTGTGGGTAGAGGTACGGCTGACAAAATCCTGCATGACCTTGAGGGCCATAAACTATGGGAACTATGGTATTGACTTTATAATAGGTAATGCAGGATTTTGCCCGTCAACAGTAGCTCCGTCGCGACAGCCATGCCAGAACTTCAAACTGGCAGGATGCATTTTCGCCTCTGCACGAGGATCTCTATCGCGCAGGGTTTCGAATCCGGCTTGCCACCTCCTCTCAGCATTCCAGGCTCGAATGTCGCTTTCAAGAGCACCCAAGAGTATCTGCAGTTCTGACTTTGAAGTTGGGGTAATTATAGGGTGAATGCCTGAGGAATGCAAGAAATGACAGACCGCGCCACATTTTTGCTTGCTTAAGAACCCAGGAAACTTGCCAAGCTAGCATGTTGCGTGTGTGGGCGTGGGCCCAACATGTCCACAATCCCACAGACCCTTCCAAGCCTAAACCAATGCAGCTGCACCCGTAGCCCGAAGCCGATAGGCAATGGGTCACACCGGTGATTGCCAATCACAAGTATTAAGGCAAGCCCACGCCCTAACCCTCAAGCTGAAAGTCCGACTCCTATCGAACTTGGTGCCCTAAGTAGGGTTGAAGGGCTTGACACGACGCCATGGACCGTCATGTCGAATGCTAGCTGCTGTGCCTCGGGATGCCCCTGTGCTGCATCAGTGGATCTCTGTTCTTTCAGGGTTTGTATAGGGGCCTTAACAATTACATGTTTTTTGGGCGGGGGTCCTTACTGTACTATAACATACCCCAAAGCCCTGTCCTAAGTAGTACGGCCCCTACATCAGCTATAAAGTACCCGTAGTAGTATAGGGCCCCAAATTAGGGGATCTACTTTTCCTGATAGATCCCTAAACCCTAAACCCTAAAGGATACCTTAAAGGAGCCCTTTACGGAACCCTACTAAGTCTACTTTCTAGGGTTTTGGATTTAGGATTGAGGGGTGTAGCGGGTCAGGGCTTCCGGATATTTGAGGTTCGTGCACATCATCGGCGTTTTTTATTTATACAATCTGGTTGATGATGATGTTGATATATATATATATATATATATATATATATATCTCCTGCATTGCTCATAATGCGGAAAATACCATAATTCCCACAGTTTAGGGTCCTTAAGGTAATGCCTGATGTATATCATCAACGGCAAGATCATGGACACAGTGCGGGCATGTTGTTCCGCTTCCCTGATGCCAAACTGTAGTCTGCAAGCATCAGGTGCGGTATGCGATGTAAGCTCCGATGTCTACACTTATTGTAGGAGCCAGTACAGCGAGCCAAAGACCCAACAAGCTGTTATCCATTTGGGAAAGGTCAGGGACCCTTCTTTTCAAATCAAGATGCCACTATTTTTGGGCGTTAGATTAGGATTCCTTGTTTTCTGGAAACGCCTGTCCCATTCGGGATCCTATCAATGAGTATTGGGCAGGCTAGGGGCGTGGGTTTGGAAGTTCTCAGATGTGGCTAAACCCTAAAGTGTTTTGTGGTGCTTTCTTGCTTATCTATGTGTTTTTTTGGGAGGTGGATCCGTATCCCTTCCTACCTGCACCCGACCTAACCTACCTGGTTCGGGTTCCTGATCGAGGCCATCGAGCAAGACCTACTACGACCTTCTGGGGGCCACTTGTGCTGCTTTCAGGTTTTCTTTCGGGTTTAGGGTTTAGGGATTCAGGGTTAGGGGTTTAGGGGTTTAGGGCTTAGGGGCTGTCGGGTTCAAGCTTCACTTGCTGTGCAAGTTTGGAGTTTGGGTTCAGGAGCAGCTTTTTGGGTTTACAGATCCTTGGTTTCGGGTTTAGGGTTTAGGAGGTTTCCAGGTTTAGGGCCGCAGGGTGGTTTCGCTGGCTGTCAGATGTTATGGCAGGTCCCACATGCAGGAGTCTGCAGTTTTGGGGCTTTTGAGGGTTTAGGGTTTAGGGCCTGGCTAGGTAGTTTGGGCTTTTGTATGTATGAGTTGTTAGTTGCATCTTGTTTCGGTTGTTATTAACTGTTCTCGGGTTTAGGGGGCTCACGGGTTCGGCTTTGTGGTTTTAGCGCCTCGGGTGTATCTGGTCGAACGTGTCCAGGGGAAACCGAAAGCACCAGCAATTGAGACGAAGCTGTCCCTAGTCCCTAGGCTCAGGGTTCTGCATTCGAGATTCGGTGTTTGGAGTTCCTGTCGGAAGAGGACAAACGGTTGATGATAGAAATCCTGCATTACCCATAATAAGGAATATACCATAGTTCCCATAGTTTAGGGTCCTTAAGGTAATGCGGGATATATATATATATATATATATATATTTATATTTATATCATCAACAGAAGGTCTGGAGATTGAAATTGGATACCTGGGGCTTCGACTTCTCGTCTTTGGAGCCCCATGTAAACCCGTGGTCTGGAAGTGAGAGCGAAGTTAACCAACAAGTAACGTCTGGAAAGTCCGAAATTATCCAAGGCTCAAGGAACAATACACGCACAGGGGCCTTCATAACTCGAACAGGGTTTCGGTGGTTCCTTCATATATTTATAGTATAATATTCCCCAAAACCCTGTTCTACTTGCTGAGGCCTCTACAATAAACTGAGTGTCCTTATAGTATCCCTTAAAGGAACCCTTTAAAGGAGCCCTAGCCTCTACAATTAAACTGAGTGCCCAGGTGGACCGTGATGCTTCTGAAGCCGAGATCCACCGTGCCTACAAGAGCTTCACCAGCAAGATTCGAGTTTGGGGGTTGAGGTCACGATCGGCTGTGAACGCGAAACCCTAACCCCTAAACCCCAACCCGATCGACCCTAAACCCCAACCTCTAAACCCTAAACCCCAACCCCTAAACCCTAAACCCCAAACCCCAACCCTCCAAACCCCAAACCCCAACCCCTAAACTCTAAACCCCTTAACCCCCAAAACCCTAAACCCCAACCCAGCTCTACCTTGTTTGCTCTGTTTCGAAGCGTCAGACCGATGCTTGGGCTCCTGGACCCTGCCTATAGTCTCCATTGGAGTTCCTTTTTTTCAAGGTAGGGCTTTGGGACATTTTATATTTTCCCTTATTGGGCTTAAGAGGATCTTATTTACTATTTTTTCAAAGGCCTTAAAAGCCGCACCTAGTTTTGGTTAACCAGTTTTATGGTTAGGATCCCATGATACAGATTTTGGTTAGCCCAAAAACGGAACTACAATGGAGACTATAGGTAGATTGTGAGGGAGACCGTTCGCCCTTTCACAAACGACTGGGTTGTTGTTAAGGAGTCGGAGTATATTTTAAGTTACCTTAGAATAAGGAAACCGTTTCATCTACTATAGATTTCCATCATTGTCTCTCATATTACTCCTCGAGGAGCACATACTTAGTCATAAGGAAGTCCCGTGATCCTTTTGCGCACGTACAAAGCCCCACTCCTTCGGCACACAGCCAGCCTCTTCACATGTCCTTGCTCTGTTTGAGCTTGCGTCACCTGAATTTGCTTCATGACGTCCAGGTTTTGGGTTCGGGCTTGGGGGGGGGTTCAGGGCTCAGGGCTGTATAGGTTTCATGCACGGGTTCGTGGGTCTGGAAGTGTTGCGGTTTGAGGGGCCACTTTAAACATGAATCTCGGGTGCAGGCTTCTAGCCCCCCCGCAACATCTACTATGTGGGCTTGGTTTTCTGGCTGTTGGTTCTTGATAGTGTTGTACCATGATTGCAGTTTAACCTGTGCCCTTGAGTTGCTGGAAAGGCCAGCCCATTTTAGGGTTCAGGGTTGAAGGGTTCAAGGGTTTAGGGGTTTCGGGGTTTGGGGGTTTAGGGGTATAGGCTTGAGGGCTTAGGGTTAAGGGGGACTAGGGGTTGACGGTTTAGGGTGTTGGGTTCAAGGCCAAGCCTCTAGCCGAGAAGAACCTGCGACCATCCGGAGTCACACTGAGAGAGGCCTGCACAAGAGGTTTAGGGTTTAGGGCATCGTAGAAGAGGGTTAGCCACGTTAGGAAGCAAGCTCTCCAACACCCCAAACCCTGAGCCCAGGAAGAAAGCTCTCCAACACCATCCGGATAAGAATCCAGGCGGCCCCGGTAGACACTGGGAGGGTGGCAGGGATCGATCTCTTAGAGAGAGCTCAGCGATTATACAAGGATTTGGGGATGTTTAAGATCTATGGTCACGGGTTCAGCGCCTTCACGAAGTGCTGAACTACCGTCTAGATATGTGTGCCAAGACCCTACACATGATGAGTTGTCGGACGTCGTTGCATTCCCGGAGCGCATGGTGTGGTTACAGTGTGTGGATGTGTGTGGCTACATTCTGTGCGGGTGCATTAGGCATGTTTGGCTGCCTGACGCGGGTTTCTTTGAGGCGACGGCAAGCATTGTTACGACATCAAATGCCAGCGAAGCCAGTATCTTGCAGCGCTGTACTAGCCGCTTCAGATTGCTGCCATTATTCCGGTTTGCATACTCGTAGTACTTTGTATTGGAATGATGGTGCACCACTGCTGTAGTGGTTTGTGGTGTTATTGCTGTTGTTGTTGGCGGTGGCTTCTGGATCTGACAAAGCCTTGCAACTTCCCGTAAGGCCCACTAGCCAGTCATTACGGAATAAGCTTGCGATCAAACAAGCTCTTTCTCCTCTAGTGTAGACACCTGCATCATTTAATCCTTCTGTATATACTTCCCATAGTACGGTGGTACTATAATTGATATCCCCGTCCCAAAACCCTATGCAAGTATTGAGGCCCCTTCGCTAGTTCACCCAGACGAGTCTTCTTGCCTCTTTACTGAGCTTGATGCCGATTCTTTCTAAGTACTGGAAGGGTATTGGTCGCATTGGGTTAATCTATGTCTGACTCTGTGAACAGCGTGATTGCTTCTTCCTATGCATAACTGTATACCCTTTCCCCAGATGTGGGAGTTTCCGAAAATAGGGGACCCTAATATGGCGCCCTAAATAGCAGGATTCTTATTACAAGGACCCCAAAATAAGGTACCCCTAATTTTCGGAAACTCCCATATAACTGTATAACTGTGTTGGGCGCGGTACCCAATGCATAGCCGTTTTCCTTCAAGGCCCAGCGACCCCTGAAAGATAGAAGTAGGGGCCTGCGACCTTATGTTATGAATACCTCTATAGCATGTGAGCCTTAAGCCCTTTCAGGATGCACGGCGACAGATACTATAGGGGCCTTAAGAATTACTTATACTATTTGGAGGGTGCCTTATTCTTTTTCTAATTATAATGGGCCCCAAAACCCCTTTCTAGTCATCAAGGCCACTCTACTACTCCATCATAGTAACCCTTAGAGCCCTTAAGATACCGTTTAAAGGAGCCCTATTCTAATCATTAAGGCCACTATAGTAGAAGCCAGAAAGTTGGAACATCATTGTCCCCATGCCCTTAAGGTAAAGTATAAGGGATCCTAGCACTAATCCTCCTAAATCCATGTTCCAACTTTCTGGCTTCTACACTACATTACAGCCCCGAATCGGACACCGCAGGCCGCGTGGAGGAGGCGACGGAGCTCTTCAAGGCCGTTTATCCAGAGACTCCAACACCTCTTAGTACTACCCCAGGGTCATACATATCTATATCTATATCTGTATCCAAATATGTCAATCGACGAGAAAAAAATATATAAATGAATAGGTAGATAGATTCACAGTCCTTCGTAATGTGAAGTATAGGCGGGTTTGGGAGTCTCTGGTACGGGTCCAAAGCGAGGACTTGGGGTTGGGGCACAGGGTTTAGGTCTTAATATCGGGGCCTTCATCTAGGACCCAGAGTAGGCCCTTATTCCCTTTTTGTAGGGTTCAGGTTCCCTTAGAAGCCCCTTTCAACCAAAAAGGGCGCCCTTTTTATGCCTAGGTTACTCTTAGGTCCAGTCATAATTACCTATACTATTTTGGGGGGCTCCTTATTAAGATATTATAACTACAGCATACTGGGCCCCAGAACCCTATTCTAATTCCTAAGGCCCTTATATTAGGGTTTGTGTGGGATGTGCTGCTCCGGATTCAGCCCTATGGACGTAGGGTTTACCTGCGGATCCAATGGTCTTTATGGGTAGTTCTCTAAAGCCTAAACCCTAAACCCTAGATTAGCGTCCTTCCCAATCTCCTTGTATAACGGTGCCGTACTATATTTGGGGTCCTAAACGACCTTGAACTTCTAGCTGTGTCGAATCCTTAAGCCTGACCGCAAACGGAGCCCTGCATAAAACGGACTAGAACAGTCCTTATCACAAACAGACGCCCATCCTCCAAACCCTCAGCCCCAACCCCTGAACCCTGAAAACCCCAGACCGTAAGAAACCGACTGTTTTAGGGCTCCTCGATTAATATGATTTCCTTACATAAGGCTTAAAGAAGCAGGTTATTATGTGGGGCTAAGGTAGGCCCTGAGCTCTCGTGAGGCCATCGGATCAGCTTACAACTGCCTCCGGGATCCTCAAAAGAGGGCCATCTACGACCATGAGACTTGGCGTTCTTCTGGTTGGCTCTTATGACTGTAACTTTTTTGGGTTTCTATATGAACTATATTCAGGAGGCTACAATAGTTCAACTTTTAGGAGGGTTGATCATGAGACTGGGCTCTGGAGTACTATACTTTAATAGTTTTTGGGGGCCTATTACATAATGGGAGCCATTATGCAATACAAGTCCCTAAACCCTAAACCCTAAACCCCTAAACCCTAAAATACAAGTCTGTACCTTTTGCTCCCCTGTTGCTTCAAAGCCCAGGAGATTGAGACCACGGGATGGAGCGACTTGTCTGGAAGTGAACTTCAGGGTTTCATAGGGATCCTTAGGGGTGTAGGGGGGAGGGGTGTAGAGGACTATATTTCCTTAAATAGGCCTTATTAGTCCTTATTATGGGCCTTAAGGCCCCCTACCCCCCCTCCCCCTACACCCCTAAGGATCCCTATGAGGGTTTCGGGGTTTGAAAGTCAACCAGAGCCCCCCATCAATTGATTATTTACTGGAGCCCGGATGGTCCTCAATAGTATTCTAGGATGCCCAGTAGTACCCTTATTCCCTTTTTGTAGTCCTAGGTTCCTTATAAAGTTACCCAATACCAAAAAGAGCGGCCTTTTTATTCTCAGGTTACTGGGTATCCTAGTATTTGAGGTATATTAGAGGGTATTTGGGAAGTCCAGGTAGAGTTCAAAGGCTGTTGGGTTTTAGAGTTTGGGGTTGCGATTTAGGGCTGCGGGGGTTGATGCTTCCAAGTGCCTCCTGGTTAGTTCAGAAGATGGCTTGAACTGTAGAAGGATCCCTATATGATTATTTAGGTACGCTCTGTACTTGTGTATCGGTATTGTTGGGGGTAGGGATCCTTTTTATCAGGTAAGGTATGCTCCGGAATCGAGTGGTGTTGGTCTCCAAACCGAAACCCCAAACCCTGAGGTGGAGTCCTGAACCCTAAACCCCTACACCCTAGACCCCTAAACCCTAAGCCGCTAAACCCCCAAAGCCTACATGATGTAAACCCTAAACCCTGAGTCTTAACCCGAAGCCCAAAACCCTAAATCTAAAGGCTAAACCCCTGAACTGGTGTCTCAGGGCCCAGGTTGCCGCGCCTAGAGCTTTGGTTTCCCAACCCGAAAGCTCTGAACTCTATGGTTTGGGTTCGATAAGGCTTCTTTAAAGGGGTTCCGTCATGGTTGCATAAGCCTTCTCTCACTTGTTCTTTATAGTTGGTTCAGGAGTTTGGGGCTTCAGTTTGAGAACCTGATCTTCAGGACAGCATGCACTCGTACATGTATTGGCTGCAACCCGGGAGATTAAGCAATAGTCACTAGTCGTACCAGGCGAGAGATATAGTAGTGGTACAAGTGAAATCAATCCAGTGTGACTACTACCAGTCGTCAGATAGCATCAATGCTAGCAGAGCAGTAAGCCTCAGTAAGAGCAAGGCCTGCTAACCCATAGACCCCGCGCTAGCCCTCAAAAGAACTCAAGACTTAACCTGACAGCACACCAAGAAGCACAAAACGAGCCCCGGTTAAACCTAAAACACCAAGACCAGCCCTAAACTCTTAAATCTCAACCCCAAAACCTCCCAAACCCTAAACCCTTGAGCTCTTAAGCCTTAAACCCTCAAATCGGACAAAAACAGCACAAGAACATAATGAAACCCTAAACCATAAACCCTCAAACTCTTGAGCCTTACCCCGTTGATTCAGACAAGAGCAACACAAGAACACAATGAAACCTCGTCTTACTTAGCCAATTGGAGAACTTTAAACTTTTTGGCTTTATGTAGTTGGTCTATCTTACAAAGTCTGAACTTTTTTGGGGCCTGGTTATTGGAGAAGACAGTCGCTCGGCGGCTGCGGCGATCGGAGGCTCCAGCTTCGGCACCTCGGAGCAGGCGAGTGACGGCTTCACCTTTCACATGGCCAAGGCTCCCTTATCAAGAAGCAAACACATAGGTTAAATAGACAAGTGTGTGTATATATATAATATATATATATATATACATATACACATATTGCATACATACATACCTACATCGTACGCGCATACAGACTATGAATATGTTGAAAGATCAATGGCTTTTTCTGCAGTTGTATTGGCCCTCAGAAGGGGTCTTTAAGGTCTTTCACATGGCCACCGCGCCCGCTCTGTTTTTACAAAGAAAGGTGTTCAATTTCCCGCGAGATTTGGCGCGCTTGCTGCTCGGGTTGAATTGAGCTGTAAGTAGTCGTACACCCTTGTTGGTCCGGGGTGCGGGCCAGAAACTTACTCTAAGAGGCTATTCTAAACCCTAAACTACTTCCATGTAAGGAATTCACAGTAAGGGCTCGCTGGTCCTATTCGGGCTTATATTAAAAGCGTGTCAGCAGGAACCCCAAATTTTCTCCACGAAGCAGGCTTCTGGAGGGTTCCGGAATGATATGATGTCCACAAGTTCCTGACCCCGACGGCTCAGGGCGGAAGCGACAGTAGCCCGAAGCCCGAATCTTGTGAGTCGAATCGCCTTAATTCAGAAGTGCCAAAGTTTCGTTACCATGTGCTGTGTATACTCCTTGTGTAGCCGCAGTATAAGATACCCACCAAGAAACTCCTGCCCCCAACTTTTTTCAGCCCTGTACTGCACCCCCAACCCCCAAGCCCTAATCTCCAGTAAAACTTAAAAATCCCCAATCCGTAAGCCCCAAGATTCCTAGAACCAGACCTCTATCGTTGCGCCAGGACCTCTTTCGGGAGACCTTCGGAGACGAATTCACCGAAAGGTTGGAGATGCTTTGTCGACGAAGGGGCTGGTAGGATGATAACAATAACAAGTCGCACCATTCTGAAAGCTCTAATTACCGTGACTTGTTCATCATACAGTAACTGTTTATAGCCTTATTATTGCTATACTATCACCATCACCACTACTAGTATGTACAGACATGCAATCCTTACATCCATCCATGCATCCATCCATACATATACATGCATACATACAACGACCATGACCACTGCCACTGCCACTGCCACTGCCACCTACCGCTACCACTACCACTAAATTCTACTACGACGGTTATTGTCAAGTGCTTAGATGGCTCAGATTGCCAAAATGATCAATATCGTTACCAGTGCTATTGTCAGTATCGAGACTGTGGTTGCGACTAATCATTGCGTGGCGAATATGATCATACTTATTGTCGCGATAGAGGCTTGTGGCGCCTCTTGTGTTTAAACAGTATGGTTACTGGCCTTCGAAAAGCCGTGTCACCCCATAAAGCCCATACATCCACCCCTTACGGCCCCTTACTGTATGCAAATATGTACAATGCCTCTTGTCGTGGTACACGACACTTAGGGGCCCCCCGATTACCCTTATAAATCCCCATAGCACCCTTACCACCAAGCCCTCAACCGAAAGACCTGCATCAAGCCGTGCGAACCCTTCACAAACCCTGTAGAAAGTTGTTGCGAAGGCCTTACAGGGCAAGGTAGATCCATATGAACCCCTCAGAAACCCCCAGGCCCTCAACCCCTAAACCCTGGCCATGAGGCCGCGAGCTTGTCGTCAAAGCCCGAGATGAGCCCGAGAGAACACACTACGGCGAAAAGCAACCTTTCTATAGAACGATTTAGGGTTTAGGGTTTAGGGTGTCTATAGAATCCGTTGAAACACGTGAACTTAGACAGAGTCACTGCAGGACCCTACAGAGCCCGAAGGAACCCCGAGAAGTCAAAGCCTAAACCTTGCCCTCTAACCCGAACCCATATAAAGCCTAAACCCTGAGCCCTACTTGGAGGTTCGTGGGTGGTTATAGTTGAATGGGGTTATAAGCCCCCTAATAGGGGTTATTGCCATAGTTAGCTTAATTGTGAACCCACTTCTAACTACCCATGAAGCCCTCAGCTCCAAATCCTAAACCCTGAGCCCTAAATCCCTAAGCCGCGAGCCCCAAACCCTAAGCCAAAACGCTTTCAGTCTTCAAAGCGGCGCTGAGGAAGGTGGCCGCAGAGACTTCTGCCGCTGTGGCCCAGCGCTTCGGCGGAGGGAAAGAGAGAGGGTTGGAGTACCATACTTTATTACGTTTTTCTTAAAGGAACCATTATGGAATGAGAGTTTATATGTTGTTCTCCCTGGTCACTTAAAAGCCCAGAATAGAGAGGGCTAGAGTTCCACTAATGAAGCCTTTACGGGTTCCTGTAAAGTAACCCTTAAGGGGACCCTTCAGGGAACCCATAACCGGACCCTTGAAGGAACCCTTGAAGGATCCCGTGAACGGGCCTTTTCGGGGCGGAATAAAACGTTTTTGGGGCTTTAGGGTTAGAGAATGAGGGTTTAAGGGCTTGGGCTTAGGGTTTGAGGCCTCAAGGGTTTAGTGTTTCAAGTTAACCCTAAACCCTAAACCTTAAGGTTTAGGCCTAGGGGGACTGAAGGGTCGACGGGTTTATAGGTCTGCAGAAGGGTCCGATACGAGTATCGAGAGGTTGAGAGGGTTCCACACGCTAGACCCTCCATCTACCCTCATGCCCCTTATTTGGGACCATATACCCCTATTTGAGGGTACAAGGAGGGTCCTGGCACAAGGGGTGTTTAGGATGTTCATCGTCTTGCAGGGGTTTGTTTGTACCGTCATGTAGGTCTTTGTTGGATTGACAAGAGTCTGTATAGTACGGGTCGTTTAGGGTTTATCGAAGTCGTCGTGTCTGGGGTGTGGGGATAAGCGGCTGACAGGGGTTTTAGCAATTTTAGCAAATGCAGTAGGAAGTTGCCTATAGTGAGGGTCCCATCAGGTAGTCAATTGGGTCATCCCAGGCTTAATTATCTTCAACACCCGGAAACCGTGTCAAACCCTGGCCAAAAGCGGTGGCGCTGCGTAAAGCGCGGATCACCCTGCTGCGACACCCCTCCAACGAATCCTCGCGTGTCTGCCCCTAGCGCAAGAACAGGTAACAGGAGCACACAAAAACACTGTAGCCGCCTGCGATGCCCTCGTAACAACTGCCCTGAACCTGTCATTAAGGTTTAAGGCCTAGGGTTCAGGTCTGGGGCTTCTGGAAGGCAATATGCTGGGTTCAGGACTTATGCGGTGTTCCAGAAAGATAACTAGCATGCCCAGTCTTATTCCCTTTTTGAAGTCCTAGGTCCTAGGTTCCTTATAAAGTCACCCAATACCAAAAAGAGAGGCCTTTTTATTCTAAGGTTACTGGGTCTTTTAGATAAGCGGCATGGTGTCGTCGAAGCCCGTCGCTTCTAATTTATTAAGGCCGTTTTGTTTTAACCGTCATAGCAGCCCTCATTGTAGCCCTGACAGACCCCTTTAAAAGGAACCGTAAACCCTAAACCCCACCACCCGCCTATGTCCGAGGCACGTGGCTCCACATCTGCAGGCTCGATGCTTAGAAGCTTAAAATAAGAGAGGAGGATCAAAGTAGCAGTGGAAGCAAGTTCTACAGAGTAGCGCGCAGTACTGATGTAGCTCGCGGTAATATAGAGGGCAGCGGCAGCAGAAGAGGAGGATGAGATAATAACGATGCTATTTGGTGCTGCTGCTGCTGCTGCTGCTGCTGCTGCTGCTGCTGCTGGTGCTGCTGCTGCTGCTGCTGCTGCTGCTGCTGCTGCAAGTTCTCGCGACAGCTGCGATGATGATTTCCAGGTTGTTGATGACGATGATGGTGATGCTGCTGCTGCTGATGATGCTAATGCTGGCGCTGACGCGCATGACGATAACTTGTATCGTAGTGATCACTATGATCACGAGGACGATGATGGATATTGTCTTCAGAGAAAGCTGTTCAGCCTTCAAACACACTCTTTCTGTAAACATCGTGACATAGGCACTGTGCATACTCGTAAGGTAGACCGAAGAGATACAACATGTTTCAGCCCCGCCAATACATATCTGTTTGCACATACGCAAGTACATATATGCACACGAAATGTTCTTGTATGCAGCAAGCATGCATGCATGAAGATGTATGTGCCGAACTTCCCTTAGAAACAAGTCTAAACCCGCCTACGTCCGTATAAGCCCGTATAAACTCCCGCTGAGATTCAAAAAGTCCTTGGGAACCTGTTATACCTTGTAAACATGGAAGAAGACCTCGACATAGCCCCGACTGCAAAGGCAGCCGTGGACATTACGATGTCGGCGGCCGGTCAGGCTGCTTCGGCCCCTTGCCACGGTCAGCCGGTTTGCTCTTTGAAAGGAGGGAGTTGTTGGGTTTCCTTTTTTTAATTTATAGTTCGCCAAAAAACATAAACTCTTGCAAGCGTGGGGTTTTGGGTTCTTGTAAGGACAAACACAAAGCTTGGCATTTGTGTTTTGATGTGGGCTTGCGGGTTCTTCTTTCCAGCATATGGCCAGGGTTCAGGTGTGTTCAAGGACTCAGGTTGCTAGGATGCCCAGTAGTACCCTTATTCCCTTTTTGTAGTCCTAGGTTCCTTATAGAGTTACCCAATACCAAAAAGAGAGGCCTTTTTATTCTTAGGTTACTGGGTATCCTAGTTAGGGTTCCTTTAAAGGGATCTATAAGGGTGCCTTTAGGGGTTCCTTCAAGGGGTCTATAGGGTTTTTCGTGTGTGAGGCTTTTTTTGTAACGCATCCGAGGTGCTCGGTGGCGCGGCAGAGCGCTGCTCACAGTCGGACTCCGTCCGGAGCGCGGTCAGCGCTGGGCTTCTCGGCATGAGTTTGGCTTTGGGGGTCTTTCTTCACTGGTCTTAGGAATTATGTTTCTTTGTCACTTTTCGATTCTTAACTTAAGGGGATTACTAAGAATATTATCTGTATTCTGGTTCCAAGGGCGGCTAAGCTCGAGGCGTACCTAAGGATTTTCAGCACTAGGTAAGCGTGTTCAAAATAGCGTTCATCTTTGATTAGCAATTTTAGATAAGGGTTGCTTGGCAGTCTCGGGATGTCGGGCGTCGGGTTTGGGGCTGCTTTCAGGATTTTGTGTGTACCTGTCGGGTAAAGGTTTGCGGTTTGGCATCTTGGGCATCTTGGATTGAAGTTTTTGGTTTGGAGTTCTGTGCTTACTTGGCTCAGGGGTGTGACGTAGAGGAGCTTGTGCAAGTTTGTTGAGGAGCCAGCAAAAGCTCTGGTGCGGTTTGCGACGCAGTCGCGGTTAAGGGCTTAATATGAGGCACTGCACGGCAAGTCGAAAAACAAACGTTTCGTTGCTTCCTGGCGTCGATATAAGAAGTAGCGGTTTAGTTAATTAGAGGGAATGACACATAACCATATGCCCGACTGCCTATCAAACCTAAACCCACTCATGCAGACGAGCCCTACACCCTAAACCCTGAGATCTTAAACCCTAAACCCTAAACCCCTACACCTCCAAACCCCTAAACCCTAAACCCTGAGATCTTAAACGCCCAGATCCTGACCCCAAAGCCGTCGGACCCTAAACGCCTAGAACCCTGCGATCACCTACCCCGACACTAAGATCCTACAACCCTAACCTTAAACCCAAAGGCAATAAGGTCCTTAACTCCGAAACCATAGAATCCTAAGATCCCAAACCCTAAACCCTAAACCCTAAACCCTACAAAGCCCTAAACGTCGCCTTCTGGTGCCCTTTTGCTCAGGCTTAGCTCCATGGCTCTGGAAGCCGAGGTGGGAGCGCCTTTTTGGGTTTTCTGCTGAAAGGTTTTGATGAAAGGATTCCCTAAGGGTTTCTATAAGGGTACCGCAAGGGTTTGGGGTTTTAGGGTTTAGGGTTTGAGATTTCGGGGGTTTAGAGTTTTTAGGCAGTGTTTGCGGCTTAGGGTTTGGAGTTTAGGGATCCTTGAAAGGATTCCCTAAGTACCTATAGTGTAGTATGTGTATATAATTAGGCTCTATAAGACCTATATATGGGCACATGCACCTGAGGCGAGAGAGTTTAAAGTTTGAAGACTATCTGGGGCTCAGGGTTTGGGGCTCTCCCAAAGAAACCCCGTGGGGGTGTTGATGACATGGATCTATAGCATTGTGGAAGGGCTTTACAAGTGGTCGCCGACTGCGGGCAAATGCTGACGATTGCAAGGATAAACAAGCTAGGACTAGAGCCCTAAACCCCAAAACCCTCAGCTTCTCGAGAGTCTGATGTCCAAAGCTACTGGGTTTTCGATTTGGGCGATTCCGAAAATTGGGGTATCTTTTTGGGGGGTCCTTACAACAAGGATCCTACTATTTCGGGTACTATATTAGGGTCCCCTATTTTCGGAGGATCAACCACTGGACCCCAAGCCCATTTCCGAGAGCGCAGACGTAGCAGGAGGAGAAAGGGTAGCGAACACAAAAAAGAGCAGAACCCCAAAACCTGAAAAACTTCGAACCCGAAGACAAAGCCTCCAAACTCCAAGCCCTGAAGACAGCCTGAATGCCAGAGCAACCATTATAGGGCTTGTTGTTTGGAGCTTCCAAGCCCCAAGCACCCCAAATCAAACGCACAACAACCAGAACTAAGTTACCAGAGCCCATTCAAGCCCTTGAAAACCCTTATAAACAAGTACACGTACGCAGAAACAAACCACACGAGTCAAAAGACACGGTGAGGGTTTCGTGACCCCGAGCCCTTTTTCGAACAGAAAGGCCAGTGCCAGCCGTATGGAGATGCAGGCCTCTGAGAGGCGGGGAGGGGACGGGGGGGGGCTTCAGTTTACTGTTTCAGGGTCTGGGGTTTCAGGAATTAGGCTTCAAGGGTTTCGGATTGAGTTTATATAGGGCTTAAGGGATTTGGGGTTTGGAGGTTTAGGGTTTGGGGTTTAGGGGATGAGGGGTTTAGGGCTTGAGGGATCCAGGGCCCAGGGCTCGCAATCACGAATAGATGTTGATCCCCTGTTCCTTCCAAGATGACTCTGCTGTGAGTAACTCCAAATCCTGATTCTATAATATCCAAGGACCCTGCATTCCGGGTTTTGGGGTAAGGATTGAAGGGTTCTTGACTTGAGGAGTTGCGGTTGGGGGGGTTTGTTAGGGGTGTTGCTGCTCTCTGCGATCTAGTATAGTGTTTTTGCTTGGCCGTATACATGTTGATACAGGTTATAGCATTGTCGTAACATATAACAGGTTTCCCATAAGGATTCCGCAAGGAGAACTGAGGAAATCATAGTAATTATAATAAGGAACCTTACGGATGTATGAGATCGGGATGAGTTTGTAAACCCTCAGCGGTTTCAAGTTCCTCCCGAATCTTCGCTTTGGGCAGGTTCAAGGAGATGAAAGCCATTGAAGAAGAGCGGCGGCAGCAGGAACCACACGCAGTGTTTTGTTTACACTCTAAACCCTAAACCCTAAACCTATAAACCCTAAACCTATAAACCCTAAACCCTAAACCTATAAACCCTAAACCCTAAACCTATAAACCCTAAACCCTGAACCCTAAACCTATAAACCCTAAACCCTAAACCTATGAACCCTAAACCCTAAAAGGAAGTCATAAGAACTTAAAAGGCGGTTCAGCTAGAACTTAACGTTCAGAGCGCCCCTGGATTACAAAATTATCAACCTTTGGCAACCCTACCTGGATGCGGCATAAAGGCAAAGCTTTTTCAGGCTTCAGGTACGGCTTCGGGTTAGAGTTGATTTAGGGTTCATGTTATGGTCCTTTTCTTCAGGCATGAAGGTAAAGGTCTTTTTTTTATAATAAGGACTACAAATTGGGCAGGGGGTTCTAGGAGTTCAGGGTTCGAGGTGAGGGGTTTAAGGATTAGAGCTTAGGACTCGGCGCTTATATATAGGCCCCAGATCCCGGCTGCAAGGAGACGCCCGCAATAGTAGGATCCTGAACACAAGGGGCCCAGAGCCCTGATATCAAGAATCCCACGCACCAAGAGCCCTAACCCTGAATGAAAATACCCGAAAGCCTACAATCCCTAAACCCTAAACCCTAAACCCTAAACCCCTAAACCCCTAAACCCCTAAACCCCCAAGCCCCTAAACCCCCAACCCACAGAGCCTAAAGCCCCAGAGTCTTAAGACCTTTACAAGTCTTGTAGTTTCAGGAGCCCCAAAATCCCTCGTTTGTCAAACCGCAGACCCAAAATTAGCTAAAACCTAGACTCCAAATCCAAAGCCCATGAACAATAAAAACCGTAAACCGTAGGGCAAAGGAAAGCAAACTGCACCCATACAGCCTGAAACCCTAAGACCTTACCCTGAGACTCCATGTACCTAGACAATATGTACTTCGGCCTTAAAGTACGTAATTACTACAACTTTAAGCCCCTATGGTAGAAGCCAGAAAGTTGGAACATTAGTATCTTCAGGCCCTTAGATTAAAGTATAAGGGATCCTAGCACTAATCCTCCTAAACCCATGTTCCAACTTTCTGGCTTCTCCTGCATAGGTACATGGAGCCCGATGGGCCCGAGGGCTAGAGCCCTAAACCGCAAACCCTAAGCCCCGGATCCTAGACCCTGTGGTTGCTTTCCAAGGGTAAAACGAGGGACCCTTAATAAGGACCCCTAGGTATATACCCTTAATATAGCTATTATACAAACCCATTATATACTGTAGCCCATTATGGGGTAGGAGTCCCCATTAAGGGTCCCTCCTTTTCCCCTTTGATTCTTGTGTAGGGTTATAGCAGCCCAGAGCCCTAAACCCCAAAAGCCACAACCCCAGAGCCCACAGACAACCCTCAACCCTATAAACGCAAAGCTGGCCATGTGCCTGCCCAAATGGGTTGGGGAATGCAACGAGCAGACACCAAGAAGGCCATCAAAAATGACCAAAACTCAACCCTAATTCCTAAACCTTAAACCTGAACCCTAAACCCTAAACCTGAACCCTAAACCCTAAGCCCTCAACCCTAAACCGAAGAATCGGGGAAGCGCAGGAGACGCTGGCAAGACAGGAGAGCCAAAGGTTCGTGGAGATCGAGGCAGAGCCCCCCTGGCTTACGGGTTCCCAGAGACTCTCCTAGGGTTCCTTTAAAGGGATCTGCAAGGGTTCCTTTAAGGGCTCCCAAAAGGGATCTATAGGGTTTAGGTTTAGGGGACTCCAATATCCCTAAATTAAGGAATTTACCTTAAATTTTTGTAAGCTGCGAAAAATATGATTTGAGGTATATTCCTTAATTAAGGGATATTGGAGTCTCTGGGTTAAGGGTTCAGGAATTACGGTTTAGAGCTGTGTAGGGGTTTAGGGGTTCAGGGCTTAAGAGTTTAGGGTTCAGGGTTTAGGGATTTAGGGTTAAGGGTTCGGGGATTAGAGTTGAGGGTGTTCTTTTGGGTTTAGGGTTGGGGCGTGTAGTGTGTAGGGCTTTTGGGTCCAGGAGTTCCACCATAGGTTTAGGGATAAGGTCGAGTAAAGTGCTCTAGGCCTTAGAGTGTTTGTAAAGGGAGGGTGCGGGGCCCCATACGTTTGATGATATAAATCCTGCATTACCCATAATAAGGAACATACCATAATTCCCATAGTTTAGCGTCCTTAAGGTAATGCAGGACTTGTATCATCAACCGTAGTTAGGAAGAGGGGTTTGGATTTTTGTCTTGACATGAAAACAAGGAAGCCTAAGGTCTACAACAAACCCCAGAAAGTTGGAAAATGGATTTGGGATGGTTCGTGCTGGGATTCCATATGGGAGTTTCCGAAAATAGGGGACCCTAATATAGGACCCAAATAGTAGGATCCCTTATTATAAGGACTCCAAAATAAGGTATCCCTAATTTTCGGAAATTCCCATATAGTTTGCCTCAAGGGCCTGAGGATGTTCCAACTTTCTGGCTTCTTCTGTAGTGGCCTTAATGATTAGAATAGGGTTCCTTTAAAGGGTATCTTAAGGGTTCCTCTAAGGGTTATTATGATGGAGTAGTATAGTGGCCTTTTGGCTTCTTCTGTATGTCTCACTGTTCAGGCAGTTTTTGATGGGTGGCGTTGCGCTTTAAAGGTTGTGCTTGCGTGCTTCTTTGTTCGGGCTGAAGTACGACTGTCAAATTGTGTTCAAGATTTCGGTGTAGAGTTTAGGGGTGAGTTCTGGACACTTAAAGTGGTGTGTTGATTGGGTTCAACTGCGATGTGTGTGGCGGTTTGGCGCGTGCGATGTGCGCGACGTAGTTCCATAGCCGAGCTTGTAAACAGTTTGAGCTTCAAATCGAAAGCTCGTGTTGCGGAGTGAACACAAACATCTTCAGAGCAGGGTTCGTAGAAAAGTTGACTGCAGCTGTTTCGCGTTACTTCAGCCCAAAGCCCTCAAAACACTGAAAGCCCTAACACCACAAGACCCCTGAGCCGCAAGCCTTAGAATCGCATTAAAGGTTACGTCCCGCGAATCCAAAAAGCCAAATCCTGAAAACCTCAACCCCATATCTTCGCCATATAGCTTTGAGAGTTCGGACTGTTTTGAGGAAGTTTTTTTCGTGTGTGAATCAGGTATGTGGATGTATTTCGGTGTACCGTCATGGTTTTTGTTCGTCTCCGGACGGCGATGGCCTTTTGCTCGGTTCTTGCATGAACGACCCTGACTGAGAACGTTGACGGAGCAACACGGAGAACTTATTTCCGTCGTGATGATGTTTTGATGTTCCACTGATAATAGCTGCAGTCATCATTCTCATCATGGTCATCGTTGTAGACGAACCTTAGTAACCTTAGTAGTCCGTTAAACTGATCCACTGTCGTACGATCGTATTTCTTATTCTGACTAACCACAGCAAAGTCCTTGTCATACTTTCTGCACACCGACTGAAAAGGGACTGCCTCCAAGCACCAGTTCTGATTCCACGGAAACTCCAGACCTTGAGATGCCAGTCCCAAGCTTACGTTGTGGTGCCTAGGGTTGAATAAAGAAGCCTCACATTAGAATATCAATAGTATACTACACTCCAAGACCATGTTCTAGTTACTAACCCCACCCCTCTTTCTTGTAGGACTCTTGCAGCAACTAACTCGAGCAGAGCCCTTGAATGAATGCTTACATGCATCATGATCAACGCCCTTAGTTTAGCGACCCTAATGTCGCTTGCCTCAGGAAGAGAAATGTAATTCAGCTGTCGCGTCCTCACTGCTGGCCGTTTGCTTCCTTGCCCTTCGGCTCCTACGGTGTTTTTTTGTTGGGGGGTTTAGGGCTTTGGGGTTTACTTGGCATAGTGTTTGTAGGGTTTAGGGTCGAGGCTTGGGGACGTTGCACAAAGGACGATCGCTGTCTACGATATCGTGTAGTCTGATCCACAAGTTAGGTTGTGGGCTTTTTGAGCATAGTCTTTGGGATTTTCTATATATATTCCCTGAGAGTTGGTACGCGTATGCCAACGAGTCAACCGTTACATACAGTGCCGAGGGGGCAGGTGTTAGAAGGCTCATTCACAGCTGCTAGTGTTATCGCCATGTGTGCCAGAAAGCCAGCGTTTAGACACCTGTAGCGGTTGCCTATGTGATGCGTGCTTGCGTGCTATTGTGCGTGTCTTTCCGTTTGTTTAGCTGCCTGTATTACCATGTGCCTCGGTGTCTTTACGAACACATGCATGTATCTTTTCTACATCTATACACACACGTAGTTACAGGTACGCATGCAAACAGACACACAATCAGTTCTGCTGGCATTTATAAATCAGTAGCCATCGCATAAGCCGCATCCTTGTACATGTCATGTGTGTGTACATGTGCAAATATGGTGTACGCAGCCGAGAGTGTTTTTCCTACATGTCTTGGTGTGCGTGTTTGAAGCGTCCTTTACATGCATTGCTGTGTGGGTGACCCTGGACGGTTTCGGATTCCTTCTTTTGCGGTTCACAGCTGGGTGGTTGTCAAAATTAAGGTCCCTTCTTGGTTATCCTAATTTCAGGTGCCGTAGTATAATAAGGGCCCCAAAAGGGACCATAATTTTGACCACCACCCAGCTGAAAGCGAAGGATGGGAGGGTTCAGGCCGTAGGACGATCAAAAGTCCGTGGGTTTCACCATCGTAACCTCACAGAACGGCCTTCACACTGTGACCGATGCCTCCGGCTCATGCCCTCCTTTAAGGTGAACCTCTGCTCATTGCTTAGCCCCGAAACTTCGTGTCTTGATGTCAGTTTGAAGTCATGCACTGCTGGTTTAAGCTTTACAACCCGTTCGATTTGAACCCGTTCAGTGCCAGCAAAGCTCCACCAATCAGGTTTGAGGAATCCCGATACACACCTTTGATGGCTCGGTGCACTGCGAGCCCAACATCAAGACCTCGAAACCCTATGACGATGATTTTCGCCAGCAAAGACACCTCAAAACCCTAAATCCTAAACTGTCTAGGACTCTTGAACCTTTAGTAAGGCCACAAGCCACAAAGGCAACCCTCCACTTGACAGTTCATGGACCTGGCTGATTCCCGTCGAAGTAGCTTTAGCTATGGCTAGGACAGGTACATTACGCGCAACTGTTACTTGCCTAGGCCCATGATTCAAGCAGCTGCTCAATCGGCACCCATCCCCCACCCCAACCCCGCCCTAAACCCCTAGACCCTAAACCCTGAACCGCAACCCACCCGGTTTAACTGTCTGTACTCAGTCGCTGGATCTCTTAACGAGTCAGACCCCTCAGCCCTAAATTCCCAAAGCTGCAAGCACTAATGAAACTTCCAACCCTTACACTACGGTTGATGATATAAATCCTGCATTACCCATAATAAGGAACATACCATAATTCCCATAGTTTAGGGTCCTTAAGGTAATGCAGGATTTATATCATCAACTCATTACTCCAAAAGCCAGTCCTCAGTACCCCAAGCCTTGAAGTGCTCAGCTTCTCAGGTAGGCTCGATCGCGCTTGTCTCGCTTCGCCACCTGGCTGACGCAGAGACTGTTTTGACGGTTTAAGGGTTCAAGATGGAGGGTTTAGGGCTTACGCTTTCAACAGCTGTATTGTTTCAAGTCCACTGGAATTGGGTATAGTGTAGGGATGCACGATCAGATTTTAGGGTTTGGGCATCGTCACGATTTACGGGTTCAGGGAGTTCAGGGTTTAGGGTTGCTGTCTTCTGGCTCGTCTTAAGGATTAACTTAGTTTCTTGTTGTGTGTTCCGCCATGGACTTTTTTGCAGACATCAGACTCCGAAAGTAACCACGGTTTGGTAAACTCCGAGTTTATGAATCCAAAAATCTAAACTGCAATATCGGAGTGTGAAGCCTTGAAGCATGAGCGCGCTATCCCGCGGTGGCCCCAACATCAGCTACATGCATGGGCATGCAGAAACCCTAAGCCCTACACAAAATTCTCTAAGACCCTACACCACGTGAAGCCCGAAAGCCGCATCGAAGGATCCCAAGGCCTCTACGCCCCCAGATTCTAGCAGTTTCCATGTTCATATATTATTACTTGTCCACTATTTCAGCAGGTTACCACTGTTATCGTTGGGAGTGCCATAATTTTGGCATTTGTTACAACCAAATGAAAGAGCATGAGGATTACAACTAGCATAAACCATCGTGCCATTGTAATTATCAGATCATTCTTGGTAGTTTATTGCGCAACCAAACTATTAACATGATATTAGTCGTCGTCATGACAACAATAATCACAAGAAGAGCAATACTAACAATAACAATGGTATGAATACGGCCAAGTATAAGTACAATTGTTATGTTGTTTTGTCGTCTCTTGGTTTGTGCATACGTCATACGCCACAGTTCGTATTCTAGTACAAACAGACAAGCCACCTAAACCCTAAACCGTAAACCTAGGATTCATCCGGCTCTATGGCCCCCATATGCTACCTCCGCGGCTTCTCAATGCAGTGCCGCTGGCCACGGCGCCTCGGTCATGTCTTAGCCCCACCATGCCCACCCCCAATCCCTCTTTAACAAATCTGGGTTTAGGGTTTTTGGGCTAAGGGTTTAAGGTTTACATAAGGGCTTTAGGGGCTAGTGGGACCTAACCACGTGTAAGGATATTGTCGTCACGCACTATTGTCATTGTCTTGAGGTTTTTTGGGGTTCTTGGTCTTCGTGAAGTTGGTTTGAGGTTTGGGGCTTGGGGTGTCGGGACTTGTCTTTAGTGTATCAGTGTATCAGGCTCGGGGTTTGGGCATTCTAAGAGTTTAGGCCTCAAGGCCCCGTTACGTGAGAATAATTCCTACCACATGTCTTGCTTCAGGTTGTTACCTAAGAAGATGTCATTCATGTCGATTCATTCATGTCGATTATAGACCTGGTTTGTCCTGCCACGGCATGTGACCATGCTTAATGCTAAACCACGATTAACCCTGACGACGCTCGAGTGTTTATAGAGCTACTCTTTATACTAAGGTTGAGGTTTGGGGCTTATTTTAAGGGTTTATGGGTTTAGGGAACAAAGGAGCCAGCAAAAACACCTAGACCTTGAAACTAAGGCCTTCCACCCGCGAGGGAAACACTCCCATGAAGGGCCCATGTATCTTCTGTTGTAGGAGTGTAGGGTTTAGGGCTTAAGGTTTAGGAGTTTAGGGTTTAGGGTTTAGGGTTCCTCTGTTGTAGGGGGTTAGGGTTTAGGACGTACCGGGGACCGTAACCCCTAAGCCTAAATCCGAAGCCCTGACCTTAAACACTGAGCTTACACCCAAGGGCTTAAACCCTAAGGCGTCTTAACCCCAAACCCGAGGTGGCATTTCTCGTGTCGTTCACCCGATGCTCTCGCCTTTGGGTACCTGCGCCACGACAGCGATGGTCTAGAGTTGAAACAGGAACCCTAATTAAACCCTAAAACCCTAAACCCTATATGGGGTTATCCTAGTTTTTGAAACCTGCATATTTATGTGGCGAGTAGGTCTCCCTCAAACTCCCTGAACCCGTGACACCTTTTGAACTTTTCCCCGCTTGCAAGACTAGGTGTGGAAGGGCTCTACAAGCCTTTTTCGGGATTTCAGGTTTAGGGCTTGGGATTTACGGTTTTTTGTAGCGTTTGGTTCGGGCTTTATACGTTTTGGGGTTTAGGGTTTAGGGTTCAGGTGTGGAGGACTGGATTTTAAGTTCAGGTGTTGGAGTTTAGGGTTTAGGTTTGGGGGTCCAGGTTTGGAGGATTGGAGTTTAGGTTCAGGTTTGGGGTCTAGGCTCTACCTTAACCCCAAATAACCTACCTTTTTAGGGCTCCTTATTATGATCTGTTTATATAAGTCCTTAAAATGTAGGTTCTTCGGGGTTAAGGTAGGGGTTAGGGCGTGATTTTTCGCTCAGAATCGCCAGGCCGCGCGGATGAGTCTGCCTTGTAGTGTAGTTTTGCATCGCAGCTTGCGTAGGAGTTTGTATGGTCGTGTACAGTCATCATGTTGTGTACTATATACCGCTGACTATTGTGCCCAAGCCCTCTGAGTAAAAGGTTAGCGCGACCGCTCATGGCTTAACGGTTTTGGTGTATTCTATAGGTTATCAGCCGTATTCGCTGACTTTGTCTCCGTGGTATTCTTACACTGGTATTCACACTGGTACATGAGCACTTCGCCCTCCCTGCTCACTACTGAAAAGGGAGAAACAACCGAAGTATCATCGGACGAGATGGACGACGAAACAAGAGATCGACTGCTTGATGAACAACTCACAGCAGCTGGCGCGGGCCCTACGGCACCGAGCTCAGGATCCCAAGCACTTGATAGGATCTTCGGTCCAGTGGGTCCTACCCTATCTCCATTTGTCTCAAATCCAACGGTCGACATCTCAAACGTGCAGTATACCTTGTACAATGTTGTGAACCAGGGTGAAACAGCCGAACAACAAAGAATGGCAATAGAGCGAACGGAGGCAGATGCTGAAAGAAGACACGCAAGCATTCTGAACCAACAATCGCATGATAATCTTGTGAGAATGGCTGGCATGGCTGAACAGGCCGAGCGCCTTCATGAGGTGAAGATGGCAGAATGCGAAGCACAGTTTGCGGAATTTGAGTTCAACGCATCCCAAAGGGAAAAGTTTTTGTTGAACGAAGTTGCAACATGCAGGAATGAAATGAACATTCTGGAATCAATTTTCCAACAACGACATCAGTCGGAAATCGCTAAGCTCAGAACTACTCTGATTGCTGAGAGCGAACGCAACAAAGCACAACATCTTGATTTTCTTGGAATGCGATTCAAACAAGTTCTTGAAGAAACCGAAGCGAGTATGGAACGGCGTTTCATTACTGAAATCGCTGAAATGAGTGCACAAAACGACAGACTGCAGGATGAACTGGCTGCCGCAGAACGAGCCCTAAGAATGGAAGCCAATGCGGACGAAGCGGGCAAACAATATGCCACGCCGAAGCCAGGACCTAATCCTGCTGTCCCGTTCTCAAATCCATTTGAGATTCCCGAGAACATGAAGGACATCTTCGGAAGAACGCCGCAAGCTCAGGAACCTCCGCAAGGAACTTCTGTACCACCTGGGTTTGAGAACAGAGAGCCACAAAAGGAAAAGTCTCCTAAAGCTGCCCAAACGGGTAAGCCGGCGACTGTTGATCCAGACGGGGTTCCACATGTTGATTTCGGAGCTGAGGCATTGATTAGGGCAGCACGCTTGCTTACCCCTAAGACCGAAGATGAAGAGGGCAAACCAAAGGTGAAAGAAGCCGAAAGTATCAAGCTTCCCGATTACCCTAATCCAGAGACCTACCGATCGTGGCGGATCTCGGTCCGCGAGATTGTGCGGGCTGCGAGCGATCGCCCGGATGAGGCATTTCGCTGGGTGCAGGAAGTATATGATAAAGAGGCTACCCTCAAGTCCTTACATGACACTGGGAAATTCTTAACATTGGACACGAAGTTGTTGGCTGCACTTACCAGAGTCGCTAGAGGAGAGATTTCAAGGCAAGTCCTAAACTTCAAAGAAACAGAGGCCACAGGAGGACGTGCCGTCAGGGGAAGACAAGTGTTGTGGATGTTTCATCAACACTTTAAGACTAATGAAGAAGTCGGAAGCCTCTATAGCGTAGAAGACCTTTTAAAAGTGAAGTTGGTTGGGGACGACTTGGCTACCTTCCTTTACAACTTCGAGTCGGTGATTGCTGGAATGAGTCATGTTCCGGATGAAGTTACCTTGAGGGACATTTTGCTGAGGGAAATTCGGAAATCCCACCACATCAAGTACGATCTTCAGCTGTACGACAGGGCAAAGGAAGGAAACCCCGTACACACATATGAATTCCTTGTCAATGCCATTAGGGAGCATCTAACTAGAGAACGGATGCGTAAGAACCGTGACCGCATCGCTAAGTCGCATGGCGATAGATACGGGGCCCCAGCGTACGGATCTGAACGTCGCCCCTCTTCACGAGGAGGCCGTGGAAGAAGCATGTCCCGAAGTAGCTCAAAATCCAGAACAAGCAGCAAAGGATCGAGCCAACGAACACCGCCTAGATCTCAGAGTCCCAAAACACAACAGGTTTGTTACGACTTCCAGAAAGGAAAATGCACAAGAGGCGACAAGTGTAAGTTTCTCCACAAACCAAAGTCAAGATCCCCAAGTCCTCATCGAACGCCTCAGAAGAAGATCAACGCGATTTGCACCTTTTGGAAGAAAGGCAAGTGCAACAAAGGCAAAGACTGTAGGTTCCTGCATCAAGATAAGCCCAATCCAACTGACGCCGCTCCTACCGAGCAGGCCGCCCCTGCGAAGAACGATGAAAAGCCTAGGAGCCCGACCCCGGATCCTAAAGCAAAGAAGGAAAAGAAACACAGGGGCAGGTCCAAGAGCAAGGAAAAGTCTGGCGGACGCACGGCAGCTTGTTGCATTTCGTATGCGCTGGCAGCTGTGCCCAATGGGCAAGGCGTTAAGGGTGATGCTTCAGGAACGTTCAAGAAATTAAGGTTCAAGGAGAAGCCAAGCATTCGGGAGATTCCATTGGATGGTAAGGGTAAGAAGCATAGGACCAAACCGCGAACTTTCGAAGTTTGTTACTTGGATGCTGAAAGCTGCCCAAAGCCTCCAGTTCAGGACCTAAGCACGGCCATAAGAACAGCGAACGAGCTTGCCAGGATCATGTCCTGTATGCTCAATGGGATTGAAAGCCACTGTGAGTACGAGTGCACAGATGACTGCGAAGAGGGTGAGATCCCAGTTGCAGTGTTGAAGTGCGAGCTGTGTTCTAGCGTGGAAAGAACAGCATGCTCTAGCTTTAATGCGGGATTAGAATTCCTCGCCGATACTGGCAGTGAAGAAGATCTGATCAGTAGGCACGATCACTCTATCTACTATCCAGAGGCTCCCATCGAAAACGCTAGTAGGCCGGTCAACTTGATTACAGCTAATGGTCCAGTTCAGGGAATCAAGTCAACCAACATCCCGATGCCTGAACTGAAGCAAAACATTGAGTGCTATCTACTGGAAAGCACGCCACCGGTTTGTTCTGTTGGGAGAAGATGCATGGACGATGGATATGATTTCCATTGGCCTGCGGGCAAGGTTCCATACTTCATAGCTCCCGATGGTAAAGTCATCAAGTGTAAGATGAAGGGTAGAGTCCCAGTGATCTCAAATGATGACTCGGTAGCGAGCCCAGCAAGTGCTGATGATTCCCAGAAATCTGCTGGAACTCAGGTGTTTAACGCCGGTACAGTCAAGGTTGAACTGGCGGCACCTGCGGAGGACGAGTCTTCGGGTTTCCAGTAGAAAGCCGTCCGAGAGGACCGGCCGGGGATGAAAGAGTCGTTCATAGCGACTCCGAGATAGAA
The DNA here is from genome assembly GCA_905221615.1 of Symbiodinium sp. CCMP2592. Lineage (NCBI taxonomy): Eukaryota > Dinophyceae > Suessiales > Symbiodiniaceae > Symbiodinium > Symbiodinium sp. CCMP2592. Next base: position 825,642 of record CAJNDT010004112.1, read on the forward strand.
GAAGCAATCAATGCTGCACCACCAATTGCAATCAAGCCTAAAGATTTAGCCAAGCCAGGTTGGATCACTAGCAGTGAAATTGCCGCATCAAAGATCATTATTGGTCATCGGCCAAAGGCTTTGCGAGTACCTGCACCTCGTCATCCAAGGTTCGTGCTAAGGACCACTTGGATCTACAAGGACTCTGCTTGGAGCAAGATTGAGGATTCTGTTGACATCAGAAGTCTAAGGGTTAAAAATCAAAAGATTGATGGATCGCCAATTCTGTCGATTACTGCTTTCAAAAGACCCGAAGACGACCCCTTAATCGAGCCCGATAGTGACAAGGAAGAAGATGAGGGAAGGGAAATCTCGCAAGAAGCCCGGCTTCGCGCCGAGGCCGAAAGCATCCATCATCAATTCTGCCATCGTCCTAAGAACCCATTCTGCAAAGTGTGCCAAAAGGCGAAGATGCTATCTCCCCAAGCTCGAAGAAAGGGGGGATCTTCGACCATACACAGTGAAAAGTATGGGGATCATGTTACCATTGATCATCTCGTGACAAGAGATCTGAGGGACTTTGGATTTCAGGATGAGAGGGTGGCGCTTGTTATCAAAGATGTGTTTTCGCAATTCAGGTATGTGTATCCAAGCGCAACAAAATCATCGGAACAAGTGCATGAGGACCTTCTGCACTTTTTCGGTACGCAAGACGAAGTTGGGGTTATTTACTCTGACAACGCGCCGGAGTTGGGAGCAGCTGTGAAGGAACTCCGATGTAGGCACAACACCTCTAGAGAGTACGTGGATGAAACTAAGGCCGTCATCGAACGGGAAATCCGCACCGTACTAGAGGGTACGCGCTCGAACTTGGAGCAAGCCGGTCTTCCAGAACGGTTTTGGCCTTTAGCAGCTCAGCACCACTCCATTGCGCTCAATCTCACAAAACGAGTGGATACTGGTGAAATCCCATGGGAGGCACGCTTTGGGGATTCCTTTGCGGGATTGATTGTTCCTTTCGGAGCTAAGGTCTTGTATTGGCATAACCCTAAACAGAATGTTCCGGAGACTTCCAAGTTTTCGTCAACTGGGGTTGAAGGGATCTTCCTGGGATACCATATCCAACCAGGGTTTGTTTGGAAGAAGGAGTATTTGATTGCACCCGTGAAAGACGCACAGTTTGCCATTGAGGACGGAAACCTCAAGGTCATCAGGGCTAAGCGCGTTGAGTTGATTGAGGGAAGTTTTGAGTTCCCACTTCAATCGGGAAGGATCAAGGATCGCGAGGCACACGAGGTTCCACTGTTGGATGATCAGAACATTCATGCTTCAGATGAAGAAAAGGAACGGGGACTTCGTGAGGCAGGCGAACTTCTTGATGAAATCGGCTTATCCGAACCCGAACCCGATGACGATCAAAGCCCACCGAAAGGTGAGGCCGCGCCTAAGCCCAGTGAGCCTTCATCTAGTTCCAAAGGTGATCTGTTTGATCCCACTAAATATCCTGATGGTAGACCGGTTCCTGCTGGTTACAATTGGGATGGGGTTAGACTCGTGAGGAACAAGAAAGGCTCCAAAAGACCTCCTGATGTCCCGTCTGAATTCTGGCACATGTATTCCGCACAACAACGAAAAGAGGAAATCGAACGATGGGAGAAGAAGGTTGCGCGGGAGGAAGCTAGATTAAAAGAAGAACGAGAGAAAGAAGCTCCCGCTATGCCTGTTCTCCTTGGACATCGAGAACCTCATCGACCGAGGACGCCTGAGGATGGGAAGAGGTTGCACGGTTTATTTCTGGATAAGCTAGAGGAAACTTGCGAGGATCTTTTCGCTGCAGTTGCCAAGCTTATCAATCAGAATGATGTTGCCAGAAACCCTGAGGCTCAGGCTGCTATGGACAAAGAATGGAAGAAACTTCTTGATAAAGGGTGTTGGCTTGAGAAACAAGTTCGTGAGTACGACGACGTCTTGTCTGAAACCAAGGCAAAAGGCGAAAAGGCTCACTTCGGGAACGTGTTCGAGATTTGCAGCCTTAAGGGTTCCGAGTTGCAGGATGGCAATCCGCTTAAGTACTACAAGGGACGCTCTGTGTTCCAGGGGAACCAGGTTCGAGATGAAAATGCGGATCACGCGATCTTCGCCGAACTGGGTTCTAGCCCTGCAAGTATGGAAGCGGGTAAAATCATCGATGTGTTCGGAAGCCAACCAGGCTATGCAAAACAGCAAGCTGATGCTCGACAAGCGTATACTCAAGCTTTGTTCAAAGGGATTGCGACTTGGGTTCGACTTCCCAAGAATCGTCGACCGCCCGAGTGGCGCAACTTTCGCGACCCAGTTTGTCCTCTCAGACTAGCTCTGTATGGACATCCTGACAGCGGCGGCATCTGGGAACGACACTGCACTGCTCAGTTGAAGAGCATAGGGTGGATCCCGGTTCTTCCAGATATATGGCAAAGTATCTTTTACCATCCGGAATTAGATCTCCTCCTCGTCGTCTACGTCGACGATTTCAAAATGGCAGGACCAAAGGACAATCTTGCTAAGGGATGGGAGGGGATTGGGAAGGTTTTGGATATGGATCCTTCGGAACCATTTGGGAGATACTTTGGTTGCAATCATCGAGAGCAGAACGGTGTTATGCTTGACCGCAGCGCACATCCTTTTGCTTATGTCTTCGACAAGAAAATTGCAGCACCAGCAGCCGGAGGAAACTCCAGGCCGAGTAGAACAGAAGATTATTGGGAGGTTGATCCGGATGCTGCGCTTGCAATCAGACATCACAGGTACCCCAGAAAGCGTTTGTACGTACCAAGTGAAGACGACATGAGACAGTTTCCCACTCTGGGAACTGAACGCATAACAGAGTTTGAGAATGGAGATCAGATACAGGATGATTCCAATCAGGGGGGCCCTGCTAGGCGAAACGAGTGGTGGACGGGCAAAACAATCTTCTCTATCATGCCAACGACGGCAGACGACTTTAAGCTCGCTGCTGCCGCCCGAAAGGGCAGGCCGATGAGAAGCAAATCAGACGCTAAGCGCGAAGCTAAGCAGTCTAGATTTAAGAGCACTGATACGATCATCAAGGAACCCGTCCCCGCTATGACTAAGCCTGTCAACGTTGTGACGTATGACATGAAGGACTTCCTGGTCTCCTGTGTCGACAAGTACTGTGAATTAGCTAAAGTTTCACGTGATTCCCTGAAGTTTGCAGCTACGCCGTTTCATGAGAACAGAGTAGCCAAACCTGTGGAAGGCAACGAACCCCAGGGGAGGTTGCAACCGATTGCCAGTCGGGTCCTCATGAAGGTGTTGTTTGCAGCAAGAATGGCAAGGTGGGACTTACTTCGATGTACCCAGTCGCTCGCTTCTAGGGTCACGAAGTGGTCAAGGGATTGCGATGTCGGTTTACATCGGCTGATCTGCTACATTAATTCGAGCTTGGACATCACGATGCAGGGTTTTATTGGCGATAAGATTTCGGACTGTAAGTTGTGGCTCTTCTGTGACGCCGATTGGGCAGGAGAATTTGATTCCAAATCCACATCAGGATGCGCACTGTTCTTGGTTGGGCCCAACACTTACTACCCGTTGAACGCTTTTTCAAAGAAACAGACCAGCATCACGACGTCTAGCACCGAAAGTGAAGTAGTTTCAGCGAATCACGGCATCAGAGCACAAGGCCTGCCTAGCTTAAGCTTGTGGTGTTACCTTTGGGGAGAGGTTACCGCTAATGCAGCCGGTCGAAAGACCAGGCCGCCGGCGGAATCACCTAAAGTCACGGAAACAATCGTCGCAAGGATTGACCCGGAGCTTGATGAAATCAGGTATGGTGAACTCAGTCATGAAGGACGCTCTGTCGCGGATATAAATGGCTTGGACGTTCATCTTTCTGAAAAGTTTCAGGTTCAGTTCTTAGAAGATAACCAAGCTACAATCACCATCATTGCGAAGGGTGACAGTGAAAAGCTTCGTCACACCGATAGGACGCAACGACTTTCGTTTGCATGGATGAAGCAACAGTTCGAAAAGGGCCATTTCAACATGATCAATGTTGATACCAAAGAACAGGTCGCAGACATCTTCACAAAACCGTTTGCTGAACGTGGTAAGTGGGAACACGCGCTTAGGCTCATCAATCATGTACCTGATGCGCAGAATGCGAAGCCGGCTGAAAAGCCAGGCCGCTCTCCTACACCACACGAGGTTCAAGGCAAACGTGCTAAAGCAGCTGCTGCCATTCAGGAGGTTGAGATGGTTGCTTCAGAACTTTCCCGCCTGAAGGAGTATGGCTGTGATGCTTTGGAAAGGTTGTGTGAAGAGATTGCATCAAATCATACAGCTAAGAAATCCAAGCGACCTCGCATTGCATCAAAGAAACAAGGCTATTATCAAGTGTACGGAACTTGGACACACGGTGGAATGCAAGGTGTTACCAGAAGCACCACTAGGTATCCCGCAGTTGCCAGGTACTTGAATGAGTTCGTGAAAGCTCATTCTCCCGACTCAGGTTTCACATGGACCTCAGTGGTGATTAGCAAGGACAACATGGCAAAGGTTCATGCTGATTCCCATAACTTAAAGGGTTCTAAGAACCTGATGTTTAGCTTTGGTGACCACAAAGGAGGTGGATTGTGGGTTGAAGATCAGACTGTTTCGGATACTAAGGCGCAGTTCCAGAAAGACGCTCAAGGACGTTCCATCAAAGGAGATGTGCATGACACCCATTGCAAACCTCTTGTCTTTGACCCAGCCAAGAAACACTGCGTGTTGCCTTATACCGGAAAACGTTTTTCTATCACCGCGTATACCTCTCGTGGTTTTCCCAAGCTTTCCACAACTGACCTTGAAACCCTCAACAAACACGGCTTTAGGCTCGGGTCTGCGGCGGCCGCTCCTGCAGACGCCCGGCTCGCGCCGAGGCCGATGGACTTTTGCAGGATTTTGCTTGACTTTGGGAACGCTAGTGAAACCACCTTGTCAGGAAATGGTTCCTGTCGTGTTGTCCCTGTCCCGAACAACCTTGAAACTATGAATCCGAAAGCTATGTCAAAAATCGCTAACAATCTTCGTGCCCTCTGCGACGAGGGGGGAAGCACTAAACCGATTCTCTACTTTGCATCGCTGCCGGACCACGAATGGAACAAATGTCTGAAATCGTTGATGTCGTTATGCCGATTAACCAAACGTCTTAGGCCCCACCTGCTGTTGGACGCGTCAGCTAACAACGAGATGTGGTGTATGCCTGCTGTTGTTAAGTTGGCACACGATTTCGGTCTTGAGAAACACAAGAGCGGGTCGCTGATCTTTGCATCGTCTTTTCGATTGAAGCGGCTGCTGCTCGAAGCTACCCAGGACTGTGGACGACTAAGGACATCGAAAACCAAGGTTTCGGCATTGCATGCTGATTGGCAAGTGCATACCACTAAGGATAATGATGGACCTAAGGTACATGAAGGACTGGCATGCGCAGCTTTGTCATCGCTTTACTGTACAACTAAAGCCCAGCTAACGCTGAGGCCGGGTCCTAGTCCCGTGGTAGCAGCTGAGAGTAGAAGAGCGATGGCGACCTACGAAGAGCAGTTGGCCGATTTTTGGGGCCGCCAGCTTTGGGCGGCCGTCATCAGTCACGAGTCGATAGGCTTCCAAGAGTCGATTGACGAAGGAGAGTTGCGAGCACTTTTTCAGTACATGCCGGTGCAAGTGGCTGCTCACAACTGCTTTGAAACGGATCGATATCCAGGGCTCAACCGAGTGGCAGCATTGACGCAGTCTGGCATGTCGCAGCTAAAGCCCGATGAAAATCGAGGCCGAAAGCGGGTGCTCATCCTCCTCTCCGACTCTACGACTGTTTTCGTTGCTGGCAAGAGAACGAGGACAGACCTTTCCTCGGATTTGAAGGCAGCGAGCTCGGGGGTCTATCTGCAATACAGGGAGATAATTTACGAACCCCTGTGGGGCAAAACATTGTCCGAACTTCGGGAGAGGGCTCAGATCCTCTGTGACCAGACGGCTCTGCGCTACTCTGGCGACCAAGAGTTGCTGGTGGACGTGCAGATTGTCTGGATGGCGAATGAGATCGTCGGCAGATACGGGATATTTTGCAGCCCCGGCGTCCCGACGTGGTGGGACCATCAATCGCCCATAGAGGCCCGCGGAGATTGGCAAAAGATCCGTCGGAGAGTTTGCCAAAATCTTGAAGCGCTTGCAGACCTGCAGCGCCGTTCTCCATATGTGGGGTCCATTGTGATCTGCACAGGAGTTCGCAGCTTCGTCTACGGGTTGCCAAAGCAGTTCGATGAATGCATTGCGCGATTCAAGGACGAAGCGGTCCGTAGAGGACTCGCCGCCTGTGACATCCACCCCTTCCTTGGAGATTTGGCGCTCTATAACGACAACGTCCATTTCCGCGAGGACAGTGAATCCCGCCGCAAGATGGTTTCGGGTTTAGCCCACATCATGCAGATCGAGACCGCCGAGCGCTACGCCTCCAGAGCGATAGCGAAAATGGGCGAAGCCGCCTTCCAATCACTGCTTGCTGAAAATTATTTTGATTCCCGTGGTCGCTACGCAGTCGATAACCATGTCCTGCAAGCGGCTCTTGCGAGGATGACGAGAAGCAAGCAAGTCAAGGCGGAGCCAACGGAGGAGGATCCGTGGGACGACGCATACTGGGAGGAGAAGCGTGACGAAAGTCACGCCGAACTGCCTGCGCCTGAGGTCCCCGACTTCCTCAAGGAGATGAAGATTCAGAATGTCATCAGCGTCGCACCCGGTGTTTTCGCAACAGAAGAGGAGATCAATTCGCCGGAATGGAACAAAGCCCCACCTAAGGTGGAGGCCGTTACCCCGGCGAGTACTGCAGCTTCATCTTCTGGCGATATTCGACCAATGCCGATCGACGCATCCATTTATGGTGGAGGCATTCTGTCTGGCGACTCTGGCACCGAGCACGCTGCAAAAAGAGCTCGCCTTGCAAAGGCTGAGGCCGACAAGCAGCGATTGACCAAGCTCGCAGTGCAGGGATCGCGCGGAATGAGGTTCATGAACGACACCTATGACTTCGCCGAGATGACTGGCATTACCCTGTATGATTACTGGAACGAATGCCCCTCGCAAGAGGAGGCCGACCAGTACATCGAAGTGTTCCAAAAGGACATGACGCCAGGCCTACACTACCCGAGATGTGATCACAAAATGGTTACATTCGTCACTGGACTTATTAGAGGAAACTTCGAAAACAAGGGTAATCAATTTAAACTGCGATCGTGGAGCGGGCCATGGGTACTAGCCATGGAAGTGCTTGAGGTTGCTAATCGATGCAGACCTGGAAGCGACATTGGTTTAGGAAGCCTCCTCGACATGATCGCCACCGACAACAAACAGCGCCTTATGTTTCGCGGACCAATGGACAGTGCTGCCGATGCAATTGGGCAACCGGCTTTTCCGGTCTACGTCGGTTGTACGCAAGGCCACTCCAGCAATCTGCAGCTCGACAATGCCTCTATTGCAAAGGCATATCTTACGCTGCAGCGTTCTGAAGAGCTGGCTAATGCCGCCCGAGAGGGCAGGCCGTTGATCCCGATTGACAAGGCGCCGCCCAGGCTCTATCACCGCACAACACATGATGCGGCGTATGCGATTCTGGAAGATCGTTTGTTGCCGGGTTTTGGGGGTTCTGAGAAGGCGCATTGCTATTTTGCGCCGCTGCCGCTCGAAGAGCAGAAGGCACGTTCAGGACTCCGTGCAAGCGCACCAATCGAGATCGTCTTTGACACTCGGGAGGTCCTCGAAGCTGCTTGCGATCTATTCGTTACGGAATCTGATGGCATATTGTGTTCCGAAGCAGTGCCCGGATCAACAATCCTGTTCATCAACGATACTCAACGCGATGTCGTACTCTGGTCCCGTGCAGGAGGCGCTGTACCTCCTGACGAAGAGCAGGGAGAAAGCCCAGCTAACGCTGAGGCCGGCATCGATATCGTTCTTGATGAACCCGAGCCCGAGGAGACGACTCAGGACAATTTCGCACCGCCTATTGATGAAGAACATGGTACCCTTCCAGCTGAGGAAACATCCCTGCCGCCCATTCCAGATGTTGCTGATGTGCTTGAGGGATCGTTGGCTATCACCGATGCCCCTGCAAAGGCTGACGACGATGAAGCCCCTGATGATGAGCAAATGCCCTCCGTAGAGGAGAGGCCGCTTGTTGAACCAGGCACCATCATTGCACAGCCGGGTCCTCCAATCAGGACCGTGTACATCGGTGACGGAATGGCGACAACGGTGACGCTGGATGCTGAGGGTACACCAGTTGAAGCAATCCAGGAGCCGGTGGGAAGGCCAGAACCAGTACTTTATGCTGGTAGTGAGACCAAGCCATCCGCCGCGTTTTTGGAGAAGATCAAATGCTACCACTGCAAAGCTGAGTGTCTTCAAGGCCAAAGGATTTGCTCTCAATGCGGAGGGCCAGTTCGACCAGGTCAATTGAAGGCACAGGGCAGACGGACGCTGTTGGCACGTGGGCGTGAAGCTCTGCTTCAGGAGATGGGTGATGCCGCTGAACGAGTGGGAGTGAGGCCAAGCCTTCAAAGCGCATCGAAAGATGTCGCCGGCCGTGGCATGAACTCCTTAGAAGGCGAGGTTATTCGGAAAGCCAAAGTGGCAAAGCAGAGAGCCGTGAAAAAGGGCTACACTGATTGCGTAGCGAGGTTCAATCATGACAATGAATACGCAATTTCAATGGCCAAAGAGGGATACACACGCAGAACGATCCGTGCCCTCGACTGCCTCTGCTTCGCCTACCTTCCGAACCCTGGCCGCACTCGATCGCAACGCATGCTGGCTATTGGATCCTCCAGAGCGGCGAGTACCACGCACCAGATCCGCACGGACGAGGTTCCAGAGTGTCGTATCGTTTTCTTTACCGGAGACGATGGCATTGGCGGTAAGTTGTGCGCAGCGGGACTAACGTCCACGCCGGAGGATACGCCAGTAGCATTTACTTGGTACGGAGCCATTCTTTCGTTCCAAGATTTCGCTCACAACATCGCCAGGCAAAAGGGGGGCATCCGTCTACAGACTTTTGGCCACGGCAAGGTGGATCTTCTCAACTACGATCCCGCTGCAGTGGGTGCGGACCTACAGACCGTTTTGGCAAAGGACCTACCCTTCATGGTGGAGACGGTTGATGAAACCATCAAAAAGGCCAATCAAAGTCGTGCTGCCCAGCCGAAGTACGCCCAGCAGCATCCGCCAGGTGGTGGCAAGGGCTCTACATATGCCCGAGCAGCAGAGAAGGGAAAAGGCAAAAGCCCGGCTAACGCCGAGGCCGCCGACCGCACCAATCGCGACTGGGACTGGGATAATCAATCCTGGTGGCAGAATTGGTCTTCGTCATCCTGGGGATCATGGCGCGGCCAGAACTGGGACAACCAGGACTGGCGTGAGTGGCGCAATCGCGGATGGCGTTGGAACTGATAAGCCGACCCAGTCTGATTCTTTCGAGCAAGAGGGATGTTCACCCGGCCTGTGATATTTTTCAAGTGGCTGTGCGGCGAACTCCTATCGTCCTTGCTCCACGCTGAAACCAGCGTCTTGCATTTGAAGAAAAGCTCGCATGCAGTTTTCGCACCCTTCCTCGAGGCACACGATAGTCACATGTACTTTTGCTGATGCAACTGATGACGCGGGAGGCAACTCCACGCCGATCGTCGAACTCCGAGCCGAAGCGCTCTTCCACCTGCAGGCGAAGGTATGCTGTGTTTTTGAATGCAGTGACCGTGCCTTTAGGTGAGGGGGGTGTAGTTTTGCATCGCAGCTTGCGTAGGAGTTTGTATGGTCGTGTACAGTCATCATGTTGTGTACTATATACCGCTGACTATTGTGCCCAAGCCCTCTGAGTAAAAGGTTAGCGCGACCGCTCATGGCTTAACGGTTTTGGTGTATTCTATATGTAGGACGAGCAATGCCAGCAGCAGTGCGGTTTTAGGCAAGACCGATGGAACTTCAAGAGTCCGGATCAGGGGCATCAAAATTTCGGCCTGGGAACTAATCGCATGCATGTTAAGCAAGCATGCCACAGCCGCGGTCATAGAGCCACAGAGCAGCGCCTGCACCCTAAACCCTGAAACCCTCAATCAGAAAGCCCTAACACTCTAAACCCGAAGAAAAATCCTTGGGTTGATGATAAAAATCCTGCATTACCTTAAGTCCGAAACTATGGGAATGATGGTATATTCCTTATTATGGGTAATGCAGGATTTCTATCATCAACCGTTCCTCAAAGCCAGAAGCCCGCGAGGTTTTGGTCCTTGGCTGTCTTGTTGACATCATCGAGGCGCGGACATTACCTCCTTACCCTAAGGCTCCATGTACCCATATAGTATATTCTTAGGCCTTAAAGTACCCATATAGGGACCCCTTTAAGGCCTAAGTATCTACTATAAAGGCACATGGAGCCTTTGGGTTAGTTAGAGGTCCAGGGGACTTAGTAAGTAGTAAGGCTCCTGAAACCCAAAGGCTCCATGTACCTCTATTGTAGATACTTAAGCCTTAAAGGGGTCCCTATAAGGGTACTTTAAGGCCTAAGTACATACTATATGGGTCGTGGAGCCTTAGGGTTCCTTGACCCAGGGATCTATAAGGGTTCAAGAGGGGGGGTCAGGGATACTTAGAGGCGCCAGTGGACTTAGTAAGTAGGTCATAAGTAGGGCTAGAAGTAACCTAAATGGAGTTACCCCTACTATAAGTCCCCTAGCCTCTAAGTAACCATAATCCCCCCCCTTATAGGACCTTTGTAGATCCCTTTTAAGGAACCCTGAAAGGAACCTACTTACTAAGTCCCCTTGGCCTCTAAGTATGCACGACCTGGGCCGTCTTCAGGCTTTCGGAGTTCAGGGTTTCAGGGTTCAGTTGAGGTTTCGGGTTTAGGGCTCAGGGTTTAGGGGTTCAGGGTTTTTGGAGTTTAGTGTTCAATTTTAGGGCTCAGGTCGTGGTTTAGGCTTTGTGGGCTTGTGGATCTAGGTTTTGCGATGTCCCCTAGATGCGTGGATGGAAACGGGCCTCAGAATTTCGATGGAAGTCCGTGTGCTTCATACGGTGGCGGGAATCGTAGCTAGAACCTAGAGTAGGCCCTTATTTTTGTTGGGGGGGGGTTCAGGTTCCCTTTTAAGCACCTGGAAGTCAAACAGGGCATCCTTTTTATTCCCAGGTTACGTTTGGGCCCAGTCACGCTTACCAGCAGACAAGCTGTATTTGCAAAGCAAAGAAAGTAATGAATTTTCGGTCGTTTTGCTTGCTATTTGAAGGTACGGCCAGCTGTCAGCTGTATCGTCTTAAATCCTTAACTCGAAGTCCCAAGCCCTAAATCGCCGGGTTCATGCAAATCTTGACGTTTCCCTTTGCAGCCCTAGGCTCCATGTGCCCATATAGTATATACTTAGGCTTTAAAGTACCCATACAGAAAATAAGACATTACGGGCCCCATATTTACAGCATTACTGTTTTTCATGTTTTTGGTTTGCTTCAGATTTGAAGCAACATCACTCGTGCACACGATATGGTTATCCTCATATGCATATTCTTAAATAGGATACATGTACGTATACCCATACATGTGCACAAACAACAATGGTTATCACATGTCCAAAGTTTTTGTTTCAACTGTCGACATGACTATAGAGCAAGAAGTTTGACTCACTTCTTGGCTGGTTCAGGCCCTAAGGGCGAGAACACTGCTACTAAGGGGATGGCGGGGGGGGGAGAGGGGGGGGGCAAAAAAAAACAAAATATGGAGGGGGGGGCAGCGCAAAAATAAAAAAAACATCGAAAATCAAAAACTCCCCCTCCCCGGGGACAGCAAGCGACAGCCAACGCCATAGTGCGCCATACTGCAGGAGCGGACACCAACCAAGAGCCACATGATTCAATAAACCTGGTGTCCTTAGCCCATGCAAGCCTCACTACAAGTGAGTAGATACTGTATGCCGAATATTAAGATCAATAAGATTACATACTAACCAGATAAACATCTATAGAATCTATAAAAGACCTCAGAGACTTACTGCGTATAGAAAATTAGATATCGGAGATTACAGCTCACAAAGATGACAAACTATTTATGACTGGCACAACATCATATGACGAGGAGACCTTGCATTAACATACATTCGACGGATGCGAACTCACGACACAACCACCTCCTGAGCAATGCCAGGTGGACAACCTGTTGAAGGGTCTGTCGTAGTCAAGCGATAACAACAATGTTTGACGTCGCATATGATGTGGTAGCATATGCGAGGACATATGGTCGGTATATATGTCGGATGTCAGATACATGTATGAGCAGTCTCCTCGATAACATATACAACAAACACTGTCTTCGCCTTTCATTGGCAGGTTGCGATGTAAGGGATCCGAATCCAACTATCTTATAGGTGCATGAAAACGGGAGTTTGAATATTCCACTTGTGCGATGTTCGAGCAACATGGTGGGCTCTGTCGGGGAGTTTACAACTGGAAATCATTATTGGTCTATGTTCCTGTGATCAGGATTGGCTACTCGCAGTAATCTGAATATCACTATACCAAAACTGGCTAGATATGGAAACAATATACCTCATGAGCACGTCATGGTGAAGTATCAATCTTCACGTGAACCATGCGCATCATAGTATGATATGGCGTAACACACTCGTGCGCATGTAGCATGAAGTGCTAGGGAGATGCCATACGAGCTTGGCAAGCTCACGGGATGCACGAGGACATCTAAGTCAAATCTCATAGTGAAGATATGTGTCATGAGATGCTGCCTGCATCTTGCGACCTATTCATACTTAGCTGTGACTGTTGTAACTTCATGCGAGATTGGGTTTATGTGTGAGAATAAGTCTCCGGGCTTTTAGAAAGGTCTACCGAGGGGTTTAACCAATATGTGGTGCAATCCCGCTTGCCCGCGCGGCCGGAAGGCGTAAAGGGGGAAGCCCGAACGATGCGGGCATCTTATAAGGACACATACTGCGATGATCTATACGGATGGCTCAATATCATAATGATATTTTGAAGAAATTTCCTGGTGCTCTATGTTGGTATGGCCATATTCAACACATAACATGCCTTTTACATCGAAGGAATGTGGCGAATATCCTGTTCAACTGCCGGTTGGGTGCCTCATTATGACGGCTCCATTACTCTTGCCAAAACTGGCATGCAGCTGCCAATGTAATCTGCCATGTTTACTTCCACCACAAGAGATACTTGACTTCTTGATGCTGTCACATATTAAAAAGTTGCTTTTAGGCATAGTATAGTTCTTATACGTTTTCTTGGGTAACAGGATTTAGTTTACGGAGATATCCACAAGACACACGATGAAGTGCGTCATGGGCTTTAACAAGACCATATTAGAATGGTTGCGGCATACAGGTGCATTGCCTGCAGCATAGATATAACAAGCGGTATCGTTTACAGCTGATGACAATCGTATGTGCGTGTCGGTGTATGTTTGTTTGTGCATGTGCAAATAATGTGTTTTCACGGCAGTCAACTTATGACTAGATGGTATGAGCAACAAGACAGCGAAAATGATTAATATTGCAGGTGGATCTCCATATGTCTGCATATACAATAATGATAGCAAAGCACCATCTCCTTGAAAAGTATATTAACTCAATTATATCTTTATCCTTTGGGGGCTTGTGGGCTTCAGCCGCAATGATCACTAATCTGAATAAGCCAGCATTGTAGCTGTCAGGATGTATACAGCAACATCCATGCGATGATTGTCTTCGAAGGTCGTAGGTTTTCATTTTTCTGGGTTGGCTTCTGTGAGAAGCTATTGCAATTGAAATACACAATTCCGCACATACAGCTCCAAATACTGGACAAATTATTGGACTGGGAGCTCCGAAACAAGGACAACCAATGCAATAATAATCGCAAACAATAAATACGCTTTTGAAGGAGGTTGCACTAAACAAGCTAGCATTCATACGAAAAAACGGTATCGAAATTGAATGTAGCAAAGACATCTATGCACATATATGTATATATGTACATATGCAAATGGATCCGGTAACACGATCCAGTTGATCGCCTGCATGTATACAGCTTGAGACGGTGGGAACTGTTTGAGCAACCTGCCTGTGTGATGCCAAACTCAACTTGTCATGCTACAGTATATGCTGGACGTCTATATCCAAAATCATATGTTACCATGCACATGATGGGGCCTGCAAAAACCGGTAGGATACGATTCTTTACGTTGATATACAAAAGTTATATAGATTGACCGGTCTTGTACATCATTCAAAGGTGGAGAAATGCACGGTTTCGCAGACGCATTGTATCTCATTTATCTGCAAGATTATACTATGAGACACAAAGAACAGCCACAATATTGAAGTGGCATTGATTTATCGGATAGTCTTCATGAGACTCCACAATGAAAGGTAGTCACACGTGCATCCCATGTTGATTGGAAAAGTATTTCCCATATCAGGCATCAAGAGCAACAGGGTTAAGTAAGCTTGAAAACCACTAGTATGCAAATTATGACGATTGTAAGTTTTTGTAATGAAAACTCGTAGAAAACAGCATTTTGATTGGAAAATATGGGGCCCGTAATGTCTTACACTCTCTACCCATAATAGGGACCCCTTTGAGGCTTAAGTATCTACCATGAAGGTACCATGGACCCTTATTTCCTAAACCCCATAGAACCCTTTAAAGGAACCCCTTAAAGGAACCCTATAAAGGAACCCTATAAAGGTACCATGGAGCCTTTGGGCAGGAGCCCTGAACCCTGACTCCTGAGTCGTAATCCCCAAACGTCTTCGAACCCGAACCCAGAACGAAACCCTGAACCAAAATCCCCACACGTTCAAACCCTTTACAGTAGAAGCCAGAAAGTTGGAACATCGTTGTCCTCATGCCTTTAGGGTAAAGCAGAGGGAATCCTAGCACTAATCGTCCTGAATCCATGTTCCAACTTTCTCGGGTTCACTATAGGGTTTTGGGTTTAGACAAACTAGCTTCTAAATTGGCCCCAAAGTAGCGATAGTAAGAATAGGGACTACTTGAAGGCCAAACTAGCTGCTATAGGGGTAGATGGACCTTCAGGGTATGCTATCTCCTGCATACTGCTGCCTAAACCCTACACCCTGTAGCCTCGGACCCCATTATCCCTTGATTTCGGAACACACCTTAAATTATAGTAGGATCCCTAATATAGGCTAAGATATTCCTTTATTGGAGTCTTGGGGGGACCCTTATATAAACCCTTGAAATGGTTCACAGGTCTTTCCTGCCTCCTGGGGTGCTCCGGTGCTGCTCGCCTCACGGGTTCGGTAGAGCTTCTAGGGTTAGGGTGCAGAGGACCCAATAATTAGGGACTTGGGTTTAGGATAGTAATTATGTAGGCTACTATTTGGGGGAGTATATGATTTTTGGCTACTTGGACCCTTTAGGGTTAGGGTTTCGAGATCTTTAGGCGTTCGGGTTTAGAGCTTCAAGCTGGTCTACTTGGAGGTTCATGGGCAGTTCTAAGTGGGGTTATAAGTCCCCTAATATGGGTCATAACTGAACTGTAGGTATCCTACTTATAACCCTACTTATAACTACCCATGAACCTCCAAGTAGGGTGTAGGTTCTATGGCTTCTCGAGTTTTGGTCTTACGGTTTAGAGTTGTCCTCCAGGGTTTTCCGGTTGCCTGAAGCTTCGCTACACACCAACCAAAGATACCGTGGCGGCTCCAGGTAGAAATTGGTGGCGGTGGCAGAGCTTCAAGTTCATCAAGTTAAAGTCAAGAAGAATATCAGGATCTTCTTGGAAAAGTAGTTTGGCCTCTGTCCGAGCCACTTGAGCCACTGTACCATGTTGAGGTGCCGCGCGAAACCCGAATGGAGTACTGTAATCTTAGCGGAAGTTTAGGCATGTCCTGGTTTGAGGCGGCAGGCAGGGTTCGGAGTAATATCGTTGTGTTTGTCTTCCAGCTACGAAACATTCAGACTTCAATCGTGGCGGGTCGGAAGCTGGGCACGAATCTTAGTCAAGGGTTTAGGGCTTACAGTTTAGGGTTTAGGGTTACGATCGGCACCAAGGTTTCTCCTCGTCTTCACAGTACGGGCCACGCCACCTCGGCAGCATTTTAAATTGCTTTGTCGACTGCTTTATGGTTTCAAGCTCTGGCTGTCTTGGGGGTTGGGGTTTGGGGGTGTGGTTTGAGGCTGTCGAGTCTAGGGCTGTTGGTGTGGGCGCGCTGTGGCGGGACTAGGTTTTGAAGATATGTTGTTACTCTGGTTATTGTTGTGTCTAGTGCTATTCGTACTTATAGGTATTATAATGCTTGTTGTTTTGCAGAGAGAGTCACCGGTATTACTGCACCACCAGTTTTGCATATAGCTGGTGTGCTTATTCCACTGCTCTCCTCATTATTACGACATATATGAACCCTAAACCCCAAAACCGTGCAGTGCTGCTAAACTAATTATGCAGACTCTACATCAACCGTGGAGCCCAACTTCAGCCAACGCCATGCATCAACTTTTGGGCTAAGGGTTTAGGGACTTCCTGGACCCTATAAAACCTTCCTTTTTCGGGTTCCTTGTTTTATATAACTATAGGTCCTTAAACAGGTAGGTTCTTTCGGGGCCAGGTTGGGTTTATGGATGCCAGGCTTCGATGGGTGGACTTTGTCCAGCTCTGCCGAACTCATGCACGTTGGAGAGAGGAGGATGCGCAGGAGCGGGGGTTGGTGGGCAGATTACGCTGCAAAGCTCAGTTTTTATGGCGGAGCTTAAGGCATAGATTAAGCTTGAGGAATTCGGTAGACCTGACAAAGCCAGATGCTCTTGTTGTGCTGTTGCTTAGACATGTCGTACCATCACACTAACAAAGCCCCCGCACCATATTGCATGTTGGATATGGCTCAGGCACGACGGACACTTTTTCAAGGTACTTGTATATCCAAAAAGGACCGGGTCCGATTTTGACGCCAACTTAGAGGGCCAGGGCCACAGCCCATGACACGGTCACTGGCGGATTTCCCAGCGATGCACCATCTTGATCCCGTCCGGTAAGCTCTGTTGTTCAAAGTACACATGGGGAACTGCGAAAGACAGCAGCCAATTGGCCCAATATTCGGTCTCAAAGTATCACTATGTCCGAAAACATCTCGTCGTTGCGCGTGTTTCTCATTTGTGTAGAAAACTTGGGCACGTTCACCAGCTGGTGCTCGGCAGGGGATTGGGTCCCATTTTCCAACCCACGGGCCAGCCCATGGCGACACAACGACGCGACGGCAAACAAAGTCACGGGCAGCGTCTACGAGATCATCAAGCTCCCACAGCAAATCAGCACACTCCAGCGTTTGCTCTTGCATGTTTTCTTATTATTGCAACAGGTGCCCCAGAAGCCATGCAAACATGAGCCTCTTCGGGTTCATCTTCCCGACTTAGGTTTTGGGCGAACGTCGTCAACAAAAGCCTCAACCCTGTAAACCTTATACCCCCGATCCGAATTTACTGAATACCGCCCAAAGACTCCAAAGTCCAAAAGTGCGTGCGTCTTGTGAAATTGAATTTAATTTCGAGGAAAAGCCCCGAAACACTCTTTTATAAAGAAACAAGCGCCAGCCTGAACAGGTGCTTTTCCCTCATTCAAAAATTGAATCCTAAACAGCCCCAAAGCATATGACATCTTAGAGGAGGCTGCAGTGCTGGCGCAAGAGTGGCGTGCTGCACAGCTGGCGTACAAAGGTTCCCCTTGTTTCGGTCGTGCGGTTCGACTCAAGGTTTAGGGTTTATGCAGGCTTTTGCGTGTGGTGCACTCGAAGTTTGGAGTTCAACGGAACCGCGCTGTAAGCAAAGTCCCAGAGACATAGTAAGTCGCAGGTTAAGATTAGATGACCCCTTAATGAATGGCTATGATTCTTGCCAAGAGTGCAGTTGGCGAACGGCCCTGCTAGAGTATGGATGGCCAGGCACTCTTACACTTTTTAGACCCTCTAAGAAGAACAAACAGTTAAGTGCTGAGGACAAGTCGTGTAATATGTTTGTGTCTTTTGATGTTTGAAGGTTCAAGGTCTGGGGTTTCGGGTGATAGCTCTAGAGCTATAGGTGGAGCCGGCGATCCGTAGATTTCATTCAAGCATATATGCCTGTGGGCTGTATTGGGGGACAGGCGTTCAATTCTCCTTGTTGGCCTTTGTGGCTGTAGTCTTGAGTCTTTAGAGTTTTGGTTTCAATACGCTTCAATAGTTCAAGGCTTAATCAGTCCGTTGAGCTAATTTCTGCATGCCCGTGTGTGCTTCTCGTGCGCAATTCAACATCAGGCTTCCGTTCCGCGCTATAGATATCCATGAGGATAGAGCAGCCACTTAGGCACTTTTTCAGGCGCAAGTTGGGCACCTGGACCCTTAGGATGTGGCTTGCAAGGGAGAGTAACACCCCATCCTCAGATTGAGCATGTCACCCTGAGCCCTGTGCTCTGAAATCTAACACCCTTAACCTCAGTGCCCTGCTGCATGCCCTAAACCTTGAGACTTTAGGTAAAGGCAAAGCCTAGAACCCCAAATCACACAGCCCTTGCTTGATCTCTGCCTCCCTTACAGTTCTGCTTAGAACCCATACTGAGTCTCATCCGGTAACCGAAAAGCTTTTAAACCCATTAGCCGATTAACCTTGAAGCCCTCGTCCCCTAAACTTCCTTCGTGATTAGTCTCCTGAGGATATTTTATTTTTGTTCATAAATACCCCCAAGAGAATGTTTAAACATTTCTTTTAATATGGTTCAGAGCCGCCTTCTGATCCGCCAACTAGTGCAGAGGCCTGAATGATTACCAAGATTATTCGCTGCGTATTCCTGAAAGTGGACTTTTGGCAACATCGCCCCACTCCAATATTCTACTCTACTGAAATATTGAGACCATAGTATGATAGTAGCCTTTGTAGCATCTCTTAAAGACTTGAATTGCAGAAGCCTGAAAGGAGCCTTACAGGCACCATAAGGCACTTTACCGGCTCTTCCGTCTGCCCCCTTCCCAGAGAACCCAATACCCCTTAATTAAGGAATATGGCTTACATTATATAGGGCTTCATATTATGATTTAAGCTATATTCCTCAATTAAGGGGTATTGGGCTCTCTGGGTTCGAAGGTGCGCAGGCAAAACTTGCGGAGGCACAATCCAACGCGGCCAAAGCGAGGACGCAGCCTGCAAAGTTATACCCTTAGGCTCAGGCTCTAGGGACCCATATTTGGTTAAGGCTTTTGGGCCCAATGACCATACTATATTAAGGGTTTTGGGCTATTGTGAGTCTTACTAGGTAAGGCTCTAAGGACTCATATGTTGAGGCTTCTGGGCACAAAGACCATAGTATGTGAGGCTTTTGGGCTATTTGACCGTAAGGTTCAGGGTTTCCGGTTAGCCCTGAACCCCACGGCCCTCAGAAGCTCCCATAGCTCTAAACCCTGAATCCCCCCTTAGTCTCAGAAAGCCCTGCATAGACCCGAAGCCCTAAAGCCTATAGCCTCAAACATAAAGCCTTGAACGCCGTCGAAATCCTTGGCATGTCGGTTTCCGTCGATTTCCGAGAGTAGGGCATGAGGGACATTGGCGTAGGTCTGAGAAGCTATCACACTATGTTCAGAGATGCGTGGTTGTTCTCATTTATCACACTTATCATTCCCATGTGTACGAGCTTTTGCTCTTAGTCTTCGACTGGCTCCATAATATGTCTGCCAGCGAGGCTTCGCACGAGAGTTCTATCAGGCAACTGCTGCAACAAACGTTTACCTGATCCTGAAACAGTAAACCCAAAAGAAAGAGTATCAGAACATTGTGAGGGGAGTTCGCCACTTAGACCGTCATGTAGGTATCCAAGAAACACTGTATCCTAAGGGGCCCAAGTACCTATACATTATGTACTTTAACTCTGAAACACCTGTAGAAGAATCTTGGTAATCGTTAACTTTTCCCCTGCAATGTCATGGTTTGGTTGTCTTCTCATCCCCCCTACTGTAGATGCAATGAGTCATTATGCGGCTACCTATCGTAGAGTGGACCTTGCCAAAATTATCCCAGCTTCGGAAGACGCCACCAAATTTGCACAGATTCACGGGAATCACGCCCAGACAGCCCAATAACTCTTGATCAGTTAACATTTCTTAAATCACGTCAAGGGTTCGTTTTTCATTCAGGCTACATTCCTGAATTAGGGAGTGTTGGGCTCTCTGGGCATGTCTCTGCATCCCAGAAACCACTGCACGTCCAAAACTATGGATTGAGACGGCAGGTAACCCCTCTTGATCGAAACCCCACATGACCTCATGTTCATGCCTCGAGGGTTGTTATCTAGCTTTGTGGGGGGTGGGGGGGGGCGCGGGGTACCTATATGCGAAAGTAATAATAAGTCTAAGCCATCTACAGGTGGGTAGTTTTAAGGTGGGTAGTCTCCCATAAGCCTTCCATACCACACCTATAAGGTAAAGGGGTCTTATGGGAGTACTATGGAAGAGGAACTACCCACCTGAAATGGGCTTCTAATAAGATAGGGGCCTTACTGATTAGAGTAAGTTTTCTTGGGGGTATAGCGTAAGGTGTCATGAAGTTGGAGTACAACAGGCCTTGTACCCCTGCAGCCCCAATCCTCCCGAGAGAGGCAGGACGTGGAATCCGTGCAGCGCGACGGCGCATCGCTGGGCAGCGCTGCTCGCGCGCCTGGGCCAAGAACTGTTAGACGCTGCCCTTGATTCTGTTTTCTGCTTGTACTGTTGAACGCACTGTTGTCACACAGGCTAGTTAATATATGTTGTGAAGTTAGAATAAACTACTTTCCAGGCAGGCAGTATCGATAGTGTCCAGCACAGTGTTCACAGTTCCTTATTGTGTGTTTTCTCTCTTGGTTACCTCCAGCTCCTATTTCTGTACCCTTACCGGGCGGAAGTGCATCCTTGAACAGGCACTACCATCGAGCAAAGGAATCGCGCGCGGGACGGTGAATAGTTGTGTCATCGTCTTATATAGATTGGAAACTTAGGGGTACTTAGAAATAATTCTTATAACAGCTAAAATTCTAATTTTTGCTAGGGTTCTAAGTTCAGTATAGACTATGTAGGAGCTTCCGAAAATAGGGGCACCTTATTTTGGGTCTTTATAAGAAGGATCCTACTATCTAGGGTACTATATTAGGGTCCCCTGTGAAAATGATGGACCCTTCTCAAATATAAGAACCTGTAAACTTGCAGACCGCCCCAAACCTAAACCCTTATGTCCTAATCCTTGGTAGAACCCCCAAAAAGGGGGCTCCTTTAAAGGGATCGAGAAGGGTTCCTTTTAAGGGGTTGCTATAAGGGCTCTATAGGATTTAGTGTTTAGGGGTTTGGGGGTTTCCGAAAATTAGGGGTACCTTATTTTGGGGTCCTTATAATAAGGATCCTACTATTTAGGGTACTATATTAGGGTCCCCTATTTTCGGAAACTCCCATGTACCTATAGTCTCCATTGTAGTTCCTTTTTTGGTTAACCATAAACCAAATTGTAGGATCCTAACCATAAAACTGGTGAACCACAAAAAGAAACAGCCTCTAAAATACCATAACCACCGTCTATTCAGGGTGCTCCTGGAGGTCTTGGTAAAGACAGTATAAAAACTTTAGGGTTTAGGGACACAAAAACCCTAAGACCTGCTTTGCAAGGCCGGTATGCACTTCGTTGGGCGGTGGTTTGGAGGAAGCTCCATGCGAGCTATTGTGCCCTCGCGGCAGGAAGGCGGCTTAGTAACCCAAAGGGCCCAAGTAGGAATCCCTAAGCCCTCAACCCGAATAAACCCTGAAGTATAATATGGCAGGTACTATGTATATGGATATTTGGGCCCCAGAAATATATACTATACTATGACTTGGACCCTTCGGGTAGTCAGAGGAAGCGGCTTCTTTCAGAATTTTAGAGGTGTAGGTTTTGGGATTGAAGGACGATGAATTCGAAATGGTTTAGCATCTTCCTCGACAAGGGCTTTGGGGTTTATCTTTGCGTAAAATTCCTATGCAGGGCCCAGCATTGATATTTTGGCGAAACAAGCGCACTTCAATTTCGGGTCTCGTGGGGATCTTACGTTGGGGCATGTGGCCGAAACGCAGGCCGATATATTGCTAGCACTCTGCCGGCATTTCTGTGTACTTTTACAGGGCACATGAGGCAGAAGTTCAGAATCGGCGACCGCGACCTCTGCAGCAGTTGACACCTTCACGCTTGAAGCGCTGCCGACAGATGCAACAGTCGCAGTGCTGGTCAAGAAGACGGCATCAAGAACGAAAATGTTCTCAGCATGATGCCCAGGACACTCACAGGTTCGAACCCTGTCTTCCCACAGTGGCTTCTGAAACCTTATACAAGCCTAAATCTGATGTCAGGCTTCCTCGAAACATCGGTATTTTTTGCCTGGAGTGTTGAGGCCCGAAACTCGGAAACACATGAAAGATGACCGTAAGGTAATGTAGGAACCTGATGAACAAACCCTGGCCCTGTTAAACCCCCCCAAAATAGTAGGATTCATAGAAGGAGCCCTAGTAAAGGCACAAGGTTTCTTGATCAGGTTCCTACATGATCTTCCTATTAACGCGGAGCCCCTGCCCTTCCCACTATTTGCTTAAGAACCCCCAAAAAATAAAAATATATTCCTTATGGTGGTAATATAAGGATTATTGTTTTTATTGTTTGGGTGTTTCTTAAGCAAATAGTAGCTTCCCAATCGAAGAAAGGAACACCTTAAGCTTATGAGCCCCTTGCCATTCCCGACCCTACGCAACACTAACCTTCCGCCTGACCCAAACCCCAAGCCGTAACCTAAACCCCAAACCCTGACCTGTAGCTTTAACCTTACTTAAAATAAGTTAAACCCTATAGAGCTTAAACATGCCTAAACCCCTCTAATTAGCCACAAAATCCGGTGCAGAACCTGTACCACCCCCGAACTCGACAGACTCCTCGTAAAAAGAAGCCGTAAGAACATTAAGACACGCTACACAGCCCTATAAAAGCCAGCAGAAGCACCCTAAACCCTAGACCCTGAACCTTAAACCCTAAACCTTAAACACTAAACCCTTAGACCCCCAAACCTTAAACCCTAAACGCTTGACCCTAAACCCTTATAAAATTTTCAACCTTCTAAACCTAACCCCTCCCGCACCCAGGAGTGATGGCTCGGATGTAGGAGTTTGGTTTGGGCACCTCTTCGGCCGTGCGCAGCGGCACAGCTCTCGCTTTAGCAATGTCTCCCGCACTGAAAGATGAATGTACATACACACCAGAAGTATCAGTTATTAGATGTATGTGTTTATATACATATATGTATATTATATGCGTTGTATACTTATGTGTGTATAAATATGTGTATGTATAGTATACATACATATACACTCTGTAACAGGTGCGTACATACATAGTTTAGGGCAAGACCCCTTGCCATAAACCCTTAACAAGAATGTGCGGCAAGATGCCCATACCTTTTTGCTGAACTCTGACAAAGTGGTAACTTGTTTTCATTAAGCCCGCAGCGCCAGAACGCGCACAGCAGCCCCAACAGTTACGCCACGCTTTCATTACATCCACATCCCCTAAGGCTCCATGTACCCATATAACTTACCCATATAGTATATACTTAGGCTTTAAAGTACCCATATAGGGACCCCTTTGAGGCTTAAGTATCTACTATAAAGGTACATGGAGCATTTGGGATCAGTAAGGATGGTTTTGTGCTTCGGTTCGGTTTGCTCTTTCTGGCTTGCGTCCAGGGTTTACAGTATACAGTAAACCCCATACAGTTGGAAACCGGATTAAGGCCAAATAGTGCCGGGATTCCCTAAACATTACTCTTAAGGATTGAGGCTATGGGGTTTCCAACTTTTGGGCTTCTACTGTATTGCGAAACTGCAAGCGTCGAAAGTACAGGTTTAGGTTTACCTATAGTCTCCATTGCAGCTCATTGTGTTGTGGGTTTAACCAAGTTCATATTTTTGGATTCAGTAATTTTACTTCAGAAAGGAATTTCAATGGAGACTCTAGATAGGGTTTATGAAGGCCTCCCTAAACCCTAAACCCGAAAGGGTTTCTTGGGTTAATGCCTCCGTAAGTCTGGCATTGAGCTCGGGGTGGGCGCGTGAGACTGTGCCGCCTGTCATTGTGCGTAATGTAGGGGCCTAAATGTAGTTGCCCAGATCATTCCTTGGGGCTCCTTATATTCAAGCTGCAAAAAGAACCCAAGGATATGCCCCCAAAACCCTATTCAAAGCATTGAGGCTCCTATATCCCCCAAAACCCCCCGGAGAGTCCAATACCGCTATATGGGTAGTTGTCAAAATCAGGGTCCCGTTTTGGATACCTTAAGTACTAGGTGCCGTATTATATTAGGGACCCAAAAAGGGACCATAATTTTGACAACCACCCATATAATTTACGCCATATTACTTAAGTCAGGGGTATTGGACTCTCTGGGCCTATCCGAAGCTAGGATGCCCAGTAGTACCCTTATTCCCTTTTTGTAGTCCTAGGTTCCTTATAAAGTTACCCAATACCAAAAAGAGAGGCCTTTTTATTCTTAGGTTACTGGGTATCCTAGGAAGTATTAAGGCTCGTAGAGTCGGTCGCTGCTGCGCTGAAGCGTCAGCCGAAACTCACTGGCTCTGGGGATTGTTTGAGGCTGATGACACTGGGCCCGGGGTCGAAGTAATGCTCTTCATTGGATCTTGTTGGTGGTCTACAGTAAAAAATGAGTGGAAATCCTTTGCTAGTTCTTATTGCCCCTTACACCACAGAACAACATGAACCCCTAACCTTGAACCCTCAGTTCTAAACCCTAAGCCCTTCAAGAAGCCGCTCCAGTCCCACTTGAGCTATCCATCTTCAACGCTTTGGCTTGAAATGCCAGGACCTTCCTGTCCAGCCCTTGACTCCCAAATCGATTGTTGATCGTGTGTTTAGAGAAGGTTTGTGAGGATTCTGCATCTGTTGTTTAGGGTTTGAGAAGTTTCTGCAAAGCTTCTAGACTTAGAAGAGTGCAGTGTTTAGTTAGGATCACAAGCTTGGGAAGCTCAAAGAGTCTCCAGTCCCTGAGAGACAGAGCGACTCTTATCCTGAATTGCCGTGCAAAAGGGCTTATGCTAGTTTGGAACCGGGTGCAGGAGTTGCGGTTGGGCAAGTTCGGCAGAACAGTCCCCATGTACATAGGACGAGTGCTTTGGCTCAAACAGCGCGGTGAAACAAAACAGTCCGGCTGCTTGAAGCAGGTTTGTTGCCCTAAACCCTAAACCGAACATCCTGGTTTCTAATTGCAGAGTTTCAGAGCTGGAAGAGGATGACGCCATAACCCTGAAACCTGAAACGCTAAGCAGAGGCTTCTTGGGATGAAGGTCAGGGGTTCGATCGAATGCAACCCCTAACACTGAGACCATAATCCCTAAACCGGCTTAAGCTTCGGGTTACGCTAAACCCAAAGGGGAAAAGGAGGGACCCTTAATGGGGACCCCTACCCTATAATGGGCTTTCTAATGGGCATATAATGGCTATATCAAGGGTATATACCTAGGGGTCCTTATTGAGGGTCCCTCCTTTTACCCTTGGACAAACCCTAAAACATCCCAAGCCCTAGCTAAGCTGTGCCCGGGGTTCGATTAAGGTGTCGGAAAGCTGCTTCAGCACTACGACCTGCTCTCCGTGGCCGGCCTTACTATCGTTTCCGCCAGAATTAGGGGCTCATGTTTAGTATTGGGGCCCAAATAATTAGCGGGGGTTCCTCATTATAGTTATAGTAAGCTGGGCCCCAAAACCCTATTCTAAGTATAAGGCCCCTAAATGAGGGTTCATGTTTAGGGTGTAGTGTGTTGGGTTCAGGATCAGGGCCTAGGGTTCAGGGTTTGTGGGTTTTATGGTCTAGGGTTGAGGGCTTCGAATGTGGCTTGGGTTATGTTATGGTATAGTTATGTGGGGAATACAAGGGGCTATTGGGAGACGCAGTTCAATGGTAGAGCTGTATAGGCAACACAACGTGTATACGACCAGGAAAGTGCCAACTCAGAGCAAGAAGAATAGAATACAGAGCGACAGCCTAGGCAACCCAGGCCCCACAACAAACGATTACAGTAGAAGCCAGAAAGTTGGAATATCATTATCGTAACCCCTTTAAGATAAATTATAGGGGATCCTACCATTAATCCATATTCCAACTTTCTGGAGTTCCCTTTAATGATGTGCACCGTCCTGCACCCATATCTGTCCACCCCAAGGCCGAAGCCACTGGGCCTCAAACCTCGGAACGATCACATGAAACTGGAAAACTGCACCAGAGCAACACGTGTCCCACGCTAGGTACCTTCAGCTATTGTTTTGACAGAGTCTCTTGAATCTACGATGTAGTACCACAAAGCCCTATCATTAGTCAGCGACACCATGTGTAGCCTATGTGGCAAGGCATAGGCATACCCTGGGAGCCTGTCAGGACTAGTTTTGTTGATTGCGCCGGAAGTCTTGACGTGATTTGTGTGACTGGCAGGACCCCGTTCATAGCCCAAACCGCCATACAACCCCGTCTTAAAGGAACCCCTTGTCGGCCTTAAGGTGAAGGCTTGCGACGCAAAGACGGGTGCCTGCCTCTTCACCTTTTGCCTTCAGCGACCTGCCTTGAGGAGGAAATGTTCCCCAAAAGGCTTCAGTCACCTTATCGGGCTTCAAAGTATTCATAGTACTCGCTATATATATATATATATATATATATATATATATGTATATACATATATATATATATATATAGAGAGAGAGAGAGGTACATAGGGCCCAAAGTTTATACTATTTGGGTACTTGAAGCCTTAGGGTAATTAAAGGTCCCCGCACTTCAAGGGTCCTTACGGCGGTGACAATATTGTAGAAGCCATCAAGTTTAGGGTTTAGGGTTGGGACGTTTAATTTTACTCCTCATACCCTTAATGTGAAGACAAAGGGATCCTGGCACTAAGCATCCTAAACCCATGTTCCAACTTCCAGGGCCGTCGCTGTAAATGCAGATCCTCCTGGGTTGAGTTTTACCTTCAGTCTCCATTGTAGTTCCTTTTTTTGGTTTACCAGTTTTATGGTTAGGATCCTATAAAACAGATTTTGGTGAACCAAAAAAGGAACTACAATGGAGACTGTAGGTAACGTCTTCTGATGTTTGTGAGGCTTTTGTCTGTTGGTCGATGAGCTACCCTGCATGTCCATGTACCCCTATAGTACCCTATAGTATGTGTACATATATATATAGAGAGAGAGAGAGGTACTTGAGGGCCAACGTATATACTATAGTTCTGCGACATGTACCTCATGGCAGTTTGTTCAGCATGTCGGTTTCCTTGAATTCAGCTTGAGGGTATCCCATATTCTGTTGTGATCCCGGGACATGTGGTTAGACACATCGTCTTGGACTTCGATGTGCGCTTGGTGTGCCCGCTATCCTCTCGCAGTCGTGGATGTTTGTCTTCTTTTTTGATGCAAACCCGCCGCGAGATGGAGTCTTCGCGTGCTCAGCAGGGGCCCTACACGTTATAGCTTTCCGTGGTCGGGTATACACTGGAATGTACAGATAAAGTAGAGCGTAGGATAAGTTGTGGGAACCAACTCCGAGAGAGTATTCAGATATTGCGAATGACTCAGCTCTCATACCAGTATGTATGTTTGCCAATGCGAGGCTACGACATACGCCTAAACCTCTCTACCCCTAAACCCTGAAACCCTTAAGCCCTCAAGCCTAAAGCCCTTGAGGCCACCCTAGGCCCCAAGCGAAGCAGATTTTCCGGACCCCAAGATCACATGTCTAGGGTTTTTGGGGGTTTGGGGGTTTAGAGGTTAGGGTTTAGGGGTTTGGGGTTTAGGGTGCAGGGCCATGTACCGGGAAAACGAAATAGAGCCTCACGCTATAAGTCATTATAGGCCCTGAGCCCTGATAAAACCACAAACAGGCCGGGATGTATGCTGGTATCTTCAAGGCCATTGCAAACCTCACTCCTCTGAAAGGGCCCCGGTTAGGGACCGTACGCAAAACCTACCCGCAGCCACGAGACCATGGTAGCTCTCCCTAATGATGCTCTGTCAGGAATGGTCTGATCCACTTATGTTGGCGGCTCAGGTCACCTTCAGAGACGGTTTGAGGTTTTGGGTTCTGTCGCTCGTGGCAGTTTAATATTAAACTTTGGACACCTGCAGACCAGCAACACTCACAAAATCCCCAAAGCCCCAACAAAAAGCAGCCCGGAACACATTGTTCCTCTCGAAGCTTAACCCAAAAGCAGGGCTTTACTATAGGGGCCCTTTCAAATACTTACCTATGGCATTCTGGTGGTTTCTTATTATGGTTATAGTATAATGGGCCCCAAAACCCTCTTCTAATTATTGAGGCCCCTATAGTAAGGAGTTACCCCAAAGTTGGAACATATGCATGGCCATACCAGGGATCCGAGAAGAGAAATTGGAGCATTTGGGTTTAGGGTTCAGGGGTACATTCCCCACCTGATGTTGCACTGCACTGCTTTTTGCTGTTGTTTTTGTTGGACTGTGACTTTTTGAGCTCACTCTTGGTTCTTCCTGAACGGGTCTATGTAGTGCTAACCCTTCGGAAGAGTATCCATTGGCCAGTCGCTCTCCCCAAAAGAAGCAAACCTAAACCCTGAATCATATCACACTTTACGCGACTCAGGTTTTCATCTCATGGAGGGAAAGCTTGCGTGGCCCGGGCCTCAGAATCCCGATTCTTTTGCTTTGGGGTTAGTTTGGATTTGGTGAGTACCTTCTTGAGTAATTACCTTTACTCTGTCATAGTTGGGAAGCAGTTTACTTGTTTACTGTAATGGGTACTTAAACCCAGCAAGGAATAGAAATGCAGCTTGCGAACATTATCTCAACCATGGACTAGTAACTTTAGGTTTCAGCGGCTTTGGCTCTGGGATATTCGGGGCCTTTTGGCGATTTCTACAGGCGCCTGTTTAAAAAAGAGCAGAATATGTCAATCTGTCTCGCTCCAAGCACTGAGTGTTTATGCCTCTCCGTTAAAGTTTCATACTTCATGGGTTTTTTATTCAAAGGGGAAAAGGAGGGACCCTTAATGGGGGCCCCTACCCTATAATGGGGCTATATAATGGGAGCATAGTAGCTATATTAAGGGTACATACCTAGGGGTCCTTACTAAGGGTCCCTCCTTTTCCCCTTTGATTCATGGGCTTCATGAGTTTCGGATGCTGGGTTCCAGCGTAGGGAACCCTAAACCCTAAATACCCTCAATCGTTCTGTCGGAAGTGAACGCCCCGTGCAAGAACTTCGAGCCGGCAGTCAAAGAACAAACTCGGACAAGATAACGGTTTAGGGTTTTTTTGGGTTTAGGGTTTAGGGTTTAGGGTTTAGGGTTTAGGGTTATAAAAGGGAGTTTCCGAAAATAAGGGGTTCTTTACATAAGGGTCCTACTATTTAGGGTACTATATGAAGGTCCCCCCATTTTCGGAAACTTCCAAATAAGCAGTGACATGATGAGCTCGAACACGTTGCCGATCAAGGCTCGCAGCATTTACACAGCATTAATACCCCAGGCAGGAAGACAACTCTTCCTGCCCTCCTGTTTGACCCTTACCTCCAATCAAGCGTCATGGGGTTCTGCAAGACCCTGATGACAAGCAAACCCTCAAAACTCCTGTAAAACCCCGGTAGACTTTAGATACTTAGTAAGGGTTCAGGGTTGAGGGTTAGTTGGGTCGGTAACCTTGGCAACCCTGCCTTGATTGAAGAGGTTAGTTTCGGGCTACTCAGCTTCTGAGGATATGGAGCCCTGAAAAACCCCATGCAAGACTCGTGAAGCCTTATGACGGGATCCCTATACCTATAGTCTCCATTGTAGTTCCTTTTTGGTGGGTTACTTTATAGGAACCTAATTGTATATTTGGTTAAACCAAAAAAAGGAACTACAATGGAGACTATAGGTAGGGCCTGAAATCCTAAACCTTTGTACTCTTAGCCCTTAAGCCCTGTGCAGGACCATTGTAGGACCCCTGTGCATTGTAGATCCGCCCTTTGTGAAGCCGATCTACCCAGAGGCCCCATAGTGGTTCCTTTTTGGGATTGCTTCATAAGATTCTAAAAATGGACCCCCAAGAGGAACTACTACGGTTGATGATATGAATCCTGCATTACCTTCAGGACCCTAAACTATGGGATTTATGCCATATGCCTTATTATGGGTAACGTAGGGTTTATATCATCAACCGTATGGGGCCTCAGGGTAAACCGAAGATCACCCCCCAGGCCGAGGGAAGGCAGCCGCAAGGCAGCTCCCCTCGTTATTGGCAGGAGCCTCGTCATAGGGTTTAAGAATTTAGGGTTTAGGATTTAGGATTTAGGGTTAAGGGTTTAGGATTTATGGCAGGAGCCTTGTCATGCTGCCTTTTCTCCTAGTCTCTTAGCGAAGGATAGGTACACCAGCTGGTTAGGCAACCTTACCCCTTTCGGGCGCTGCTGAACTGCTGGCAAGTGCAAAGGTTCACCTGTTGTAGGCTGGCGTACCCAGCCCTTAGGTGAAAACTATATACAGGGTTCGTACGATTTAAGTCGGGCTAGGGGGTGCATCGTCATAGAGTATAATTAGGCTGTTGCGGGCTTCTCCGCGACCCTCTCCTTTGATTTCCGTTGAACGCTGGCTAATTGGCACTATAGCAATTCTATTTCTTACGCTGGGTTTAGGATTCAGAGGCGAGAGTCCAAGCGCCTCTGAAGCCTGCGATTGCGCAGAGGAAGAAGCCTAGGCGCGACACGGCAAAGCAGACCGCGAGGGCAGAGCAGACAAACCCTGCGAGGAGGGCAGGGCAGGAAGTCCCTGACACAGAAGCTTAAAGACTTCCCACCTATAGTATAATATACCCCCAAAAGCCAATAGTATAGTTAGTATAAGATGCCCCCAAAAGCCTATAGTATAATATAGTTATTCGAATAATTCAGCCCCCGATATTAGCCGGTGCCCTGCGTTAAGCTGCGGCGCCGCCACCGCTCGGAGCCCGAAAGAAGCCCCAAACTCAAAACCCTCATAATCTCCATGAGTCCACATGGGAGTTTCCGAAAATTAGGGGTACCTTATTTTGGGGCCCTGATAATAAGGATCCTGTTATTAGGGTACTAAATTAGGGTCCCCTATTTTCGGCAACTCCCTACATCCATAACCCATAACCCCAAGGCTCCAAAGGACACAATTAATTAGGTAGTCGGTTTTAGAATAGTAGTTATGTAGGTTAGGATTTTGGTGAGTATATGATTACTAGGTACTTGGACCCTTGGGGTAAGACATAAGAGACACACTTGCAAAACAGGGCCCCTGTGTGATTCCCACTAAACCCAAAACCCCAAAACCCTGGTCTAAGGATGAGACTGTAAACCCCGAAACTTGAAGCCCCTACACCTGGAATCCCCATGACACCCCCAAACCCCTAAACCTGCAAACCCACAACCCGAAACCCCGAAACCTTAAACCTTAAACCCAAAGCCCCAAACCTAAAATCGTGCTGCCCAGGCGACGAGGGTGTCACGCTCATGCTAGAGATCAACCTGTCGCTGCTGCTCATGGGCCAAAGACCTAGGCAGCACTACTCCAGGAAGTGTTACACTAGTAAGATTAATAGTCGTAAAAAAATAGCAGTAGTCAGAAGAATCGTCTTAGTGTTAACGACAACAAGTTATGACTATTGCTGAAAGTAATTGTAAGGTTCGTGTAAGTGTATTGTAGGGGTTAGTATAATGGAGATTTTGGGGTTTGTGGTTTGGGGGTTAGGATTTAGGCTTGACTTGAAGGTTTAGGGTTTGTTGGCCTGGGAAAGCTCACCCATTTAGGGTTCTTGAAAGCGTGAAAAAGGCAGGTCGTTTTGGGGAGGGGGGGGTTGAGGTAAATTGGTATATGCCTTACAAAGCATAAAGAGAGTTTTCGTTATTCAAGGTAAACTCATATTCCATTAACGCAGATGCCTACCTAGGCCCTTTGGGTGTTACAGAATTCACGGCGCTCTTTTGGTTAAGGGGTGATGGTTACGAGATGGCTCAAGAAGGGTGTTCCAATTCCGTGTCGACAAGACACCTTGGGAGTGACGGTCCATCCAGCCAGCACGACCTGTGTTGCGGGTTGACCTTTCAAAGCTACCGTAACCTGCTTGTTGAAATAGTCCGGCTATAGGACAGTGGGGCAGAGTAGGTTGCGGTGTTGGAGGTCCTAATGCCCCTCAAGCACAGGTAAAGGTCTGGAGATCCCAGCTGGAAGGAGCATAACCATTGTTTCCACCATTTTTTAGCAAAACCACTTGCCGGGAAATCCTACTGAACGCATCACGGCTTTTTACAACATTTGTTCAACAAGGGGAATGTAAGAGCAAGAGTCTAGAGGTAAGAGTAGGAGTAGGAGCGTGAGCAAAAGCAGGATAAATAGCAAGACAGGAGCCAGAGCAAGAGCCGCAGCACGAGCAAGATCAAGAGCAAGAGCCTGCACAAGAGCAAGAGCAGGAGCAGGAGCAAGAGCATCAGCGGGAGCTGGAGCAAACTCTTCCCCAATGTGGGAGCTAGTACCACCTAACAACAGAAACACTTGTTGAGTTGGAAGGAATGAAGAATTCAGTGGGGCGAAAAACACTTTCGGGGTCCAACTACCTGGCAATCAATCCGCACCCCGTCTGGTTACACTCACACAAACCTCTACACCCTAAATCTTCAAGCCAAGAATCAGCCGTTCTAGGCTGCGCGGCTCATGCCAAGGCTTGAACCTTCCGGCTGTTGCTTTGCCGAAAGTGCAGGTGCAACTTGACGCCGGGGCCTGAGAACGGCTGTTTGAGCACCAGCAGCCGCCTTCGCAGACGACCGCGGCAACTTCCGCTGCCCTCGTCGCGGCCCGTGCTGCCGCTGCTGCTGCAGCTCCGACGATGACGACTAATTGCTAGCTTTGCTACAACTACAGCGACGACGACTACCGTTTCTACGACGACGATGACTACTGCTGCTACTACTACCACCACCACGACGATGACGATGAGCACGACAACTTCCATCCCGGCACCAAGCTACCACTACAGACATAACATCAAGGCATTGAAGAGGTGCTCCAGCAGAGCGGCTCGTCTTATTCTTGATGTCATGTAAACCTATGCCAGCCGTGTCCTTATACAAGTCGGCTTTCGTCACCCTCAACTGTGCATCGTCAACGGCTTTGCCTCTAGCCTTAACTTGTGGTTCAAGTTTGATCAGTAGAGCTGTGTCTGATGCTTGGGGGCTGTGATGTGAGATGGGGATAGGATCGTGATATTAGGGCAGGTCGTCGTGAACTAACAAGCACGGATCACAGCACTTTCGAGTGAAGCTAGGCCTTCTCAGGTCAGCGAGGGCGTCCTTGAGGGCAGCTGCAAACATGCCGGCACCGAGGCTTGAGATAGACATCAACTGGGAATGGGGCAGATGTCCAGTTGAAAGTAGCAAGTAAACCTTGACCATAAGCCTTAAAGTAAGAGCCCTGAATTAGGGACCTCAAAAAGCACAGAAGCATGCGCATTTTAGAGGGATACCCCTACCTTGTTGGGCTTCATCTTAAGGGGGTTTATATGGGATGTCCCTATCCTTTTTTTGCGTATGTGCTTTTTTAAGTCCTACTGAAGCTTGCGGTCCAAATCTTCGGAGAGTGGTGGGTCTTGGGTTAGAAGCTGCCCCCACCCTGTAATAGTGACTATAAGGATTATATTAGGGCCCTATTATATTCCTATTATACCACTATTACAGGGTAGAGGCCCCTTCTAAGTCTTGGGCTTATGTTGCATGAGATGCACCTTCTCTCGCAGAGGGTGCTGATCCTGATCGGTGAAACATGGGGCTTTTGGGGCTCGTTGACAATGCGGAGGTCTGACCGACAAGGATCAATAATGTGGCCCAAATGTTGCGATTTGGGGATTTTGAGGGTTTCGGTTCAGGGTGTCGGCTTAATATAGGGGCTTAGATAATTACGAATACTATTTGGAGGGCCCGAATCGCTTCCAGCAGCGGAAGAATATCGATAGGCCCCAGGACGTGAAACGTCCGCATTTGCAAGGATAGGTCTTCCATCCTCGCCATCTTGGCACCGACGCCTTCGTGCGAAAAGGGCCAAAGCCAGACGTGCCCTGAAGACAGGGTGCCGGCCTACATTAGGCCAAACTGGGGTGTTGCTTAGACACCACTCCACGAGCAGTGAGCTACGTTGCCGTCTTACAGCTCACATGGGCAAGACGGACCAGCGACCATGGCGCGGCAACCCCAAGTCTGGCTCAGAGCGCTGGGACTATTGGCATGGATCCAATCGTTCTCCCAAGGCCAAAGCCAAGGGCAAGGCGAAAGCAGCCCCTTCGCCCGGTGGACCGGGAACCAGCTTCCCGGCTTACGATGCGTGCCCGGCCGAGACAGCTGGTATCGTGACCGTTTCGGAGAGGCGTTTGGCCCCAAAGACCGATGGCAAGATGACTTTGGTACAGGCCGTGCAACAAGCTACCAACTTTGCACGAAAGATCGATGGCAAGGTGGAGCGGATCAAGAAGGATCTTGTGGAGAAGCGAAGCTGTTGGGACAACTACTTGGCCTCTCTGAAGAAGACGTTGCGCAGGGAGAAGCAAAGGCACATGCAAGACTGTCGTCAGTTGGAGTCCGACCTGGCGGAGATGCTGATGCAACAGGAACAGGCCCACAAGCAGATCCAACTAGCAGCTTTCCCCGGTGTTGCGGATACATCGGAGACAGCTGCCTCCGAGGTGGGTGTGGATGCCGATGCAGAATGGAATCAGCTGATGGACTGCACAGAGGAGGAACCAGATTTCTCGACAGTCATGAAGCAGCTGAAAGATGCCATCAGACCCCCACGATGGGAGCCTGCTACGCCGACTACACCGACGCACAAGCCGCACTTTGGAGCGGCTGTCACTCCGGAGGCTGTCACCCCAGAGGGACACCGGGTGCTCAGGGATCCATACTTGGCCTCTCCCAGCACTGCGACCTTGCCGGGGCAACAGGATGCTGCCACTCCCTTGCGTGGAGTGTCTTCGGTGATTCCCAAGAGCAGTCCGCCGACAAGTCACCCAGGACAACGCTCACCCAGCCAGGTCCGGCGCAGAACCGAGGAGGAGCCCCCCAGGCCAGGCATCAAAGAAGCCACCAGGGTGCGGGCCCCTACGGAACCTACCAGGTCGCTTTCCCTTGCAGAGAAGCTGGAAAGGCAGCGACAAAAGGAATTGTCAGAGATGCTTCCGGAAAATGGCATCGAGGACCCGAATGGAGGAGCGGCTTTGGGCACAGTCCCACCGACACCTGCCAGATACTCCTTGCTCGACGACGACTACGACGAGGAACTTATGGAAGGCGAGCCGCTCTTCGACGAAAATGGCGAGCTCTTGTCCATGGAGTGACCGAACAGAAGAGACGGTTGACTGATTGGGGTGGCAGCTTCGTATGTCATCGCCTATGGGAGCCGCAAGGGATGCAGCACTATTGGCTTGGGTTGCCATACTGTGCTTGCTCTCGGCAGTTCTCCCCTGGGCAAGATGCTTCGAAGAGGTGCCGTTTCCATGCAGTTGACTTGTCTCTTCTATGTAATTGTGAGCGTGTACAGGATGTACAGTGTAGGGTAGGCTGCCAGTTCCCGCGACTCCCGCCCTTCACTCACGTCGCTCACCTGTCGTCCTCGGCTGCTCTCTGGAGACATTGGGTTCTTGTCTTCCAGGGAGTATGCCCCCGCCATGCTGCCGAGCCCGCCTGGATTTCCCAATGGGCTGCCACTCCGGCCATTTGTGCTGCCGGTTTTTGCAAACATGTCCCACAGCTGCTAGTTGCAGCTACCTCGCTGCATCAGCCTTGTGCGCCGGATACTGAGGTGCCAGTACCAGAAGCCCGTGGTTTGCCCAGCATTGGATCTACGATCCTCTTGCTGCTACAGGTGCATGTTTGTGGTCTCTTCCGGTGCCTTTGGGGGTTCTTAGGGCTTTCCCTTTGGTGTTTGCTACTAATCCCTCTGAAGGGCCTGCCGCTTGCAAGGAGAATGCATGGGTCATTCATTCCCCCACACGTGCGACGTCTTGCGCTGTGCCTCGACGTTTCTGTACCAAGTGCCCGATGCAAAGCGAAAGCCAAAAGAAAACTGACAGATTCTTCCGCACCCAAGCTGCTTGATGGAAAGTATCGGTGCCATGGGCCGGGCCGTGCTTGGGCTTTACTGCGCTGGCTGTGCCTCTGGTTTTCCTTTTGGAGCCTGCCCACTCGTGTTTGGGCTGCACCAACCGGTGCAGGTCCAGTTGTCCGTGCTGTTGAGGATGTCTTGAATTTCTGGCCCGACTCCTGGCCAGACTGCCATCGGCGGATTGCCCGTGTCACAGATCAGGCTTTCGCCCTTCCAGACAGGGAATGCACAACCGCCGAACTAATAGAAGGGTTCTTAGGCGTAACGGTTTTTGCCCCTCACACGCAGCCCAGACATCTTGCCGTGCCTTGCCAGCCAGAGCAAGGACCGACAGAGTTTCAAGATGTGGTCTTCGATCTTGTCAGAGACAGTGTGCCAGGGTACGCAGGGCTTAAACCAATTTGTCCACAAAGACATCCGGGTTACGCTGCCTTTATCCTTTTCTCGTACGAGGATATTAGACTGGAGCAAGCAGCAGTGATCATCGACCTGTCCAGGGTTGGAGGACACTACTATGCTGCCACAGTACCCTGTTCCTTGCAGGTACAGGCTTTCATCGACAGCATTTTCCCCCAGACATGGATTGATGAACGCGAGCTGTGCCTTTGGATGCCGAACAATACCTCGCCCAGTGTACCCGACCACACAGTGCAGGTCAGACACGGTGATGTGCTTACTGTACTGAGAGAAGGGGTTTCTCCCCTCCGACATTGTGACTTCGGCCATCTGTTTGAAGCAAACACTTGTTGGGGACGACTGCAGCATATGCCCCGAGCATGCTATACCCCAGGTACTCTTGTGTTCTGGCAAGAAGAGACCTTCGTCTTCCATCAGAGGCATTTCTCCGGACAGACGACACGTGATGTGCTGCACACTATCCTTGGCCGGGCAGAAGGTGATCTGCGATTGCACATTTCCGATGTGCTGCCTGACATAGAGTACCAAGGGGACCCTTGCAGTACTGTGGTTTTCGTTGAGGACCTGCAACATGATGTTGCCACAGGTCCACCAGATGCGTTCCCTGTGCTCTGTGATGCGCGCAGGATTGGCCGCGGCATTTGTGTGCTCCCGTCCACCAGTCAGCCAGGACTTGCTGACTCTGTTTTGTCATACTTAGGTCTGGCTGAGGTCGTCCAGGACTTTCATGTCTCCCCGAGTCCTTCTGATCAACATCCCTCGCAATCTGGTGGACTAATGACTGTTACTGTTTTGGAAAACGAGGGCAACACGCAACTTCGTGCTGCCAATCCACCCAGTCTGCTGCATCGTCTGTTTAGGGGCGCGCCTGCTCCTAGGCGAGCTACTACTGGAGTGAGGCACGGGGACCCACACGAAGATGGCGGCACGAGCGAGACAGCGGAACCGCGTCCTCAACCAGGTGACCCGGAGTCAGAAAGCTCAGACTCAGCCGAGGACCCTTTCCTTGCGCGTTTCCTTGTCTTTCGCCTGGAGTACACAGCTGTTGAGCTTGAGGTCCAATTGCAGGCCCCTTCGACTGTCAGGCGTGCGATGCGCACCCTTGCTGATCATCTGGATGAAGCAATTTCGTCTTGCTACCCTCTGTGCGTGCAAGTTTTTCCACAGCTAGCGCACTCATGGGGGGCTGCGTTGGCCTTGCCCGCCTGGGCTGCAGCGGAGCACATTGTGATAGTCGATCTCAGGCAGGTTGACGGTAGGCTGTTTGCAGTTTCCCTGCCGCACCAAGCTACCAGCGGCCACATCTGCCGTGCCGCACGGGTTCCAGATGACGACAGCATGCACGTCTTTCCATTTGGGCAGACAGTGCCCATGCAAGATGGGATCGAGATTGAAGTAATCACGGGTGGCAGTATCGTTATTACTCCCGTGGGCATTTTGCCAAACCCCCGTGGATATCTCTCTGCCATGCTGACGACGCGGCATGGTTGGACAGACTTAGAGCCCTTGCCTCGCGAGCCGGGTGGTCTTCGTAGTCCTTACACTTGTCTTGTGCTAGAAAATGGATACCGCCGACACGTCCTCGACCATCCCGTTGGCGAACACATTGCTGCACTTGCTCAGCGGTACGGATTCCAGGAGCACACCACGACTGCCCAGGTCACTAGGCCGCGTGTTTCGGATGTGTGTTTGGAGGGCTACTGGTGCAAAGGGGTCGCCATGCTCTCGGGTGATATGTCCAATGTGCGGGTCCCGCCGGGGCTCTATCGCCCAGGTGAGTTTCTGGCAGTTGTCGACTGCAGGGCCATTTTCCAGGGGTGGCATTTCCTGTCTGTTGACCAAGGGTTTGTGCTGCACTCTGACCTCTGTCGGCTGTTTGAGGTCTTTATGCCCGAGGGATACCAGCCACAGATAGACGGCGCTCCGATTGACAATGACAGATTGATGCTCCAGCCTGGAGCTGTCTTAACTGTACAATTTGTCCCTTTGACCTCTTCTGACAATATGTCGGAGGGTGACAGCCCTCCTGATTCTAGCTCTGCGGAGTCTGGCCCAGATGATTCCGGGGAGGCGGGACATGTGTCTGATGATCAGCAGTCAGATCCTGGAACTGCGTCACATCGCAGTCGCTCCCCTCACCGTGGACATGATTTGCCTTTCCCTGACACAGGGGTTTCCCGTGGTTTGGCGACTACCCGGTGTCATGACCCCGTGCCAAAGCTTCCATATGACAGTCATGCTTGTGCCTTTCCGGTTGGCAGCTGCTGGCAGGAAACGGCCGCTGAATTGCTGATTGGCGAGTCCTTGTGCGTGCTCTCCAGTCTCGAGGATGATCTCTTTCTCCTTGATTTCCCTGCCGGGGCTCCCTCTAGGCGAAACGGACATGGCCCCTCGGTCGATCGTTTCGCGGCCCAGACTGGTGCAGCAGGGCGCGCATGCAAGCTTTCTGACCGTACTGTCACTGGCAGGGTTGAGTCTTCCGCGCATGAGGTACCAGCCAGGACCCTCAATCTCTGGGAGGACGATCATATCGGTCCCGGCCAGCCACCGCCGATCTTCGAGATTCCTCGACCGGAGCCCACTGTTGAAGATGTGCCTCCAACACCTCCCTTCCGGGCAGGTTTTGCCATTCTTACACAGGATTATGCACCAGAGTTTGTCACGGTCACGCTTGGGGCGCCGTGTGCTCTTCCCGCTGCGCTCGCGGCGGTTGCGGAAGGGCGACGACACGAGCACCGTCGTGCGTTTCCAGTGTTGCACCCGGTGTATCCGCAGACATTCGCTGGTTTCGGCGTGCTCTTGGCAATTCCGAGTTGGCCTGTGCACGGCGTTGCTGTGCTGTTCGATTGTAGCAGACTTGACAGCCGCTGTTTCGGAGCCTTTGTTAGTCCCGTTATGGACTTGCACTCCTTGCTGTCTGTTGCTGAGGTTACACCCTCTTCGCAGGTGCTACTTTTTGTGGGCGACTCGCCATGGCCGCTCGACGCCCAGCAGCCCTTGCCGATGGAACATGGTGACCTGATCTTGATCACGCCGGTTGATCATGATGTGATGATCCTCAGCAACCTGGGAGATATGCTCCTTTCGTCCCATGGCTGGGTTACAGATCCTCTTTTCCCAGGCAGCCCAGCTCGACACTTTTGGGTTTTGACTGATGCTGAGCCATACCGGTATGCCACAACCGGACGACAATTGGACTACAGAAGGGATATCGCACGGGATCTTTCTTGTCCGGCGAATAGGCTTCGATTTTGCCCGGCCCGTCCTCGGCTGCCAGACCATGCCGATAGGGGTCACCTGTCCACGACTGTTCTGGTGGCCACAGATGTGGCTACGCAACCCGCGGCTAGTCCGTTGCACCCCATCTGCATCCTGGATATGCGGCCGCTCTGCATTGGCATTGCATGGCAGTTTGCGCCTGGAGGTGTTTTTAACACGTGGGACCTCCGCCAGCATTTGTCTTCTTTCTGCCCAGCAGGCTGTGTTCTTACCATCTGCCAAGGCGGGCGTGAGTGTGATCCCAACACGCCCGCTATTGACATAGAGGATGGAACTGTTCTGGTTGCATACTTTGATGCTGCCCCTAGTCCTGCCCATAATCAGGAGGAGGCCGCACATGCCCCAGATGAAAATGATGATTCATCGCCTGAGCCCGATAGTCAGCCTGGGCAGCCGGAGGCCGAGCCGGCCCCGCACTCAAACGATCAACCAACCGACATCAGTCGCGATGCCGCTCATGACACCCTGCATTCACTTGGAGGAGGGACAGTCCGACGTTTTCTCAAAGGCGCCTCTGGCCTTTCAGGGTCTGCTTCTAGCATGTGGATCCGGTGTCTGGTTGGTTATGCACTCATCCAGCCACTCAGGGCTGTTCACCTTCGGGCCGACAGTCTTTTTGTTGATGCTATGTCCGAGACAGGTCGAGTTGCAATGTGGACTCCGGATCAACAACATGACAGCCATCCGCTTGGCTCTTCGAAGTTCACCTCTTTCCTCCCTGCTTCGACATCGCATGCCGCCACTTCAGCCTGTCGTCCTGTCCCTACACCATGCAGAGCTTCTGCTTTGGCCCTGCCCCGTCTGCTTTCTTTTTCACAGGAGGCGAGTCGGGAACCTAGGGCTGTTTTGCCCTATGGCTGCACCCTCCTTGAGGATGCCCTCCAAAGTGCCTCTTACAGGCCGTTGTGGGAGGCTGCAGTTTTGCTCGAAACACTACAGCAACATGCTGATAGTATCCGAGAATGCCAACAAGCCGCAGTGCATCCCCGGTTTGAAGGAGTTTCTCTTCAGGGAGAGGGTGAAGGGGTTGTAGAACCTCAGGTTCTTTCCCTAGAAGTTGCTATCCCCGAGACTCCTTTTCAGCATAGTGTGAGCCAGCTTGAACAGCTTCTGCCCTGTACACGTAGGCAACAGGCGGACTCCGAAGACTGGCTAGACACTGATTTGCGGCCTCTGTTAAATGACCCTTCTGTCCCGGCGCAGTGGGTACGAGTCTTCCAAGGCATTCAGAGCTGGCATCAGTTTACGTCGTCATCGGCAATGCAATGGATAGACATCTATACGGATGGCTCGGCTACCTCCCAGGACGTTGCTGAGCAATTTCTTGGACCATGCTCGTGGGCCATTACTGTTTGGGCCTGCAGTTCTGATTTTTCTTTGCTGATAGGATGCTCAGCCCACACTGCAGTCCCTGCAAATACACCATATCATGTAGGGGAACTGTCCGATGACCCCCTAACAAGCGAACAACTGGCTCTTGCATGGGCCTGTATCTGGGCTTTGGAGTTCGGGGGTGATTTCGGGGTACCGATTCGTGTCCTCTTTGATTGCTCCGCTGCTGGCGGAGGGGTAGCCGGCGACACCAAAGTTCCCAATGCGCCTCAACAGGGACAGCCGTGTCCATTGGGGCATTTTGCAACCGCTTTGCGGCAACGATTGGAGATCCTTTTGCCGATACGCTTCGAGCATGTAAAGGGACATTCAGGCGCGGTAGGGAACGAACTCGCCGACCAATGGGCCAAGCATGTCAGACGACATAGCGAGGATATCTACAGTCGCATGCTTCCAGACTGGCCGCATAAGGTTTTCCAGCACCCGATGCAAAAATGGATGTGGATGATCGGCCTGTCTTCTCCCGCCCTTCCGTCCTTAGCAGCACTTGAAAGTGAAGCTCACCGTATGCAGTTCGATACCTCTGCGTGCATCAGCGCCCCGGCTATGGGAACCGTCACTACCACTCAGCCTACAAGTGACATACGGTTCAAATTTCGGGTTGCCACGTACAACGTTTTGACACTGTTCGACCCGAACTCTGCCAAAGGGCGTAAAGCCCGTGCAGGTGCCTACGGAATGATGATATCTGGTAAGAGGGATCTCCTCAAAGCCCAGATGAAAGATCAGGGCATCTGGGCTTTAGGCTTGCAAGAGACCCGTCTCCCTGACAATGCCCAGCTTCCAGACAGTGACCTGGTCATGCTGTGCTCTGGGGCCACGGAGAGCGGCTCATATGGCTGTGCACTCTGGCT
The DNA here is from genome assembly GCA_905221615.1 of Symbiodinium sp. CCMP2592. NCBI lineage: Eukaryota > Dinophyceae > Suessiales > Symbiodiniaceae > Symbiodinium > Symbiodinium sp. CCMP2592. The sequence goes on from CAJNDT010004112.1 coordinate 867,777, forward strand.
TAATTTGCGTGAAGCCATAGCCTGGATAGGTAAACAGCCCTGTTACGCCCGACGGGACCAGATTGTGGTTACCAGCTTCTCACCCAGACACTTGCAGGCACAGCTTGTCACCCCTTGGATCAGTCTGACCATCCTGGTAGCCCATGGTCCCTCAGCGGAAGGTACGGATGTTTCGCAAGCACAAGCTTTCTGGAGTGATCGTGCTCACGACCTTCATGCAAGGCCTGCCAATTCCCAGATTCTTCTGCTTGCCGATGCCAACTGCAGATTGGGATCAGTCTGCACGGAACTTGTCGGCGGATATGGAGCCGAGCCCGAATGTGATGTTGGGGTCGTGTACCACGAATTTTTGCACACGGTTCAATGTTTCGTGCCCTCCACTTTTGCCTCTTGCCATCAGGGTCAGTCCTGGACATGGATTTCGCCCGCCGATCCCCCGGTTCAACATCGCATCGATTATGTTGCCGTGCCGGCCCTTTGGGAGGGCTTTGACATTTCCACATGGGTCTGGACTGATGTCGAATCACTTCAGCCCCGACAGGACCATCTTCCAGTGGTATTGCAGGTAGCCTTTGGTAAGACTGCCCCACCCTGGTCGTATACTGCCTCCCATCGCCGCACCTGTCGCCCACCTGTCGACCTGTGCGGCCGTGATAAAGCCTCCTATCTTGGGCACGTCTCCTCCTGCGCTGATGCACAGTGGCAGTGGTCTGTCGACCAGCATTTTGACAATCTTGTAACCTGCTTCCGTGGTGCAGCGCAACACCTGCAGCATGAGACTCCCGCCCAGCCGCGACAATGCTACCTCTCTCAGGATACGCTCGCGCTCGTCCAACAGCGCACGGCTCTTCGACAATATCTGAAGCAGGAGCATCAGGAGTATGCCAGGCGCTTGCTCATGATCGGGCTGGCCGCTTTCATCAGCCACGCGCGACACATCGCTTTTGCACACGATGCCACTATCAGAATGACTCGCTGGCTGGCTCAGCTGGATGTCAGTATCGCAAGAGCCGTCTTCCTCTTGCAGCATAGCACCAGCGCCATTCGGACAGCGGTCAAAGTTGATCGAACTGCATATTTGCAAACTCTTGCAGCCCAGATTTCACTGTGCGACTTGCGCGAGCCCCGAAAGCTCTTTGCGGCTGTGCGACGCGCTTTCCCTGCAGCGAAAGCCGCTAAGCGCTCCACTTTTGTGCCGCTCCCGGCCATACGTACGGAAGCGGGTGACATGGCCAGCACCCCTTCTGAGCGTACGCAGCGTTGGCGAGAGTTCTTCGGTGCACAGGAGGCCGGACATGATGTTACGCCAGCCCAGTATGTGGAGATCTATCACAATCCAGATATCCCTGTCTTTCCGGACGGAACGCAGTTCAGCTTGCGTGACGTGCCAACACTGGCAGATGTCGAAGAGCACCTTTTGTCGGCCAAAAAAGGAAAAGCGGTTGGTCCGGATGGACTAGCTGTAGAAGCTTACCAGGTGTGCCCCACGGCCGCGGCCCTGAAGATTTTTCCACTCTTCTTGAAATCTTTCCTGGGAGCTCGAGAGCCTGTCGAGTGGAGAGGGGGCTGTCTAATGGCCTTGGCCAAGAAAGCGGTAACGGTTTTGGATTGCTCTGGCTATAGGTCAATTCTGCTGGCTAGCACGACTGGAAAGATGTACCACAAAATCTTGAGGACCAAACTTGCCCCTCACTTGGAGTCCTTTAAGCATGGACAGCAAGCGGGAACCTCCAAGGGGGTGGGTGTCGACACGATTTCTTTGATGGTCCGTTCCTTCCAGGGATGCTTCATGCATAGGTCCCATTCCACTGCCATTACCTTTTACGACTTGAAGTCAGCGTACTACAGGGTACTGCGACAGGTGCTGTTGAAGTCTCCGAATGAAGACACAGCCCTGCTTAAGCTCCTGTATCAGGCCGGCGTTCCGAGACAGGCCGTGGGCGAGCTTTGTCAGCACCTCCAGTCCATTGCCACCCTTGATGCGGCCTGTGTGTCAGGACATCTGCAATCTGTCATTGCCGACCTGTTCCGAGGGTCTTGGTTTAGGCTTGAACCCGAATCCCTTTTAACAGCGACGCATAGGGGAAGCCGACCCGGCGACCCTTTGGCTGACTTACTGTTTGGTTTCTGCTTTGCCAGTTATCTTCAGTCTGTTGAAGTCACTCTGACGGACAAGGGCTTGGCTACGACTGTCCCGGCTGTCGACCAAGCCGCACCTTGGCACTCATGGGGCTATCCTTCTACCATCCAGCACGCTTCTTGGGCCGACGACTACGCCCATCTTCAGCAAGCCGACTCACCCCACGAGCTTGAGCTCGTTGTTGTTTCGACTGTGCAGGTCCATCTGGAGAGAGCCTCGGCCGTGGGCATGGCTCTCACCTTCGCGACCGACAAGACGGCCACCCTGTTACCGCTGGCGCATACCAGGGCTCCGCTACCAAGCACACCGTATAATCCTAAAGGTCATCCGGGCCTTCTGGTGCATGACGGCATTACTGGCCTTGAGCACTTTCTGCCCATCGTCGATTCCTACCGCCACCTGGGTGGGATCGTCACTGCAAACTGCACGCCGTCGGTTGATATTGCATACAGATACTCGATGGCTGCTGCGGTGCTTCGCCCTCTGCGAAGGCGTCTGTTCTCAGCCAAAAGTGTGCCGCTGACCACACGCACTGTCCTCCTTCGGAGCTTGGTCGTTTCTCGTTTCGTCTTCGCTTGCGCTGTGGTGAATTTGCACTCTGCGATCCACCGACGGACTTGGTGCAGGCGCTATGTGGAGTTGTGGAGCGCATTGCAGCGCCCCTGCCAGCCACAGGACAGGCCTCATTCCTACCAGGTCCTCTTGACAGCGGACGCCCCTTCGCCGCTCTTGGCGTTGGCGATGGCCCGGGCAGTGTTTCTTCGCCGACTCCTGTCTTTTGGTCCGGAAGCCGTTCTGCACCTCTTGCACGGCCATTGGCGATCCAGGCCACAGTCCTCCTGGCTCCAGCAGCTGCACAGAGACCTGCAAGCTGTTGCGGTCTACGTCCCTGCAGCCGGTCTCCTGTTGGACAGTCCATGTCCGATCACTGCTCTGATCGAAGCAGTCCAGGACAACTCTGGCTGGTGGGTGGCGCAGGTGAAGCGGGCCATTCAGGCCAACAAGCAGGACTTGCAAGCCTGGGCCCAACGGCGTGCAACGGGACAGGCTCAGGCGGGTCCCAGCATCGACACGGCTCCACAATTGCCCTTCCAGTGTCGATGGTGCAATGCGACCTTCTCTCTACACAAGGCGGTTGCCATGCATGAGTCTCGCAAGCATGGAGCACTCTGCCCAGCCAGGCACTACACCCCTGTCCCTTGGTGTCTTGCCTGTCTCAAGTACTGCCACACCCTGGAGCGCACACAGTATCATCTCCGGCGAAGCCGTGAATGCTTGTTGCGCTGTGCTCACCTTGTTCCACCGCTCACTGTCGCCGAAATACGTGCGAACGAGCGCGATGAAGTGCTTCGTCGTCGCAAGGTTAAGCAGGGCAGCTGGCAGACCTACACTGCAGCCACCCCGGTGCTACCGGGACAAGGACCTGCGGCCCCTACATACGCGGAAGCCATAGATGGCCTCGGAGAAGACGAGCTAACCCTCGACAGGCTCCGAGTTCTGTTTCGGCCTCATCCTGATACGATTTCATGGGTCGAGGTTTCAGTCAACAGGGAGTCGCGGGAGGGGTCACGCGTAGGTACCGTAGATTTCTGGCTGCAGCGGCCAAACCATGTTTCACCCTCGAATTTAGGCAAAGTTTTGGACGCGCCCGCCTAGGGCACTACAGTCCGCACAGGAACAGGAACAGGAATACTATTTGGGTGGTTCCTTCTTAGAGTTATATAGTATCACGGGTCCCAAAAACCCTATTCTAATTATTCAGGCCCCTTTTCTTAGTGGTTTTAAGCTTTGTGTGTGTGGAGGTCTTGGGGCTCAGGGCTTATACAAGTTGGGTTTAGTCCGAGTGGTGTGGGGGATTTGGGGTTTCGGGGTTGTGGAGTCTTGAGGGTGTGTGGGCCCAGTGGTTTAAGATTTAGGGCTTCTTGGTTAGTTTATGTGAAAGTGTTTTTGCAGTTGTACGGACTTTCAATATTTTCAGAGGACCATGACCTTTCTACCTAGAAATAGAGAAGCAAATACTAAACACCCTACCCTAAATCCCAAACCCCGCACGGCCTGCACGCGCCAGGCGTCTGCTGAGCAATCCGAGCCTGGCACGGGGGAAGCAGACTGGAGCACACAGGCTTCGTCCTGCTAGGGCTTTGCCCTAAGGCCCCATAGTAGCTCCTTTTTGGGGTTGATATGTAGAATCTTATGAGGTAATCCCGAAAAGGAACTACTACGAGGCCTTAGGCTTTAGGACAGGGTGTTTTTTTCCGCGAGCTTCAGGGAATGAGGGTTCGGAGTCTCATAAATGCTTAGGGCTGATCCTTCCATGGTTTAAAGGTTTAGGGTTGTAGGGTTCAGTAAGTAGGATGATCTAGGGATTTAGTTCCGGTTAATTTGGCCTCGTCCTAGTTTTTGCGTGGGTTTAAAGGATTGGCGGTTTGGGGTTCACGGTTCAGGTTTAGGGTTTAGGGCAGCGTCCCGCATAGGTAGGCGAAGGGTTCTTCATTAAACATTGGGCCCAACTACCTCTACTTTACCCTAGCTACCCTTTCTTGAGTACCAGGGCTCTATGAAAGGATGCTTGGGGTGCTGGTTTGTGTTTGGGTTCCTGTAGAGTTTTAGGGGTTAGGGATTTCTGACTAGGTTCACTTTGCGTTTTGATGATTGTTTCAAGCATCCTGCTCTATTCAGGACCTACCTGTAGTCTCCTTTGTAGTTCCTTTTTGATTACCGTTTAGGATTCTGAATATTCAATTGGTTAAACGAAACAAAGGAACTACAATGGAGACCATAGGTAGACCTTAGAAGCTGCCCCCACCCTGTAATAGTGACTATAAGGATTATATTAGGGCCCTATTATATCCCTATTATACCACTATTACAGGGTGGGGGCCCTTCTAAGGTAGACCCTAAACCCTAATCCCAGGGTACTGGGCGCTCTGGATGCAGGTAATGGAAAGCATCTCCAGCGCTGCATGGGCTGCTGCGGAGAGTGCTGCGCAAGCGTCTCAGTTAGGGATCCTGCTATAATATGAGGTATATTCCTTAACAATATTGGAATCCGGATTTCGTTATATAACATGTCTTTGCGCAGGAGAACAATCATTTCGGGATATTTCGGGCTTTATGGCCTGAATTGATGTTTGGCGGCTTCGGTGGCATCAAGTTTTAGTATTTGGAGCGTCGCGGGCTCAAGGGTTTAGGTTTTGGGCTTCAGGGTTTCGAGCTTGAGGGAGATAAATAGAGGGTTCGAGGGTGTTAGACCGTGTGATTATCGGAGTCTCCGCAGTTAGGAGTAATATCCCTATGTGGTCCTTGTCGAGCTAGACTGGAATACACCCCGAAGCGTGCATAACACCAAATGAAACTCCAACAACCTGAGGCAAGGCCTTGACCAATTCAATACAACTACGATGGAAGGCTCAACAATTAGCAATTTTATTCGTTAGGATTCTCTACTACGTTTTATTGCCAATGCTATTCCTCAGGGTTCCTTATTCTAGTTACCAGTTTTGTTTCTTTGGCTCCTTCCTATATTTATGCGATGATGGAACCCAAAACCGCATTCTACTTATCAAGGGCCCTATACCCTGTACCCTATACCCTGAACCCTCTTCCACTTATTAATGCCCCCAACCCAAAACCCCCTAAACCCTAACCATAACGAGGGGGTCAGAACCTACAATTGTGTAGGGTTCGGGGATACAGATAAGCCCTAGACACCAATCCCTACCCAAATCCCAAAAAGTAGGGCCCAATGCCCAGTACCTATAAACGTGTATTTATTCTACTTTTTTGTGGGTCCAGGTAAACACCAAGCCCACTTCAACTACACCGCAGGAACTATGCTTACGATTTTCAGCTCTTGAAACGCTCTGGCCTCGGCAGAAGCATTTGCTCTTCCGAGGCAATGTAGTTCGGGTTTAAGGTTTAAGGTGAGCAGGAAACCTTCACCCTGTTGGGATTTGTTGAATCCTACAAGAATTGAGAGGTTGGCCTATTTTGGGCGAGGATGGGATACTCAGCCTCTGAGTAGGGCTTGTCGGGAATCCTTACGCCCTGGGCACCTGAAAGCGGTCTAGGGTCTAGCCTCGCTCTGATGGGAGTTTCCAAAAATAGGGGTACTTTATTTCGGGGTCCTTATAATAAGGATCCTACTATTTAGGGTACTATATTAGGGTCCCCTATTTTCGGAAACCCTCTGTTGAGGATACTGGTTCTTCAGCTACTGTTCAAACTGCGCTGACTTTTTCTACACTCGGAGCTTCGAACTCTAAACCCCGAAACCCGAACTCCAATCTCACGCCATGTGCCCTGAGCCCTGAAAGACCACACCCACAATCCCAACTCCTGCTTTCTTGCACCAAATGCTCAACATCCATATACTTTCAGGATCGCTCCGCCCAGGTTCCTGGGTTCTCAGCTACTTGTTCCCCTAACTGTCTACGGACCCAACTAGTACCTATATATAGGGAGTACTCCAAAGCCAAAGTACTTACTGTTTGGATACGCGGACCCTTCGGGTTCCTGCACTGTCTCAAGTGTTATGCACCCTCAGTTTCAAGTTTGGAACCCAAAGCTGAAATCCAGCTTAATATCTGTGGAAACGCACTTCGCGACTTCCTGTGCTTCAACTTCAAGTTCCCCAACCCTGAAATCTAACTCTCAGCTGAAACGGGTGGAAACAAGAATTGATAAACTTATGAAGGAAGGCATGGGGCAAGTTATGGCTACGAGGTTTTCGGGTTTGCTTGCGACTGCAGTTTTGGAGTGTTCGATCTAGGGATAGCTAGTGTTCTAGGATGCCCAGTAGTACCCTTATTCCCTTTTTTGTAAGTTACCCAATACCAAAAAGAGAGGCCTTTTGATTCTTAGGTTACTGGGTATCCTTAATAAGGACCCCTAGGTATATACCCTTAATATAGCTATTATATACCCATTATATAGCCCATTATAGGGTAGGGGTCCCCATTAAGGGTATCCTAGGTTTGGGGCAGCAAGGAGTCAACCCTAAGTTTTAGCCCTAAACCAAAGGGGTTTGTACCGTACGCCTATTTTAGGGTACCTAGTTTTGATGGCTAGGATCTGTTATGTAGAAAAGTAGGTACCCCCCAAAAAACGGGTAGAGTATGAGCCTACAGGTAAACCGAAAGCGCTTACAATTTCGACCTTCGGCTGATGATATAAATCCTGCATTACCTATAATAAGGCCTATACCATAATTCCCATAGTTTAGGGTCCTTAAGGTAATGAAGGGTTTATATCATCAACCGTTCGGCTGAGGATTGCTGGAAGAGCGTTTCTGCTTTCGGTTATCCTTGGAGCCTTCGACGAATGGAGGCGGATCTACGGGATCCTTTAAAGGGCTCTATAAGGGATCCTTAAAGGGTTCTGTAAGGGATCTATATCGAATCTCGGGGTGGGGAAGATGCCTGCATGAGCGAATTTTGGCATTTGGGGTATTGAGGGCTTCGGGTAGTACGATTGCTTGGATGCCCCAAACCCTTAAACGCGAACCCCAAACCCTAGACCCTAAATCCGCACTGCCTGCACCTCCTGGCTCCGTTTACGGTTTCGGCATGTGGTTATGCAAACGATCATGGATTAGGGTTTATGGTCATGAGCAAGCAAGTACTTGACACCGCGAAGATTGAATTGGCTTCGCAGAGATCGAGAATGAGAAAGCTAGACGAACGACCAGACGTCCACAGGGATTCGTCCGGGTTAGGGTGTAAGGTTCAGTGGGGTTCGAGTTGAGAGTGTTGAGGGATTGGAGGGTAGGGATTGGCGTTTAGGGTTGAGGGCTTCTGGTTTTAGGGTATACCTGTACCCTGAAGAACCTACCTTTATTACAAGGAAGTCATAATAAGGAACCCTCAAAGGGAAGGTTTTTTGGGGGTCCCGGTAGGGAATACCGTTGATGATATAAATCCTGCATGACCCATAATAAGGAACATACCATAATTCCCATAGTTTAGGGTCCTTAAGGTATTGCAGGATTTATAACATCAACCCTAAACCCTAAACCCCCTATAGATCCCTTAAAGGAGCCCTTTAGAGGTACCCTTATAGATCCCTTTTAAAGGAACCGTAGGATTTATACCATCAACCGTAGGACGAATGGGATCTTAGGAACCTGAAGTGAGGCTCTCCGGTTATTTACCTGCTTGTTTGCTTTTCGACATCCTATCCATAATGACGGCTTACCTGGAATCCAAAACTAGCCTCTAATTCAGGGGTCATAACCCACTACTTTGTAGGGTTTGGGGTCACAGGTATGCGCCAGGTCAGGGGGATTGTGACTCAGAGGCTAGGCAGAGTTAGTGGATTTCAGTGGCAGGTCTAGGTGGCTAAACTCCTTCAGCCAGTGATATCTGAATCCTGTAAAACCTTTCTATAGTCTCCGTTGTGGTCCCTTTTTGGTTGAGCCGATGTTATATGTAGGATGCAAAAGGTAACCGGAAAAAAGCTACAATGGAGACTACACCCTAAGGGTCCATGTACCCAAATAGTATATACTTTGGCTTTAAAGTACTCCCTATATAGGTACAACGGGCCAACAGTGTATAATTATTTTGGTACATGGACACTTAGGGATAGGTGTACACTGAAGACCCGAAATACTAGGACCTAGAGTAGGCCCTTATTCCCTTTTTGAGGGTTCAGGTTCCCTTATAAGCCCCTTTGACCCAAAAAGGGCACCCTTTTTATTCCTAGGTTACCCTAAACCCTGAACCCTAAACCCTAAACCCTGAACCCTAAACCCTAAACCCTAAACCTGGGTCTAGAATAGATCTTCAAGCTTCAACCCGAAGCCTCTTAGAACTTAAGCCCTGAACCCGAAGGGTTTAGGGATTAGGGTTTGGGGTTTTGGGTTTGGGGTTTAGGGTTTAGGGTTTAGGGTTTGGGGTTTAGGGTTTAGGGTTTAGGGATTAGGGTTTTGGGTTTTTAGGGTTTAGGGTTTGGGGTTTGGGGTTTAGGGTTTAGGGTTCATTGTGAACTGCCGACACAATTGGGCAAGAATAGACCTTCAATCTTCTCTTTTCACCCAAAGGGTCCAAGTATCATTATGGGATGTACTTAGACTCCCCCAAAATACCCTATAAGTGTATACCATAATGATACTTGGACCCTTTGGGTCATGGATGTTCATGAAATTCAGGTGTCTTGGAGTCTAGGAATAAGCCTCACCATGCGTGGGTTCCCCTTGTCAGTTTGTATATGCTTTAATTGAAGCTCTGATAATTGGTGGATCACATTCTATAAAGTGCTTTTCACCAAATATTTTGAGATAGAGCATTTGGCGAGATTAACCAAACAGATATAATTTCTGGAGCTACACAGCAGCTTCAGTTGCTACAGTCTTATTGTTTCGAGTACACGCGAAGGCTTAAACTCGGTGATCGTCATGAATGAACTTGTATGCGCATTTGCAGTTGATTTCGATCAAACCTTCAAGTAGCCATATCACACTCACCTCTCACACGGGAGCATGTCCATCCTTCTGGTCGAATTGCCGGGCGTCATGTGCTTTGCCCGAATCCCAGTTGAAATGCTATCTTGCAGATAACAAAGAATAGTGTCCTTCCTCCAAGGTCTGCCGTTGCTCGGACAATCTCTTGGCGGAGGACCCGGATGACTCTTCGGAGCAGCCGGCCTTCCTCTGCTGCAACCTCAGCTCTTCCAAGAATAAAGGGAGCATTGATCGGTACTGCTTGCAGCTCGCCACCTCGCCGAAGAACGTGGTTGGCTGGTCGAGGAACTCGCTTCGGCAACAGAAACGGAGGAGCTTGCATCAAGTTCACAGTGCGATGTCTTGAAAGTGCCCAACGCCACAGGAAACCCGGAGCGATGTGGAGACAGACCTCGACAACGATAGCGGGGAAGAACAAGAGGACGAGCTGGGAATTCTTACGCTTTGCTGCACCACCTGTATAAATCTGTCGTATCAAGAAGCTTCTTCCATCCACGAAGCTTTTGATCCGGATCCTCACGAGGCCCAGTCAACCGACTCCGTTTCACTGCTTCCGCTAGTGGCATGTCAATTCGCTCCAACCCAGATGGAGGTCGACCCACGTGCCGAAGCCCTAAAATGGGACTGGCGCATTCCGGACTCCAAATTCTGGGGCTCGCACAACCGCGTGTTTGCCCTCTGATGAGAATGAAGGCAGCGCGAAGCTTCGCTGTCTTGAAGTTGAGAATGTGCCAGCCTTGTTTGCATGATGTCTGCCGACACTGTAGCACTGATAACTCATCGTATTGATTGCAGCTGCATCAATTTGCACATGCAACTAACCAGATAAGGACACGAGCAAGCAGGTATGTTGCAATTCCTTGTTTGTTTATGCAAAAATGGAGCCGCTGGGACGTCTTGACTGGTAATTTTGGGTTCAAATCTAGGAGGCATCGAGACATGTCTGAAAAAACGGTGATGCTCACTCAGTTCCCTATAAACCCTAACAACCCAAACCCTAGAACCCAAACCCTATTCCCCGAACCTTTTATCCTGAACCCTAAACCCTATGCCTTACCCCTGAAACCAAAACCCTAAACCCTATACACCTTAAACCCTAAACCCTAAACCCAAATTAAGGGCTCCTGGAGTCGTTACGTTGCAGGGGAAAGCCCTACGTCGCAACTGCGCGCCTTCATGGAGTTGGCGCGCTTCGGGAGTACGGTTTCGGGTTATAGTATTCGTTTAAAGGATCCTTGAAAGATTCCATTGAGGGATCCTTTAAGGGACCCGTTTAAGGCATCCTTCAAGGATTCTTGCTTGAAGGGTTCCTGGCCCCAAGGGATCCTTTAATGGTCACGATAAGGGTTAATCACGATAAAAAGTTCAGGTTATAGAGTTTGAGGGTTAGCGGTCTCTGGCTCAGGATTCAGGGCGGCTTTGTATCTTAGGGCTTTTACCGGCTTAGATTTGATGATAGTTGTTCGCGTTCTTTGCCCTCTACGTTGGGGTACTCTACCACTTCGAGGGAAGGCTATCTTTACTCTACTCCCATCCGGCGCGGGTTCCCCGAGCATACCGTTCATGATATGAATCCTGCATTACCTTAAGCACCCTAAACTACGGGAATTATGGTACATTCTTTATTATGAGCAATGCAGGAACCATATCATCAACCGTATGACGTCGGTCCTCCTGGGATGGACACCTTGTTGAAATCATCCAGGCCCCTGTACTGAACTCAGCCTCAAAGCCAAAAAAAACTTTAGATCCTGAACCCCGAAGCAAGGCTCCTACACTAAGACGTCTACATTTAGTACATTTAGGAATCAAGTTTTAGGGCTCGTGTTTAAAGTTTCTTTCGCGTTAAGCACTCCTTTCAAGGGGTCCGTAAGGGTTTACAACCCAACGCCTTAAATCCTACTCAGGTTGTGTCGCCTGGCATGGGCAAGGCTAGAACGAATCTAGAGGGTCTGCAAGCTTCGGCTGCGAATTTAGGTGTTTGCATTGAGGTCACCCTAGACCCCAAACTAAAAGCAAACTCGTGAGCTTCCAGCCCGTCGAGACACATGAACGAGCTTATGGTTTGACGTTCCCTTTGATACTATGAAGGGTCAATCTCCAGCTTCTGTTTACCCAAAGGCTGTAAGGACTCCTCTTTTAGGTATTTTGGGCCCAAAGATAATACTACAAAAGGGTGTTGGGCCATTTTAATTTGAGCCTCAGGGTTAATACCGAGAATTCCGGCAGGCAATTCCGAAAAGCGCAGCTGCCGAAGTCATCACGCAAGGGGCCCCAGGATTGCTGCTTGCATCACAGTCGTAGTGTTTACGTAGGAGTTTAGGGCTTCAGGGTTTGATGTAGGCAGGTCTTGAAGGACCCACGGACCCGAATTGTGAAGATGAACCTTCGCAAGCCAAACTTTTTCACCTCCATGTTAGACTTCCCGGTTTGTAGGTTTCTTTTGAAGTTCAGCTTCTTTTCCCAAGGGTCCAAGTACCCAACAACCATATACTCTTCAAATCCTAACCTACATAGCTACTCTAAGTAGCTGAGTGGACACACTTTACACTTTTTGGTATAATATTACCCACCATAAAACTGAAAGTGTACACTTTTTGGTGCTTGTGAACTCAGCGACTAAGTACTACCCGAGTACCTAATTCTTGGGTCCTTCGGACCCTGGGGTCTTCAAGGCATTCAAAGACCAGGGATCTGGCAAAAAAGCACTCTTCTTGTTCGGGGCCCAAAAGCACATAAGCATGAACATTTTATGGGGATATTGGGCTTCCTTTAAAGGGGGTTTAGTTTACATAGGATGTCCTTTTTGGGGGGCCTATTCTTGTCTCTAACCGTCGAATTCTTCCCTAGCCGTGCCTGAGCCTTCATAGCACCAAGTGGGACAATATCATCAGAAGTTTGCATACATGCACATGTACATGTTCATACATTTACTAAACAGACAACATCGATTGATGTTCAGCTGAATGCTTGAGGCTTGCTGGGCGCACTAGAAGCTCGAAATCACTAGGGCTGAGGGCACCTGTTTGCGTTCAGGGTCTACGGATCACAGGTTTCGGGGAAAGCGAATCCGAGAAACCATGTAATCAAGGCATGCCAAAGCCCTCGTAACATCCCGTGAAATCTCTAAGCCCCTAGAGAAGCCTGCAAGGCACGTGGTACCGTCAAGGGGGACCCTTAGTGCACCCCCCAAAACCCTTAAATGACTGTGCGGTGCAAGGCAGTGTCTCAAGCAATTCTTGACAGAGCAGCTGAAGAAGGTACCACCGACAGTTGGGTTTAGGGCCAGTCGTTGTGTTTAGGAGGTTTTAGGGACTAGGCTTTGTCAGGAGTGTTGGTGCTTGGGTTTAGTTTCGTTTTGGTATCGTAGGGTCGTAGGGTTTTATCAGAGTTTCATAGGGGGGCCTTCCCCCAAGTACGAAAGTATGATGTGGCAAATACACATGTGCATGATCTCACATATGTATGCATGCATGAATGTACGCGAGTATGCACGCATGTAAGTATGTAAGTAATTATATACGTACGTATCTATGTAAGTAGGTATATGGAGGCATGGGGGCATGCATGCATTCATTCATGTAGGTACGTCTTTAAGTGGGGCGCGGGCGGCAGGTTTAGCATCTTTATCGAGCTCCTTGTAATAAGCTAGTTCGGTTCAGGGTCCTGGGTTGAGCATTTAGTTTACGGTTTAGGGAGATATAGGGTTTAGGGAGATATAGGGTTTAGGGAGATATAGGGTTTAGGGTTTAAGGTTTAGGGTTTAGGGTTGTGTCTGCTCTGGGGCGCGCTTGAACATCTGGTGATGGTCAAGTAACTTAGTTTGGAGTTAATAATATGTCAAGCACGGGATGGGAATCATGAGAAATGAGTGTATCCCGTTAGTGCTCATAGCAAACATAAACCCAAAACCATGGACCCTATAATGCTAATCGCTGCATTTTCCTTAAGTAACCTCTATTTGTTAAGCCCCATTCGAACAGGTGACGCCCCTTACATCACAGAACCTTCACAAGAACCCTTAGAAAAACCTTGCCAAGGAATCCTTCAGCGAAACCCTATTCTACTTGTTACGGCCCACCAGAAATAGGGGTCCGGGGGCTCAGAGCTTCGGGCGCCTGATCTCTGCCTATGTCTAGGCTTGTTGGGTTGTAAGGTTTAGGGTTTTGCGTTTACGGTTTATGTTTAGGGTTTAGGAGCCTGCATGCCCATGTCCTTACTTGTTCCTGTAAAGCCCTTATAAGTAATTTTCAAACTCTGATGTTCAATGACGGAGACGGGCCCTCAGACAGAATGAATACATCTAGCTCGAAAAGATGTTCAAAAGGAAGTTTGAAATCCTAAAGCCTACGAGCGTAAACTTCAAACCCGAAATCCTATAAACCCTAAACCCTAAACTGCAACCCGAAATCACTTTCCAGATGGACCTTCTGGTCCTTTTCCGCGACCTTCTTGCTGCCGTTGGCCGCAGTCTCAGTCGAGCCGGGCCAGAGAGGGACTTCAATATGGGTCTTAGGGTTGAGGCTGTAGGGTTTGGGGTTGAAGGTCTGGCAGCGGAGAGAAAAGAGAGATGGAGGGAGGGAGAGAGAGAGAGAGAGAGAGAGAGAGAGAGAGAGTGACTGAGTAAGAATGAGTGATGACAAAGAAGTTACGTCTTCGTTGTTGGGAGTTTACCGCTCTCAAAACATTTTGGGCAGGTTGGGTGTTTGGGTGAAGTTGTGAACGAGCGGCTGTTGTGGAAGAGGAGAACTATCGCCGTTTGACAGTTTCTGTCGTTGAGGGCTGCCGAATCCGCACTGATTGTATGTTCAGGGGGCGGGGGTTTTATCCCTTGTTCTGCAATGCATTTTCTTAGGGGTACTTAGAAATATTTTTTAATCTTTGGTTATTATAATCCCTAAGAAACAGCTAAAATTACACTTTTTGCTAGGGTTCTAAGTTCAGTATAGTTTTAGCGTCTGGGGAGCATGGTTCAGGGGCAACTGGAGAACAGCGAACCCGAGATGCCCAGGAAAGCGGGTCTGGAATGGGTGGCTACACAGCCATCGCAGAGACTCCAATCTCCCTTAATTAAGGAATATACCTTAAATTATAGTAGGATCCCTCATATGATTTAAGGAATATTCCTTAATTAAGGGGTATTGGAGTCTCTGGGATGTGCAAGCCAAACTTGGTGCCGGGCGAACTGGGGATGCTGGTCAATTGAAACATGCGGAAGCTGTACCCAGGAGGCTTGGTATCAGAGGCCTCAAAAGGTGGGATGAAGATAGGTAGGGTAATCCCAAAGTAAGAGGCCTTATATAAGGGATCTTTAATCCTACCTACCCTCATCCCACCTTTTGAGGCCTCCGAGGGTACACTATCTCAAAGCCCATGGATAATGTAGGAACCTTATTGGGCCTGTAACCCCCCCCCATAAAATAGTAGGATTCATCTAAGGAGCCTTAATAAAGGCCCAAGGTTTCTTAATCAGGTTCCTACACTACTATTTGCTTAAGAACCCCCAAAAAATAAAAAAATATATTCCTTATGGGGGTAATATAGGGATTATTGTTTTTATTTTTTGGGGGTTTCTTAAGCAAATAGTAGTACATAATCCTCCCTCAAACCCAGGCAAGACTACAGGGAGAGACTCTCGCAGCTGAAAGGAGAGCTGGAGGCGATGGTGAACGACCTCACAAGGATCAAGTCTCCAACGGTTTAGGGTTTAGGGATCAGGGTTTAGGATTTAGGGTTTAGGGTTTAGGATGTCGGGTTTAGGATTTAGGGATTAGGGTTTAGGGTTTCGGGTTGGGGAAGTCTCCCAAGATGGGCTCGGATGCCCAGTAGTACCCTTATTCCCTTTTTGTAGTCCTAGGTTCCTTATAAAGTTGCCCAATACCAAACAGGGAGCCCTTTTTATTCCTAGGTTTCTGGGCATCCTAGTGGGGGGCTTCAGGGTGAAACTCAGATGTTGCCCGTTGGCGAAGACGTGGTTTGCAGGTGAGGCAGCAAGCGAGGGCAACAACCATCACGGAGCTTGCCCAACACACCGGGTGCTTGTCAAAATGATGGTCCCTTTTTAGGTTCCCAATATAGTACGGCACCTAGTATTTAGGGTACCCAAAAGTAGACCATAATTCTGACAACCACCCACCGTTGCTGGCGAAGTTTACGGCGAGCGAACATTGAGCAGAGCGGCCGAGGCACTGGAAGCAGTGGAGGATTGTGCGAGAGCATCTGTCGTCATCAACTTGGTGGCAAGTGGGCAGCATCACATGGTCAACACTCGGTGAAAACTTGTGAATGCGGTTGAGGGTTTTGGGCTTAGCTAAGCCTTGGACCCTAAAAACCTTTAAACTCTGAAACCCTAAACCCTAAAACCCTAAACCCCGGAATCCTAATCCCTGAACCTTATAACCTAACCCCTAAACCCAATTCCCAACTTATTTTGCGCTCTTCTTCCAGCAAGGCGAAGACATGAAAATCTTGGCCCAAGCCGAGGCTCGAAGTTGGCCGCAGGTTGAAAGGGTTACCAAGAGGCTCTAGTTCCTTTTTGGGATTACCTTATAGGATTGTAAATAATATGAACCCCCCAAAAAGGAGCTAGTAGGGAGGTTTAGGGTAGGGACTAGGATTCAGGGTTGAGAGTTTAAGGGGTTAGGGTTTAGGGGTTGGGCTTGAGGGTTTCGAGTAAGAGGTTCCTAAGAGGGTTGGAGAAGGGTTTCTGTACAGGTGGAGGGGGTTAAACGGTTTTCGGGGTTAGTGTTCTAGAACCTTTACGCAGAGTTTCCGCGTGGGTTGTGCTCAGAGACTGAGCTTGGCTTCACTTTTGTTCTGGCCACGTTCTGGAAGCCCTCATTGCGCAGACTCTTGCTGGTCGGGGATAAATTCCGAGGCCTCCCTCCCCCTTCATCCTCCTCCGTGCCGAAGATGCGGAATGTAGGGGCCTTGATAATTACCTACACTATTTTGGGGGTTCCTTATTATAGTTATAGTAGAATGGGCCCCAAGACCCTCTTCTAATTATTAAGGCCCCTATAGTATCATGATGTCGTCCATGGTTGCTCTCACCACCTGTGGGGCAGCACAGGTATACCCGCAGCCCTAAACCGTAGACCCTATGCGGGTGGTTGTTAAACTTATGGTCCCCTATTTTTGGGTCCCTGCTATAATACGGCACCTATTATCTAGGGCACCTAAAAAGGGACCCCTATTTTGACAACTACCCATGTGTAGGAACTCGGACCTGGCCTCCGCGCACACTTGATAAAAGCTACCAGGAGCCTTGCCTTTGGAACGGTTCATCTGAACACCCAAACCCCAAACCCTAAACTAAGCCCTAAACATTTAGCCCGCCAAAATTCCTGCATCCTAGATTCCTAAGTCCTAAATCCTAAGTTCCTAGTTCCTTAATTCTTAAACCTTTCCTCCACCAGGCGCCGCCCATCACTGAGACAAAGCTTTTCCTTTGAGGGGTGACGCCTCAGCTGTTCCTGGTCAGACAACTCTCATTAGATATAGAGTTTAAAATGTTTAGGGATATAGGGGCTTCAAACAACTCACAACAGGTTTGGGGGATAAAAGCGTATATTTATGTCGGGATTGTTGGGGCATATTGTTGTTTTGACGAGATAGACCTTGTGTAGGGCTGGGCTTTGGGTTTACCGTGTAGGGTGTCGTTGGATTAAGTCTTTCATGGGTATTTGGCGCTTATAGGGTTTTGGGTTTACTTAGTGTGGACGTTGGGTTAGGGGCTTCTAGGTGTGGGCTTTACCCTAAGGCCCCATAGTAGTTCCCTTCTGGGATTACTTTATAGGGTTCTAAATATGAACCCCCAAAAAAGACTAAGGAACTACTATGGAGCCGTAAGGTAGGTCTCATTCATATCAGTGCACAACGAAAGCCTTGCGTATGTTGGCCAAACTCTAAGCCCCTATATGGGTAGTTGTCAAAATTAGGGTTCCTTTTTGGGTCCTTATTATAATACGGCACCTAATATTTAGGGTACCCAAAAAGGGACCCTAATGTTGACAGCCACCCATATAAACCCCTAAACCCTTATAAACCTCTAATTAAACCCTAAGCGTACTCAAAAGCCTCTTTGTTGCTTGCGGATATTGGCCACACCAGCTGCGACCTCGGTGCAGAGGGGCGAAGCAAGCTCCCAGCAGAAGCGCGCGGAAAGTCCGAACTCCGAACCCCAATGCTCCACTCTGACGGCTTAGGCTTTTACCTACAGTCTCCATTGTAGTTCCTTTTTTGGTTAACCAAAACCTCTTTTATAGGATCCTAACCATGAAACTGGTTAACCAAGAAATGGAACTACCCCGGAGACTGAACGTAGGCTTTGAGGGTGTAGGGTGAAGGTTTGGGCGATTTGGGTTCAGGATTCGGGATAAAGCTTCTTGCATAGTTACAGACTTCCAGAATAGCATACCTCAACTTCAGAAATATATGGCCCCTGTCGGTGCTGGGCACCGAAAAGCAGGGGAAGTCTGCTTAGATGTGGCTCCCAGCCTGTGCCCCCCCGCCGAATCCTGTATCCCTTAACCCCGCAACCACCATTCCGTAGGGTTCCTTGGTACATCTTTACTACAATGCTCTCCCAAACCCTGCTATTTCAAGTAGTTTTTCATCTAGCCAACATTTCAGATCCCCCCAGACTCTTTTCCTCTGAAGCTGAATTGTTCTAAAGCCATTTTTTGGAAGCCTATCGCTTGAAACCGTGCCAAAATTGCTCGAATCTCAACTCTGAGCCCTGAACCCCTAGCCCTAGACCCATAGTCCCAAAGGGTCCTACGTACTGTTATGGGGGATACTTCCCCAAGTCCTAACTGTAATTCCTTCCGGAGACCTATACATTCTACTAGGACCCTTTGGGAATTCCTTGAACGCAGCCCTAAGTCCTTAAACTGTCTGCCTCCCAGAACTAGGATGCCCAGTAGTACCCCTATTCCCTTTTTGTAGTCCTAGGTTCCTTATAAAGTTACCCAATACCAAAAAGAGAGGCCTTTTTATTCTTTGTTTACTGGGTATCCTAGTAAACTGCCTGCCTCCCAGAAACTCCCAGACCGAGCCCAAGCCCTGAATCGCTGCCTGGAGCTCGAGACTTCATACTCGATCCTGAAGCCCTAAGGGTCCACGTACCCAGATAGGGTTCCTTTAAGGGGAACTCCAGAAAGTTGGAATATGGATTAATGGTAGGATACCCTATAATTTGCCATAAAGGGTTTAGGATAATCATATTCCAACTTTCTGGCTTTTACTTTAAGGGTTCCTATATAGTACCCATGGCCATTATAGACTTTTTTCTTCAAAAAATGACCGAGGAAGCCCTATACCTCTAGTCCTTTGGAACTACGGTTGATGATATAAATCCTGCATGACCTTAAGGACCCTAAACTATGGGAATTATGGTATATTCCTTATTATGGGTAATGCAGGATTTATATCATCAACCGTATTTCTATGTTTTTTATACAAGCAACCCAAGAGAATATTGAACAAATAGCAATTTTATTATGGTTCAACACTTAAACCCCTGGACCCCTAAACCCCCCTGAGCCCTGAAACCTAAACCACAAAACTCTAACCGCTAAACTGGATTCACGCCATGTCCTGGGGCGGCTGATGCTTCGTCCTCGCCAGTGCTGGCGCGGTGGAGGCTTTGGGGCGCAGGTTGTGGGTTTTTGTTGGGAGCTTAGGGAGTTTAGGGTTTATTGACTTTAGTTTACTACAGGTTTAGGGAGTTTAGGGTTTAGGGAGGTTAGAGAGTTCAGGGTCTGGGTTAACTATCTTTTTTAGGGCTCAGGGTTTCTGTTTGAGGGTTTTGTAATTCAAGCCTTGACGCAGTCCTTAAATCCTGACATGAAGTCTTCCTTCTAAAACCCCAAGCCCGAAAACCATACACCCCGAACCGTAAGCCCCAGAAAAAGCACCTGAACCCTGAACCCTAGCCACGCTAGGCGTTGATGCTCACCTCCGGCTTGGCAGCCGGGAATCTGCCGCAAGCTCGGTTGAAGGGTTTCAATGACCCTAAGGCTCCATGTACTCGTATAGTATATACTTAGGCCTTCAAGTACCCATATAGGGGCCTCTTTAAGGCTTAAGTATCTACTATACAGGTACATGGAGCCTTTGGGTGAGTTTAGGGTTGGAGGGGGCGTTCAGGGGTTTACGATTTAGGGGCTTCGGGTTTAGGGGTTTAGGGTTCCGGGCCGGGTTTAGGGCTCAGGAGGGCTTGAGGATTCTAGAATGGTCCGGGGCAGAGTTTCATTTCGTTCGGCTGGGTATTCCTTCCCGTGGAAGCCCAAGACCACGGTAAGCTCTACATAGCCGTGTAATCACCAAATGCTGATACCAAGACTAAGACCGTACTTGCCATTGCATGCGCTCAGACATCAAAGTTAAGTTTCAAGGCAGCAGCAAGCGTCATGCTAGCATGGCGGTGGTAAAGCTCTACGGTGGACGAACAAACTTTATGACTTATGCATGACCATGGGATCAAT
Source organism: Symbiodinium sp. CCMP2592 (assembly GCA_905221615.1). Classification (NCBI taxonomy): domain Eukaryota; class Dinophyceae; order Suessiales; family Symbiodiniaceae; genus Symbiodinium; species Symbiodinium sp. CCMP2592. Next base: position 887,869 of record CAJNDT010004112.1, read on the forward strand.
GCCACACGGGTGCTATATTGACAAACCCTACTGTTTTAATGCAGGGTTTAGCGATGCAGGACGACGAGGTAACGTAGAGGTCTGAAGACTTGGTAATACTGTTCCCTATGCTCCTTCTCTACTATTTGCTTAAGAACCACCAAAAAATAAAAAATATATTCCTTATGGTGGTAATATAGGGATTATTATTTTTATTTTTTGGGGGTTTCTTAAGCAAATAGTAGTCTTGTAAATGTCCGATGACATAGTACCCCGAAACCCTATTCCAAATATCAAGGCCCCCCACCGCAACCAAATAGAAAGAAGTCGCCAGAATTTTGTTGTAGTTAGATAATGGCATAAAACCCCGAAGCCCTATTCATATCAGCGCCCCCCCGCAGTACTATAGGGGCCTATATATATATATATATATATATATATATATATATATATATACCAATACTATCTTGGGGGGGTTCCTTATTATAGTTTTAGTATAATTGGGAAGCAAAACCATGTTCTAATTATTAAGGCCCCTCTACTAAACCCTTATAGTTACCCTGAAATCAACCCCCCTAATTATCAAGGCCCCTATATTAACCAGATAGAGGGAGCTGCAGCCCACGACCTCAGGATACTTTTGAGCCTTAACCCGACCCCCCAGAACGCAAGCCCCCTCTACAAGATACAAAAAATATTGTTTAATTATGAAGATTACCAACAATAGTAGTAGTAATAACCGTAGGAAGAAGAATAGGAATTGAATGGATAAAAAACAATTAAGTAGATAAATATATACATGTATATATATATATGCATATATACTCGAAACTTTAAGGAATAACACCGGTAATTCTTCCGGCCTCGATATGAATAGGAACGTCATACAACGCAAGAAAAGAAGCTGGTTTCGAGCGTCTAGAAGGCCAAACCCTAAATTCTAGACGGCAGCACCCCCACAGGGTCCTAGGTCCTTATATTGGGAGACACCCAAAACATAATTGTAACTTTAATTCCTACTCTAGAAACCCTACTTTCTGCCATGTAGGGACTGAGGACATTGTGGGTGGGACCATACTGTTAATACTTAGAATAAGGTTCTGGGATCCTTAATGCCATAGTTTCAGCAAGGAATTCCAAGGAATACTATCGGTAATTTTTTTGAGGCCCCAGAGGGGGCACATGTATTACCAGTATGGAATTAGGTCCCCAAAACCATAACAGGGTGGTCTTTGGGGACCTGACTTTATATAGGTAGTATATGTGGACCCTCAGGGGGCTTCTACAATACCTGCATTCGAAGGATCGGCCCCGGCCGTGTTTCTGTGTGCTGCCGGCTGCGGCCGCTGTTAGCGAACGAGGATCGGGCCATGGGGCTGTAATATAGGGTTTAGGGTGTATATATTAGGTTTCCTGAAAGGGCTACTATAAGGGCTTAGTATCGGGCCTAAGTACTGCTACTGTAACCATGACATGGAACCCTCACAATAATATTAGTAATTTGCTAGGCCCCTATAGTAGGGTTGACTTGTAAGCTTAAGTAAGGTCAACTTGCTTCAAAGGCCGGCACATGTTGAAGCGTTGCATTTGGTTGAAGGATGCGCAGGCTTAGGGTTTGGGGTAGTACTCTAGAGGCCTTAATGATTACCTATACTATTGCGGCGGGCTCCTTACTAAAATTATAGTATAATATAACCCCCAAAAAACCCGATTCTAATAACCCTAAACCCCTAAACCCCTAACCCCTAAACCCCTAAACCCCTAAACCCCAAACCCCTAAACCCCTAAACCCTAGACCCCTAACCCCTAAACCCTAAACCCCTAAACCCCAAACCCCTAAACCCCTAAACCCCTAACCCCTAAACCCCTAAACCCCAAACCCCAAACCCCTAAACCTAAACCCTACAGTAGGCCTTAGCTCAAGGCTCAACTTGGCAGCGCAACTGCCGACTCCTGTCGGCTAAACCGGTGTAGCCAGAGACTTGAAAGGGGTTCCTTTAAGGGTTCCTTTAAGGGTTCCTTTAAGGGATCCGTTAGGGGATCTAGAGGGTTTAGGGTTTAGGGGACTTCAATATCTCTTAATTCAGGAATATATACCTTAAAAGACAATAGTAGGATCCCGAATATGGCTTAAGGTATATTCATATTCCTGAATTAAGGGATATTGGAGTCTCTGGGTATGCGCCATATTGTCCCTGAAGGCTTCAATTTACTGCTTGCTTCTGTTGTTTGAGGTCCCAAACCCGAAACCCCAATTCTTAAATCTTAAAGTTAAACCCCAATCCTTAAACCCTGAACCCAAACCCACACGAAATCTCAAACCAATTTCGAAGCCAGGTTTCTCAGGGCTTCCAGCGCGCCCCATGGGAGGTCACGGAGACGCAGCGTCCTCGAGCCACAGGGTTTGGGGTTTAGCGCTTGGGGGTCTTGGTTAAGGGTTTGGGGCACTTCCTGAAGGACGAAGGGTACACTGAAAGGGATTCAGGTTCAATTCCCAGAGGGTCCATATACATTACCTTTATGGAATTAGAAACCGAAAGACCATCCCTATTATGGTTTTGGGGCCCTAATTCCATAATGGTATAGTAAACCCCAAAAAGTTGGAAACTGGGTTAAAGCCAAATAGTGCTGGGATTCCCTTTACATTAATCTTAAGGGTTGAGGCTATTGGGTTTCCAACTTTTGGGCTTCTACTGTAGTATATGTGGACCCTCTGGGATTTGCTACCATACGACAGGGAGTTGTCTTCTAAGGATGCCGGGCCCCTTCTCTACCCTAAGCCATGTACCCATATAGTAGATACTTGGGCCTGAAAGTACCCATATGGGAGTTTCCGAAAATAGGGGACCCTAATATAGTACCCTAAATGGTAGGATCCTTATAATAAGGACCCCAAAGAGGTACCCCTAATTTTCGGAAACTCCCATATAGGGACCCCTTTTAGGCTTAAGTACCGACTAGGTGGGCACATGGAGCCTTAGGGCTAAGGGTCGTCTAGTCCTGAAGGATGGACGCAAGACTGATTATGTTGTCTATTGGGGCCTACCTACAGTCTCCATTGTAGTTCCTTTTCTTGGTTAACCAGTTTTATGGTTAGGATCCTATAATAGAGATTTTGGTTGACCACAAAAGGGAACTACAATGGAGACTATAGGTAGAGTGTTGGGGTTTACGTAGGGTAGCTGGGTTCAGGCTTCAATGGCTTCTTGTAGGTTGTGTGTTTAGGCTTGAGGGATGAGGGCTTTGTGAACAAAAATGTAATGAGATGCCGTAGTTTACGTGGGAACCTACCCATGCCACTGTTTGGGATTATGGCATTTAGGGTTTGCTGCCAAGTAGTTTGGCTTTTGAACTGCTGTATGCGGGGATAATAGACCGCGTACGCCACCCTGCACAAAGTACATGGTGAACATCCAAGTCCGCCCCGCGCTTCCTGAATTTACTCCAGGGTTGCTTTCTATTTGAGTGGCTTCGGGTCGGAAGTGGCTCTGCGTTGCGAGCTTTAGGGTTTAGGGTTTAAACCGGAGCTGTTCTTTGCTTGACCTGTTGACCTAGATTAATTGGGCAGGGCGTTTCTTGAGTCCTCGGCCGTGGTTCCTGCTAAACGCAATCCGAAAGCCTCAAGCCCTTAGCACTCCCAAAGTCCAGAATCCTGCACGGACAGCTGCAGCCAGCACCCCAAAATCCTAGACCCATCAGGCAGCCATTAATGACAAAGCTGTACTAGGATGCCCAATAGTACCCTTATTCTCTTTTTTATAGTCCTAGGTTCCTTATACAGTTACCCAATACCAAAACGGGAGCCCTTTTTGTTCCTAGGTTTACTGGGCATCCTAGTAAACCAGTAAACCCTTAAACCCTAAACTCTAAACCCGAAGCCCTAAACCCCAAACCCCCAATCCCCTAAACCCTTAAACCCTAAAGCTGTAAAAGGACAACTCAACCTCGAGCCCCCCCCCGATCCCTGGCTCCCGGACCTCCAAAACCGACGCACAACGAAGCGCGCAACAGTTGCAACACATCAAGAAGCTAAGACCCTGTTAGCATTCATTCATTACCCGAGTCCATCAAACCCCAAACCTGAAAGCCCAAGGCCCTATACATAAAACCCCAAAACCTGAAAGCCCAAGGCCATAGGGATTGCAGTAAGGCTTTAGGGTTTAGGGGCTCGAGGCTTTAAATCCTGAAAAAGCTCGCTAGGTCCATAAGCCTTCGTGAACGCCAGCTGACCCGCGCCGAGACTTGCTCTGCGTGGTTTGGGGTTAAGGGTTAAGGGTTTAGGGTTCAGGCTGTAGGTTTTGAGGATTATACTCCCTAAAGCTCCATGTACCCATATAGTATATGCTAAGGCCTTAAAGTACCCATATAGTAACCCCTTTAAGGCTTAGTATTTATGCAAAGGTACATGGAGCCTTCGGGGCTGTAGGTTTTTAGGGTTACCCAGCGGCTCCATAGTAGTTCCTTTTTTGGGATTACCTTATAGGATTCTAAATATGAACCCCAAATAGGGACTACTTTGGGGCCGTAGGGTATGCTTGTTTAAGGATTTCTGTAAAGGAAATCATAGTGAGGAGACCGGGTTCAGGTTGTTTCTGAGGTGTAGGATTTGGAGTTGAGGGGTTCCGCACTAGACCCTAAACCCCTAAACCCTAAACCCCAAGTGTAGAAGTTAGGGTTTAGGGTCTTTTGTGTAAAAAACGGACAGAGACCAAGGAGAGTGGGCTCCTAGGTAGTATTATTTGGGAGACCCCTTAAAGGGTACCCCTTCTGAACCCCAATTCTGGCTCTCTTAAAAGTGACCCTATTGAGAGGGTCTTTATCCCCAAAGGTCCCCTTAATCCTAACTCCCACATTTCGGGTTCGGAGCCCTAAACCCTTCTTTCTTTCATGAGGCTCTGTGTCCGGATACGAACGCGCCTACTGCACTACGAATTCAACTCAACAAACAGTGAAACAGAAGGAGAGAGCCGGGAATCTCTCCGAAGAGGCAGCTACGAGCCAATCCTCAAGGTCGCCTTGGATGTCTGTACGTCGCCCAAACTGTACGTGGCAGCGTCGACCGAGCTTGGCAAAACGAAGCACTACCTTTAGCCAAGATAAGCATGCCCTGAGCCATTCGAGATGGCGTCGCTGAAGGCGAAGTGTGGAGGAAGGTGCATTCCAAGATGAGTGGCACTGGATGGGAGAACTGGGCAAGTCAACCCAGATGCAGGCCCAATCCTGGCAGCAAGGGGGAAACTGACCGACACGAAGAAATCGCCATCCGCCACCCGGCCCAATGGTCTCAATGAAAGGGCATGGCCTCGACAAGTCACCCACAATAAGACCCGGCAGCCCTGCAGGCCGAGGTGACCAAGACAAGGGCCTAACATCAGGGCAGAAGGGAGCATCATTGTCAGGCTGGGTGCATGGCTTGTGCACCTCCGCACACAGCAAATCAACTCGAAAGCAAAGGAGAACGTCCTCAGCCATGCAGCGAAGATCGCCTACACCCAACTCCCCAATCCATTGGCTGAGGGTATTACGCAGGACAATGAAGGGCTCCACATGGTTGCTAACAAGCTGAAAAATGTCAGTGTCCTCCCCGAAAGAACCCTGACGGAGTGCATCCAAGAGCTCGTAAGAAAGCTCAGCGGCTTCCTCGGGCAGATGCGAAAGTCCACGTCCTCCGGCGGCGCGCCCTTGAACATGGCCTGGAGGCTGCTGCAGCACAGGCAGGAGGTCTCCATCCCTCCGCTCAATTGACTGACGACAACGCCCGGACAACCCGAGGTGTGTGCGCAGGCGAGCCGTGTTGGCAAAGTGCGTGCCGCATGCCTGGCATCGAGTGCCCTGTGCTAGGCGCCTGGCCTTTGTGCGGAACCCGTGCTGGAGGGATGCATGGGATGCCCAAGATTGGGCATTGGGAAACGATCGCCGACACATCAAACAGGCATGTGAATGGTCTTCCACGTTTGTGGCCTCGGTGGGCTGAGGGGGCCACTCTTTGCGCGCAAATGCAAAGAAGGAGACCTTAGCCTGTCGATGCGCAATGTGCCATGCAGCGGCACGTTTCAATAATCCCTTCCATTTACGAACACTGCCCTGGACAAGGGCAGTCCACTCCAGCCAGTCGTCTTCAAAACTGCCTCTATCGCATGTGGCCGAGACAGCAGTATAGAGCCACGCGCCCGCATCGAGAAAGGCATCTCTGGCCTGGTCATCGTGCTGTAGAAGTGCCCATGCCGCGTCCGGCCCATTACGGAGCAGCTGTCCGAGGAATCGAAGCCTTTCCAGGCAGAGGAGATCATGGGTAGACGGGATGCCACATTCGGCAAAAATAGCATCTTTGGTCCATCTCTGGGAGGCATTTCTGGAGATGCGAATGAGTTGACGACAAAGGGCTGTGTATCCGCCATCCAAAGCGTGCCAGGCTCCCTGGCAGAGCAGGGGCCATGCTCCTGCACCCGCGAATAGGGTGGAAACCACATGTGCACGAAAGAGCTGTACTCGCTTGCTCAACTCAATTTGAGCGCAGCAGAAAACCTTGCGCCTGCCCTCACCAAAGGAAGACCGTGCCAAGGCCAGTCGGGACTGTACCTCTGGGAGTAGGGATCCCGTATACACAAGGGTAGATCCGAGATGGCGATACTTAGGAATCGCGTCAAGCACAACCGCAGGCCCATGCTCTCGAAGGACATGCAGTTTGCCACGATTTGCCCGGAACGTGGCATCCCTTGCACGCCTTGCTCCCGTGCCTCGATGAACTAACATGGCAGCAGTTTTCTTAGCTCCGATGTTAGGGGTCAAACCATGTTGAGCTACCGCGTCCAAATTGAGGCCCGCAATGTGCCTAACAGCCTTTTCAAGCCTCAAAGCATCCTCCGAGATCAAGCAAGACGCGTGATCATCGGCAAAGATGATGTCACGCACCGTTGCTACATGGGCTGCAGGCGCATCAAATGCAGAGATATGACAAAAGGGCTTCAACTCCCTGCGCCCCGACCAAGGAATGGCAGGAACGTTGCACTCGGGAAAAGGAGCACGGCGCTCCAGCACGCGTGCAAAAAGGACCGCAAAGGTGATGTCGGCGAGACATCCACCTGGCCTCGTTCCTCGCGCAGTCCTCACTATGGCCTCGTCTTGGTGAAGGTGGAACCAAGTGTCCGCATGTGTTTCTCTAGCAAGAGATCGAAGGAGCTCCGAGGAATTTTCCTCGTTGAGCACCGGGTCATTGCCTACAAGCGCCTGAATAACCGCTGCGTCATCAGGGGTGAGATGCAGCGACTCTAGCACAGTTGAGAGAGGCGCCTGGGTCAAGGCAGCGCCCACAATCAGTTCACGGATGACCGCATAGTAAGCAGCCTGTAAGTCCAGAAACACTAATGCCGCAGAAAGAGAGCGCGCACGGGCGAAAGCCAAGAAACTCCTTGAAAGGAAGAAGCCAAAGGTATGAGCCATACCTTGACGACTGCCGAACTGGTGAGGGGGGGCGACTTTGTCCATAAAATGCACAGGAAGATGCCGAATGGATCGATGGATGGCCTTTCCAAAGATTGCCTGCACCAGTATTCCCCGTTGAGAGCCAGCGAGCGCTCGATTCACCGCGCCAGGCTTCGGTATATGGAACAATCGGCCTCCCTTAAAGCCCAGAGGTTCCGATTTGTGTGCCAACATTTTGAGGAGAATTGGCCAGAGGAGGGCCGCCGTCTCGACTGGAAAACAATGGCACAATGCCGGCGGGATAAGATCTGGTCCACAGGCCTTGAAGGGCTTGATGCGACGAAGCGCGTCAACCAGATCCCCCATGGCCGGGATTTCATCAATCCTAAGGCATTCACTGGTGCCCCATGCCTGTTGCCGGTGGAGACACTGGGCTACCAAATCGGAGACCTGGCAAACCTCTCCGCCTTCGAGATCGGCAAAGTGCTGTCGCCAGGTTTCCTGGACATCGCTGGGTGTAGCACACAGTTGCCCATCTTTACGGCAAAGCCTTGGCAGTGGAGCAGGACCGTTGCTGCGAAATTTGCGCGGTCGCAGCAGACGAGTGACAGCAGCGTGCACTTCCCTCGGGGCGGCGACATCAACGTCAGACGCAAGTTTAGAGAGGAAGGCATTGCGATCCTGCCTACAGGCCCTACGAATCTGCTTACCAGCAGCCCCTATCGCGGAGGTCAGCCTTGCAATGGTAAACCGGAGATGTCGCAACCAGCTGCCAACAAAGTAGTCATCCCAACGACTGGCCGTAGTCCAGGAGAGCCAAGCACATCTCAACCTGGTGACGCGCAGATTCGTGACGCAGCGCCGGAGCATTTGACGAAGCTGCGCCAATCGGGAATGACACTGCATAGTGGAGTCCGACAAGAAATGATGCTTCATGCGTTTTGATTTCATCGGAAAAGCCTCGGCAAGTCCACGATAGACAGTGTCCACAGCAATGGCTGCATGGTCATTGACGTTGAAAGTCCATGGAACTGCCGGGACCTGAGCAAGGATCTGCTGAATCCTAGAAAAATTTGCAGGGTCGGCCAATGCTCGAGCATCGATTCGTGTCGTCTGTTTGGACCGTTGAGTCCCCAGAGAAAGACTGACAGTGACAGCTGTGGCAAAATATGGTCCGGAGCAGCATGTCCCGCGTGGACTTGAGGCATGACTTCACTGCGAGACGTGGAGGCCTGCCATTCAAGAGGGATGGCGACAAAATCGCCGCGGGCTAGATGATGTCCTCGTTTTTGGACCAACGTGCCTCCTGCACCATAGGCCACTGCAGCAAAAGTGGCAGGGGCCCAGGCCTGGTGTCGATTCAGAAGGCATCGGAAAGCACATCCAGCATCATCTTCGTCATCTGCAAGGTAATCCCCAACAGCACTATCATTGATGGACCCCAACCGGCCGTTTACATCAAAGAGGAAAACGATCTGACACGATGCAGGTATTCTTGCACAGTGTTTTGTGACTTCTTCCCACCATGCAGAACGCTCTTCAACTGTGTGTCCCTTGTGTGGGCCATGCCCCGTGACCACACATAGGTGCCAGCTGCCAAACTGCAGTCGGACAGCAAGGTACGTGGGCGCAGCAAAGAGCACCACAGCCTTGTGGTCAGGCCAAGGGGGGGTTCTGGCGACCCACACCTCGACTCCAAAGGCGCGCTTTTCGAGACACCCGGATGCATATCGCTGGTAGTGCTGCGTGGTGTACGTGCCTTCCGGGGTGCGCGTTTCCTGAAGGCCTGCGATGAAGACACCCTGGGCAGAAAGGGAGGAGTCCAGGAGCGTAATTCGTCCGGAACTTCCATGGAATCCGGCGGAGGCCAGAGGCTTGTCCTTTGCGGCCTCAACAATGGACAATGCGTTGAAGGAGAGGAAGATACATTCTTCCGTTTTTGTTTGGTGTGTCGAAGTTGGCACCGGCGGTGGGAGGGAACGCGTGAAGGGCGCCAGTAAAGCCTCAGCGGGGAGACATGCGCTAGGCTCATGTTCCTGCCAAGAAATTACTCCATTGCTGAGGCCTGGGGCAACGGAGGGCATTCGATGCGTCCATGCAACATGAGGCAGGCATCGTAAGGCTTGGCCGTTCTGGTCAAACCAAGCAGGGGCATTGAAACGCAAGGGGCTGTATCCGCCCCCTTTGCGTCCACAATCAGCCAGGGCATCGGCAAGTTCATTTGAAGGATCTCCGCAATGACCTCGAACATGTTCATAACTGCTACGCCCTCCCAAGTGGAAGCGTAGGGCAAGGTGGATGCTGCTGCAGCCGACAAGCACAGCATGCCCGGCGGCCGCACACTGACCACTTGCAACTCCTAAAGCGGCCTGGTTGTCGCAACGGAAAATGTGATCGCCAGAGAAGGCAAGCTGTATAGCAGCAACGCCGGCCCAGAAAAGCCCAACAATCTCTGCTCCATATGCTTCAACAAATCCCGCATTACTCCCGGCATACTGCCACACGTCACTGGCCGAGCCATTAAAGGCGCCTACATAGCAACCAGGGGGATCAGGCTCCTCGGGAGTGATGGCTGAGATAACGACCCCCCAACCGGCCTTCCCTGTCTGAGGACAGAAAGAACCATCAGAAGTCAGGCATATCGCAAGGGCACCTGCTGGAAAAACTCCCGGATTGCTGAGACAGCACCAAGGAATAAAACGCTCGGGTGCCTTGAGGTCGGAGACATCCTGATCAAAACAAGCAACTGGAACCCGACTATTAATGTCAGACCAAAGGCTGGCATCAATCGGGATTGCACATTGCCCTGCAGTGAGGTCAAAAATCTCAGCACGACATGCGGATGGTGCAACGCCGTGCATCGGTATGGACTCCTCAAGGCACAGGGTGGGCATAGGGCCACTCCGCTCAGTGCGAATGCGGGGCTCAACATAATCTTCTCCGCCCTTCTCAACAATGCGAAGGCAGGTTGTATGCCCACAGAGTCTAAGTCGGCCCGCCTCATATTCTTCTTGCAATGTTTGCAAAATAGCGAGCTGGTCCAGGGCGATCTCATCCCGATGCTGGAGCCAGCATTCTTGCAGTATGGTGCTGCAACCACAATTAACGCCATTCAAGAAGACATCATGTCCTTTAGTAGAGGCATCTGTGGGTCTAAGGGCGGAGATGGGAGCAACCTTTACGTCTGGCGGAGGACCACGGTTTCGCCTCCCATTGTCTCTGTTCCAGAGCGGAGTGGGGATGGGGCGCCAAGGCCGGACACCACCTCCTCCATCGATCTGGCTGCGGGGTTTTGGGGCCGCATCTGCAGTGGTCAATGGGTCGCAACGCACTGCTTGTGCACCAGTGAGAGCAGAGCCCGCCATCAGGGCGAGAACAAGAAGAGGCGGTATTCGTCGATGGCCGCGGCAGAAACCCATCATGACTGCACCCCGGAGAATAGGCCAAGCCAGGTTGGAACAGAGGTCTGCCATTGACAATGCTCCACGTCCAAAGACAAAAGCGATAGAGACGGCCCCGATCAAGCAAGGCAGGGCGTACGAAGGTGGGCAGCACAGGAAGACATTGGCAAAACTGACAGGGTTGTCCCCAGAGGGCCCGGCACAACGAGCTTGAAGTGTAAAACTCCGGTTCCAAATGTCAGGTGAAATGCCCGGGGCATCTGGACACGACCTCCCATGCTGTCGCTGGGTACCTCCTGTACCGGCATCAGGAATTGCAGCGGTGCTGCCATCGTTCCGGCCGTGGTCATCATCTCTATCGTTTGCTTGATCATCATCTGCTGGGCCCTCCTGTGTCCCAGGATGGCCAGGTGGCAAATCTGGTGGAAAGGGACTAGGCCCATCATCATTCCCAGGCTCCCTGGGCAGGTAGAAGATGACCGTAAGAACTAGACCATCACTGATGGGGATCGGTCCATCGAGACGGAAGAGTCTACCCCTAATCTCCACCCCTACCAGGAAACCTTGTGGGCATCGTGGCTCAAATCGCTGCAGAATGCGCTGGTGATCGAGGTATGTGGAGTTGAGTTCATACCAATCGAAACCCAACAAGATTTGGCGCAAATCAAGGATGCAAAGCACAGAGCGCCGCTGGGAGTAGAGAGCCCCGGTGGATTCAGGGCAGGCAACCAAAACATTGTTAGTGGCATTGTCTCGGAAGGCATGGTTTTGGATTCCAGGTGCAGCAGGTCGGATGACTAGATTCTGCATACGTACCCCGATATGTTGCGCAAGGTCCTGCCTGAAGTACAAACCTCGGCCTGGCTGCACTTCGAATAGGAAGTGTTCCCCGGCAGTAATAATCCAACCTTGCTGACGAAAACGTCCAGGGGGGAGCCATGTCTGGTCCCATCCCTGGGATGATCGGAGCATGTCGGCTAGGCTTGCAACAACGGCAAATGGCAGATCCCGAGGCAAAACCTGAATGAGGTCACCCTGCCCAATTTCAACTGGAAAGTCTGGAGGAATGGGCCAAGGAATGTCACGAATGAAGACTTCAACTTGGGCCTCGTCAGCAATTTGTGCAGCCCTGAGCACGGTCTGCCGAGTGATGACATTGGGCACCATCAGCGCGAAAAAAGTCTCATTGTAAGTCGTGCAATCGAACACAGCGAAGACCCCAGGAGGATCCCAAGCAGGCAGCGCAACTATCAAGGCAGCTTGACTCCATGGCTGTGGTTGTGCTGGACAGAGGAAGGGGAACCGGTGTTTCGCTTCAGGTGTCCTAGCGGCCGAAAGTAGTTCAAGGGTGTGATCCACGCTAGTGCCGTTCCGCAGTCGGAGGCAAATGCTCTCCGGAACAAAATCCTGACTGAGAACGAGAAAGAGGGCTTGAACAAAACCATCTTCGGCAGCATTGGATAGCCCTGGGGGCGCAACCTCCTCAGTAACCCCTTGCCCATCAACTGAGGTATCAGGAGACGTCGTAGTGTCCCCTGGAACTCGCCGGCCCGTCTCCATAGAAGGCTCGCCGGCAGCACCTGGGTGCGCTGGTGGAGTGCCAGATCCCTCTCCTGCGAGCGTCCTAGGGCCCATCTCCACTGCCAATAATTGACCCTGTGTGACCGGGTATAGGAAAACACCTGTCGGGACTTCATCGACAATGCATTGCCATCCAAGCGGAGTCCATGAGTCCAAAAGGGTTTGCAGGTCGTCAACCCGAAGCAGCCCTTGGTCAGTGGGGAAGGTCAAGAAGCCTCTGCAGAGGCATCGGCAATCAATGACAACACAGGTGCTGTCAGCTGAAGGCCTTTTGTGAAGGACTGCAACTACGGCCTGACAAGCGTACCCACGCAGTGCCGCATCATTGACCTTAGGAACAGTGGGTGCAATCACTAGTTCCGGAGTTGGGACACCCGTTATCTCACTAAGTGCCCTCCTATAGTTGAAGGGGGCCTCGGCAGGTACTTCGAAAAGGAATTCCTTGTCCTCTTGAACCACAAAATAGGCAGCACTGCCCGATTGGGTTTGGTCATGGGCACCGTCAGCAGGCCCCTGCCCAGTCAACAGGAAATGGCCTAGCACAAACGTATGAGGGGGCATTCCCCCAGTCGGGCAGACAGTGATAACCAACCCATCCGCAACGTGAGCTATAACACCAGGCACGAGGGGCACATCTTCCCCCTCATAGAAGATGGCCGCATCTTCGTCAACACCTGCAACTTGACGCAAATCTTCAAGGTCAAGATAATCCTTGACAGCGGCAGCAAAGGCACATCCTCCATGAGGCACGCAATTAACACAGATCACTGCCCCGGTACTTGCACACGGTGGAAAAGCGACGCATGTGATCATGCCTCCATTGGGCTGCGGAGAGGCTGGCACGAGATTCGGGCACACGCGCCGTCGCTCAGGGGACCTGTGAGCCTGGACCGCCTCCAAAAATTCATGCATCATTGCAGGCACTTGAAGAGAAACATCAAGGATCTCTGCCGAAAAATGCACGGAGAGAATCTGTACCTTAACACAGGGCTGATCCGCTAACCTGTTGGCGTCATCATTGCCTGAAAGGGGATCTGAAGGCACGTCGTCTTGCCGCACAGTTGGCCAGGCTTCTCCATTGTCAAGAGCGATCTGTCGGGCACTGCGGAGTGCCTCACGGACAGGGGCAGTACCCCCCGAGGGTTCGGCATAAAGCTTGGCTTGCCTACAATGAAAAGATGGCCATTGAGTTGGTTGACACTGGAAGGGCAAAAACTCAGTCAACACTCTGGTACTGCTCAAGAAAGAAAAGAGGGGCTCCGTCAGCCGGATAAAGGAGCCAACATCCGTTCGCTCTAGCAGTCGCGAAAGGCTTTCGCAGACAGGGGTTGGCGCAAGTTGTGCGATGGAAAGCATGACAGGCTTCAAATCCATTTGCTGCGCGAACAAATGGGTCGGGAGGCCGGTCCTTCTGAGCATCCGGTCCTCGGCATTGCTCTCCCGGTCACCCTCTCTATGACGTGGGGAACGACTACGGTCATCCCTTGATGGACTGCCGATGCCCTGCGAGGCATCGTCCTGAGGGTTGGCTTGGTGCAGGTCACCATTGTTATCCGAAGATGGATTGGAGTCAGACTCCTCATCGGAACTAGAGCTGTGTCCTTCCGAGGGTGCACCCCCTTCATCCCCAGAAGAAAGCTCTACAAATTGGGCAAGCAAGAGTCTTCCTGCATCAAGTAGCAGGTTCCCTTGGTCGTCCATGCCTGCCCCATCAACCTGAGGCTGGTATCCCTCAGGGAGGAAATAGGACAACTCATCCATGAGGGCTGCATGTGAATAGCGACCTTCGACAACTGTGATGCTGCTAAGCCCCTGGTGCAGTGGCCGACAGTCAACAATGGAAAGTGTCTGCTGCTGACGTGGTCGGGCAGGCGGCACTGGGAGCCTTGAGAACTGACCTGTAACGGCAAAAGTGGAGAGGCACGGCCAACCTCCAAGCACAACATCCTGTAATTCCGGATGGGAAGGCTGGATGGTGAGGTTTGGTTCAGCAATTCCTAGCTGCTCCGAAAGGAAAACCCTATGTCTACTTAGGGGCGTATCATCCCAAACTATCAACCGCGGTCCTTGCTCAGTGACACAACAGAATCTCTTTGCACGGGAAGGCATAGGGTATTCGGGGCTTCGTGCCCATTCTCTCGGAGTGTTGAGCATGGCGGCAAAGGGATAACCAATCCTGGCAGGCGCCCCTGCGGGAACAAAGAAAAAGCAGCCTGCAATCTCGACCTCAACCTCCTCTCCAGGCTCAAGAGGGGCCGGATGCCCAAAAGCATACACCTGAACAGCCTCAGCATCGACCTCTGCTCGGATACACAGGTGTTGTTTTGTGACAACACTGGCGACACTGACCGCATATAACCTGCCGTCCAACGCTGAGAGGTCGAAAACTACCACCGGTTCTTGACGACACCACGTGGGGAGGGCCAAAAAGGCTCCCCACTCTGAGCTGGGTTGCGGTTCGACAGGAAGGAGCTTTGGGAACAGAAGCTCACTGTCATAGCTTCGGCTGTCGGCAACCTTGCGCGTGACTCCCTCGATGGTAATGGGCGTTGTGAACGCAAACTGCACTTGCTCAGGCGCTCGATCAATGGCAAGAACAAAGAAAGTGGCTAGCGCAACCTCAGGGCACTCAAGAGCAGCAGCGGTCTCAGCACCAATCTGCTCCGTCTGCACGGTGTTCGCTGTGAGATGTGGGGAGAGGCGTTGCTGCGCAAGAATGGCAGCCGGCAATGGCAAGGTAGAGTGGGATGCAAGGGACAAGATCTGCACAAGAGTTGCATCCTCATTCTCTCGAAGAGCAACTGCATCTTCGATTTCGTCTTGTGGAGGCGTAGAGGGAGGAGGGTGTATACCTCCAGGGCTACGAGATCTGCTGCGACTGGCACTGGCTTGCCCGGTCATGGACAAATCAAGTGTTGGGCTGCTGCGTGCACTGCCTCCTTCTCTTTCCTCCTCTTTCATCGTTCGTAACATGCTCCTCCTCTTCGGGGCCTTCGGGCCTCACAATCTCAGGTTCCAGGTAAAGAATGAGGTTGTTGTAGCGTTGGAGCCTACATACACTATGATCGTTCCCAGATCCAACCGCCCTGATCTGGAGGCCCGCAGGGGCTGTGAATCCAAGGGCTCGCGCAAACGAATCCTCACTCCACTCAGTCCGGAGAGTCTTGAAAACAACCGGTCTGTGGCCGAAAGGCCGCAGATCACAAAAGACAATGCGCGGTGTGTCTATCCTAAGTGTCCTAGCCCCAAAACCGTCGGCTGACTCCGTGAGTATCATAACTCCAGCACATGGTAGACCTTGGAACTCGAGGGTGTCAGTAGTGGGAAAAAGATGCATGTGATGTCGTGGGAAATTGATGGCATGAAAGGCCCTTACAACGGCCTCTGGTTCCATACCTTCATATGCAGCCCAATCCACAAACCTTGTGACCCCCTGAAAAATTGTGGCAAAACCCCGGCACTGATAAGGCAAGACTAACAGCTCTGGCCTTGTCCACTGGCCGTTGTTCAGCACCTCTTCGGCAGTAGGGCCCACTGTGTGCACAGCACCCGCACGGCAAACAAAAATGGTTTCCCCGTGCTCAAGAGGCAGTGCTAAATCCCTCGGCCTAGGAGATTGGTCATTGCCGACAAAAATCTGGCATCCGTCAACCGAGGGGATATGCTCACCATCGGCCTGCATCAATGCAACGTCTGCAGTACAAGCTTTCGGGACACATGCGGCAAACCGCGTGCCACCAATTGGGGTGAGGTCTAGGAAGACAGCAACCAACCCTTGATCCTCGATAGTGCTCGGGAAAGAAAGTGTCACCAAGTGATCCATGGAAGGTTGCGGCATGGCCATTACGGTTCGGGTAGGGCGCTCGCCATAAAACACTGAGGCAAGGGTATTGGCTTTGTCGGCTGTTGCTTCGCCCGCTTCTTCCTTGCTAGAACGAAAGTACGGCGCGTACATGAGCAAGCCAATCCAGCCACCTGCATTGATCACTACTTGCTCCTTCTCATTAAAGGGGGTCAAAAGTGCAGCTTGCTCCCATGGTAACTTCTCAGATATTTTCTGATGTTCATGATTGTCATCGCATCCAATTTCTGCGGAAGCATCATTTGCTAGCACGTCAGCCGGGAGCGTGCCGCGAAGTGCCTGTTGTCTGGCTTCCCACTCATGTTCGGAAGTATGGATTCCTATTGTTGGGAGAAAAGGCGGAGGAAGCGGGTCAGGCGTGGCGGGGTCGACGCTACCACTGTCATACATAGCAGAGCCTCTGTGCAGCAAACTTGCTGCAAGAATCCCTCGAGTAAGTGGAAACCCCAGCACCCGAAAACTAGAAACCGAAACAAAATCTCTCCCAGAGGCGGTTCCTAAGTTCCCCTTCCTAGAACCAGACGGATTCCTCACCGCCTCACTGTCTGCATGGGCCCGAAAAACACGTCCCTTGCGTTCTTGCCATGGCGGCCACGCCAGGATTGTGGCTCGCGGAGAGGCGCAGAAACCGAGTGGTCCCAGTGCTCGCAAAGGCACGCCTTTGCCTGGGAGGCGCAGTAGCTTCCCTAACGGTTCCTGGCATCCGGGAATCCGATGCACCCACAATCTCCAAACAAGAATGGCTGCAACACAAAGAAAGGACCTGCAAAGTGGCACAAGAAGATCCGCCAGGATCATCAGAAGATGTAAGGCAATCAACTGCTCTGTAGGAGGAGATCCCTGAGCCACCGATATCTCTCTTAGGCTCCTAAAAGCAGTTGGCCTGTCCTCGTGCAGGAGTGACGAGGCACAAACACTTGAAGCAGAAAACAAATGTCTGCTTGCAGCAAAAGAAGGCTTGGAATTTTCTGCTCGATTCGATTCCCCGAAGGAAACAGCACTGAGGGGAAAGTGCGGAAATGCGGCCCATTGGCAAAAGCATGGCGTAGGGGAGGCCGAGGCACCACAAACCCAGTGGGCCATCGGTTCCCGCGAGGAAGAAAACCTAGTCCGGCCAAAGAGGACAATCCAAAAAGGAGAGACCCCATTGGTAGGACAGGCATGCGAGGTAGCTGAGAGGGACAGCCATATCAGACCCGGGCAAAACTTCTGTACATGGCTATGCTCCTTACATGCCTCACTGCCATTCACTGGTGAAAAACCATCTTCCACAGTAGGACTAGAAGGATCAGATACCCGCCTACAGGAGACGCCAGCACATAGACCATCACATTGGAGGGCTGTGTACCAGGTCTCGTTGGGGAGGGATCTGATCAATCCAATCCTCTGGATGAGATGTCGAAGAACCACTCGTCTCATAACAAAGGAGGCAGGTGCCTGACGAGGAAAAGCACCTCGCCTCCTTAGAAGGGCTAGCCCATGCTGGTGAGATCCGGCTGCCCATCGCGGAGCTCGTCTTCGTCGTCCGAAAGAATGGTCTGGGACCGATTGGGGGCAGGGACCCCGCTGTGATCCATCATATCCGCGTTGGATGCCATGGTGGCTGCTTTCATAGCAGCTTCCTCTGCTGCCTTCTTGCCCTGTTCTGCAGCAGTCATTGCCTCTTGCTGGGCAAGGGCTTGGGCACACAATGCCTCCGCTTTCAAAGCCTCTCGTTTCATGTCCAGCTTGGAGCCAAGTTTGCTCGCACTTGGAGAGTTGGCATGAACAACTTCGTGAGGAATAGCCTTCACCGCACGTCTCGGGGCCGAAGCATCTCCATGTGTCTTGGTTCTCGGCGTTCGTGTCCTCGGAGTCACCGTAGCAGTGGGAGATGCTGAGGCTTCTGCAGTTCGCTCTGCTGTCAGCCCTGTATGCCCCGCAATGTGCGCGGCAAGGAATGGGTCTCCCACTGCATGCGGCGACATGGCATTGTAAACTGGAGCAGGCGGTCCCACAGGGCCTCTTTGTGCGGCAAGCATTGCCTCCATCTTGGCTTTCTCCCTTTTCGCATGCTCCTCCATGTAATAGCGAAGCTCCTGTTCTTGTAGCTCCTTGCCATCGTCCATGGAGCTCTGCATCAACGAGTCCCAGTCTGCATCTTCCGTCTCCATGCTGATTGCATGTTCCAGCTTGGTCTTTCCATTGACTGCGTCCGCCACCCCCTGGTGAGCAAGAGCTTGCTCCTCGATGGCTTGCATAATATCCGCTTTCAACTTCTGTGTGTCCTTCTGGTACCTCGCTTTCTCTTTGCTGAATGACGACTTCATCTCTTTCTGGTAGGCAGCCCATCGTTCTTCTTTCTTCAATTGCTGGTCCTTGAGGCTGCCAAGCCTGTTCTCCGCCTTTCTCGCAAGGTTCAAGGCAGACTGGACAGCCTGGGAGAGCGTAGTGGGACCACGGTTCTTGTACCGTTTCTCCTCGACGATCGAAATGTGTTCTGCCTGTGACTCCTGCCACTTCGCATCGTATGCCGGAAAGCGCGGTTGTGGCGGCTTTTCTGGCTTGTCTGGCTGCTCCCAGCCCTGGTACTTGTCCCCACGTCGTCGGGCTCCATGCCACACCGACCAAGCAGGCTGTTGCGAATGCCAACTGCCATCCTGCCATCCCTGATCGTAGCCGCGGCCTCGGCCTCCTTTCCCCATCTGCTGAAGTCGAAGGAGAAAGTTTTGGCACGTTGCGTGGTGCCCGTGCAGTGTTTTCCACTGCCTGCGTGTAAGGGGCCGTGATTGTCGGAGGGCTTTTCTGCCCTTGGATCTCACAGAGCGTAATCGTCTGTGCCAGCGGGGCGAAGGATTGTGAACTATGGCTCTAAAAGACGTGTCTTTGTGACACTTGGGGCACTACGATGTTCTGGCGCTCTTGCCAGCGATTCGGGCCCTCCCTAAACCCTAAACCACTAACCCAAGGTAAGAAACTTCCCAAAGGAGAGTGGGCTCCTCCGGGATGGCGACGGCCACGCCAGCTCCAAGTCGACCGGGGCCTAAACCGGGCTTGGGGGTGTACTCTAGGGGCCTCAAAATTTTCCTATACTCTTTTGTGGTGTTCCTTTAAAGGGATCCTTAAAGGGGTCTATAGGGGATAGTAGAAGGGTACTATTGGGGCCTTCATAATTGCCTATACTATTTTGGAGTTCCTTTAAAGGGCTCCTTTAAGGGAGACTTAAAAGGTACTAGAAGGATGTATGTACTAGAGGACGTTAAGAATGACCCATACTAGTTTTGGGGGGGTTCCTTGTAGTAATAATAGTATAATAGGCTCCAAAACCCTCTTCTAATTATTACGGCCCCTATATTAGGTTTCAGTTACTACATGTCCTATAACATGTCATTTAAGGTGCTTATTGAATCAGTGTTGTTTTTTTGCGGTGTTCGGGGCTGGGGCTTGGTTTGGGGTGTGTGGGGTGTCGGACTTGGGATTTAGGGTTTGGGGGATGGTTTTGGGTTTAATTAAGGGCTTGGGATTGAAGCTTGGGATTTGGGTTTGGTCTTTAGGTTGTTAACTAAGGCGGGCGTTAGGCTTTGAGTTCGGGGTGTCAGGGTTTTGAAACAGGTAGTTTCGGATGCCAGTTGCACAGCTGTTCGGGTCTGCGAAGGTCAGAGTCGTAGATTCTCGGTCATCTCTGCAAACCGAGCCAGAACCCCAAGCACTAAACTGCCCAAGCGATTCGTGTCCAGGGCATGCGATGTGTTACTTTGCATTTAGTGCTCGGGCTTGTGAAGGGATTTGATCTTGACGAAACCCTACCTAACCGACCAATTTAAGTATAAGGAAGCCATCATAGTAAGGAACCGAAAGAAGGTAGGCTTCTGTAGAGTGCACGGAAGCTGTACTCAAAAGGATTCAGCGTCCAGGACCCTTTGCGATTCCATGTTACTGTAGTATGGTTCTGAAACCCAGCTTAGGCGAGTAGGGTTGAAGACTTCGCTGACAGTCGCAGGCGCACCCCTTGATTGATGTCCGGCATGACCGTCTAGGGTTTTTTTGCGATTCATCTTGAAGAGTGCCTCACACAGTAGCAAGGTCATATAGACTATTCCCAAAACCCTATTGACATGACGCTTTAGAGGAACCCTATTGTAGTCTTTACAGCATCTGTTACACGGAGGCTGAAGACCCGCGGCGAGCTGCGGAATTTGGATCACCTACGCCGGGGGTCTCGGGCAGTCGCCAGGGCTTGATGCTTAGGGTTGAGGGCTTATAGGGTTGTTAGGGGCCTGAATGATTACCATGTGGTTCCATACGGTTCCTTTAAAGTTACTATAGTGGCTTCTATATAAGGGCTATTACAGGCGTGTAATACAGGGGCTTAAACAATTAGAACAGGGTTCCTTTAAAGGAGTCTATAAGGATTATTGAAGGGGTATTATGGAGGTTTAGTATAGTTGCTTAAAGGCCTAAATAATTACCAATACTATTTTGGGGATTCCTTATTAACAGTATAGTATAATGGGCCCCAAAACCCAGTTCTAATTATTAAGGCCCCTATATACTAAAGGTTTGAACGGTTTAGTGTTCAAGCGCTGAAGGTCTAGGGCTTATGGCTTATGTTTAGGCTATTTCGGGTATACGTTCCTATACCGTTCATGTTGTGTGGGGCAGACCAATCGCCAAGCCCTTGCCAGCGCAATAGCAGCGACAACAGCAACATTTGAGAGCATCATGCTAAGAAAATCCTGGACCTATGCCCCACAACCTAAACCCCTGAGCCCTACGCTACACCTCGCGTGGTCGTTGACGATTTGGATTTCTTACAAGGCCTAAAAAAGTCCTTGAGATCTCATCCTGGCAACCATGGCCAGATGAAGGCTGCGGCAATGCAAGACGCACTCTTATGATCTTAACACGATAAAAACCACCCTTAAACTCCCAAACCCCCAAGCCCCAAACCCCGAAATTCGCTCAATTTTGTAAGCCCCAAGCGTGTAAGCCCTGAACCTTAGTCCCAACTATATGTACCTTGTAGGAATAAACTCAACAGGGCTCGAGGTCCCCCTCGCTTAGAAGGACAGAAAGATCCAATGTGTTTGTGTTTTTAAGGGCTCGAGGGCTCATAAGACAAAGGATTTGGGGGGTCCTGGCTTTTTTCGTTCAGTGTGGTAGGGATTCGGCTTGTATGGCTCAGGATGGACTTTGTCGACTAGGTTCAGAGTTTAAAGGGTTTCGGGTTCAGGATATAGGGATGGCTTCAAATGGGCTACATACAGCAACGTTAACTTAAGGGTGAACGGCTTTAGGGCTTTGTCGTGGTTTGGGACTTAAGGCTAGCCTGGCTTCTACATCATATGTCATGATCGAATGGAACCCTAAACCCTAAAGCCTTCACGCTTTTGTATTGTTTTTTGTGTCAACTACTGTCCACATACAGATTCCCGACCCAAAACCTACATGTAGGGCAGCCCACGGTGCAAGAGGCTGCCTGGATAGCCTACTATAGGGGCCTTAGATAATTACCTATACTAGTTTGGGGGCTCCTCATTATAACTATAGTAAAAAATACTCCGAAGCCCTACTGATTCTAATTATTAGGGCCTCTGTACCTGCTTCAGAAAACTATGGGTCCTTCACTTAAGGGTCCTTGCGCCAAGAACCCTGTTTCTGCTATTTTGGTTTCGAGATCTGGCCTCCCTGAGTCTGAAGCTCCCACGTGCCAACACAACCCCAATTCCTCACCCCAAGGGTCCAAAGGACCCAATTTCTCAGGTACTTGCGTTTAGGATAGTAGTCATGGCCTCCTAGGTAGGGGCTTTGGGACATTTTATATTTGCTCTTATTGGGCAAATGAGGATCTTACCGACTAATATTTTTCTCCTCGCCACTGGGACCCTGGACATGAGAGTCGGCGGAGCATGAGAACGACACCAAAAGCTCACACCCTCAAGCCACCACGGAAGACCCTACCTGTAGTCTCCATTGTAGTTCCTTTTTGGGGCTACCTTATAGGATCCTAATTATATACATATTTGGTTAAACCAAAAATGGGAAGTACAATGGTGACTAGAGGTAAACCTTAAACTTACACCCAACCTTGTGAACTAGCTCAGCAACGGAATGGGCCCTGGGCCTACAAAGAAGAGCAGTCCCTCCTCCGCCCGTGCCCAGGAAGACCCGATGACGAGACTCTCATGGACCATGTGTTTGGGGAGATGGCGACGACAGAGGAGGCCTCACCAAAGGCTGTCAGGTGTTGAGGGTTTAGGGCTTAGAGGGTGTAGGATTTAGGGGTTTAGGATTCAGGGCTTTGAGGTGTTGAGGGTTTTTGATGCAGACTTGGGCCGTCGGATCCCTAACGCTCAAACATGAAAACAGCAAGCGTTTGCCATCACGGCTTGCATTCGTGTTCTGTCTACTGCTGTAATCATTTCTCACTTCGCTTAGATCACTGCCACTACGCCTTATCCATCACGCCAGGTCGTAGTCCCTGAACCCTAAACCCTAAACCCTAAACCCTAAACCCTAAACCCTAAACCCTAAACCCTAAACCCTAAACCCTAAACCACACCATAACCCCTAAAGCCAGAAGCATCCCAGACGCTAGAAGCTCTCAGCCCCAAGCCCTCTGATGCCAGGTGGGTGGTTGTCAAAATTACTACTATTTGCTTAAGAACACCCAAAAAATAAAAAATATATTCCTTATGGGGGTAATATAGGGATTATTATTTTTATTTTTTGGGGGTTTCTTAAGCAAATAGTAGATTATGGTCCCGTTTTGCGTCCCTAATACAATACGGCACCTAATATTTAGGTTACCCACAAACCCTATGGGTCCATGTCCTTAGAGATACATGAGCCCTTTAAAGTACCTACATGGGGACTACATTAAGGCCAATGTGTATACTATATGAGTACATGGACCCCAAAACCCCTAAACCCCTAAACCCCTTAACTTTAAAGCTGTAAACCCTAGAACCCCTAAACTTTAAAACCGTAAACCCCTGAAGCCCTAAACCTTGTAGGGCTTTAGGGAAAGGGAACCTAATTTAGAGAACTGCCCAGGTGTATCGTCAGGGCTTTCGGGAGATCGTCCTCTCGGCTGCAGAGGCTTCATCCTATGGCTCATGGGCTTAGGGTTTGAGGGTTGCAGGGTTTAGGGGTTTTTAGTAGCCAGTTTAGTGTTTAGAGTTTTGGGGTTTAGGGTTTCAGGGGTTGAGGGTTACAGGGTTTACGGGTTTTTAGTAGCCAGTTTAGTGTTTAGAGTTTTGGGGTTTAGCGGTTTAGGGTTTGAGGGTTACAGGGTTTAGGGGTTTATAGTAGCCAGTTTAGTGTTTAGAGTTTTGGGGTGTAGGGGTTTAGGTTTGAAGGTTAAAGGGTTCAGGGGATTCTAGTAGGTTTCAGGGGTTTGTGTAAACCCTAAACCCTAAGCCGTTACCAACAGGTTTTAAGGGTTTGTGGTTGCAGTCATTGCAGGAGATGTGCAATACAGGGCCCGTAATCATGATTTCAGGATGCCGCGGTCTAGTATCCATAGAGACGCTTAGGGGGGTTGGGGGGAGGGGGGGGTAGGGGACTATGCCTCAAATAGACGTTGTTAAGTCCTTATTTGTTATAGGTATTAAGGCCCCATACCCCCCTCCCCTTACCCCCCTAAGGGTCCCTATGAAGCATAGTCCAACGATATAAGATGGGGGCTCTAAGGGGACACTGTTGGTACTTATTTCAACCGCTGTTACATATTAAATTAGGGAGTCAAGGAGTTTTCGGGGTATACTTACATACTTACATAGTTCTCCAATACCCAACCTTGAACTTTTTTGGGTGCTTGTGGTTTAGTAGTCTCGTGATGTTAGGATCTAGGATTTTCGGGTTTTGGCGGTTAGGCGGTGTTCAGCTAAGGATCTGGGAGTTTGTGGTTTTGGACATGGGGTTTCTGGTTTGAGTCTGAGATAAGGGTCCGGGTTCAGGGTTCAGGATTCTTCCGTGCTTAGGTTCTAGGGACTTCATGTATAGGGTACAACAAGGCGTCGAGTTTACGGACAAGGGGTGAGGGTTTGCGGATCAGGGCATGGGACTTACGATTGCAGACTTGACTTCTTCCTTGTCTTCCTTTGAGCTCTTGGGTAGTAGTTTAGTTGTGTTTCGCTTTATGGTTTTGTACAGAGATCTTGAAGGGTGTGTTGTACTTGCCTGCTCAGGGGGATGAAGTCTTGCTCTCGCACACCATACTCTCGTCGCTTCGGGTCCATGTTTACGACTTTATCACGACGGCGGAGGTCTTCTACGAGGTCTCGTCCACTAGGTCACCAGGGATGAATGCTTGATGCAAGCATGGGTCTAAACATATTCCAGATGCCTTGATAAGTTGCCATATTTACAACTTTATAACCAGTTACCCTGGATAACTTGCTTGCGGTGAGAAGTCAGATCCAGGAACTCGGTAAACAAAACTGCATGTGATCCGTGCTGCGTTTTACACCGATGTCAAGCTTGGTGTTGTCTGAACTTGTGTAGTTTGCTCCACACTTCCTCGAGATGGTTCCTTTGCTGCTGATTGTCGTGCAGTTGTTCCTGTTCACCGCAGTCCGATCGGAGAGACTCTTTCATCCAGATGACTGCACCAAACGGCTTGAAATCTTTAACAGGGAGGTCAAACAACACTGTCCGTTCATGGAGAAGGTACCTTGGATTGAGAATGGAATGGGCGATGTTTGCCAGGGTGTGATTCCATGTACAGCTTTTGCAGATTCGGAATGGAAATGCTCAGTGTTGTTCAAATTCGTCTGCTGGCTGCCCACCTAGGACCTGCTTCCAGCACCGCCACCCTCGACTACGATCACCGTCGGCACCATTCGGTACCGTCGCTGTGTGCACGAACTTGCAAAGCCTGAGCGTGCGGGCCTGCTGTGGACAGGGTTTTGGGACGGAGACCCACATGCCAGCATGAATGTCTTGAAGTCGTTTGCGACAGCTACAGATTCTCAGACGCTCCATCCCGACACACACCTCGGTCAACTCATGGACAAGAGCGGGATCCTAAAAGTGTGCGACAGTGAGGTGTTGAACCCCCTCTGGGCCACAGCCAGTGACCAGTTCGCAAGCCATATGAGGTACGAGTGGCAGAAGAAGGTGGTTGTTCTGATCAACAAGAAGCTGCATGGCGAGCGCCCGCTGCTGCACTCAGTTTTCTATCAATTTGAGCTCTATGCGCTGGCATTCAACCACGTTGGATATTTACGGACACAGGCAGGGCCGCAAAACGTGTGGCAGCCGGATATCCAGTTGATTGACCTTCAAGGAACGTGCACAGAATCGATGCCCTTCCTTCAAAAGAGCTTCAAGAACATAGCTGAATCTTTCGGATTTGTTTTCAACTTCAAGCCAGAAAAGTGGTCTTGCGAGGACTGCCCGTCTGGATGCAGCCTTCTCGACCCAGAGATAGTAGCCCTCGGTCGCCAGCCGTAAAGTCATGGCAGTTGTCTCACGTCAGAAAAAGGTTGCTGTTGGCTTCGTCGGAAAAGAGTGCAGCTTGCAGCACTGCAGACACAATCTCGGCACGCACGTGCGCACGAGCTCCCTGACCCACCTTGTATGTTATCACCAGGTTCCCACTCAAATTGATCATCATACTCAGCAGCATCATGACCATCACCTCAATTCATTAATCCGGCGAATAATCAGCAGTGTCATCACCGTCGCTACCTCCATCAATATCATCCTCATTCTCATCCTGGTGATCAGCATCACCAATATCCTCCTCTCAAGGTCCAGCCTCTCCACCACCACCTTCAGCACAATCACCTCGCAGCATTGCTTTGTCGTTCTTCGAGTTTCGAAGAGCCTCAGCTAGCCTGATGAGGCCTTCAGCCTACAAACCGCAACCCTAAAGTCTGAAGCAGCACCCGACGCATGTTTTAGCTGTATTCTGGGAAGATCTCTCTTGAAAGTCATTTAGTATTGGTAGGGGTTTTCGGGGTTCAGGTTTAAGGGTATAGCGGGTACAGTGTCTTATCTAGGTAACATTGACCCTGGGGTTGCAAGCCCCCCGGACGACTGAGCCTCACTCAGGTGGTTGTTGCCTGATTTGAGTAATACGTTTCAGGGTTCTGAGTTAACGCTGTGTCACGTGAACCAACGAAAGCCGCTGCCAGGCAACGGCAGTCATCGTGAAACTGTTGATGGTAGGAAAGCAGAAGGTAGCTAGCTAGGGAGTCTTGTTGAGTAGACGAGGTAGGATTCTTATCAAGCCCGTCTTTTCCGATCCCCAAATAGACCCTCACTACCATAAACTATTTTTGGTAGTGCGAAGCCTAGTACTTTAGAGGGACCCTACGAAAAAGTAGGGTTTTGCACTTTGAGGGAGCCCTTAAAGAATCAGAGGAGGAGAGTTTGGGATTCCGTAGATTGCCATGTGATCAGAGCCTACGCGGGTTCTGCTCAGGCAGTCTCTGCATTGGCCTTGAGCTTTAATTGGAAGGAAGACCTTGTCATAAGTATCTTTGAACTTGGAACCTGTTTAACAACCTGTAAAGTTTCACCCAGTCTTGCGATATCCACACAGTGATGCCACGATGATGCTACTGCACCACATGTCTTGTTGTCTGCGGCATGCAGGTGCAAGGGGTAATTCTATCGGGGCTTTCCAGGCCTCGTGGAGGAGGTGATTCTCCGTCAAGGCTGCCAGTTTACAGTTGGCCGCCCTTGCCCGTATGGCACTCCCTCCAAAAGAGTATCGTCGCTGCTTCCTATCCTCGAGCCTTGCATTCTGGCTTTGTCGGATGATGTGACTTTGGCACAGTATTAGATGTCTTCTTGTCTGCAGCATGATGGGGTATGTGTACATGGGAATTCGAGGCCTCGTCGAGGAGGTGATTCTCCGTCAAGGCTGCCAGTTGACAGTTGGCCGCCCTTGCCCGTATAGCACTCCCTCCAAAAGAGTACCGTCGCTGCTTCCTATCCTCGAGCCTTGCATTCTGGCTTTGTCGGATGATGTGACTTTGGCACAGCACCAGATGTCTTGTTGTTTGCAGCATGATGGGGTATGTGTACATGGGAATTCGAGGCCTCGTCGAGGAGGTGATTCTCCGTCAAGGCTGCCAGTTGACAGTTGGCCGCCCTTGCCCGTATAGCACTCCCTCCAAAACTGTACCGTCGCTGCTTCCTATCCTCAAGCCTTGCAATCTGGCTTTGTCGGATGATGTGACTTTGGCACAGTACCAGATGTCTTGTTGTTTGCAGCATGATGGGGTATGTGTACATGGGAATTCGAGGCTCGTCGAGGAGGTGATTCTCCGTCAAGGCTGCCAGTTGACAGTTGGCCGCCCTTGCCCGTATAGCACTCCCTCCAAAACTGTACCGTCGCTGCTTCCTATCCTCAAGCCTTGCAATCTGGCTTTGTCGGATGATGTGACTTTGGCACAGTACCAGATGTCCTGTTGTTTGCAGCATGATGGGGTATGTGTACATGGGAATTCGAGGCCTCGTCGAGGAGGTGATTCTCCGTCAAGGCTGCCAGTTGACAGTTGGCCGCCCTTGCCCGTATAGCACTCCCTCCAAAAGAATACCGTCGCTGCTTCCTATCCGCAAGCCTTGCATTCTGGCTTTGTCGGATGATGTGACTTTGGCACAGCACCAGATGTCTTGTTGTCTGCAGCATGATGGGGTATGTGTACATGGGAATTCGAGGTCTCGTCGAGGAGGTGATTCTCCGTCAAGGCTGCCAGTTGACAGTTGGCCGCCCTTGCCCGTATAGCACTCCCTCCAAAAGAATACCGTCGCTGCTTCCTATCCGCAAGCCTTGCATCCTGGCTTTGTCGGATGATGTGACTTTGGCACAGCACCAGATGTCTTGTTGTTTGCAGCATGCGGGGGTTTCGATAAATGGAATTTCAGGCCCCGTCGAGGAGGTGATTCTCCGTCAAGGCTGCCAGTTGACAGTTGGCCGCCCTTGCCCGTATAGCACTCCCTCCAAAAGTACCGTCGCTGCTTCCTATCCGCAAGCCTTGCATCTGGCTTTGTCGGATGATGTGACTTTGGCACAGCACCAGATGTCTTGTTGTTTGCAGCATGCGGGGGTTTCGATAAATGGAATTTCAGGCCCCGTCGAGGAGGTGATTCTCCGTCAAGGCTGCCAGTTGACAGTTGGCCGCCCTTGCCCGTATAGCACTCCCTCCAAAAGAGTACCGTCGCTGCTTCCTATCCGCAAGCCTTGCATCCTGGCTTTGTCGGATGATGTGACTTTGGCACAGCACCAGATGTCTTGTTGTTTGCAGCATGCGGGGGTTTCGATAAATGGAATTTCAGGCCCCGTCGAGGAGGTGATTCTCCGTCAAGGCTGCCAGTTGACAGTTGGCCGCCCTTGCCCGTATAGCACTCCCTCCAAAACGGTAACGGCGCTGCTTCCTATCCGCAAGCCTTGCATCCTGGCTTTGTCGGATGATGTGACTTTGGCACAGCACCAGATGTCTTGTTGTTTGCAGCATGATGGGGTATGTGTACATGGGAATTCGAGGCCTCGTCGAGGAGGTGATTCTCCGTCAAGGCTGCCAGTTGACAGTTGGCCGCCCTTGCCCGTATAGCACTCCCTCCAAAAGAATACCGTCGCTGCTTCCTGTCCTCAAGCCTTGCATTCTGGCTTTGTCGGATGATGTGACTGCGGCACAGCATCGCACGAGACCTTTCTTGGTATCGGGGGCTGCATTTTTCTCTATAGCACCCTCCACCGATTCCTGAATTCGACGTCCCTAACGCTTGAGATTTCAGAGAAAGGCCCCACTCCTCAGCTCCGAAGAACTGTCAGTGGTGTCGAATTCTCAAAACGCCAAAGTTGGCACTATAGGTAGAGACCCACAGCGCATGGACACACACACACACACACACACCATGCAGGACTCTAAACACGACATTCCCCCCCGCAAATCCCCAATCAGTCAGGGCATGAATGGTGCCATTCTGGCTTATGGGCAGACCTCCAGTGGCCGGGGTCTCAGCACCCGGTCCACACTTAAGACTTATATGCAGAAGTTCAGCAGGGCTTGGGACCTCGAGTTTCGTGAGGCTTAGAGCGTCTAAGTGCCAATGTCATATGGGTACTTTTTTTTTGAGGGGGGGGAGGGGGGGTCCTGATAATAAGGGTCCTACTATTTAGGGTGCTATATTAGGGTCCCCTATTTTCGGAAACTCCCATATATACCTTTCGGTCCAAGCTACCTATGTATCAAACACACGGCAGGCTTGTCGGGGCTTGGAGCTAAGATGCAGAGCTGAGGCGCAACATTCAGGGCTTGGAGAGGTAAACCTCTGTCTCGAAACCTTTCCGCCTATCCCGTCGCAAGAAAACCCTCAACCGCTGGCTTGGAACCGTACCCGGACCAAGAAACTTACCCCCTTTTTTATAGGGTTCCCTAATATAGTTTCCTTACATAAGTCCCTAAAGAGCTAGGTTGTTTGGAGTTGATCTACATGAGACAGAATCGAAGCGTGGAAGCTTCGTGGCTGGATCGTACCTAGCATAAGAAATGTTTTGGGCTACCAAGACTTGGGTTTAGGGTTAAGGGGGCCCTTACAAATTGAATCTTCGGGTTCACTGTAAGAATCTGGCAGTGCCTTCTGGTTTAAGCATGGTTCTGGTCGGTTTGAGTTAGTTCGTACGACCCAGAGGGCCCCCATTTGCAGATGATATAACATAGTACAATATTACACCCTGATTTTGACAACCACCCACATGCTGCCACATCCCGAGTTTCAGAAAACAGGGGACCCATCACCTGTCCCTCAGCTGCTATGGCCGAGGTTTGCTTCCCGAAGGCTCCATGTACCAATATAGTACATACTCAGGCCTTAAAGTGCCCATATAGGGACCCCTCTAAGGCTTAAGTAGCTACTATAAAGGTACAAGGAGCCTTCGGGTTTAGAGTACTGACAAAGTAAACGCGTTTGGGCGTATGCTCCTGCAAAGTAGGAGTCATTCGGGCAAACCCCGAAAGCCGTTCAACCCCAAACCCTACCTTAAGGCTCCATAGTAGTTCGTTTTGCGGGTTTATAGATAGAATCCTATAGTCCTATAGGGTACTCCCAAAAAGGAACTACTATGGAGCCTTAAGGTAAGGCCTATTTTCGAAAGCACGATCTCCTAAAAGCGGTTGTCCAAGGGAAGACGTTTTCGATCAGCGGCTCGACTGTGGGGGGCCCTGGGAAGGGAAGGGAGGAGCGCCTTTGTTTGCCTCCCAAACCTTAAAAGTTAAAAAGGGTTCTGTAGTTTGGGTGGACCCTTTTTAAGGACTTTGATAACGAAATCATAATAGGAAGGTTTTATAGGGTCCAGGTAGGTGTCGGAACTCTCAACCCCAAACCACAACAGCCCATCCCTGCCCCTTTGTCAGGCTTACGAGTGCTGAAGTTAGCAGTGTAGTCCCATTCTCTATCCTACCCTATGCCTCCTGGGACCCTATTATGGGGTCCTTAAGCGGTCCAGGGCCCCAACTATGAGGTCCTTGG
This sequence comes from Symbiodinium sp. CCMP2592, assembly GCA_905221615.1. Classification (NCBI taxonomy): domain Eukaryota; class Dinophyceae; order Suessiales; family Symbiodiniaceae; genus Symbiodinium; species Symbiodinium sp. CCMP2592. The sequence continues at coordinate 918,583 of CAJNDT010004112.1, forward strand.
AGGGATAGGGCCAAACCAGGAAAACTGGCTCGAACAAAATCCTGAACTCAATGAGGGCCGAGGTCTGGATTTTCCCAAAGGGTCCATGTACCCAAATAGTATATACTTTGGCCGTAAAGTACTCCCTCTTGTAGGTGCATTGAGCCCAGAGTATATACGGTACCTGCACCCCTCTATACCCCTTTTATCCCTAAACTGTATGGTGCCCTTGAAGGAACCCTAAAGGAACCCTAAAAGGAGCCCTATTTGGGTACATGGACCCTTATGAAGCCTAGGGGTTTCGGGATCTGAGAGTATGAGAAAATTCCCGCCTCGACGTGCGAAGCCCGAGGCAGCCAGATCCGACGGGGAGATGGGAGACAAAGGCCCGTCGGTTTAGGGTTTAGGGCCGTTGTCATCTTCGTTTGTTAAGCTTAGGGTTTAAGGGTTTAGGGGTTTATAGGGCCAGGGGTTTAGGGTTAACGATTTTCGGGTTTTGGGTAGGCGCTGCATGTGGTTTATATGAACCTGGTAAGACCCTATGTCAAGCGCGATCCAACTCCAATAGAAAGCACCATTTGGGGCGCACAGACCCTCATGGGGGTTTGGATTCAGGCTCAGGGTGTCTAATATAGGCGCCCAAATAGTCACCTATACCATTTTTGGGTTTCTTGAGTAATAATTATAGTATAATGTACCCCCAAACCTTTTAATTATGAAGTCCCCTATAGTAGGTTGAAGGGTAGCTTCTGCTGCCTCAAAATCTCGAGCATTTCGGTTCCCAAAGACTTCCGTGTACAGGAGAGCACCTAAGCCCAGAACGCAGAGGCCCCTGAAAAGGGTCCCCTTAGGGGTTCCTATAGGGGTTCCTCCAAGAATTTCAAACATTTTGTCTGCTGCAGAATGGTTTGGGCCTTAGGCTCATCCTGTCAGCTTCGAAGACCCCAGCACGCCAAGCCCCTATTTCTCTCATAGCCGTATAAGAATACTGCTAGCTCTTGGCAAGAACTTGGTCGTGGTGCCCCTGAAACCCCTAAGCCACCTTTGTCCAAGTCGGGGACTAGTCTTGCTTGCTTGTGGTTTGGGCTTCCGGCTACTTGTTTGGAAGCCCGTAGAAAAAGGATCCTGTCTTCCTTCCTAACGGTCGTAACAGGAACCCAGTCCTCTAAACTTGAGCTCTACCCAGAGGCTCCATAGTAGTTCCTTTTTGGGACTACCTTCTAGGATTCTAAAATTGAACTCCAAAAGGGAACTACTTTGGGGCCTTAGGGTCAACATTTTAAGAACCGCCACTACAATGGAACCCTTTGAAGGAGACCCGGAGCCGAGCCAGGTATCATCCACTTTGCCCTGGAGGATCTCTTTACCGAGTTGCAGACGAAGGCCAGCCTTGCCCTAGAAAGGTGTTTAAGGGTCCAGAGGGTTTACGGGGTTGAGGGCTTCGTGCTTATGGTTCAGGTTTGGAGGTTGGGATACTGGGTTTAGGGTCGAGGCAGAATCTGCAAGGTTGAAGGTTCAACGTAGCTTTAAGATCTGCGTTGAGGGTCCGTTCTAACGGGGTTTCAGTATGTTTTTTGTTGGTGTGGTGCAGGCTTTAGTACCTCTATGTATTAGTTCAGTACCCTGTTAGTATATGTACTTTCGCTTCAAAGTATCTTGAAACACCCCTCTGTTTACGGCCAAGTGTACACTGTGTAGCTGTGTGGACCTCGAGGGCTTTGGAGTGCAGATCACGGAGGGATCGGGGCTTCACCTCGACCCTAACAGTTTCATCTAAGGTTTTCGGCCGTTACTTTACCTACTGCTGCTGGGTGTCTAGGCAGGGCTTTCAGGGTTTCAGGATCGAGTTCTTCAAGGCTTGAGCGCAGGGTTACATAGTTTGGGGATTAGGGTGTCAGGGCTTAGAGGCTCAAGCTCCGACTGTATGGATCTTTCGTATAAGGGTGCTCTTCTTCGAACGAGTTCAGGGGTGGGCCATATTAGAAGGCCCCATTCCAAAGCCCTGAAAACGTAAGGAACACACGGCCACAAGTTCGTTGTACGGAAGCCAGCGGAAGTCATACGGTTGATGATATAAACCCTGCATTACCCAGAATAAGGAATATACCATAATTCCCATAGTTTAGGGTCCTTAAGGTAATGCAGGATTGATATCATCAACCGTAGGAGTCGGTTTAAGCTACGGCTTTTCGGCTTCACTGTTCCGTGTTTGCAAAAACTCAGCGGAGGGCTTTCGATCCGGTTGTTCAGGATCTTTGTTGAGATCTGCATCATAAGAGCAATATAGTAATACAATCATAATAGTAATATAGTAGTATCATAATACTTCTCTGACATTTCTTCAAGGCATCAGGTTTTTCTTGCAAGCTTAGAATCAAGTTCAAGCAATGGATCCACCTTACCCTTCAACTCGGCCTCCTGCTCCCTGAGGCATCGGCCTTGGACAGCGTGGAGTATTTGGTTCGCATGCCTTGGCCTTGGCTGGGAATGCTCCTAAGGCTAAGGGAAGGTTAGCGGATGTGAGATACTTGTCTGAACATGGGAGTCCTTCCCACTGGATATCCAAAAGCATGACCCTAAGGGTCCACATACTCTACCATTATGGAATTAAGTCCCAAAAGACCATCCCTGTTATATAAGGTTTTGGGGACCTAATTCCATAATGGTAGTACAGGTGGACCTTCTGGGTGAGAATCAGGTCCTACTGCGAGCTCTACATGGAGCGAGTCCGGGAGCTTACTCTTGCATTCTAGGGTTTAGGGGTTCAGGGTTTAGTGCCTGAGATTGGGAGTCTATCATAGCTGTTGTTAAGGGTTTAGGGTTTAGGGTTTAGGGTGAGATACTGTGTCAGTGTTTCTTCGCCTGTGTGAACTGCTCCAAATTCTTTGTTTTCTGTGTTCAGGCTTGACTGCTGGAACCTGGGCGCTGTAACCCTCTATACACCGTATATATAGCCCCGGAAAATTCGAAACGTAACTCTACCAAGCCCTACATAACACTGCTTATAGCCCCTATAAGCCCTAAACCTCCAAATCCTAAACCTAATTAAGCCCTAACCCCTAAACCCTCAACCCTAAACCCTAAGCCCTACCTTAACCCCAAATAACCTACCCTTTGAAGGACTTGTATAAAGAAATCATATTAGAGAACCCCCAAAAGGAAGGTTCTTTGGGGGTCCAGGTAAGCCCTAAACCCCCAAACCCTAAACCTAATTAAGCCCTAACCCTAAACCCTAAACCCCTAAACCCTAAACCCTACAACTGCCCAGGTGAACGACCTCGCCCTAACCCTATAAACCCTAAACCCCAGAGCCCTAAGCCCTACAACTGCCCAGGTGAACGACCTCTTGCGCAAGATTGGCCCCCAGAGCTGGCGACTCAGCGAGAGGTCGGTGGAGCTCGAGCCTGCAAGACTCCAGCGGTTTGGGGTTTATGAGGTTTAGGGTTGAGGGGCTCCAGGGTTCAGAGTTGAAGGTCTAGGGTTTAGGGTTTTAGGCTAGTTAAGGGTGTTGTTCAGGGTTTGTGGTTTAGTTTAGGGTTTGAAGTCTGAACAGACCCTTAGAACCCAGGTAACAATCAGGGCAGCCTGGGCGAAATACACCCAGTGTGGTAGGGGCATTATTCCCGCCTCTATAGAGGTGCACTGGGTGTACGAGGCATACATTAATCGACCCGTTTAGGGTTGTGGGTTTGGATACTATAGGGGCCTAAACAATTACCCAATATTATGTTGGGGGTTCATATCGAAATTACAGTACAATGGGCCCCAAAACCCGATTCTAAGTTTTAAGGCCCCTATATTATACTACCCTTACAGTACCCTAACAGTAACCCTTATAGTATCCCCCTTTAAAGGAACCCTCTTCTACTTATTAAGGCCGTTCTGACAGTGTGTGCAAGCATGGGCCAGGCGAAGATCGCCACGAGGCATTTTGACTTGAGCAGATCTTGAAAAGGGGCCCAGCAAGGTTGCAGCAATTGTGTAGGCCCCCGTTGAAAAACATCCTACTACTAAGAGACTTAAAGGCCCATGATATGGGTTGTAATCGGACTGCCAACGACTCAATAATGCCTTCTAAAGCCCCCAATAATACCTATTTAAGCCCATAATGCTCAGAGGGGAGCATTGACCCTAAATCCTGCCTAGGCCCCCGAAGGGTTTAGGATCTTAGTGCCCTTTACTAGGTAGGGCTTTGGGACATTTTATATTTTCCCTTATTGGGAGGATCTTATTTACTAATATTTTTCAAAGGCTCTAAAAGCCCCACCTAGTTTAACTACACCCGTGTTTGTTCACCCTGCCTCGACCTCAGATCTGGGTTTGTCTTTTCCAACCCGGGTTCCATGAGCTTCACGATGTCATGGCGATTCCCTAAACCCTAAACCGTAAACCCAAACCCTTGACCCTAAACCCTAAACCCCTCAACCCTCAACCCCTCAACCCCTCAACCCTAAACCCCTCAACCCTAAACCCTATTCACTATGACATAGAACAGACAAACCAAGCTCGGAAGCAGGCTCTGGCAACCTGTCGGCACGGAAATCCGAGCTTCTTTCGCCGGAAGGTTCATGGTTAGTTGTAAGTGGGGTTGTAAGTCCTCTAATATGGCTTATAACTATAGTTATCCTACTTATACCCCGACTTATAACTACCCATGAACCTCCAAGCACGGCCTCTTTTGGAGCCCTGTTGGGCTGACGTGAAGCCCTGGCAGTCGGCACGAACCCCTGGAGCATACCGTCGCGAGTTCGCAGGAACTCCAAACTTTTCTGGCACCCCGGACACTACCCCAAGGGTCCAAAGGACCCAATAATTAGGTACTCGGTTTTAGGATAGTAGTTGTGTGGATTAGGATTTGGGAGACTATGCGATTATTAGCTACTTGGACCCTTGGGGCTAACGTACCAGCAAAAGCTTAAGACTCCACGTAGCCCGCGGTAGGTATGATTTATAGACTCAAGCCCCCCAAGTAGGGACCATCCTGCCCACTCGGAGTCTCAGGGAACGGCTTTGAGCAGCAATTTCACGGCACAACTAGCAAGTAGTAATGTCATCTTTGCTTCGACCCAAAACCCAAACCCTTAAACCTAAACCCTAAACCTGACACCCGAAAAGACCGACATCTTAGCTACAGCCGTCAGGAAACAAAGCAAGCCAAAAGTTCCTGCAGCGTCTCCTTAGGGTTTTATTTTTGTTTATTTTTGTTCATATAGAGAATATTGAAGATTATATTTTTATTATGGTTCTAAGCGGGGTATAGAAAAGCCCTAGATCCATCCCGAAACCCTAGAGCCCAGAGGGCCTGAATGCTGTGAAACCCTAAACCAAGCCCTAATCCAGAAGCTAACCCAGCAGTCGAATCAGTGCATGGACAGGTTTGAATGTTAGCGTCAGATTTAAAGGTTTTCATGGGCCTCTAGCGGATGTATTTGTTCTTTTTCTGGGTGTGAGGTGTGGTTTTTGTTGGCTCTGTCAAGGTTTTTAGAGTGTTTAGGAGTTAGGGTTCTATCATCTTGCTGTCTTAGACTGCTGCTTACGAGACTACCTTGAGAGGAACTGTCGTCTGGAGCAGGCGTTAAATTCAGTGGGGACAACGAACGATAAAAAGGGCTTGGAGGGGTTAGGCGACAGTAAACTACGGTAAACTACAGAAAGTGGGAACATCATTAGCCTCATACCCTTAAGGAAAAGCAGCGAGGGTAGCAGCATTGATCATTCTTGTTCCATGCTCCAACTTTTGCCAACATTGGTCTGGAGTTTAGGGTTCATGCCTTAGAAGCTGCCCCCACCCTGTAATAGTGACTATAAGGATTAAATTAGGGCCCGGGCCCTATTATATTCCTATTATACCACTATTACAGGGTGGGGGCCCCTTCTAGTTCATGCCCGTCTCATGTATGCAGGCTCCAAAACCCTACACCCTCCTTCGCTTGAGCCTAAACCTCTGGCAGCCCTTACCCTGCCGGTTCATGTACCCACATGGGTGGTTGTCAAAATTAGGGTCCCTTTTTGGTTCACTATTATAATACGACACCTATTATTTAGGGTATCCCAAAAGGGACCCTAATTTTGACAACCGCCTGCATGATATATACTTTGCCTCTAGAGTACCTCCCTAGGAAGGACACGTCTACATAGGTTCATGGACTCTATAAAACCTCATGCTGCACTCAGGAAGTTATTGACCCTACCACAAGATATGGAGCCTCCTATCATTCAATCATACAAAGGTCATGGACAACAAACCCTCCAAACCTAATTAGCATCATTGTGATGCAAGGCCCTAAGGCAACCGTTCAGCAATGTTCGAAAGGGTACATGGACCCTGAAGGTTACTAAGAGGGTCCATATACCCTAGTACTGTGGAATCGGGTCACCCGAAACCATGATGATAATGGTCCTTTGGGGCCTTAAATCCATACTGCAGTAGTATCTGTGAACCATCTCCGCTATAGAACCCTAAGCCTTCAACCCTTAAACCTTAACTCCTAAACCCTAAACCCTAAGCCCCCTTTGGAATTGAGCACCCGCCGACTATGGCCTCAACACCTCCGGGACAAATCTAAACCCCTAAGCCCTACCTGTAGCCGAAAAGACCTACCTTTTTTCAGGAACTATACATAGAACCCATAATAATGAACCCTAAAAAGTTAGGCCCTTTGGGCAACCGGTAAACCCTCGACCCCTAAACCCTAAAAACCAACGAAATCCTGAAGAAACCCCCCTAGATGTTCCTTTGGGCTACAAGGGAACCCTGGACCCCTAAAGGGAACTCCAGAAAGTTGGAATATGGATTAACGGTAGGATCCCCTATAATTCACCTTAAAGGGGTTACGATAATGATATTCCAACTTTCTGGCTTCTACTGTAAACCCTAAAACCAACGAAATCATGCAGAAACCCCCGAAGATGCTCCGGGCCCCTTAGGTCAGAACCTGGCCGTGAAGGAAGATCCGGAAGGCGGTTCCTTGTTTTTTGTTGTTTTTCCCTTATAAACTTAGGGATACTTAAAAATTATTGTCAATTTTTGGTTACTATAATCTCTAAGAAACGGCTCAAAACATAATGTTTGCTAGGGTTCTAAGTTTAGTATAGTTAAGTTCGTGTAAGGGTTCCTTGCAGAAGTTCCTTATAGTTGGGTTACGAGTTCCTGACAGGATCTGAACCGTGTTTTGCGAGATTCGCATAAGGTTTCATAGGGCTCACGTACCTGAGTTGTGTAGTAGGGTCAGGGTATATACTAACACCGTACTTGGAGCCATAGAGATTTGTAAGCAAAGAAGTCTAGGGTGGATTCGCAGTTCAAGGGTTTGGAGATTCCGAGCGAAAGCTTGTACCTAGACTCAGACCCCCAAAAGTAGGTAAAATCATGGCCCAAAGCCTATAAGAGGCTGTTATTCTACATACTTTTGGGGTACGGTTTAGGGTTTAGGGTTAAACCCTAAACCCTAAACCCTGTGGTTTTCTGTGCTTCATGGTGTTGTGCTTCAGGGGTTAGGCCCTCAGGCTGCAGCTTACGTCTTTAGCGCTTAAGGGTCTAGGGGTTGGTGGTTTAGGGCCTCCCTTAACCAAAAATAACCTCAATTTAAGGACTTAAATAAAGAAGTCATATTAGGGAACCCTAAAAAGGTAGTTTATTTGGGGTCCAGGTCGGGTCTAGCTCAGGATTCCTTGAGCGATGTTGATAATTTGGTGCTCGTGCTTCGGATACGCCACGTCTTACCTATAGTCTCCATTGTAGTTCCTTTTCGGGGTTACCTTTTTGGATCCTAATTGTATATTTGGTTAAACCTGAAAAAGGAACTACAATGGAGACTATAGGTAGAGGACAATGCGGTTATCCAGGCAACGAAGTACAACTTGCCAGTCCAGAAGTAGAGAAGCTCGAAAGATTGAACAGCTACCCTAGGGTTTAGGGTTTAGGGTTCTCATACCCTTAAGGGAGCATGTGGCTTCCCGACACGAATCATCCGAAATACATGTTGCAACTATCTGAGGTTCACCATACATGTTCCACTACGACGGTTAAGAGCTGGGTTGAGCGAAGAACCGGAATGCTCATGGCTGCGGACATATTTCCGCAATTTCCAATGCCCAACATTTTAAACTTTTGGGGCCCTTCATAGTCTGATAGTCTTCTGCGAGTTTAAGCTTGTGTTTCTGCGGCTTATTGGGGAAGTACGTGGCTGCATAGTCTTGCATGCCATGAAAACAATCGTCTCTAATGCTGTTGTCAGCAATTGCTTTTCTGAGCATCACTACTGTTAACACGACGACGGCGACAGCTGCTGCTACCACGGCGACTGGTATTATCACTGGTAGCAGCATTTGTTGTAGCGTTAGCAGCACTAGCAGCAGCAGTAGCGGCAGTAGGGGTGGTCCCGGTCGTCGTCGCCTAAAGTGTCGTGGTGGTACTCTTCCTGTCATGTCTGCGTAGCCCTCATCCGGGTCTGTGCCTGTCACGACTCCGAGTGTTCCTGGGAGGTCGAGGGTTCTACGCCGACGGATTGAAAGAGAAAATCGTGTCCTCTGCAGACGAAGTGGGAGCCCTGAGCGGCTCTTGGGTGGGAGTTTCGGGAATTAGGGTACCTATTTTCGGGTCCCCATAACAAGGATCCTACTATTTATGGTGCTATTGATCTTAGGGTCCCCTAATTTCGGAAACTCCCGACCAGCTTACTTTTTCAAGAGTTATACAAGGGAATCATGCTAAGGAAACCTAAACAGGTAGCTCTTGGGGTCCAGGTAGGTCTTAATTAGGCAGGTACCGCAACGATAACTAGCATCTAAAGTTCTAAAACCTACAACCTGACACAGGCATCGTGGGAACACTTCTCATGCTTGAAATCGTAGCTTGGTTAGTCTGCGCGAACACCTTAAACCCGAACGTAGAGCCCTGGTTCCCTCAACCCAAACCCTGAGGCTCAAAATGGCCCAAAAGCCTTAAACTATGAGTCCTTAGAGCCTTAGGGAAACCCGAAACCCCCGAAACCTTGAACCCCTACCCTAGGAGCTGAAATGGTGGGTTCACACATAGGCTTAGGTTCATTTCCTCAGGGTCCACGATTTTTGTTGAGACAGAGGCATGTACATGTTCTTTTGTACACATATTCGTATGTGTGTATACATAACATAACATAGTCAGAGATAGAGGGAGGCAGCGTGAGCCCGGCGGTGCTTTGCTGGTCTTCTGGTCGTCTGCTACGCGTGATTCCTGCATATAAACCCTAAACCCTCAACCCCTAAGCCCTAAACCCCAAACCCCCAAACCCTAAACCCTAAAACCCGAAAACCGAACCCCCTAAACCCTAAAACCCTAAACACCTGTGCATATCGTATCGCTGTTTCAGGGCTGCAGTCTCATGGATCCTTTGCTGTCGGATCTCATGTGCACACCCAAATTTGCGAGCTACATGGGAGTTTCCGAAAGGGGTACCTTGTTTTGGGGTCCTTATAATAAGGATCCTACTATATATGGTACTATATTAGGGTCCCCTATTTTCGGAAACTCCCACATACTAAGTTCTTGTTGAGGAAGTTGGTTTAAGCTACCATAATAGGGATGATCTAGAGTAAGTAATGAGGTTTCTTTTTTTTATGGCAACACAAATAAATTAGATCCATTGATAAGAACCCAGCACAGTACAAAGGGGCTTCCGTGCAGCAGCTGTTCTTACATGTCCCATAGGTCCCATATAGGTCACTTAGGATCTTCTCTGTGCGTGTGTTCCTATAGAACCCTTGTGGAAATGTTTCAGGCAACCCTGTTCAATTCGGAAGGCCACGGTATCAATTTAGGCATCTTCCCAGAGACTCCAATATCCCTTAATTAAGGAATGCACCTTAAATCATATTAGGGATCCTACTATAATTTCAGCTATACTTCTTAATTAAGGGAGAATAGAGTCTCTGGGTTTTGAGACTTTGGACCTCTGGTCTCAAGGTCCTTGCGATCTTCACAGAGGCCGAGAAGAGGCGGCGCGTGGCCCATACTCGATACAACGAGGCAGGGTGCCCCCCCTAAAACCTGAACCCCAGACCCTAAACGGCATAGACCCTGAACCCTAAACCTCATGCACTCTGCAGATCGAAAAGGAGCCCTTAAGAACAAAAACTAAACCTCAGAGTTAAATCTGGGGGGGTAGGGCCTGGGGTTCATTAAACCTTATAAGACCCCCAAACCTAGGCCGTGAACCTTACTAGGACTTGCACAACTATCCTTCCGTGGAGCCCTTAGGGTGAGCTCCAAATCCTAAACGCGAAACAGGGTTACCCAGAGGCCCCATAGTAGTTCCTTTTTGGGATGACCTCATAGAATTCTATAGATGAACCCCCAAACAGGAACTACCATGGAGCCTTAGGTTAAAGCCTAAACCCCTAAACCCTGAGCCCTACATCCCAAACCCGAACCTGCTGTGTAATTCAGATCAGCCCGGGGCTTCGGTGTGTAATACAGGGGTTCCACAGGCCCAGAGAGCCCAATACCCTCAATTAAGGAATATGGCTTAAATTATATATAGAGGGCTTCATATTATGATTTAAGCTATATTCCTTAATTAAGGGTATTGGGCTCTCTGGGGGGCTTCGGGTTTAGGGTTGAGGTTTTAGAGTTTAGCGGGTTTACGGTTTCGGTTTCAAAGGGGCTTGCGCAGGGGTTGTAGTTATGAGGGATTCAGCTTGCAGAGTTTGCGGGCTAGTCTAGTCTTTGAGGCATACTACAGGTGGTCCTTATAGAACCACACCACAACATACTGCAAGACCCTATATTGCGCCAACTCCAGGAAGCATAGAAGTTGCAAAGTGTGAGTAGTCGCACGCCATTGATTGCAAAGTACATGCAGCCACTTCCCAGGCTCCCGGGTTCGATCATTCAAGTCCACGTCTTATCGGGTTTTCAGGATTTAGGGTTGCGATGTTTGGTGTTTCTTCACGCCCTGAGCCCTAACAACCAAAACCCGAACTCCTCAAGCCCTGAATCCTACAAGGATTCGCGGAGCTCTTATAGGAAAACTGACATGGGTGGTTGTCAAAATTAGACTTAATATTTAGGGAACCTACAAAAGAGCCATGATGTTGACAACCACCCACATAGTAACTCGTATGGAACACTTTGGAGGCCCGGCCCAAACCCTCAACTGCCCCCCCAACCCTAAGCCCTAAAACCCTAAAAGCCTAAACCCTAGACCCGTAAACCCTAAACCTCAAGGGCCCCAAACCCGAGCATAAAGCTGGAATTTAAATCCCCCAACCCTAGGAGAGCCCTCGCCTTGAGGTTTCTTCTCGGTCTCACACGCTGCTCACACTTTGCGTGGAGTGCTCCATGCCTTTGGAGGCTGCGTCCAACGAGTTAGCAATCCCAAAGGCTCCATGCACCCTTATAGTAGATAATTAAGCCTTAACGGGGTCCCTATATGGGTACTTTAAGGCCTGTGTATATACTATATGACTATATGGGTACACGGAGCCTTAGGGAATAATGCACCCTTCCTTAGAGTATTTTCTTCATGTGTACCCAACTCCAACAAGTCGAGGACTTGCATTGCACCTAAACACAGGCCGGAGTCGGAGTTTGTATGTATGAATGTATGTCATGCATTATATGTGTGTTTGTTTGTATGCATGCATGCACATCCGTCTGTCTGTCCTTATGTAGGTATGTAGGCACCCAGGTATGTAGGTTTGTAGGTTGGTATGTACGTATGCATGTATGTGTGTGTGTATGTATGTATGTATGTATGTATGTATGTATGTATGTATGTATGTATGTATGTATGTATGTATGTATTTTTGTATGTATGCATGTAACATAGGTAGGTAGCTCGGTAGGTAGGTAGCTAGTCAGGTAAGTATGTATGTGTGTATGCGTGTATGTATGTGTATGCATGCATGGATGCATGTACGTACGTATGCATGCATGTATGTATGTCTGCATGCATGCATGTGTACAGTTGTATGTGTATATATTATGTATATATTTAACCTCTATATATATATATATATATTTATTTATGTGGTTTTTATGTATATATTTGTTTGTTTACCCACACATTATGTCGGCAGCTGGACCCACTCTGAGCTGTTCCCTTAGCCGCTTTGTGCTTTGAGGTTTCGGGTTGAGGATGAAGCCTGAGTCCTAAGCTGCATCCGTAAAACTCTGAGCCTTAAGCCCAAAGCTGGTTGTCAAAATTCGGGTCCCTTTTTGGGGTACTCTAAATATTAGGTGCCGTACTACATTAGGGACCCAAAAAGGGACCATAATTCTGACAACCACCCAAAAGAATCTCGAAAAAGCGGTTTCGTAGGGTTCAGGTGAGCTCCTGCATCCGAATGACGAACTTTCATCGCGGCCGCCAGGCGGATGCCCCCCTGGGCGAAGACAACGAGCCAGCCCAGGTGCGCGCTCCACGCCACCCAACGAACGTTGAACCCAGAGACTCCAATACCCCTTAATTAGGGAATATTCCTTAAATCATATTAGGGATCTTACTATAGTTTAAGGTATATTCCTTAATATGGGATATTGGAGTCTCTGGGAAATGTGCTGTCCCACTGTAGCTTGTTTTTTGTTTTTGGGATGGCGCTATACAGTGCTTATCGGGTTTTGTGATTGTTTTGGCATCTTGAGTAACGTGATTAGCCGAATAGCCCCCAGTGTCATGCTTCGGGGGTCTTTATGCGTTGTCTCTGTGTTGAAACGCCCAATCAATAAGGACTCCTCTACTGATGTACAGCCATTCTTCTTCAGGTATACGTATAGTCTTTCCTCAATCACGGTTTGGAAGCTGTAGCAAGCAGGCCTGGTAGACAACGCCATTAACAATAACAATAAGGGTACTAATCAGCCCGGTACTGCGAGCTTATGTCAGTGTTCGCCGAGTTCAGGTTTTTACGCTTCGGGAACCTGACCGCGAAATGCTAAATCCCAAACTCCCAAAAAAGCCAAGCCTGCCACACCCTGATTTCCCCAAACCCCTGAATCATGGGCCCAAGTTTCAACCAAGAGCTCCACAATCTCATTTCAGGGAATAATGAGTCATCCCTTGCTGCAGGAACTCAGCAGATGACCCAGGAGTGGCGACTCCGAGCCACGCAGTAGAAGCTCTGAACTAAACCAATCTTGCATTGCCTTTGCCCTAAATCCCTAAATCGCAACTCACTCGAAATCTTGAGCTTCAACCACCGGAGTCTAGAGACTACAAACTACAATAATGATAAGTAGTAATACTAATTAAAGCTACAAAGTCATGAGCCCAGAAACGAAGACGGTACCCTCCCAAGCCAACAAAATCACCAGAATTCTCACACCTATCAAGAAGTAAAGCAAGCAACAAACAAGCTTAACAAGCCCAAAGGCTCCATGTACCTTTACAGTAGATACTTAAGCCTTACAGGGTCCCTATATGGGTACTTTAAGGCCTAAGTATATACTATATGGGTACATGGAGCCTCAGGGAAGAGACTCCGGGACTCCGGGACACCCAAAGCCCGAAACCCGAGCCAGGCTCCTCCTGGTATAGGAAATCCCGCTGATCTGCAGCTGGAAAATGGCCCACCAAAAAAAAATAATGGCACAAAACCCTAAACCCTAAACCCTAACAAAAAAAACGGGACAGGTGACCCGCATCGGCCGCTTGGTTATCGTTGACCTGGCCGGGAACGAACGCTTGGAGGACTGGAAGTTGGGGCGGTGGGTGGCTTTTGTACGGATGGTTGAACGGTTTAGGATTCAAGGGTTTAGGGTTCAAGGGTTTAGGGTTCAAGGGTTTAGGGTTCAAGGGTTTAGGGTTTGAGGGTTCAGAGTTTAAAGGTTTCGGGTTTATATATTGGGTTGAAGGGCTTTTTTGAAGATATCGACAACTTTGTTGAGGGTTTCGTAGTGGCGTTGACGGAGAGGTCCTCCTCTTGAGGACCCGACAAACCAGGATCGACGCATTATATGAGCATTGATTCCCCTAAGGCTCCATGTACCCAAATAGTAGGTACTTAGGCCTTAAAGGGGTCCCTATATATGTACTTTAAGGCCTAAGTAGCTACTATATGGGTGCATGGAGCCTTTGGGGAGGGAGGGAGTGGCGATGCCCCAGGCTTGGGAAAAGTCCCTCCGCCCCAGGCCTATCCCGAAATCGCTGCGAATCTCAGCTCTGAAGCCTATGTTCAATGTGTGTCATTCGTTGTGTGTGTGTGTTTAATGTTTTTGAGGTGGGGAAGGGGGTCCAGATGATAAGAGGGGTGTTTCCGCTCGTGGTGAAATGTAGAGGTCTGAATACTGAGTATTTGTAGCCACTGATTCCCACGGTTCCTGCGTAGTGAATCCTGCGTTATGCGCCTCAACTATGTTGTACTTGTTGAGGCAGAAGGTAGCAGTATCGGAAGTCTTGAAACTGTGTGTTCATACTTATCTGAGTCGGTTCCCACTCGCTGTTGATTGTCCTACTTCGTTTATCTACTCGTGTTGTCATATTCATAATTCCGATCTGCCTAAACAGTGCTTGTCAAACGGAGCTGCGTGAAGCGCCGACCTAACGCTGCCTGAACCGCTCCAGGTTTAGGGTTTCGGGCTTTCTTAAACTCCGAACCCCCAAACTTCTTTAGACTCCGATACACGCACTCGCTTGGAGGTTCATGGGTAGTTATAAGTAGGGTTACAAGTAGGATAACAATACTTATACCCCATATCAGTGGACTTATAAGCCCCACTTAAAACTACCCATGAACCTCAATCAGCCCCAAGCTGAAATAGACCTTCAATTGGGGAGGGGGGGAATGTATCACGAAGCCTGTTAGCAAGTCTAAGGCTTAGGAGCCTAAATGCTTAGCATAAACAAGGTGTCATGTCTGTGTGCCTGTATCCATTCAAATACACATAACATACATACATACATGCATACATGCATGCATTGCGTACATCCTTACATACATACATACATCCAGACATGTGTGGATGCATACATACAAGCATGCATGCATGCATACATACATTGCATACACACATACATGTTGCATTGATGCACAGACACCGCCTTTGTGAAAATTACTATTCAACGGCACTGCGCGGATGATCTGCTAGCGTCTAAGTCCAAAACACCAGCGTTAATGTATGCTTCTAGGAGTACCAGTAGCCCGAAAGAAGCCTTTGAACGTAACGCAATGAGGAGCCCCGATTCTACAAGATTCGCTGCAACAAGGGAGGGGGATCTATAAGCGGTCCTTTAAAGGGATCTAGAAAGGGTGATCTACAAGGGGTCCTTTAAAGGCATCTATAGGGTTTAGGGGTTCCGGGCTTAGGGCAGGATGCTGAAGTGTTTTTAGCAGGCCGGCACTGAGTACGTTGCGGAGTCCAGCAGCATCAACAAGTCCTTGTTCTTCTTGGGCAAGGCCTTGGGTTTAGGGTTTAGGGTTCAGGGTTTGCTCGACCCCAAAGAACCTCCTTTTTAGGGCTCCCTAATATGATTTCTGTGTATCAGTCCATGAGAAGGTAGGTTATTTGGGGTTAAGGTAGGGTTTGCTTTGTTGAGGGAGGGGGGATATAGGAAATATGGAGGTCAAACATCCGTATACCACCGACAGTCACTTACATGGGACGCAGATCTGAAGTCTGTAGCCTCCGCAACGCCACGCGGTTTAGGGGTTAGGGTTGTAGGCTTAGAGTTTATGGTCAACGAACACAGAATGGACAAGGGACCCCAAGACATACAAGCTGCCTACCCTAAGGCTCCATGTGCCCATGTAGTACAGTAGAAGCCAGAAAGTTGGAATATCATTATCGTAATCCCTTTAAGGTACATTATAGGGGATCCTGCTATTAATCCATACTCCAACCTTCTGGAGTTCCCTTTGTGTACGTGAGCTAGCCGAGGCCCGGCCTTTAAAGGGGTTCTTACATTGGTGCATGCAGGTCTGTGTCTAGGATGCCCAGTAGTACCCTTATTACCTTTTTGTAGTCCTAGGTTCCTTATAAAGATACCCAATACCAAAAAGAGAGCCCTTTTTATTCTTAGGTTACTGGGTATCCTAGGTGTGTAGACGAATCCCTTCCCCCTTCTATTAACGTCCCTTCACTAATGAAAACACACACATTGCGGCGAATCCTCCTGAATTCAGCCCTGGTCTTTTATAAAACCTGTTCTGATTTCGGGGGGAGGGTTTCGAGGCTCCAAATACCCTCAGAGCACAGAAAGAGCGAGAGCAACAGCAAGAGCAAATCAAACCACATTCCGAGTTTCTATCGGGGGAGGATCGGGCCCCCCCTCGTTTAATGTTACTTAGGGGCACTTAGAAATAATTTTTAATCTTTGGTTATTATAATCCCTAAGAAACAGCTAAAATTTTAATTTTTGCTAGGGTTCTAAGTTCAGGATAGGTTAGGGGGAAGGGATTACATACGGCCTTAGGGCTAGTCGTATCCTGACTGTACGGACTCAATGTAATTTACCCCTGGGGTCAAAACCCCTAAGGTGCCGAGTATGAGAGCAATACCTACCTCATGCTCCAACGTCTATATAGACAGCTGTGCAAGTAAACCCCTGAACCGCCCTTGAACTTATACTTAGTAGCTGAGTGGATACATTTTGCACCTTTTGGGATAAGATTACCCACCATAACACTAAAAGTGTACACGTTTGGGGCTTATGAACTCAGCAACTAAGTATAAGCACTACTGCTGATGGACAAAATCCTGCATTACTTTAAGGACCCGAAACTATGGGAATTATTGTATATTGGCTATAATGGGTAATGCGTCCATCAACAGTACGCAGCCAAAGCGTAAACCCGGTGGAGCCCAAGAGTTGAGCAGGAGAGGCTCAGAGAGTGTCGACGGTTTCTCAAAAGGGGAAAAGGAGGGACCCTTTAAAGGAATCCATAGGGATTCTATAAGGGTATGTAGGGTTTAGAGTTTAGGGGTTTAGGGGGGTTAGGGGAAAAGGACGGACCCTTTAAAGGAATCCATAGGGATTCTATAAGGGTATGTAGGGTTTAGAGTTTAGGGGTTTAGGGGGGTTAGGGGAAAAGGAGGGACCCTTAATGGGGACCCCTACCCTATAATGGGGATATAATGGCTATATTAAGGATATATACCTAGGGGTCCTTATTAAGGGTCCCTCCTTCTACCCTTGGAGTTTCGGGTGTGGTAGTGGTGGCCTTACCCACAGACT
The DNA here is from genome assembly GCA_905221615.1 of Symbiodinium sp. CCMP2592. NCBI lineage: Eukaryota > Dinophyceae > Suessiales > Symbiodiniaceae > Symbiodinium > Symbiodinium sp. CCMP2592. The sequence goes on from CAJNDT010004112.1 coordinate 935,715, forward strand.
CTCTCGTGTAGAACCCTAAGTAGCGTGATCCTTATTATAAGGACCGGTAAGGTACCTTCGTTTTCAGAGAGGCACATATACTTTGGGCCAAAAGGTGTAGCGTACGGTCACGTGGGACCGTTTGGATCAGAGATGCGGATGCAGAGATTCCTTAAGGGTAAGACGACCAGATCCCACAAGGGGGGGTTACTACTTCATGAATCTGTTTCTGTACATGTGACCTGATGCCACCCCCCTCAACACACAGACACGCAGGTTTCTCTGCTTCTACCACCCTAGTGGTAAAAGTCAGCACTAGATGAGACCTGTGTAAGGCCAAAGCAAACAAAGTGTACATGTGGGTGGTTGTCAAAGATATGGTCCCTTGTTGGGTCCCTTACATAACACGGCACCTAATATTTCGGGTACCCAAAAAGGAGCATAATTTTGACAATCACCCATGTAGACGCTTGTACCGGACTACTAGACCCGACTTGCTTGCAAAGGCTCCCAGCAGCCCAAGAATCCGCTGTTGTAAAGGTCTGTCCTTGGGCTCTAAAGGATACGTTCTGAGACCCCGAACTCTGAAATGCCGAAGTCTAGAATCCCAAACTCCGCGTTCTCAAGCCTCAGGCAGGGGATGCTCTTAGTTTTCGGTTCCCCCAAACTCCTAGTCTAAGGTTTTCGGGCCCTCATACTTGGGATCAAGAGTCAAACCCTAAACCCTATAAGCCCTACCTTAACCCTGAATAACCTACCTTTCCAGGGCTCCTTATTACAGTTTCTTTATATAAGTCCTTAAAAATGTAGGTTCTTCGGGGTTAAGGTAATAGCTGCAGGTCATCGAGAAGCTGGCAGCGCGGGCCTGCAGAGGCATGGCGCAGGCCGGGCCATGCTCAGGTGTTGAGCATTGCCTGGACCAAAAGTATGTGCGTGGTTGTCAAAAATATGGTCCCTTTTTGGAGCCTGAATATTATGTGCCCTATTATATTAAGGACCCAAACAGGGACCCTAATTTTGACAACCACCCTGTAGAAAACGGCAATTGATAGGTTTTGGGCCATTGGTTTACATACTTGTTTGGGGGTTTAGGTGGTCTTGAACTGTACATAGTGACGCTATCGTGTTTTGGGTTCTTTTTCTTCATACCGGTCTCTACAAGGTCCTCCATAAGGGCTACTGAAAGCAACTGTACGAAGTGCCCCGTACATCCTCTTGGCCTCTTGTGGACTTTCGCTACATTAATATAAGCCAGCCTGGCAGACTTGCCCTGAACCCCAACAGAAAGAAGACTAACCTCTTAGGGGGCTCAAGTACCTAAGAACCATGTACTCTCCAAAGTACTAACCTACATAACTAGTATCCTTAAAACCGAAGGCCTAGCTGTTGGGTCCTTATTCTGTTCTGTTCTATGCTGTTTTACTATATCACACCATAGCATATTATGATGTGCTAAACTATCAAGAACTATATCATGTCATATTTTGTTATGCCACAGTGTTATTTCTGTTGAGAGCCCCAAGGTGGGTCGTTGACGACCCTTTCCGTATCATGCGATGATAGAGCACAGGCAGATCAGATTGCCCAATGCCGTGCGTCAGATAAGAAGACTTGTGGGCTTGGGGTTAAGGGGTTTGAGTTTAGGGTTTAGGCTTTTATATATGGCCCTGAATTCCAAACCTTAAACCCTACACCTTGAGGTTATTCAAGAATCAAGCAAACCTTGAAAGGCCTCAGAGGATGGCGACCACGTCCCTTTTCGAGATTCCAAGTCCGGACCTCGTTCATGCTGGGTGCTTTCGGCGTGTACTTAGGGCTTTGGGATTCTAGGGCTTCAATGCTTTCTTGTTTAGGGCTTTAGGCCTGTAAGGCATCCGTCGGGCTTCTTGGCTTAGTGATAAGCTTAACCGTTTCGGTGGTTTTGCAGGCATTGGGGTTTAGGGTCCAGGTATGTGTACATGGAGACCATTATCGTGGACAGCCTGGGATTTTTATGCTTCGGCTTCAGGTGGGTACATACACCTTAAACCCTGAATCATCCTTTGAACCATCCTTTAAACCCTAAATATCTCTAAACTCTAAACCCCAAACCCTCAACATCCCTAAACATCCCTAAACCCTAAACCCATAGCACAACCACCCAAACCGTAGTTCCCGAGCCTTAGCCTGAACTTGACAACCTGTTGAGTTCCAGGAGTGTTTTTTTGGGGGCTCGGAGTTGAGGCCTTTACAGGGTTCCTTATGATGGCGGTTTAGGGTTTAGGGTTTAGGTTTCTTTGTATACATCCTGAAGAAGGTAGATTGTTCAGGGTCGTAGGGTTTGCTGTGAGGTTTTGATGCACTTGGGACGATGGCGGAGGGCCATCTCACCAATTCACCCGGCGGCCAAACAGCCCAATGCTGTTCTTTCCAGAGTTAAGGCCCGACGTTGGCCCTAAACACTATCCTAAACGCTTACGAGAACCTTGCAAGATTCCGCTTAAGAGTGAGGTCGTCAACCCCAAACCCTGAACGCCAAACCACAAACCCCGCCCTGAGCTACAAACCCTGAACCCCTAAACGCTTCACCAAAAACCTCAAACTAAACCCTAGATACCCTAAACCCCAAACCCTCCCCAAACCTGGAGCATTTGTGGCGCAAGTGAGGTTGACTCGCTTGCTGTCGGTTCATCTCGGCGGCAACTCCCGCACCGGCCTTTTAGCCTCGCCCCTACGGTGCTGAACATGACAGCGGGGCTTCCAAGATTCTATGCTGTTTTGTATGGAGTTTCCGTACTGATCTATAGGGAGTTTCTATACTGTTCTGTAAGGTGTTTCTGTATTGCTTTATAGGGAGCTTCTTCTATAATGGGTATGCGTCGATGAGGGCGCTCGCAAGAGATGTGTTCTGGATGGTATACCAAAGAGCAAGTGTGTCAACCGTGCTGCAACCACTACTACTACTACTACTACTACTACTACTACTACTACTACTACTACTACTACTACTACTACCACTACTACTATCACTACCACTACCACTACCACTACCACTACAACTACAACCACAACAACAACAACAGCAACTACTACTACTACTACTACTACTACTACTACTACTACTACTACTACTACTACCACTACTACCACTACTACCACTACTACCACTACTACCACTACTACTACTACCACTACAACTACCACTACCACTACCACTACAACCACAACAACAACAACAGCAACTACTACTACTACTACTACTACTACTACTACTACTACTACTACTACTACTACTACTACTACTACTCCTGCTGCTGCTGCTGCTGCTGCTGCTGCTGCTGCGACTGCTACTGCTACTGCTACTGCTACTGCTACTCCTACTACTACTACTACTACTACTACTACTACTCCTGCTGCTGCTGCTGCTACCACCACTACTACTACTACTAGTACTACTAGTACTACTACTACTACTACTACTACTACTCCTGCTGCTGCTGCTGCTGCTACCACCACTACTACTACTACTAGTACTACTACTACTACTACTACTACTACTACTACTACTACTACTACTACTACTACTACTACTACTACTACTAAGTACTACTACTACTACTACTACTACTACTACTACTACTACTACTACTACTACTACTACTACTACTACTACTACTACTACTACTACTACTAGTACTACTACTACTACTACTACTACTACTACTACTACTACTACTACTACTACTACTACTACTACTAGTACTACTGCGGCTCATTATGCTACTGTCTCTGCAACTGAGACTGAGTTCAAGTCGGTTAAGGATGTCGAGCAGGTCCTTCGCCCGTTCTGAGAAGGTATTCACCGGGAGTCCATGGTTAGTGTACTCTACCTAGACCAGGACCCCGCAAGGGCCCTTTAAGAGAGTCCTTATGGCCCTTACTGGTGGGTATTTTATAGCAGAGGGTACTAAGGGGGGTCTAGGTAGTCTGTAGTGTCCATTTTAGCGGCCATTTGGTTAGCCAACTTGTTGGTTAGGGTCCCATACTATAAATCCTGGTTAACTTAAAACTATAGAACTACAACAGAGAATATATAAGTAAAGCCGAAGCCGTACCTGAGGTCACTTTGACCCCAGCAGCAGATGCTGTTGAGCAAAGCCTCACGACGCTGCGTTTTGCGCAGAAAGCTCCTCGGACTCTGTCCTTACATTCAGTCTGTCTGGTTGCAGGACAACTAAGTCACACATTCGACTCGACATCCCTATCCGCAAGCTGTCTCATGGTGGGCGCAACCTCGAAACCGTGCCCGAACCGCCGCAGATTCAAAGTACCAGTACGCAGATATATATGCAAGTAAGGCCGATTACTTCAGTCCAGGGTCGGCGACCACTGTAATAATTCGCGAATATGAAAATGAGGCCCGGAACCCTTAGACCGCGAACGCTTAAACCCCTGAAGACCACGTGCGAACAAGTACGGTTCTCTTTGAGCCAGATCACTGTGCTTCAAGCTGGGCTTCAGGAGGATTTTCCTGGAGCCAACGCGCTGAGGCATCACAGGTGCGCTGTGTCGCCAAGCCGGTCCTGATCAGTAAGGCACGCCAGACTAGCGGACCGAATATGGGATTCTCCGAAAATTGGGGTACCCTATTTTGGGGGTCCTTATAATAAGGATCCTACTGTATAGGGTACTATGTTTTGGGGTCCCCTATTCTCGGAAACTCCCATATCTCGATGTTTTCAATAGGGCTCCTTCTTAGGCTTCCTTTTAGGGCTCCTTTGTTCCTTTAAGTAAGGTTCTATAAGTTTTTGGGGTATAAGGGTCCATGGACCCAAATAGTATATACTCTGGCCTTGTGGAATTCCCTATACAGATACGTCATTGGGCCCCAAGTACATCATACTATTTCCCAAAGGGTCCAAAGGACCCAATAATCAGGTACTCGGGTTTGGGGTAGTAGTTGTGTAAGTTGCTGTTTTTGAGGGTGTATAATAATTGGGTGCTTGGACCCTTAGGGTTGGTTCGCAGGGACCCAAAGTGCATGATTTCAAGCTTTAGCATCCAATGGTATAGGGTTTTGAAGCTGAATCTTAACATTATCATCGCTAATTTATCTAATATGTTGGGGTCAAAGGGCCAGGGTTTCTTAATCAGGTTCCTACAATGTAGGAACCTGATTAACAAACCCTGGCCCTTTGACCCCAATGTGTTGGGATCCTTACTAAGAACCCTACTAGGGAGCCAAGGTTTCTTAATCAGGTTCCTACATTAGCATTGCTACTGCTATGGTTTTCACGTCTTGCTAGCCTTCGGAGTGGTCACCAGCTGACTTGACTAGCTTCATCAGTCTAACTGAAGTTCCCATGCCTGGAGGTAATTAGATGAATAACCGCTTTGTGCTTCCCGAGATTGAAAAAAACACTCCCAAATGCTCGCAGGAAGCCATGAAGCAAAAGACCTCAACCAACAGACGACAACAAACTACCCGCCTAGATCACACCCCGTCCAAAAAAGCAACAACCAACGAATACAATACACTCGTGGTCACCCGGTTAATGGAATAACTGTACTTTTGTGATGTTAGTGGGAGCACGTCGGTGTCGGTCGTATTGGTAGAGGTCATCGTTCTTGTCTTGCTTGTTAATAAAAGTCGACAGCTTAGGGGTTGCAGATTGGGGGGGTGACGAATTGTGTATTGAAAAACTCTGCCTACTGCTGCTGTTACTCTCTTAGTTCTCCTGCTGGCTGCTCGTGCTAACTCTAACAACTACTACGACAGACTTCCTGCAAGTCCTATGACTCTTAGACATGTCCACAGGAGCAGTCACTGATCGTCAAGCAAAGAGAGATCATCGCACAGCTCCACAACCAGGCTCCTTGCCGAGTGTGGTATTGGTGATGATATAAATCCTGCCTTACCCATAATAAGGAATATATCATAGCTCCCATAATCTGGTCCTTAAGGTAATGCAGGATAGTTTTCATCAGCAGTAGGATGGGGTTATTCTTTTTTCCATCGCTTGAACGGTTTTATGCTTGTTGAAATCCAACGGTCTCAGCCTCAAATCCAAAACTTAAGCCCGCCGTCCACTCACAATGCTACAGCCGTCGTGGGGCCTGATCTCCGCCCTTCCCCTCCCCCTCTCCCTTCAACAGCTAGAAAGCCGCAAACCCTAAACCCTTGAACCCTGAACCCTCAAAAACCCTCTACTTGGAGGTTCATGGGTATGTATAAATGGGGCTATAAGTCCCCTAATAGGGGTATATAGCCATAGTTACCCTAATTATAGCCCCACTTATAATTGCCCATGAACCTCCAAGTAAACTCTAAGCCCAAAACCCTGAATCCTACCGCCCTGCTTCACAAAATCAAGAAGGAGAAGCATATGTGCCGCCTTGCACCCTACCGAACCCTAAACCCTAAACTTAGGGGTGCTTCGAAATAGTTTTAATTTTTGGTTACTATAATCCCTAAGAAACAGCTAAAATTGTAATTTTTGCCAGGGTTCTAAGTTCGGTATAGTAAACACTATCAGCCCTAAACCCTAAACCCGGAACCCACCGACATTCAGACCAGGTCCGAAGCCTCCAGGAAGAGGCGCATGACATGTAAAGCAAGGCTTACCCTAAGGGTCCGCATGCTCAACTAGTATAGACTTTGGGCGCAATGTACCTTTTTTGGGAGTACTTTATGGCCAAAGTATATACTGTGTAGGCCCTAAACCCCAAACCCTAAACCCTCAACCCTAAACCCTAAACCGTTTAGCTTAAACCGTACGTAGATATACTTTGTAGGCCCTAAACCCTAAACCCTAAACCCTAAACCCTGAACGCTAAACCCTAAACCGTAGGTACATGGACATTCTCAGGCTTGGGTCGCTTCAGCAGGTTTTGGTTATTCAGTTTTAGAGGCTTTCGCAGACTTTGGCAGGCTTCGTTCCCACTGGCTTCGGTTTTGCAGTTTCAGTCTAGGGTTTGAGTTTGTTTGTTGGCTAGGGCCCAGAGTAGGCCCTTATTCCCTTTTTTAGGGTTCAGGTTCCCTTATAAGCCCCTTTAAACCAAAAAGGGCATCCTTTTTATGCCTGGGTTACTCTTGGGTCTAGTTGGCTTTTGGGATTTAGTGCTTGATGCGTAGAGATCAGGGCCCACTAGACTGCAGATTCAGCAATATAGGGGCCTAAATAATTACCTGTACTATTTTGAGGGATTTCTTATTGTAATTATAGTATAATGGGCCCCCAACCCTATTCTAATTATGAAGGCCCCTATATTACTCTCCTAGCTTTCTAGGCTTAGAAGTTTTTGGTGGGTTTTGGAGGTTAGTGGCGCCCCGGCTCATTCAGGGGGGTTTAGGGCTTAGGGGGCAAGGCTGAAGCATGGGTTGCTAGTAAAGCTCAAAGGGTCCAAAGGACCCAATAATCAGGTATTCGGGTTTAGGATAGTAGTTATGCCGGTAGCTGTTTTTGACAGTATATGATAATATTAGGTACTTGGACCCTCAGGGAAGTTTTGAGTTTTGACAAATATGTGCAGTAGGCCTTGGGGTTTAGAGATACAAGGAAGCTGGCGAAATTAGGGTTTGGGTTTGGCGATGTTGAGCTCTAGGCGACCGACTGTACCAGCGCGCCAGCAACAGCCCTAAGAGCCTAAACGTCGCGGTGGCTTGTTGTTGCTTTTTCGAGATCATGGGATTTGTAATTGCGCCAGCTGAAACATCTGGCATACCCTCAAGCCTGATTTTATCACGAAGGCACCAAGTATGGACAGGATGCCTACCTTAGGATCCAAAGTCAACAAATGGGTCGTTGTTGTGTTTCTTCTTTGGTATTCTTTGGTTATGATTTCTGTTGTAGAGATGTCCTTTGGGTTAAGGTGTGTAAGGTGATGGTTCGGTGTGTAGGATAAGGATCCAAATTCGGTCGATTTCCTTGGTGCAGATGTCCTTTGCGTTAAGGTGTGTAAGGTTATGGTTCGGTGTTTTGGGTAAACGTTCAATCCAAAGGTAAAAGGAGGGACCCTTAATAAGGACCCCTAGGTACATACCCTTAATATAGCTATTATATACCCATTATTTAGCCCATTATAGGGCAGGGGTTCCCATTAAGGGTCCCTCCTTTCCCATTTGATTCACATCTGGTCGCCTTTGTAGAGGTCCTTTGGGTTACGGTGTAAGGTTCTGGTTCGATGTTCGTGGCTTCCCAGTAGGCCCTTTTCCCCTTTTTGTGGTCTTAGGTTCCCTATTGAAATACCCTATACCAAAAAGGGAGCCCTTTATATTCATAGGTTGCTGGGCATCCTAGTGTTAGGGTAAGTCTTCAACCCCGGTCGAGGTGCAGCAGCGTACGAGCTCGTTACCCAGTCGGTCGGGCGAGGACATCGGGGACTGGAGGGTCTATCCGAAGGTTTAGGGTTTGGGGTTTAGGGCTCAGGGTCTAGGGTTTGGGGGTTTATCCGAAAAACATGTGTCTCGAAGGCTGGAGCAGTACGAGGCCCTGTCATCAAACCCCTGAGCCCTCAAACCCTACATTCTAAACCTGACTTGACAGCCCGGGAGCAGGACGACTTGGTCGCAGAAAGGCAGCAGTGCGCAGAGCAACTGCAGGTGGCTGGGAATGCATCCGCCTTCACCCCGAAAGCTTAGGACTTAAGGTTTGGGGAGTTTGGGGTTTCTAAAGATTCGGGTTGAGAGTTGGGTCCCCTAAACCCTAAATGAGTTGAGTGTTTGAGGCTTGGTTAGGTTTTTGGGTTCATAGGGCCTGTTTAGGGCGGCTCTGACCCAAAGGCGGCAATCTTGACCGGAATGATGCCTGTGCTTCCCAGTCACGGAGGCCCAGATGGACATGCTAGAAGCATGACCTAGGACCCAGAGTAGGCCCTTATTCCCTTTTTTGAGGCTTAGGTTCCCTTATAAACCCCCTTTAAACCAAAAAGGGCACCCTTTTTATTCTTAGGTTACTCCTCTTAGGTCTAGTGACAGTTCAGCATATTGCAGCTTGCTTTGGGAACTTCCATGAGCACTGAATTGGGTTTTTTTGTCCGAGGACCTCGGGACTTTATGATGAGCCCCGATTTCCTGTTTGGGTGTTGGATGAAGAGTTCAGGTACAGCAAAACCTCGAACCTACATTATCATGGCTCTGACAGATTTACAGCAGAACAGTCATTCCAGATGCAGGGCGACCCAAACTGCGCCACCGCCTGACCCAAAAAGGTTCTAAACCCTAAACGTCAAAACCTTATAGGAACCCCTCTATATCCCTGGACCTTACCCTGGACGCCTTATATAAAGGAACCCCTATAGATCCCTTAAAGGACCCCTTATAGGACCTTAGACTGTAAAGAACCCCCCTGCCGCCCCCCCCCTCCCTTCACCCCCTCCACCCCCCCCCCTACACCCCCCTAGCCTTCCTCCACCCCCCTACACCTCCCCTGCGCCCCCCACCCCCCCTCCCCTTCTCTCCTCGCGTCCTTTCCGGCAGAGGCCCTGGTTCTCAGCTCGACGGAACACGGCCGCAGCTTCGTGTCGAAGAGCCGCGAGGCCACTGCTACTCAAAGGATCATGGGACTTAGTAACTAGGGTTATACTTAAAAGGGCTCCTTTAAAGGGATCTACAGGGGATCCATTATAAGAGGGGATTTAGGGTTTACTTACAGAATCATGGGACTTAGTAACTAGGGTTATAATTAGGGTAACTATACTTATAACCCGAATTAAGGTACTTATAACTTTATTTACTAAGTCCCATGATCCTCCAAGTACGGTGGATGATATAGAATCCTATGACCCCTTTAAAGGGATCTATAAGGGTACCTTTAAGCGGCTCCTTTAAGGGATCTAGAGGGTTTTAGGGTTTAGGGGTGGTGATATAAAATCCTCCATTACCTTAAGGACCCTAAACTATGGGAATTATGGTATATTCCGAATTATGGGTCATGCAGGGTTTATATCATCAACCGTATGGGGGCCTTCATGTTGTCTCTATAGTAGAATGGATCCAAAACCTGTTTTTTTTTATTATTCAGACCCCTCTATAACTTGTACGGGATGTTGGGTTTGGGGTAAGGTGAGGGTTCTGTTGAAATGTGCCTTAAACATTCACGGGCCGTATAAGACTTCTGAGTGTCCAGAAGGATTCTATAGGCTCCATAGGGGTCCAATAAGAAGTCAGAGTTTTACGAAGGTGCAAAGGGCTGTGAAGGTTTGTTGTTGTTCCGGTTCTGTAGGGCTTCTCTGGGGTGCTTAGGGGCTAAGGGTTTAGGGGTTTGGGCGTTAAGGGATTCAAGGTTTGGTGTTTATCAAGGTCGAGGATCTCGCGGATCGTAGTGGCTTTAATTAGGCTGGGAGGGGAGGTGATGCGAGTTTTCGGTGCTTAGGGCTTAGGCTTCAGAGGGCTCCGGGCTAGGGGTTACATGCTGTGGTTCCCTTCTATACCGCGTCCTTGTGGTCAGTATTCAACCCGAGACTACGAACCTTAGCATCCTTTCCCTAAGGGTCCGTGTACCCAGAAAGTAAATACTTTGGCCTTAAAGTACCCCGATATATGTACGTTGGGCCCAAAGTATACTATTCGGGTACATGTACCCTCAGGGTTTGATTCTGTCCGGGAATCCGCAGCAGTATCGATTTTGGTGTTTATTATCAAGGTCTGAATAGCAAGTAGCGATATGCCCTATATAAGCCGCCTATACTTCTATCAAACCAACCCGCCATGCCCTGTTCAAAGTGTCAATGCTGCCACTTTCCGAGTCTAGTTGAGGGTTTTATGGTCTCGGCTGGAGGGTCTAAGGGAGGTTCCGGTTGTCACCCCTTCTTTTTGTTTAAGGCACCTACTTCTCTCTATATATCAGATCTTAACCGTATAGCTAAGGGTACGCCGGACAAGGGTTAGGGCATGTACTCCGAAGTTCTCCAATACGCCACCTTCAGACTTGTTGGGCTCTTGTAGCTTTTTAGTAGTAGTCGTCTGAAATCTTGACCTGTTACTTCTGTGGCTTATGAAATCGGGAAGAAAGACCCTAATTCTGCCATGTATCTATCAATTTGGATCTTTGGGCTCATGTGAATAGGTGCTGCGGGTCGATGTTTTAGGTACTTAGACCCATAGGGCTCTGCTGCTTTCTATTCTTACCTTTGCTTAGTAGGGAATGGAGGAATGGGGTACAAGCATAAGTACTATTACCACCATTCTTCCATTTCCTACTAACCAAGGTAAGTAATGTCCTACGGTTGATGATATAAATCCTGCATTACCTTAAGGCCCCTAAACTATGGGAATTATGGTCTATTCCTTCTTATTATGGGAAATGCAGGATTTATATCATCACCCGATGGACCCGTAGGGCTCTACTGCTTTCTAAAGTCTAGATCACGGTTCTGCAGGTTCGGGTCTCGACCTTCGGGTGAAGTGCTCAGGCTCAAGGATTCTGAAATCCAGGGGTCCAGTCTAGGGGTCCAGTTGAGTTTAGGGTTTAGGATTTAGGATTTAGGGTTTAGGGGCGGAGTCTACAGTAGAAGCCCAAAAGTTGGAAACGCCATAGCCTCAATCCTTAGGAGTAATGTATAGGGAATCCCAGCACTATTTGGCCTTAGTCCGGTTTCCAACTTTTTGGGGTGTACTGTAGGGTCCAGTGTTCGGGGCGGGAGGGTGAATACGGGACCAAATCAAATCTGAAGTTGATCTCGCCTTGCAGAACTTCCAGCCCAAAGGGTCCAAGTATCATTATGGTACATACTTAGACCCCCAAAATACCCTATAAGTATATACCATAATGATACTTGGACCCTTTGGGTAGGTGGACACCGTGGTTACAGCCCTTCATCGCAACATGGACGTGCTCCAGAAGCAGATCCTTTGGCCGCATTGTTGAACCTTCCCCAAAGGGTCCATGCAGCTAGCAGGTATATGGTGGAGAAGAGTAGAGTACAGTATATGCACAATGTGTGTGTGTGTATATATATATATGCATATACATACTTATATATATATATATATATGTATACACATTAACCCATATATGCATTTATTTGTTCGTTTATTTGGGCATGAAATAGGGCCAACGTGTGTAGCACTTAGGTACAGGCCCATCATTTAGGCTTCTTATTTACATAGCCGCATTGTTCTTGGAGCCGTTGATCTTTTGAGGCGAATCCTGTAGAACACTGTAGTGGATTTGGATGGGCATTTGGATGGGCTTCAGGGCTAAACCCTAAACCGCCTCGTGCTTAGGGCTTAGGACTTATAGGATGCTTCACACCCGAAAGGGTCTCGAATGGCATTTTCTTCGTCGAGCCTCCGGGAACACTCACTGAACTGTTCTCTTTACCCTCTAAGGTTTCAACACCGAAGTAAGTGTGTGTGTGTGTGTGATTGCCACACTGGCTGGAGGAATAATACGGTAGTACTGTACTCCCAACCAAAGAGTAATCATACAGGCCCCTATGTGAATCTCTGAGGAGTTCACATCACCTGTACAGCAGCAGAAATCCGGCAATAATTATGAGGTTTCCCGGCACAAAGCGTTCTAAACACGTTAATGGAGAATACTTACCCAACCCATAGTCGTATTTCCTAATATAGAAGCCCTGCATTCTACTTAAAAAGGTATTTACCCTAAGGCTCCATAGTAGTTCCTTTTTTGGGATTCATATTTCGAATCCTATAAGGTAGTCCCGAAAAAGGAACTACTATGGAGCCTATGGGTAAGGCCCTCTGGGTAGAATGGACCCTCTTAAACCCTAAACCCTAGCTTCCCTTGCAAAGGAAGGCCCTTGTTGTCGAGAACATGAAAGCGCTCTACAAAGTGCCTGGCATGGCTTGCTTATTGTAAACTCCAAAAAGTTGGAAACCTAATTAAGGTCAAATCGTGCTGGGATTCCCTATACTTTGCTCTTAGGGAGTGAGGCTATCGGGTTTCCAACTTTTAGGCTTCTGCTGAGGGTTTAGGGTTTAGGGCTTAAGACCACTTCCTAAGGGTCCATGTGCCCACATAGGGCTCCTTTTAGGGTTCCTTTAAGGGTTCCTTTGAAGGGTACCATAGGGTTTAGGGATATTTGGGGGGTAGAGAAAGGCCCAGGTACCGAAATACTATATAGTTTGGGTGTACCTACATAGGGAGTAAATTCAAGGCCAATACTATTTGGGTACATGGACCCTTAGGGAAAGGAAAAACAAGTAACAGTTGAAAGTGTTAAGTAAGTAATTGCCCCGATCGCAGTAAAACTGTAAAGCCCAACTATAACCCTAAACCCCTAAACCCTAAACCGTAAAGCCCAACTAGAACTAAGGCCCCCAATCCTCTATGGTTAGAGCCTGAGGTCTGAGTCTATGGGGCCCATTACCCCTTGAAATGGAGACAAATCTCTGTACGTGAAGTTGTCTTCTAGGACCCAGAGTAGGCCCTTATTCCCTTTTTAAGGTCTAGGTTCCCTTATAACCCCGTTTAAGCCAAAATGGGCACCCTTTTTATTGCTAGGTTATTCCAGGGTCTAGTCTTGTTCAGGAGCAATGATTGAATCTGTGGGATATGCCTGGTCTGGATATTCTGTCCGTGGTTCCCTTTCAGCCACTCGAGAGGGAGTGTGGGATGAATTTGTTTTGTGGTTTTGGGTTTAGGGTTCGTCAGTCTTGTCATGTCAGTGGTTGGGATCTTGTTCCTGACACAGTTGCACGCATCTTGTGGAGCCACCACGCCTTCCTGAGCCTGAGTCCAACGTACGGAGATCTCCTTCATGTCATAAGCTCCATGGGCAACCGCCATTTAGGAAATGCAGAAGAGAAATCCTATGGCAAAGCTACCTTCAATCTCAATAAACCCTTATCGATCCTGTTCTACTTGGCTCTGTGCGAGGCCGTCAACGACGTGAATGCCTCCCTGACCCATGCAGCAGAGGTCTTGAGGACCTTACCCTAATACATACCCTATCCGGCTAGTCTTAAAAACGCTACACTTAAAAATTACCGTCTAGTCACCCTACGCTAAGTGGAAGTGAGGTTTGGGCTTCGGATGGCTCTACTTCCACGCGTTCAGATGCTGTTCTTTGGAGTTGCCTGCTAGCATGACTCCCAGCGCCTTGCATGTAATTTTGACGCTTTTTTCTCATTTCTTTTATGCCCAAGCTTCACACTTCTGGGTTCTTGAGATATGAGATATGCCATAATCCTAAACCCCGGGACCGCCAACGCCTAAACCCACAACCGCAGCTTGACCCTGTCTTCCTTTGCCATATTGTGCATTGGCGAAGTAAGTTTCAGCTTCAAGCCCCAACACTAACGAAGAACCTGCACCTAGAGTGACCGAGGTACCAAGCAAAGGACATACGGTTGATGATATAAATCCTGCATGACCCATAGTAAGGAATACACCATTATTCCCATAGTATAGGGTCCTTAAGGTAGTGCAGGATTCATCTCATCTACCGTATATCCAGTATGTTCGGCGTCCTGCACCCTTGTGTTAAGGTTTGCATTGCTCATTACTAATTACTCGCTCTGGACAGCTCGAAGTGGCTAGTCCCGACACTCGCAAGTACAGTCTGCAAATATCTAACCTAGGGGCCTGCATCTTAGATCCCCAGTACCCAACCTTTAAACTGTTTGGGTTCTTGTAGTTCAAGGCCCGTTGCTGTATGATACACACAGTTGAACCCTAAGACCAAATCCCGCCTAATCCTGAATCCTCAATTGGATGCATAATCCATACAACCTCATAAGCCCTGAACGCAAAACCCATATTCCCTAGATCCTGGTTCCTAAACCCCTTACCTGTAGGCTCATACCCTACCCTCAGTTTACGGTACCCACTTTTCCAAATAACAGATCCCTACCATAAAACTAGGTACCCCATGAAGGGGCAGGGTATAAGCCTCTAGGTTCTTATTACAAGGCCCAGTATGGAGCTTATAGGGACCCTACAAAAAGTAGGTTTTGGTAGGTTAAGGTAATGCCAATAGCCCCCTTAAGGGAACAAGTCCTGCGCAGGAGCGGAGAAGGACCAGAGACGGCTTCATCCATCCTCGCTGCCGCCGGTTCCGCACCTCGGCTCTTCAGCGCTCCCTGAGACTCCCATGTTCCTTAATTAAGGAATACTCCTTAAATCATATTAAGGATCCTACTATAATTTAAGGGTATATTCCTTCATTAAGGGATATAGGACTGACTCTCTGGGCTGTCATAAGCTCGGCAACTTCTGCCCCAAACCCTTAAGCTCCCTAAGCCGTAAGCCCTCTAAGCCACTAAACCCCTCAACCCCCCATAGAAGCCCTAAACCCCTAAACTCGCTCCAAAGGGTCCAAGTATCATTATGGTATATACTTATAGGGTATTTTGGGGGTCTATAGTAGAAGCCAGAAAGTTGGAACATACTTGTCCTCATACCCTTAAGGTACAGCTATAAGGGATCCTAGCACTAATCCTCCTAAAGTTATGTTCCAACTTTCTGGCTTCTACTATAGACTCGCTTAAACCTTGATGCCTTGACGCAGCCCCAAAGCCGAAAGAGGTGGGATCCCAGACTTCGGAGATGAATTCGAACCCTAAAACCCTGTAGATCCCTTAAAGGAACCCCTTAAAGGTGCCCCTTTTAGATCCCTTTAAAGGAACCAGTGCTGAAAACGGTCGGTTATTCGGGGGTTTAGGGTTTATAGGGGTTTAGGGTACCGGAAATTCTAAAACCTGAATGGCACGCGGCCCCCAAATCCCACGCCCGATGGGAGCCCTACTTGTAGATAGCCTCAACACACCCAACCCGAAGTTCTCAAATAAGCCCCACCTTAGCCTACAAAACCCTACTTTTTTGTAGGCTCTTATTAGGAACCCTAATATGGAGTTTATAGGGACCCTACAAAAAAGTAGGGCTTGGTAGGTTAAGGCAAATCTGCAAGGTGCCCGACAATTCGGCTCCTTGGGCGCCGGCTGTTTTGGAGTTGCGGGAGAAGCTGGTGCTCCTCCTTGGCGCAGCTCAGAGTGGACCTTCGGAGACCTGGCCGTGGGTTTGGGGGTTGACGGCTTTTAGGGTTTATATAGGGGTTTAGGGCTTTTAGGGTTTAGGGCTTTCAGGGTTTAGGGGTTAGGGCTTGTAGGGTTTAGGGGTTTAGGTTTGGGGTTTTGGGGCTTGGGGTTCAGGGAAGATGACTCATGATTTGAATTTAAATTAGGGTTCAGGGTCAACGTATCAGGGCCCACGTTTTTGGATTTGGGGAAGGGGCTAAGGTTATCTTGACATGCGAGCCCCTGGACTGTACAGTGACCCCAAACTGCGAAAGCAAAAGGACAGTTTGTAGGGACATTTTTCGTACACGCCCGTGAGTTGTATTTAGGAAGCAAGGTTGGAAGTGTGGTTCTCCGGAGCCACTGAAGCCTGGCAACCGAACTCTACACCCTAAATCCATACACGAAGGAGAAGCAACCTCAACCCCAAACCCTGAACCCCAGACCCTAAACCCTCTAAACCCCAAACCCCTAAAAAAAAGAAGCCTCTAAACCCCAAACCTTCCCCTGTAAACCCCAAGCCCTACACCCCAAACCTAAACCCAAAGCCCTCAAGCCTGAACCCTCCAAAAAGCAGAGGAGGGAGGCTGAGTCGTCAGCACTGCGAGATCTCCTGGAAGAAGGACTGCGTGGCCGTTCTGAAGCAGCTCAAGATGCACCTTCGAGGCTGGGGTGTGAACTTTTTTAAGGATTGTTCATAAAGTTTAGGGTTTGGGGCTTATCTAGGATGCACCTGCGAGGCTGGGTGTGTGAGCTTTTTAAGGAGTGTGGAAATTTTTGAAGAGGCTGCAATAGGTTTTGATTTGGTTGATAAGGGCTTATAAGGGCTGAATAGGGCTTTGCGGCTTGGAGGGTTGCGGGCTTAGGCTTCGGGCTCTTGTTTTTCCTTCGTCTCGCTGTTTATCTTTCGCTGCCTCTTTGCAAGACGTTGTCATTGTTTCACCTGAACTGAAAAGCCGGATGCTCAAAAACCGGGCAGACATGTCTATCCCGCCTGAGGCAAATCATGTTGAAAAACAGGCAATAATCATGGTATGATAGCAGGAAACGCAGAACAAAATAGCAAAGAAGCCTAAGAACACAAAACATAAGCAACAACACACATAACACATAAGCGCAACAAAGACATGTGCAAAACCACATAACAGGGATTCATAAGCGCCAAAAGCGTAAGCAAAAAACTCCCGCACAAAACGAACAGAAGCAAACCTTTTATACGCAAGAAAGCATATGCACAACCCTAAACCCTAAACCCTAAACCAGTAGCAGCAAGATAGGCAGTATTAGACCACAGGCCGCCTCAGCTCCTACCTGCATCCCCAAACCCTACAAAATAGTAGGTTATGCCCCCTTAATTCGAAGGTAGAGCCCTTAAAACTGTAGGTTTTTGGGATTCTAAGGTAAACCCTAAACTGTGTCAAAGCATGTTTGAGTTCCTCGCGTCTTCGAGGTTTCCCGATAGCCGCCGGGCAGACGGAGCACGACGAAGCACGGGCACGGCGGACGGCCTAAGTGAACAGCAGCCTAGAGCTGGCACCTGGTGGCGAGAGTCTTCCTAGTCAAGCTCTGAAACTGAGCCTGGGCTTACCTTTGGTTAGTAGGGAATGGAGGAATGGCACAATGATATCTACTATTGCTACCATTCTTCCATTCCCTATATACTAACCAAAGGTAAGTGAGAGGACTTAGGAGGGAAGGATGCAGGGGTTTAGTACGGTTCGCGGTTGCACGGTTGGGGGCTGTAGATCTGAAGCTGACATGTTCAGGGTTTATGGCATGGATTTAGAAGGTGACCTGAAGGTGACCGAGGGATTTTATGGTTTAGGCTTGGGTTTAGAGATTGGGGCGAGGGTCATTTTACAGCGTGTTTGCGATTGTTCGTTTTGGGGGGTGGGTTTCAAACACGACGAGAGTTTTAGAGTCCAATGCATCCGTGGCGGGTCTGTAGATCAGGTAAACCCCCCATAATTACAGTAATGGATGCCGTAAGAGACCAGTGCAGGTAGCTTTTAGTCTTTTGGGTCGTAGTGCCTGCTACTCTAGGATGCCCAGTAGTACCCTTATTCCCTTTTTGTAGTCCTAGGTTCCTTATAAAGTTACCCAATACCAAAAAGAGATGCCTTTTTATTCTTAGGTTACTGGGTAACCTAGTACTTCTTTTGAGGACATTGACGCAAAGATTTGCGCGAAAACAGTCATCTCTCAAGCTTCAGGTGGGATCCACTTCTCTTTGAACAGGCTCCCAGTATCTCATAGTCGGACGGGACACTTTTCTATATCAAAGGGACTAAAGCTGACAACTCAGTACTCTGGACTCAGCACGAAGCGTCGTACCTTTGTCCCGTACCGGCTTATCTCGGAGGTCGGAAGATGAACAATGAACTGGATGAGCTATCTACTTTGGGGTTTAGGGCCGCTAAAACAGCAAGAGGTCAAGGTTTTCAGGTGTCTTGGTGCATAACGGCTTCCGAAAGAGGAGCCCGCGGTGATTCATGAGTGTACCCAGACACCTGGTCGCACGATGCATCGTCAAAAGTCTCGCCGCCGAGAGTTTACGTGAGCTGATCTTGTTTTCTTCTCCACAACAGTATATATAGGTAAGTATGTAGGCCCTTAATATACAACCCTATTCTAGATCCCTTGTAGACCCCTTTAAGGATCCCTGTAGAAGGAACCCTATGCTGCAGCGGTGAGGACTACCCTGACGACTTCGAGAACCATTGATACCCTGGTAACCCTTGTGATTGTGACTCTCCGATTTGCAGCATTCCTATAAGGGGGTCTGTAAGCTTTAGGGTTTAGGGTTTAGATAAGGTTACGATGAGGGATCTATAGAAGGATACTGTACTATCCTCAACAAGGCTGTCCCTATCGGTACTGTCACGAAACTGAACATTGTTCGTCGTATTGCCTGTGCTTGTTGCATCTAGCTAAGCAGTTTGTCTTATTGTGAGGCTCATGTATGAGTCGTAGGCACCTGCACCCTACCCTAAACCCTTAACCCCCCCTAAACCCTAAACCCCCTTAAACCCTAAACCCCCCCTAGACCCTTAACCCTAAACCCCCTTAAGCCCTAAACCCTAAACCCCCCTAAACCCTGAACCTTTAACCCCGAATCCTTAGACCTGCAGCCTATGACCCTTGTCTTTGCTCGAACCTAAATCCCTTAAGCCAAGAACCTTAAGCCCCAAACCCTACGCCCTAGACCCCTGAACCCCATACCCTCACTTTCAAGCGTAGATACCCATAGCCCTCCACCCTGCGGAAGCTATTGATCTCGCTTTTGGACCATGTACAGTACCTATGCATTACGTAGGGTTTATGAGTTTGGGGAGTAGTCCGGGTCTCCCCTTGGGCCCTTTTGATTTTTCGTGGTCTTTGGTTTCGTATGGGACCTACACAATACCAAAAAGCAGGCCCCGCATTTAATTCCTAGTGTTACTGGGGGTCTAGGTTAAAATCCCTGTCTCTTTCAGGGTTCTCCAAAAGTTTCCCTTCCATAGCGGTCAAAGTATCTGAGGCCGCATAGATGCATGGGCGCCTTGCTATAATTTGTATTATAGTTTCCCCGGTATCCCCTTATAATAAAGGGGGTACCGGGGAAACTATAATCTAGGGGCCTTCATCAGTAGAATAAGGTTTTGGGGCCCCTGAGGGTGTGCATGGCGGCCCTGTACAGAAGAAGCCCGGAAGTCATGGGCTCCCCGACTTCAAACCAAAACAGTGGGGTTTGGGGAATATGGGAGTTTCCGAAAATAGGGGACCCTAATATAGTACCCTAAATAGTAGGATCCCTATTCTAAGAACCACAAAATATGGTACCCCTCGTTTTCGGAAACTCCCATATCGGGTTTAGGGTTTAGGGTCGGTTCCGAAATCCGACTCACGAGACGTGTGCAGCACTTGTTGGTTTTTGTTCGGGAAATTAGGGTTCCGGGTCAATGAGTAAGATTCGGTGTAAATTTAGAGCTTTACAGGTCTATCCTTAGAAACGAATGGAACCTACAACAGGAACTTCATGTGAGGGTCTTACGAACACTTAGTAGCTGAGTGGATACACGTTACACTTTTTGGGATAATACTACGGACTATAAAACTGAAAGTGTACACTTTTTGGGGCTTATGAACTCAGCTACTAGGAACAAAACCGAAGCCCTAAAACCGTGAACCCTGAACCAAGTCCTCCAGGACATGAACGCCATGCGTTTCGCAGAGCTCCAACAGGCGGAGCTCTTTCGTTTTAGTCATGACTAAGGAGCTCTTTCGTTTTAGTCATGACTAAGAGGGTCCAGATATACTACTCTTATACGGAATTAGATCTACAAAACCACAATAAGAAGGATCTTCGGGGCTATAATTCAATGGTAGTACATATGGACCCTTTTTCGGCAAGGTGCTCTTCGTCAGGGGTCTGCCACGGAAGGGTGTTTGGGAAAAGCGAGCCCTCCCACCAGCTAAGGCCATGGAATCGTAAATCTCCACTTGGGGGGTCGGGGGACTTAGTAACTGGCTATTTTTAGGGACTTCTAAGTACCATAACCCCAATTAGGGTCCCTTTGAGGGTACTTATAAGTCTACTTACTACCTACTTACTAAGTCCCCCGACCCTCCAAGCAACCATCTCGAACCCTTGCTTTGGGTGCCTGGTATAATACAGTAGCTATGATAGTTATGGTACGCCTGAAGCCCAGAATATGGGCCTAAGCAAACACGCACAGGCGCATCCCTTTCCTATGTTTGTGTGTGTGTGTATGTATGTTTTTGTGTGTCTAGGTTTCTGTGCATGGTAGTCGCCAGAACACACGCAAGGGAGTGTCTCGACAGAGAGGAACGTTCGTGTGTTTGCATCGAGATGGAACTTGATCTCACGATGTGCACTGCAACACGCGGTGAAGTACTGGGCGGAATGGGTGTAATTCCGTGACACAGTGTGCATACCCGCTTCGGCTTTGAGATGAGAAGAGTATTTCAGGACATCACAGTGCAGAAGCATGGTAATGTAGGAACCTGATTAAGAAACCCTGGGCCTATAACCCCAAAATAGTAGGATACATGTAAGGAACCCTAACAAAGGCCCAAGGTTTCTTAATCCTACATTAGACAGTAGAGAGAGTGTAGAGAGCATTCATCGATCACTATAGGCGGTTCTCTATGTCCTGATCTACGCCGCTACATGCTGGAATGGAAACACGTAATGCAAGGTCCAAACGCACTTACCAGGTCAGTTGGCACCAAATAGCACAGCAACCTGAGGTAAACCGAACTCCGAAACCCGAATGCCGCTATTTCTGGTCCTATAATTTGGGGGTATGATGTGGGGTAGTTGCGGATGTTGGGGAGCCAGCGTCTGTAGCCAAAGAACAGAAGCCGAGGACGAGCCCCCTTCCCTATACTACCTGCACATCCTAAACCCCGAACTCCGCAACTGCAAAGGATTGTACAGAAAAAGGGTTCAAGGTTAAGAAATCCTCGAAGACTCCACATTCCCTTAGATACCCAATACCACACCTTTAAACTTTTTGGGTTCTTGTAGTTTAGCAGGAATCGGAACTTGTCATCTTTTGTTTCCGGTCAATTCCTCAACCCGAATGGTTTAGGGTGTAGTGTAGACCCTGAAGTGCTCCCGTAAAAAAATGCCCAGGAGGTGCAGCAAGTGCAGCAGGCCTTAGCAGATGCAGAGCAAGAGGAGGCGATAGCTTTGTCTCGCCCGGCGAGCTTTTAGGGTTTGGGAGTTTAGGGTTTAGGGTTTGGGAGTTTAGGGTTTAGGGTTTGGGAGTTTAGGGTTTAGGTTTTGGGAGGAGCTTTCTCTGGGCAGGGATAGCAATGCTTGGGTTTGAGGGGGCTTTTTGGTGGTGTGATAGGGGCTAGAGTGCCTATAGAGGTGCTTTAGAGGCTCTCTTGCGGGTGTGATAGTGGCTTCAGAGCTTTTTAAGGGTTTTACGGGTTTGGGGGGACGGGATGTGGCAGGGTCTAGGGATGTTCTAGGATCTTTCAGGTTATAATCAACTTTTAGGGTTCAGGGTTTAGGGTTTAGGGGTTTAGGGTTCAGGGTTTAGCCTGATTACCAAGACGGCCGCCGATTTCGCTGGCTGCAGCTTGCAACTGGTTCCTGCGGGTTAAGAGTTTGCCTTAGAGTTGTTTGGCGGTTATGGGGTTTAGGGTTGCGGGTTAAGGTTTTTAATGTTTGGGGTGTTTTGGATTGTTTTGGGGTTTAAAATATGGTTTAGGGTGGTTGGGTTCTGTTCCACATTCAGTTGTGCCACCGGACAGAATTCCAAAGGGAGCCCCAATTACGGGGATGATGGGTCGTGTTCCCGAACAAGAGCGCTTCCGCCGCAATGCAGTCGGTAGTGCCCGAGCCTCAGCCCTATCCGCGGCCGCTTATGAGGAAGGTGACAGTTGTGACCACGACCTCGAGGCTATCCTCCAAAGTGGATGGGAGGTCAACTCTGGCTTCGTCGAGGTCCCCAGTTCACTACTCAGAAAGTCTGATTGGGACGTCAATCTTTTTGGCAAGTGGAAGTTCACTGACAATATCCTCGTGTTGGAGGGTCATGCGCTGGTAAAGGCTCTCAGTCGCATTGCCCACAGGCGCTTCGGTTGCAACATCCGGCAGCTCCTGTTGGTCGACAATCTTCCTGTTGCTCTCAGCTTTGACAGGGGCCGTGCACGCTGCAAGCTGCTAAAGTGCATTCGCAAGCTTAGTGCAATTTGCCTGAGCCGTAACATCAGCGCCTGTGTGAGATGGATTCCTAGCGAGCTCAACTCGGCCAACGAGCCGTCCAGAGTGTTTGAGGGTGATGGTGCCGAAGGTGAGAGTGCTGAAGCCTCCAGTGGCTCCCGGCCCCTTGAACGACGTCGCATGCTCTTGAAGGAGAAGCCGGAGGAGCTTCTCAAAGATGAAGCGCCAGCTCCGGGCGAGCACAGAATGATGTTGTTTTGGGTTTAGGGTTTAGGGTTGAGCAGCAGCATGATTTCCCCTGTGAGTGGTCGATTCCCTGTGGCTATAAGCCCACAGCCGAGCCTTGTGCTACTACCCCTGGCCTCAACCCTCGACATGGACCTCGTCACACTGAAAGTCCTCAAGACCAGGATACATTACTCTTATAGTGAGGACCCGTAGAAGCATCGAACTTTGCCCTAACCCGTCAGCTGCAAGGGAAGCCCCTGACTTCGTAGATCCGAGCGAGTTTGGTTCGACCTCCGAAATGTGTCATGTCAGAACTGCAGAGATCAACAGAAGTACTCCGAAGAAGCCCCCCCCGATAAGCATGAACCCTCGACACTCAATGGCGCACCAACCACCCACACCCCCAGATACGAGCACAATCCAAAATTGAAGCTGAAAAAAGGGTTTGGGAGGGTTGTGCTTAGGGTCTGCTTCAACACCCGACATCCGGAAGTCTTGACGTCGGCACTACACCCAAAGGGGCTGACAAATAGAGCCTTGGCATGATGTGTTGAAACCAACGGATTACAGTAGAAGCCAGAAAATTGGAATATCATTAACGTAACCCCTTTGAGGTAAATTATAGGGGATCCTTCCCTGAAACCATATTCCAACTTTCTGGAGTTCCCTTTAAGTGCAGGATGACCCCCTAATCTTTGTGACGCTCCCATACGACCTTGTCTTCAGGTATCTATGCTGAATCTGCAGGTGAAAAGCAACGGCACCATTCACATGTCTACAGCATAAAGTCTTCGTGGTACCTGTACAGAAGAGCTCTAGAAAGTCGACCCTACACCCCGAAAGCCGCAAACCGTAGAGCTCTTCCAGAGCCCCAAACAAGTTCCCCCTTCAATTAAGTTCCTTCATACATACATCGAGGGTATTTGGGGTATAATGGAGCGTAGTCGGGGAGACTGTGTAAACCCCAAACTGTAAACCGCACAAAACCAGAGAACCCAACAAAACACATAACACTAGGACGAGGATCCTAAACCCTAAACCCAAGAACCCATAACCCTAGCCTAGGACCCTAAACCCCATAACGCGAGAACCCTAAGCCCTAAACGGCCTAAGCCCCATAACTCTACATCATGGTAACCCTTATTGCAACCCTTAAAAGGAATCCCAATAAGAGCCCCCTGAAAGGAACCCTTGAAAGACCAAAAACCCTTCCGCCCAAAGCCTCCGAGCCCTAAACCCTAAGACAAACGGTTTAGGGTCTAGGGTTTAGGGTTTAGGGTTTAGGGCTCCCTAACCCCTACACCCAAAGCCCTAAATCGGGACCCTAAACCCCATACCCTAGGGCTAAGGCTCCATGTGCCCATATAGTATATACTTGGGCCTTAAAGTACCCATATAGGGACCCCTTCAAGGCTTAAGTATCTACTATAAAGGTATATGGAGCCTTTGGGATAGCTCCTACTAGTAGAGTACGGAACCTTTAACCTTTCTTGGGTAGTATAGTCCCTATATATTTAATCCCTACACAACCAAAAAGGTTAACCTTCAGTTCCCCATGATACCTTTGTTGGGTGTCCTTTATAATAAGGGTCCTACTATTCAGGGTACTCTTTCAGGGTCCCCTGTTTTTGGAAACTCCCAAATCCTCCCTAAACCCTAAACCCTAAACCCCCAAACCCCTAAACCCCGAAAACCTTAAATCCTAAACCCTCAGCCCTAAACCCATGAAGTCGCTAGTGAGAGCCAGGTCGCGTCTTTCGAATTCTCAGAGCGTCGTTCGTGATGAGCTGCTGATGCAGCTACCTGTGAGCGCGCGGAGCCTAGCATTTTGGGTTTAGGGGGTTTACGGCTTCAGGGCTTTAGGGGGTTTAGTGGTTTTAGGGTTTAGGGTCTTGAACTTTGGAGATTTGTGCCGTAAGTCGCATCACGAAACAGTTCGTGCAATGAAAGAACACGAGGGTGTTTCGATAGCCGATAGCAGCTCTATTTTCTTCTACGGGCACTTAGGATCGTCAGGGTTGTTCGGTTTGGATTTCGGGTGCTTGCGGGTTTGGGGGCTCAGGGTTGAAGGACTCGACTTTGGGGGTGTTAGGGAAAGCTTGGGAAGACCCTTCGGGCACCGAGAGGTTGTTAATGACGAGAGGCAGGCAGAGGAATGAGTGGAGATCCTAAAACCCTAGCTGAGCTTGAAATCCGAAACCCTACACTGCAAACTTGAACCTAAAGACCCTATTGCCCTACAAAGCTACACTTGATGGACTGGAGTTTAGAGGCTGGGATGCGGAGCCGGACTTTCGAACAAACCAAGCAAAGATCCGAACCACTGGATTTACCTTCTCCCTGCAACCTTGATTTTTCGTAGCTTGGCCAGGCAATGGGTTTAGGCTTGTGGGATTTCAGCGGTTTAGGGTTGAGGGGTGTTGGGTTTAGGGTTGAGGGGTTTAGGGTTTAGGGGTGCAGCGTGGCTACTGGCAGGTAAACTTAAGAGGCCCGAAGCTTAACCCTAAACCCTTAAACCGCCATTTTGGCTCAAGCCATTTTGGCTCAAGTGCCCTTGAACAGCTGGAAGGTCCATAGTGATTTGGGGTTGCAATGAACGGGGAGGAGGTGGCGATTGAGGTCTCTCCCACGCATTCCCCAACCGATATCGTGGGATCTGGCGATGAGCTTGAGCTCGACCTCTCGGACCATGAACAAGACGATGCAGCGGTGGGTGCAGGGGCTGGTGAAGTTGCTCCCAAACGGAAGAGAAGGGCATCCACAGATGGGGATGACAGTCCATCGAAGCGGAGTTCGGGGTCTGTGACGGAGGCAGCAGTGACTGCTGCCGAACTACGTAGCCTTCTGGGCGAACATCTCCGAGAGATCAAGATGGCCTGGGGGGACATCCAGGACAGGGTTACTGCGGTGGAAAAGGTGACTCAGGGACACAAGAAGGAACTCAAGGTGGTCCATGGTAAAACCAAAGTTCTTGATCAGCAGATGGCTGCAGTACAAGCTAAGGGGACGCAACAGCTAGAAAGGCTGAGGACCTGGAGGCGAAGTTAGAAGGGCTGACCGCCAAGATTGAAGAACTCGGAATAAAGAACCAGGCACCCGGTGATGGGAGTGATCCCTGGGGAGAATACTTGGCACGCCGGAAAGAAGGACAACCAGGTCGAAGTGACGGAGGGGAAGAACGCAAATCCTTGTGTGAAGAAGACCAGCGATCCCTGATCTTGGGGGGATGGCTTGCGGACACTAAGCGCTCTATCATCGAGTCCGAGGCCCAGCAGATCCTTGACATGCCTGCCCTGGCGAACTTCGTGGACACCAACCGAGTCGTCGTCTTTGGACCGCGGAAGAGTTTCAGCATCTTGCGGTTCAAGATCAGGGAGGGTGAAACCGCCGCGGGGGTGAAAGCTCGAATGTGGGAAGTGGTCAACCATGTGAGACAGAACAAGCAGACTCTCAATAGCACTACTGGGCTCGGGGATGAAGGTCGACCGGTGTGGGCCTCCTTCTTGAAGACGCCAGAGGCCCGGAAGAAGTCGGCGATGTGCTCCATGACGAGGAGAGTGGCCATGCGACTTGCTGCTGGGGTCAAAACCAAAGAGGGTGCCTACTACAACGAGGATGCGACGACCGTCGCCGGGTATGATGTTGACTGGTCTACGGGGACAGTTTGGAGTGGAACTCACAAACTGGCCAACGCCAGTCATCGTAAAGACATCTCTCGCAATGACGACTACCAGGCTCTCAAGCTTGGATGGGTTGACATCCGTGCGGTCGTTGCAGTGACCGGGTGCGACTGGTCAGAGGCTCACGAGGCCTTCCAGCATGAGCAGTGACAAAGAAAGGGCGAGGGTTTCACCGAGACTGTAACAAAGAACCCCGAAGGGGTGAAAACTATGCTACAGGTTGCTACCTGGAATTTGGGCGGACAGGCTGTGGATAAAGTTGCTGCGGCTGCACCTTGCACGGATATCTTCTTGCTACAAGAGGTAGCGAGGCAGACGGAGGGATGGTCAGAGAGGGAAACAGACACACACTTTTGGCTTAGCCATCGTGAGACAAAACAGTGGAGAGGAACTGCGATTGGCATCTCCCTTGACATCTTTGATTCGGTGATTGGAAAGAAATATACGAGCCGTGGCATCGTAGCACTGGTGAAGTTGAAGGGTCGTGGGCGAGTTCTACTTGGCAGCATTCACTGCCATACAGGGGCAACGAACGCAGTGTATCAGCGAGCAGCAGACTCTTTTCTCAAATGCACTGACTCGGCATGGCGGCAGTACCCCTGTATCGTTGGTACGGACCTTAATGAGACGATCAAATGGGGAGCTACAGGTGACCTGCTTGCGGGGTCAGCCAATCTCAACTTTTTCGCTGATGGGGCTAGCATGGTGGGGTGGACGCCGGTGATGCCAAAGCCAGAATGCCAGGGGATGCCGACACATTTCCCCAGAGATACCACCAAGGAAGGCAATCATATTGATGCGGTCTGGTCTAGGCACGTGGCTCTCAGTTCGACGACCGTTGATGCTGAGGCCAGGCATCGGATTGGGACAGATCATGCATTACTCCTGAACAATATGTTCCTGAAATGCAAACCCGTCAGATGGAGTAATGACTCCAGACCCAGATTTGTGATTGGCCAACTTCCGCATCAACCGCTTGTTGACGTTGAAGATATTGAACAACTTGCCCGTGAACATACCAAGCCGCCGAAAGGGATGAGGTACACGGACCCACCGGAGGTACTGGAAGCTATTGATCGCGCAAAACAATACAAAGACAAACACCATTGGCGGGAAGTGCATCACCTACGCAAACAAGCCAGAAAGACATGGGAGCAAGAACGCATCCAACGCATCCTTCAGGGTGACTGGACTGCGTACAGAGCGCGGAAACAGCAGCGATCACGGAAGCGAGGTTGGTGGGGTAAAATGCTGGAGACCAGGAATGAGGAAGAACTTACACAACTTGTCCAAAGTCACCTTGAAGCGAAACTACAAGGACCAGCTGCTGAGGAATGGGATGTCCAACTTCGGGATCGCGTGTCTCAGCTCCTCATTGAGCCTGAATGGATACCTTTTTCTGTTGATGATCTGAAAACTGCCCTTGGGAAGATGAAGCCAAAGGCATCTGTCGGAGTCGATCTCATTGGGGTGAGTCTTTTACGTGATGATGAGCTTGCTCCGGATCTTCTAGCGATCATCAATCACATTGTCGATACTGGTCTACTACCTCACAAGTGGGAGACGTCCCTACTTGCTCTACTACCAAAAGTTGATATCCCAGCTGAACCGGGAGATGTTCGACCCATAGCTATGTCATCGGCTCTACAGAAATTGGTCTCCAAACTTACCATGGAGCGGACATTCCCACATCTCCGGGGACCGAGTGAGATCTCCTGTTGTGGGAAGAAGAGACAAGCAGCAGACTTGGTTGGTTGCTTCACACGGCTACGCGATGTCAGTAAGGAATGGCGCCTGCCGTTACTTGTAGCCAAACTTGATATCCAGGGAGCCTTTGACTCGCTAAACCGTGTCTCAGTGGTTGACTACCTGTGCCGTAAGCTCGCGCACTGTGGAGTGGGAAGGGAGCTGCGCTTCCTCGTCGAACAGCTACACACAAACACATTGGAGGGACAAGTCCCTGGGGCCAATAGGATACAAGTCAAGTGCACGACGGGGATTCGACAGGGTGCGCCAGAGTCAGCAGAACTTTTCGCACTTGTGCTGGAAGACATACTGGCTCAGATGCGGGAAGACCCACGGTGGAGAAAGTTGGGGTTCCCCATTGAGGATCTGAGGGTTGATTTGCTCATGTACCAGGATGATCTCTTTCTCTGGGAATCGACCGCAAAGCATCTCGAGATCAAGCTGCGGCTGCTTAGCGAGTTTCTGGGACAACTGGGCCTACGATTGGCACCAAAGAAAACGGCGATCGTTGCCACTCCTGAGTACGTTGGGCCTAGAGAGGTTGAAGTTGAAGGGATGAAGGTTACAGTACAACCACCGGAACAACCGATACAAGTTCTAGGGCTGAAGTTTGTCTTTGACGGAGACCAATCTAGCCAAGCAAAGGAACTGCTTGGGAGAATCCGTGCCGCCTTCGCTGAACATCGGACTTTGCTCAGGGGTAAGGGTGGATGGAAGAACAAGATCTATGCGATCAAAATGCTGTTGGAGGGATCGTTTACCTGGATCGCTGGAGCGCTTTACTGGAATGGGCCTGATTTGGGAGCTCTGAACACACTTCAACTTCATGTCCTTAGGGATGCCTTTCACATCAAACGGAGGAAAGATGAAGACTGGGTGCAATGGAATAAGAGGTCCCTCCGCGATCTCAGGGCCTGGATGCATGGACAGGGGATTGACAGATGGAGCACTAAAGTCCGACGCCTTCAATTCAACATCTGTGGTCATTGGGGGAGACAGAGTGAGGATGACGGTAGGGGTGTCCTGCCAGCTCCGGGCTTGGCTGCGACCTTCTTGCGATGGAGGAGTTTGGGGTGGTGGAGAGATCAACAAAAGATAACGAAGAGAGCTGGGGGGATCCGACATCCGCATCAGTTCTTCCCTTCCAATTTGGAGAGAGAGATCGCCACATGCCTGGGGGTCGAATGGCTTGGGCTCACACAAAACAGGGCAGAATGGGCAGGGATGCAACAGCTTTGGCTCGATTTTTCTGACCTTCCTTGGTCGCGACTTCGTCAACCGATGTTGGCGAATGATACACAGTGGGAGTAAACCAGAAAGACTTCCTGAAACTCCACCTGGATACCTCTAGTGAAGCATACCCTTGCTGAGTGTGGTGCCGTGTACTTGTGGAAGTCCAGCGCTGATGTCACAGCTTGATGCTCAAAACCCTGAGCCCGTGATCCTTGGGTCATCGATTTCCATATATCTTGATAACCACCCATGGCTGCCTTCCTTTGCGGAGGGCTACTCTTACTCTGCTTTGGTGGAGTATACATGGCCGACGACGTGAACCTCAACATGATTGGCAGCGCCGTGACCGAGAATGTGATGAATGAAACGATCATGGAGGCCTTGATGGTCCCCACTCACCGTCAAATAGATGGGCACCCTGCCCCTTGGGGGACACTTGACAACGGGGTGATGTTTGTGCAGCTACCACCGGCCACTTCGACTACCAGCACTACGAGCTCTGGGGTGAACTTACCACCACAACCTTGTGATGACCGTTTACACCATACTGGAGTACTCAGTGACTTAGTGGTCGACCCGGTGGAGAACACGACTTATCTCCTACAACTTGCCCATGGACGCTCGGGGGAGGTTGACGTCATGGAATTGGTACCGGCAGTGGACAACCCGTTCGTGGACACAGCCTACCTACCTCCAAGGGAGGACCCTATCCAGGACTATGTGTGCGAAGTGGTGGAAGACGTTCTTCGTGAGCTGATGGGGCGTCAGCGCATGGGAATTGGCCCCCAAGCTCGATGGGCCATCCACCGACATGCGCGGGCGGTCCAGTTTATGAGCGAGGCCTTGGGGCGATATCGCAATTCATTGCTGCGCTCCATATATCCACCAGCGAATGAACCTCGCACGGCTCCTCCTCGCAATGCAGACGAATATGCTCGGCTCCTGGAGTGGTCTGGAGGATTTGAAGGGCACGTATGGATCTTGGCGCGTGCTGCTCTGGACCTTGCTCACGAGGAGGAGTCAGTGGTTCTTGAACAACGACGAGCCGAAGAGGAGAGGATACGACGAACCAATGAGCTCATCGCACTTGGGGAAGAATGGCGACGTCAGGCAAGGCCGAGACTTCCAGGACCTCCGCCAAACTTGGGTGTGCGAGTCCCGGGTCGTGCAGTGACACGGTCGAGGAGTCCCATGCCGATGCCCTCGGAAAGAGCGAGCTCCTCGTGGGAAGCAAGGCCGCCAGTACCGGTGATGCCTCGCCCTCGCTTCCAAGCTCCGCCTGCAGAATTCTTCTCTGGCCATGGGGCGACTTCATTGGGGCCGAGCTTGACAACACTACCTGGTGGGGACGCCCAATTTGGGATGATACATGGAGGAGCGCCTTCGGAGATGTCTATTGGGTCGTCATTGATGCGGGCTCCTATGACGCCGAATACAACTGGTGTGACTGGAGCTACAACTACCGGGGGGAGCATGAGGCCACCGCGAGCAACCATGTCAATGAGAACCACAAATCCGTCACCCGGGGTGGCAGATCGGCCCATGCGCCCACCCCCTCCGGTGGGCCATATCCCTACAGCCCCAACGAGGCACTTTGGGGCGACAACACCGTTTGACGAACGTGGGGTGCCAGTCACTCCGGTCATACCTTCAGCCCCTCCTCTCTCGGCTGCACCTGCGACCCCCTGGGGCGAATACGACACCGACGAAGTTATAGCAGACATCGTTGGTGCACCTGGTACTTCCACTACCACTACGTCAATGCAATCGGTTTCCTCGACTGACTCCTTGACTACGACCTCGGTGGCACCTGAGATGCCGAGTACGGTGGATGGAGTGGTTACCGTGGAAACGGGGGTGGAAGCTGAAGTGGATGAGCCGGCGGCCAGTGGAACGGCTGAGAATGCAACGAGGATGTTGACGCCGAGGGATGTTGCATTCGCGGGGATGGTGGCTGACCTCGTCCTTGTTCGCCTCACGGAGCTCCTTCAACAAGCCCAAGTTCTACCTGGTGAAGCTCAGGGACCTCCGTGGCGGGAGAATACAGGACCTTACAGTCGTGCGAGGCCCTCAAGAGCACCTCGGCGGGAGTGGACGTTTGATGATACCTGGGAACACATCCTGCAAGCTCGATGGTCGCAAGGGTTGCCAGCTCGCCTGCACGATCAGAGAGTGTATGGTCTGCTCCTTGGTCGCCTGGGTCAGACGGTGGAAGATGCTGGTGGGACAGGGATTTCACCTCACTCGAATGCCTTCGTTGAGCCAACTGCAGAGGGTATTGAGGATGCTACCTTTGACCTTCACACTGCAGCTGATGCCCTACCCACTGCAGCTGACGCCCTACCCCCTGGTGCCGACGCAGTAAATCCTTCCGAACTACCTGAAGCTGCTAACACTGATCCTCTACCTGGTGAGGGAGACCATGAAGTACCTGATTATGGATCGTAGTTTCACTTCTATGTGCCCGAATCAGGGCAGGCAGGCTGGAAAAAGGTCCGACCGTCAACATAGATTTAAAAAAAAACCCTTAACAACTAAAAGCCCTCAACCCTAAACCCCCAAAGACCCTAAACCCCTAAACCCTAAAACCCCCCAAAACCCTAAACCCCTAAACCCTAAACCCCCCAAAAACCCTAAACCCCGAAACACCCTAAAACCCCAAAAACCCCCAAAACCTTAAACCCCTAAACCCCTAAACCCTAAAGCCCCCAAAACCCTAAAACCCCTAAACCCTAAACCCCTAAACCCTAAAACCCCCCAAAACCCTAAAACCCCAAAAACCCTAAACCTCTAAACCCTAAAAACCCTAAAACCTAAACCCCTAAAAACCCTATAGATCCCTTATAGAGCCCTTATGGATCCCTTTAAAGGAACCCCTATAGATCCCTTTAGGTAAACCCTAAACCCCTTTTTGGTGCCGAAAACCTTTGAACCTTAGTTAGTGAGCCTAAAAAAACACCCTAAACCCTCAAACCCCTAAAACCTAAACCCCTAAAAACTTTAAACCTCTAAACCTTAGTTTGTGAGCCCGGGGCCCGGGTCTCGCCCTTTTTCTCAGGCAGCGCCTTCGCCCGGGCGAGGATGGGTCCAGTCAGATTGAAGTTCTTACCCAGAGACTCCAATATCCCTTAATTAAGGAAATACCTAGGGTTCCTTTAAAGGATCCTATAAGGGATCTAGAGGGTTTAGGGTTTAAGTTCTTACCTGGTAGCTTAAATTAAGCACATTCCTTATCAAGAACCCAATGAATCACAGGTGGGAACCTTGCCGTAAGATGTCAGGAATTTTGTTAGAGTAGCCAGAGACTCCAATATCCCTTAATTAAGGAATATTCCTTAAATCATAATAGGGATCCTACTATAATTTAAGGTATATTCCCCAACTAAGGGATATTGGAGTCTCCGGGTGCCCTGAGGGTCCATGTACCCATATAGGGCTCCCTGTAGGGTGCCTTGAAACCTTTCCTTTTGGGGTTCTATAAAGGTTTAGGGTTTAGGGTTTAGGGTATATAGGTCTTTCCGCCTGCTCGGTTGGGAGAAGCTGTCCAGTGCTTCGTTTTCGGGTTTAGGGTTTAGGGTTCTATTGGGGTGTGCTTCGGTGAGCCATGTTAGCGTTTAGGGCCTTAAACGATTTTTTTTATATAGGGTGTTTATATAGGGTGTAGGGTTCCTACTTACTCCAATTGGTGTGCAGAGGACCGTGTACTGACAGGTTTGCTGCCACGATCACTTAGGTCCCAGAGAGAGCAACTTCGTTCTCCAATGCCCAGCCTTGAACTTTTTAGGGTTGTTTAAGCTTGGTAGCAACCTGAAAGTCTACAGTAACGTGTTATTCCGATGGCGTATTGGTCAAGTAAGACAGCGGAAGGACCCTCCCGCGCATCTTCGCAGAGCCTGGTCACCGAAAGCACTGGGCTGCAGTCCGCGCAGGCACAATCGGACGCTCTTAGGTTCAGGAACTTCAATTAAAGGAAGACCGTATTTTTGTACGATTATCATGGCAACTCAAAAAAACAAATTCCTGAACAAGAAGCCAGCAATCGGCTGAAGTGCTCACAGATCCAAAGCACAAAGGACCCTGTCATGATACGGCAGTTGGCAAAGGTGTGCCCTGAATCTCAATGCTTTAGCCGTAAGCCAAAGCCTAAAAGTGGTTAGGCCTTATGATAACAGGGGCATATAACCTATGATACTGGTAGGGTTCAAGTCCACTAGTGAGCCTTGCACATGGCAAGGCCAACAGCAAAGCACGCCTGGGTAAACTCTAATTCCTAAACCCTTATACACCATGAACCTCAGCATAATATGGTTTGACATATCCAAATCTACCGACAGCACATAGAGGGAGCGACAGCAGATGATTGTATAGTTTTGAGCCATTGCACGCACATGTTCGTGGCCTGTACAGAACTGGTATAGGTATTGTTAAGCGTTTTCTGACTTCTGAATGCGCTATGGGCCGCATTGCGGAACATTAGACTACACACTGTTGCAGCTGACCCCGCCGGGAAGCGATGTGTCACAGCCTGTGGGTCAGCATGCAGGAAGCAGTGGCTGACAGCGATCGTTCGCTGGAGCTTACTCTAGGGGCCTAGATAACACCCTAGACTATTTTGGTGTGTTCTTTGTTTTTTCTTATTCGCAATGGACCCCCGAACCCTATTCTAATTACTAAGGCTCCTACATTACGGCTGGAGCACTCTTGCCGAACTTTGCTCATCGGGGTCATGTGGATCGTTTTGGAGCCTGTTGAGGACGCCAAGAAGTGCCCTTCAAAAGATTCCCTAAAGCCTTAAACCCTGTAGCCTAAAAAAACCTCAAGCCCAAAAATCTTCAATCCTAAGCCCTAAATCCCTTAAAGCCTTAAGCCCTAAACCCTAAACCCTAAAAGAATCCCTAAACCCTTGTATACAGCCTTAAACCCTAAACCCTAAAAGAATCCCTTAAAGCCTTAAAGCCTTAAACCCTGAACCCCCAAAAGAACCCTTAAAGCTTTAAACCCTAAACCCTAAAAGAATCCCTTCAAGCCTTAAACCGTAAACCCTACAAGAATCCCTTAAAGCCTTAAAGCCTTAAACCCTAAACCCCAAAAGAATCCCGTCAAGCCTTAAATCCTAAACCCTAAAAGAATCTCTAAAGCCTTAAAGCCTCAAACCCTAAACCCTAAAAGAATCCCTTAAGGCCTTAAACCCTGTAGCCTAAATCAACCCTCAAACCCCAAATTCGTCAATCCTAAGCCCTAAACCCTAACCCAAAGTCTTCCCTAAGCCCTAAACCCCTAAAGCCTTAAACCCTGTAGCCGGAAAAAGGCCGACTCTTCCACGCCCGTCGTCCCCGAAGCTGCCGTTGCCGAGGATTGGTCTCCACCAAAACAGGGGTTTAGGGGGTTCCTTAAAGGGATCTATAGGGGTTCCTTTAAAGGGATCCATAAGGGAGGGTTTAGGGGTTTGGGGTTTAGGGGTTTAGGTTGTAGGGGTTTAGGGTTTAGGGGTTTACCTTAACCTACCAAAGCCTACTTTTTTGTAGGGTCCCTCAAACTTCCATATTAGGGCTCTTAGTTCGAACCTACAAAAAAGTAGGGGTTTCCTTAAAGGGATCAGATCGCAGTTCCTTTAAAGGGGTCCATAAGGGCTCTATAAGGGTTTAGCGGTTTAGGGGTTTAGGGATTATAAGGGTTTAGGGTTTCGGGATTTGGGGGTTTGGGGTTTAGGGGTTAGGGTTTAGGGTTTAGGGTTTAGGGGTTTAGGGGTTAAGGGTTTACCTTAACCTACCAAAGCCTATAGGGGTTCCTTTAAAGGGATCCATAAGGGCTCTATAAGGGATCTATAGGGTTTAGTGGTTTAGGGTTTTGGGGTTTAGGTTTTAGGGGTTTAGGGTTTAGGGCCTAAGGTTTAGGTTTTTGGAGTTAGGGCTCCTTCTAGGTTCCTTGAAGGGATCCGTTAATGGATTAGAGGGTTTGTTTAACGTTCCTTTAAGGGATCTGTTAATGGATTTAATAGGGGTTCTTTAAGTTTCCTTTCAGGGATCCTTTGAGGTTCAGTTAAGGGCTTTTTATTTACGGGTTCCACTGGTTCCATAAATGTGTAGGGGCTAGGGCCTAGGTTTAAGGTTAAGGGCTCCTTGAAGGATTTTTGGGATCCTTTAGGGGTAAGGGCTCCTTATTTGAGGGATCCATGGGTTTCTTTACCGGGTCCATGGGGGTTTAGAGGTTAGCGGATAGGGTTTGTTTCAGGGATCTGCAAGGGTCTAGGGTTTAGGGCTTGGGGGGTCTAGGGTTTCTTTAAGGTGTCTTCGTTCAATCTTTTTGTAGGTGTCTGAGCCGTAGGAATTCGAGTTCAGGATCGCGAAGCAGGAAGATGAGGAAGCAGAAGAAGAGCAAAGGAGGAACGTATTGCATTTGTCTTCCGTTCAGATCTATCCTCCGTCAATCCCTAAACTCTAAAACCCTAAACCCTAAACCCTAAACCCTAAAACCCTAAACCCTAAACGCTAAACCCTAAAACCCTAAACCCTAAACCCTAAACCCTAAACCCTAAAACCCTAAACCCTAAACCCTAAACCCTAAAAGTTTCAAGCCTGCGGATCTGAAGATTTGCAACCTTGGACCTTAAGACGCTGGTTTGGGACGTTACGGAGCCCTGCGCGCGTTGAGTTTTTATCCATTAAAGGTAGAGTCTTTATGTAACCCATATTCCCGTTCACCGAACATATACCCTCAGGGTCCATGTACCCAATAGTATATACTTGAGCCCCAAAGTACGTACACAGGGACTACTAAGGCCGAAGTATATACTGATTGGGTACATGGACCCGTGGACCCGTAGGGATACTTGACTTATAGAAGGTCTAAAACCGATAAGGCGAGTTTAGACTCCAATTTGTAATCCAAAAGCCTTAAACCCAATAGGCCTGAAGTCCTAAACCCTATTACCCTAAACCCCTACACCCTAAACCCCTAAACCCAAAACCCAAGACCCTAAACCCTAACTTAACCCTGAAGACGATTCTTTTTGGGGGGCCTCGGAGGTCGCGCCGCGACCCAGCAGCGGCGGCAGCCTCGCGAGCGGACCTCTGAGAGGGAGCGGCTCCCTTCGGGGTAGTGGCTCCTTGAGAGGTGGGCGTTTAAGAGCCAGGTTTTAGGGTTTAGAGATCAGGGTTTAAAGTAGGGTTCAGGTACGATCTTAAGGGCTAGAGGTTAGGGTTTGGGGGTTTAGGGGTTTGGGGTTGAGGAAAACCGACATGTTTAGGTTGTCGTACTGGTTAGGGTGTATCGGCTGTATTCAATTATTAAAGGTTGGATTATCAGGGCTTTCCATAGTCAGGATGCCTTTATTTCTATGAGAGGCTTCATAATTAATCGTTTTTTTTCAGTAGGCTATGATGATGCTTTTCGCTGTATTGTTGGAAGGGCTTCACAAGTGTTGGACTAGCAGAACACGGCGTGCAACGGTCTTCGCAGCGAACGAGCACGAGGTGACCGCGTCAGCTTTTATTATAGTCGATTGGAAATGTTGTTTGGTGTTCCATGGGTGTGGGGAGTCTTTCAACCCCTTACCCCAGAACTTCCCAACCCCGTCTCGAAGGCCAAGAGGAAATTGTTAAACTGCAGGGCATTTGTGGGTTTCGGGCATGCGTCAGCATCGTATAATGATCAAACAGAGCAGGGTTCCTGTGCAAGGCTTCAGGCTATAGGCGTTTAATGAAAATGTAAGATTTGTTCTACTTTCAGAACATCGAGTGAGCTTTGGGAGGGTACACGAACGCATTAATCAAGTAAGAACGATAAGGGTATATTTTCACCTATTCTCACACATCACCATATCCTGTATACGACGAGGCTTTTTTCAAGATCGGACGAGTTCTGAGTGAAGCTTGTTTCTCAAATTTGGCAGTGTCCTAAACCCTAGCTTCCCAACCCCCGAACCGCCAGAACCCTAAACTCCAGACTCTAAACCTCATGGATCCTAAGCTAAGCATGACATAAGCGCTAAACCGCACCCGGAAGCCTAATCACTGAGGCCCCTACACTACATCCTTATAATTATCATAGCCCTTATAGACACAATTACAATAACCCTTATAGACCCCTTAAACGGAACCCTATTCTAGGCATCAAGGCCCCAACTAGGATGCCCAGTAGTACCCTTATTCCCTTTTTGTAGTCCTAGGTTCCTTATAAAGTTACCCAATACCAAAAAGAGAGGCCTTTTTGTTCTTAGGTTACTGGGTATCCTAGCCAATATCAGGCAGTGGCCACCTACGCAGCAACAGCGGCAATTCGGCTCCCCGGGATGCTGGCGAAGCCGCTCCTGGCCAGAGCCCCAGCGCCGATGCCGAGCCCTACCCAGGGACCCAGAGACTCCAATATCCTTTCATTAAGGAACATATTCCTTAAATCAGATTCGGGATCCTACTAGAATTTAAGGTATATTCCTTAATTAAGGGATATTGGAGTCTCGGGGGAGCTCAAAGCCCTTCTTCTTTCTCCTTTAAGGGCTCTGTAAGGGATCTAAGGAATCTAAGGGTTCCGTTGAAGGAACCTTTAAGGGATAACGGTTTCTGTAAGGGATCCTTGATAGGGCTTATAGGGCTAGGGGATTCTATTTTGTAGGGCTTTGATAGTAGGACAAATGAGAAAGATGATTTTGTATTTCGACAAACCTCAAACTCTGAACCCAATTCGAAGTGAAGAGGGGACTGCAACTTCTGTGCTGTTAGAACATCATGTGGACCGCAACATCAGCACACATAAGTAAGATTGAATTACAAATCAACTAACAAATACATGCATATGTTTATATACACATATATTCTATATATATATATATACACATATATCTACATATATATCTATATATATATATATATATATATATATATATACATATATATATATATATATATATATATATATATATGTGCATGCACACACAGACACACATACACACACTCACTCAGGGCCCATGGTGATCCATGCGGGCCTGCCAGCTGAGGGTGAAGGAGCCCAGGGAGCCCCAACCCGGCATTTTCTGGATGTTTTTAGGTTTTCGGGCTGAGGATTTGGGGTTGGGGTCTGAGGATTTAGGGTTTGGGTCTGAGGATTTAGAGTTTGGGGCTGAGCACTTGGGGTTGATGGCTGCGGATTTATATCTTGGGCTGAGGATTTAGGGTTTACTGCTGAGTATTTAGAGTTTAGGGCTCAGGGTTTAAGGTGCAGGGATCACTTGTTCGTTTCGTTGGGATGTTAACCCACCTGATTTCAGAAACTCCGAGGGTTGACTGGGGAAGTGCGTTTAAGCTTCTGGCCGATCGTGGTCATGTCTGCTAAGCACTTCACGACGAATCCCTAAACCCTAAACCCCTAAACCCTAAACCCTCAGTGTTAGTCGTTATCCATTGGGAAGAACGTTGGCATCATAGTTTTGCTCTCTGACTTCTTCGTCTGTCCAAGCCACCTGTCAATCTGTTACAAGCCGTAGCATGAAACCTCTTCATGCTTCTATCATTATTCGTAATGTCCTTCTGTTGACAGTTGCTGCCAAGACGAAGACGATTGTTAGCAGTAGTGCTGAGACCAGGAGGAGTAGTGGTGGTAGTAGTAGTAGTAGTAGTAGTTGTTGTTGTTGTTGCTGCTGCTGTAGGAGGAGGAGCAGTAGTGGTCGGGAAGCGGAGGAAGAGGCTCATGAACGCGGGTCCTACAACTACCCCTGCGAGTACCACTGTAGCTTACTGCTAGCAGTTGACCCCGAAAGCCTTAGACCCTGAGCCCTGAACCCTAAACCCTTAAACCCTAAACCTAAAACCCTAAACCTAAAACCCTAAACCCCTAAAACCCTAAACCCTAAACCCCTAAACCCTAAAACCCTAAACCCTAAAACCCTAAACCCTAAACCCGACACCCCGGACCCCGATTTTTTACCACTTCCAGGGAAGCAGCCGTCACAGCAACACAAGGACAAGGCCGCTGGATGAGTCGGAGGTAGTATATCGGGGGCCTCAAAAGGGTTTAGGGTTTAGGGTTTAGGGTTTAGGGTTTGGGGTTTAGGGTTTAGGGTTTGGGGTTTAGGGTTTAGGGTTTAGGGTTTGGGGTTTAGGGTTTAGGGTTTAGGGTTTAGGGTTTAGGGTGAAGGTAGGTGGGATATTCCCAATAAGAGTCCTTATATAAGGGATCCTTAATCCCACCTACCTTTATCCCACCTTGTGAGGCCTCCCAGTATAGGGGCCCTAATAATTACCTATACTTAGGGTTCCTTTAAGGGCCCCTGACAATTACCTTTGCTATAAATACTGGGGCGTTCCTTCTCACAGTTATAGTATAATAATGGGCCCCAGAACCCTATTCTAATTATTATGAACACCCCTATCTTGTCCAATTAGCCCAACCGTCCATAGTTTAACCAGTACACCTGAAGTCATCAAAAGAGTCCACGAAGTAACTGTAGCTATTTATACAGCTAAACCACGGTTTATAAGGTAACGCCGCAATGCATTGTTACTGGTCAACATTTTAGGGCTTACTACGGTGTATAAGGTGCCGCCGCAATTCAGTGTTACAGGTCAAGCTTGAGGGCTTTGGGTACAGCAAGCGTTAAGTTCACGTCGTCCCCCAGACCCCATCCCGGAACCAAGGCCCACCTGTGGCTCACACCTTACAAGATGCTAGGTGCTGACCCCATACCCAGACCCCCGGGAGGATCCAAGAAGTAGATCCCTTCATGGGGGTTCCAATAAAGTACACTCAGTAGTAGTATAGGGCCCCAAAGTAGGGAATCTGCTTTCTAGATCCTCCCGGGGGTCTGGGTAATCACAAGGTCTAGCCAGTGAAACAGTAGATGATTGGATCCACAGGTAGGTTTCTGGGGTTTCGGTCAGGATCCGAAATGTTCAACCCGGACCCTGTGACACTGTGGTACCCAGCCCCTAACCTGCCTCCTATCCCTAAACCCTAAACTTAAACCCTAAACCCTACCTGGGTGGTTGTCAAAATTAGGGTCCCTTTATGGGTACCCTAAATAATAGGTGCCGTATTATAATGGAGACACAAAAACGGACCATAATTTTGATAACCACCCATTTGGTGCTAAAGTAAAAGCCAGAGAGTTGGAATATGGTTTCATGGTAGGATACCCTATATTTTACCATAGAAGGGTTAGGATAATCATATTCCAACTTTCTGGCTTTTACCTTAGGGTTCCTGATTAGAAGGATAGTATAATAATCCCCAAAACCCAATTCTTCGTATAAGGCCCCTACATTACGTTCTTTAAGCCCCAAGGATTCCAACTTTCTGGCTTTTACCTTAAATTCGCCCCTCACCTGCCTTAAAGACCGGAGAGCCGCCAACCTGTCGGGCTTTCCGGCTGCAGGGGTTTGGGATTTAGGGCTTAGGGTTTAGGGATTTAGGGTTTAGGGATTTAGGGTTTAGGGTTTAGGGTTTAGGGTTTAGGGTTTAGGGTTTAGGGTTTAGGGCTTAGGGTTTAGGGCTTAGGGTTTAGGGTTTAGGGATTTAGGGTTTAGGGCTTAGGGTTTAGGGTTTAGGGATTTAGGGTTTGGGATTTAGGGCTTGAGGCTTGGGGCTTAGGACAAGGCTTAGGGCGTAGACGAGGATGGACCCTCACCTGTACCGTACGGTCACTCCCTACTACCCCTTGTTTAGGGTGCGTGTTCATTGTTATGATGAACTGCTAATTATGCTTATTCTTATTCCTAGTACTATTATGATTACTACCGATCTTATCTCAGTATTAAAGACCATAAAGGCTCTATGAAAGTGTTTGGGGGAAGGTCTCTACTCGACGATTTCCTCCGCGCAGGTCCGCCCCAAGCAGCCAAAGGGCTACAACTTCTCACCCCGAACACGGAAGTCGACGGCAGGAGAGAAGTGTTTTTTGGGGGTTTAGGGCCTAGGGTTTGATAGGGTTTAGGGTATAGGGTTTAAAAAGGGTTTAGGGAGGGCTATTGGGTGTTGTCGTCGTGGGATTGCTAGCTACACCTGGCTTCGGGCTCGTGGACCACTACGGTGGATGATATAAATCCTGCATTACCTCTGCATTACCTTAAGGACCCTAAACTATGGGAATTATGGTATATTCCTTATTGTGGGTAATGCAGGATTTATATCAGCAACCGTACTACACCGATCATGGTGTTGTGTGGAACCTCATGCTGTGGCCAGGAGCCTCTCCACGTTCCGATGCCACCAGTGCTGAGGCTCATGGGTATGGGGTTTGATTTACATTTGCTTTTGTGTTCGTTTTATGTTTAGGTTCAGGCTTCAGGGTGTCAATTACAAAAACGGTCAAGTTTATATGTAACTTGTCGACGGTTCGGCTGAGATGTTTCACGGTGCAGGCCACAGATCACACCAAAGATATTAGGACCGCTTGAAGAACTTAGTCCTGATGCCTAGTCCTTCAACACTCCTGCGCGGCCTTCAGAATCCTCTGTGCGCACCTCTGTGTGAACGAGCAAGAATACCCGTCCGAAGGGTTCCCCCCATGTGTTTCTCCTAATGTAGGAACCTGATTAAGAACCTTGGGCCTTTATTAGGGTTCCTTATATGAATCCTACTATTTTGGGGGTTTATGGCCCAGGGTTTCTTAATCAGGTTCCTACATTATGTGATTCTCAAAATGTTGGCGCATACCGCGATCGCTAGGGCCTTTCCGGTTTAGGGTTTAGGATATACCTTAACCCCGACCAACCTACATTTTTAAGGATTTATATAAAGAAACTATTTTTAAGGAGCCCTGAAAAGGTATGTTATTCAGGGTTAAGGTAGGGTATAGAGTTTAGGGTTTAGGGTTTGTTTATCAAAGGTCTTCATTGTCATTGCAACTTAACCAAAACCCATGTTAATCATACATGCCCTCACGTTAGGATCTCGACTTGTGCTGGGGAGGTCGTTTGATTCTTGTATGTCGAAACCTAGACCTCCAACCTTTTTGTTTTAGTAACTAGGGTTATAGTCAGGGTAACTATACTTATAACCCCAATTAAAGGTACTTACAACCAAGTCCCATGATCCTCCAAGTAGGGTTTCGGGTCCCACATCCTCCCATAAATCGGAGATTCCTAGCCTGTAGCTTCCTTGGTGTTCGTGCAACGCTCCACGTAGCTGCCGTTGTTTATCTACCTGGCGAAGCGGACTTCCTGCGGTAAGGCATTGGCCAAGCTGTGCAGTTGCGACGAAGATTGGGTTGCTGGCCATCGCTGGCATTAAAAACCCTAAGCCCTAATCATTCCTAGACCCTCCATCTACCCTCTATTAGACCCTAAATGCCCCTTATTTGGGACCATATACCCCTATTTGAGGGTACAAGGAGGGTCCTGGTTAGTTGCACTACAGACTTCGGCTTCCTGCTTCCGTCACGCAAGGACAGCAAGGCTCTGACCGGGCTCCTTTCCCTAAGGGTCCATGTCCTCATATAGTACATACATCTTGGGCCCAAAGTATATGCTACATGGGTACATGGACCCTTAGGGTTTCTCATGGCAGGGACAATGCGGTGCCCGGTTCCCGCAAGTTGCCAGAGCCACCTCTGACCTGCAGGTTCTCGCTCACGCAAGCGCAAGCTATGGACAAGAAAGCCGAGAGCGAACATGTCGTACAAGCCTTTGCAGGCAGCTGTGCAGTCAGAAGTCCAGGCTACGAATGGGCGGAGCGGCGGTATCAAACGCGCCGATTTTTTCTGAACCGGTTTAGGACTCATAAATTAGGACTGATTTGTGTACCGGTGTCAGAGTGCAGAAGGATCCGTAGTCTGGAGCTACACTCTTTATGCAGCAGGTTGAAGGTGCATGCCTGTAGGGGGGGGTGCATCGGAGATTCCGTGAACTTGCAGATA
This sequence comes from Symbiodinium sp. CCMP2592, assembly GCA_905221615.1. NCBI lineage: Eukaryota > Dinophyceae > Suessiales > Symbiodiniaceae > Symbiodinium > Symbiodinium sp. CCMP2592. The sequence goes on from CAJNDT010004112.1 coordinate 979,073, forward strand.
AATCTGCTTCTATGCTAGCAATCGAATTCTTGCTTCATGTTTCCTGCACGCAATCGAATGAGTTTGCCGGTGAGGAAAGAAATCAGCCTTCATGTCTCGTGCTGAAGCTACGATGCTTACTATAGCCAGACTATAATGTACCTCCAGACCCTGTGCTAATGCTTATAAGGCACCTCCCCCCACAATATGTAGACCTAGTTCGTGGCGTAGGTTGGGCATGCATAGGAGCAGCCATCAAGGACATAAGCACCGCCCAACACAGATGAAGTCGAACTACAAAACATGAATCCGCATGCTTCTGCCGCATCCAGGCTGTCGTGAAGGCGGCGTGAGTCGGCAGGGAATGGCCGGATCCTAACAGAATGTAGGCTTGTTTTTGCATAGATGGTCATTTTACATCTATGTGTGTACATAACTGAATAGAGTGGAACAGAGTGGGAGTTCCTTCAGAGGACAAAATCACATGTTATGCCACATCATGAAATTTTACATTGTGGGACACCATGGCCACCCGTCTCCATTGCAGTTCCTTCTCGGGGTAACCTTATAGGACCCAATTGTATTTTTGTTTAAACCAAAAAAGGAACTACAATGGAAACTATAGGTAACATATCATAGCCCAATGTATCATAACATTTCATGTCATGTCATATCACATCATGTCGTTTTCTAAATATGTTTTTATGTCACATGATGGCTGCCATATCATATTACAGCATGTCATACCTTATCATATCGTGTCATACCGTGTGATGCCATTTCATACCATGCCACATCATACCATCGTGTATCAAGTCATATCATATCAGACCATACCATACATCGTATCATATCATATCATATCATAGCAAAGCTCATCATACCAAATATTGTCCCGCCATAACCTACCATATCTCATATCATATCTTATCATCTCATCCCTAGCCCCTAAGCGCCAGATCCTGAAGCCTACAACCTGACCGCCCCGCCCGAACCAACCCTGAAAGCCTAAACGCAAACCAGAAACCCTAAACGCCAAGCCTAAACCCAACACCCTAACCCATAACCCAAAACCCTAAACCCTAAACCCCAAATCCAAAACCCTAAACTCCATTGGAAGCGAACGCCCGGCTCAATTCCGTGAGGTCGCTTTGCTCCCTCGGGAGATCACGCCTGACTGCTTGTGAAGATCATCTGGCAAATATGCGAAAACCCGGGATCTATAGTGCCATAGTGGGATTGGGGAGGCATAGGAATTTAACCATGGGCCCTAAGCCATACGTCACGAGGCCGACAGACACCCCCACCAGCTGCGGACGAAGACTAAAGTATCGAACCCTAAACCCGAAACCGGGAACACGAAACCCTAAATCCAAACCCTAAACCCATCATAAAAAGCACCATGCAAAGGCAATCAAAGGCCAAAAGCATCTCGTGGGCCCAGATCAGAAAGTCAGCAGAAGCGCCTTAGTTTCTTACCCTAAGGGTCCATGTACCCAACGAGTATATACTTTGGGCCCAATATGCCTATGCAGGGACTATGACTTTAAGGCTAAAGTGTAGACGATTCGGGGCCATGGAACCTTATAGTGAACCCCAGAAAGTTGGAACATGGATTTAGGATGATTCATGCTGGGATTCCCTATACTTTGCTTTAAGGGCATGAGACTACTGATGTTCCAACTTTCTGGCTTCTACTGTAGGGCCAGCCGTGCCATGATCCTTGCTAATATCACTGCGCAGTATGCATTTACTAGGATGCCCAGTAGTACCCTTATTCCCTTTTTGTAGTCCTAGGCTCCTTATAAACTTACCCAATACCAAAAAGAGAGGCCTTTTTATTCTTAGGTTACTGGGTATCCTAGTTTAAGAAGGCTCCTCACTGAGCTGACGTGTTAGCAAGTGCGCACGCAGCTGCGCATCGAGGGACATGGCAAAAACACCTTCACCGCTGGCAAAGGAAACCATGAAACATACCTATAGTCTGCATTGTAGTTCCTTTTGGGGGTTACCTTATAGGATCCTAATTATGTATTTGGTAAAACCAAAAAAGGGACTACAATGGAGACTATAAGTAGAACCTAAAGCCCAGCACTAAACCCTAGATCGATGCTGCACCAGAACTCTGCATTCGCATCGGAGGCAGTTTGCCAGCAGAAAGCCGATGTTTCAGTCCTTTGCTTGGCACTGCTGCCTACTGCCGCGATCGCGGTGAAGCCATCAGTAACCGCAAAACGTCGAGTAGGACATGATCGCACGCACAATCATCAAGGTCATGACTGTAACAGCCGTGCTCATAAGGTTTGTAAGATGTTTAACTCATGTAATCATAACATCCAGGCTTGTAGTCATAACCCAGCAATCATAAGGTGCAGCACCCTTTGGCTATCTGAGTAGCCAACCCTGTCCATCAAGGTCATAAAGGCAATGTGGTACTGGTTGCGGGCCATGGCTTTGTGAACCAAAATCCACAACCTTCCAGCAATCATACGGTGCAGCACCCTTTGGCCGTCTGAGTAGCCAACCCTGTCCATCAAGGTCATAAAGGCAATGTGGTACTGGTTGCGGGCCATGGCTTTGTGAGCCAAAATCCACAACCCTAAGCCCTAAACCCTCATCATCACTTGAGCCCCTGAGGTAGGTCTCCTCCGCCTAGACGGCTTGGGGTTTCAGTGTTCACGACTCCAAACCCAGACCCCCGGGAGGATCCAAAAAGTAGATCCCTAAATGGGGCTTCCCATAAAGTACCCGTAGTAGTATAGCTCTCCAAATTAAGGGATCTACTTTCTAGATCGTCCCGGGGGTCTGGGAAATCCCGTTGCCCTTCTATCTTTAACAATCCGTTTGAGAGGATATCCTATCCTAAAATTGCTCATGGGGGGCTTCTAAGGACTGCTGCGTAGATCGGATCCCCTGATATTTAGCTCTTGCAGGCCTTAAGCACCCAAACCCTGAACCTGTAGGTCACCTAATCTTTTGTAGGCTTCGGGGTACCGGGCGAATTCAGGAGCAGTGCCACAGTGGAGCCACCTATGCCTCAAAGCCAGGCAGTCGGAGAGCCCCATTCCGCTTTTCTTAATTTATTAGGTTTGCAGACCCTAAACCCTAAACTGTTCAAGACTTGGCGAGTTGGCCTTATAAGCTGTCGAAGAGATGGAGTTTTGGTATGCGTACCATCGAACACGGGTGTGTTTAAACACATGCGGAAGTTGCATCCAGCCTTATGAACAGAAGCACCAGAAAGGGACCCTAATGTAGAGGACCACCCATGTGCATGTTCGAGGCTTTCTGCCTCCACAATCTCCCCAAATGAGGTTGCTTGTATAAACGTTTACGTACATGTGCATAACCAGCTGTATCCATACCCAGACCTAGACCCTACGAGACCTCCCTTGTATAAGGAAATCATCTTAGTTTAAGGAACACTTCCCTTTCCATTAGGCTCCATGTACCCATATAGCATATACTTAGGCCTTAAAGTACCCATATAGGGACCCCTTTAAGGCTTAAATATCTACTACAAAGGTACATGGAGCCTGTGGGTTTTTGGGTCCACACAGATCTGGAGTATATGCAACCGAAAGCCTAACCCCTAAACCCTAAACCGATGTAAAAGGGGCTCTCCGGGCAGACAGTACGCTAAATCCTATGCCTCCAAGGAGCTTGTGCAGTGGAGCGCAAGGGACGAAGACACCCCAAAGATCGAAGGGAACACCTGAGCCCCTAGTATGTCACTTAGGTCTTGGGTCTAGAACTGAAGTTTTTTAGGGTTCGGGGTCTAGAACTTAGGGCATTTTAGAGTTTGGGGTCTAAAACTTAGGGCACTTAGGGCATTTTAGGGTTTAGGTTGAGGCGAAGTAGCCCGAAGCCCTCGATACTCCTCCTGCCCTTCGGGCGTAGGGCTCCGCTCTCTCCGCAGATGCGGAGTTGAAAAGGCCGAACGACAGCTGTTAATGGAAATGGAAAAGAGGCTGGGCTCAGGGTCTCGGGTTCAAGATTTAGGGTGTACCCTTAACCCCGAAGAACCTACATTTTTAAGGATTTATATAAAGAAATTATAATAAGGAGCCCTAAAGAGGTAGGTTATTCAGGGTTAAGGTAGGGTGTAGGATGGAGTGGCAAGATGGCTGAGAAGTTCTTCGGTGATCGGGGTTCAGGGTCCAGTGCCCAGACCTGCGGGAGGATCTAGGAAGTGGATCCCCTAATTTGGCGCCCAAAACTACTATGGGTAGGTCTGGGTAGGTATGCCTGAATCGCAACATGAATCTCGCTTCAAAGGGCAACCGGATTGATGTTGCAATGAAAGAAGCCGCCCGTAGTGCTGGAACCATGAGACCCTAGAACCCTAAACTATTCCCTAAACCCCTAAACCCTAAACCCCTAAACCCTATATATGTGCCAGCATCCGCGCACCCCCCCCCCCCTCCCCCCCCCATGGTAATCCCCCTCCCCCCCCCTGTGGTTCCTGTGGTTCCCCCCCCCCCTGTGGTTCCTCTTGGTTTTCCCCCTCCCTTTTGTGGTTCTTCTGGTTCCTGTCTCCCCCCTCCCCCCCTGTGGTTCCTGTGGTTCCTCCGCGTGGTTGCTGCTGCTTTGTTGTTGCTGCTGTTCTTCTTCTTGTTCTTGTTCTTGTTCTTGTTGTGTGGTCGCCCGGGTCGGGGGGGGGGGATACCATTGGGGGGGGGGGGGGGGGGGGGGGGGGGGGTCGAGAACGCGGAGCGCGGGCACATATAGACCCTAAACCCTAAGCCCCTAAACCCCAAACTATGATGCACCCCAAACCCTATTGACCCTCATCCCTGAACTTCAGGCATTTATCCTTTAGGGTTTAGGGTTTAGGACCCGAAACCCTGAAATTTCAATTCTAAACGCTAACCCCTAAACCCCTAACCCTGTAGACCTTCATCCCTGAACTTTAGGCGTGTATCCCCGCAACCTTGCCCCTAAACCCTGAAGATTCATATCTAAACCCGAGACTATAGGCCCTTACATGAAGCCTAAACCCCGTAAACACTCGTGCAGAATCCTCATCTTACCCAAAGGGTCCAAGTATCATTATAGTATATACTTAGGCCTTAAAGTGCTCATAGAGGGACCCCTTTAAGACTTAAGTGTCTACTACAAAGGTACATGGAGCCTTTGGGTCTTAGGGGCTGAGTACCTTAGCCCAAAAGAAGGTTAACCTTGTCAATCCTCGTAGGGTTATATAAAACCCCCAAAAAGGTTTAAGGTTCTATAGTCAGCTACTAAGTCATGGAACCCTTCCAGAAGCCTGGCACGCAATAAACAAACCTGGCAAACCTTCAGCTTGTAGACACCACGGCCCAAATCTCTAAGCTGTTGATTATTGGGTAAGTGCAAACACCAGGCGTAGGTTGCGTGAGGCTCGGGACCCCGCATCCTCCCCTCACCATGCGTCTGTGGTTCGTGGATCTGCAGCTATTTGAGGGAAGAGTGTCGTCGTCAATCCGGTTAGCTTCGTGGTAGGGCACACAGCTTATCTCACCGCTGGCTCCCTAATTTTAAACCTAAACCCTAAGATCCTAAACCCATGGCAGTCTTTAGGGTTTGTTAGAGCTTCCGCTGCGGAAATGGTCGTGTCCTATGACTCGGGCGCCGAGGGGAGCGTATGGAGCTTCTTCACAATCACTCCCTTCCTTCTGTTTAAGGCTCGCATCTCGGATGGCAGCATGTAAATGCAAGTGCCCTATGCCTAAAAACCGTGAAATCTCCGACACGGAAACCCTGAGTTTAAACTCTGAACTTCTCTGAACCACTACTACTACTACTACTACTACTACTACTACTACTACTACTACTACTACTACTACTACTACTACTACTACTACTACTACTACTACTACTACTACTACTACTGGACTAGGACTAGGCCTAGGCCTAGGACTAGGACTAGGACCACGACTACGACTACGACTACGACCACAATAATAACTATACGAGCATCGTCATGTCAGTATTCAATAAATTACTCAGTTACGGGAACAGCACTAGTACCGTAATACCATTAATCCAAGTGGTACTACTCCTTGCGCAATATGAAATAATTTCCAAACTTAAGACAGGGCCTCCATCCATCTCTCACTCTCCCTCTCTCTCTCTCTCTCTCTCTCTGTCCCTCTCTCTCTCTCTCTCTCTCTTTCTCTCTCTCTCTTCTTCGAAAACAGCCTGGTACAAAGCTCTAGTCTAACCCTACAAGGTCCTAGAACCTCTGTTCAAAAGACCCCAAACCCTGAATCATTCAAACGAGCACTGTGAAAAACAACCCAAAGCGCTGACATACTGCAAGAGATGCTGCCAAGCCTTAAACAAGCCCCGAGCTATATGGGAGTTGCCGAAAATAGGGGACCCAAATATAGTACCCCAAATGGTAGGATCCTTATTATAATAAGGGCCCCAAAATAATGTACCCCCCAGTTTTCGGAAACTCCCATCTCCGAAACCCCTAATCAGCAAGACTGCCTGAGCACCTGAAGCCCTTTTCTTCCTGCCCCTGGAGAGCTGAGCTGCATCAGAAATTCTGGGCTTCAAGAGGGTTCCGCAAGTGTTATAGGTTTAACTCCGGCTTAGGGTTTAGGTTTTATGATTTGTAAAACTAGGGCCTGGACTAGAGGGGTTTTGTAGAGGGCGATAGTTGTTGATGTTAGAAGTGCTGCTTCTTAACGTGTGGGTGTCTGTAGTTTAGAGTTCCCCAAAGGCTATATGAACGATACTAGCCCAAACCATGATAGTCATTCCTATGATAGAACCCTGTATTCCACCATGTACGTACTTAGGAACCCTTAAAGGAAAACTAAATCCCAGACCCTTGAAGGAACCCCGAAAGGAACTCCTAGAGCTACTTAGGAACCAGTGGGGTCTTGTATGACGGACCCCCAAGCTGAGGTGGGTCCATCGTTCCGAGCCTCTTTCCACAACTTATACTCATGGAGGGCCTGTCGGTGCTTGCAGTCTATTTGCCGCCTGACCGCAAACCGGAAGCCCGAAGCTTTAAGCCCTAAGCCTCAAGCCCGCAACCGGAAACCCTAAACTGGGTTCTTGTTAAGGAACTTAATTTAAGTTACCATAATAAGGAAGCCCTATTCTTTGCTATAGATCCCTATTATGGTAACTTAAATTAAGTTCTTTAAAAAGAACCCAGTAAACCCTTAGACCCCAAGAAGACTTGGTAACTAAACCCCTCCTGCACATGCCATTTTTTGGAAAAGCAGGGGACTTTGATCTGAAAGCCTTCAAAGTGCCCTTAACCCCAAACCCTACAAAATGCCCTGACCCAAAGGCTCCATGTACCTTTATAGTAGATACTTACTTTAAGGCCTAAGTATATACTATATGGGTACATGGAGCCTTAGGATGAGCCCTAAATCCCAAACCCTAAACCCTAAACCTTATGCGTGGAAACTCCCGGCTTGGCTCAGGGCAGAAGAGGATCCAAACTTCGGCGAGGCACCGTCCGGATGTAAGTAAACCTATTCCCAAAGGCTCCATGTGCCCTTATAGGGTTCCTTTATAGGGTTCCTTTAAAGGGTTCCTTTAAAGGGTTCCTTTAAGGGGTTCCTTTAAGGGATTCCTTTAGAGGGTTCTATGGGGTTTAGGAAATAAGGGTCCATGGTACCTTTATAGTAGATACTTAAGCCTTAAAGGGGTCCCTGCATGGGTACTTCAAGGCCTAAGTCTATACTCCATGGGTACATGGAGCCTTAGGGATTCATACCTAGATAGGAGTTTCCGACAATTCTTGGTGCATTGTGTTGGGTTCAGTATAATAATAAAGATCCTACCATATTTAGGGTACTATATTAGGGTCTCCTAATTTTCGGAACCCCCCGGATGAATGGATTAAAACCCTAACCCCAGGAACATACGGCTTTCCGATGCGCGCATTGGTAGTTGGAATAAGGATCTGGCGGGCATCTTAGAGTTGGCACCGCTGGGATTTGGGGAGGCCTTCATGGTTTCAGGCTTAGAAGGTTTTGGGGGGATACTTGGAGGGTCGGGGGACTTAGTAACTGGCTATTTTAGGGACTTATAAGTACCATAACCCCAATTAGGGTCCCTTTTAGGGTACTTATAAGTCTACTTACTACCTACTTACTAAGTCCCCCGACCCTCCAAGTAGAGGTTCAGCAGATAGTCATGAGTCATGAGCTCATGAGAATCGCTGTGCCTAAGCCCTGCTCGAAAGCTTCATTTCCGGTATCGTTCATTTCTTTGCTCTTCTGTTAGATTCTAGAGAAGATGCTTCCTCTGAAGCTGTCCGCAACAGTCTGAGATGCACCCTAAACCCTAAACCGTCTAATATAGGGACCTAAACAATTACCACTACTATTTTGGGGATTCCTTGTTTTAATTATAGTATATTGCGCCTCAAAACCCTATTCTAATTGTTAAGGTCCCTATATTGAACGCTGAAGCCGCGATTCTAAATCCCAAGCCCTTAAACCTCTGCAAGAGTAGACCGTCATAGAACCCACGCGCTCCCTAAACCCAAGACCTAAAACCCCAAACCCAAAAACTCTAAGCCTAAACCCCAAGCTCAAAAACCCTAAACCTTAAAACTAAGATCTAAACCTCAAAGCCCTAAACCCTAAAACCCAAAAGCTCCGAAGTGCTCCTGCGATCGGCGACAGGCAGCGAGGACAGGAACGGCACCTTTGGCTATCCTGCTACTCCGAACGAGAATCTTCCCTAGGGCTCTTTCAGGGTTCCTTCAAGGGTTCTCTCTCTCTCTCTCTCTCTCTCTCTCTCTCTCTGTCTCTGTCTCTCTCTCTCTCTTTTTCTCTCTCTTGTTTTTTCTCTCTCTCTCTCTCTCTCTCTCTCTCTCTCTATATATATGTATCGATAAATAGATAGATAAATAAATATATATATATATACACATATATAAGGGTGCATGTACGCCAATAACAACTTTGGGCCCAATGTACGAGTAGTATTAAGGTCAAAGTATATACTATTTGGTTGCATGGGGATTGGGGCCGGGGTTTTGGGGTTTGGGATTGCTTCGGGGTCAGTGAGGGGCCTGTTTAAGGTTACTGGATTTGTGTAAGGGTTTCTCACAGTACTGTCGGGTTTCAAGTTGGTTTTGCCCAGGTTTTGAGGGGTCTTATGAGGATGTCAGGGTTCGTAGGTGCTTATGAGTGCATTATGTGGGCTCTATGGGTCTTGATTAATGACTGCGTATGCAGGGGTTTAGCACCCATGAAGCTTCGGTTAGGGGATTGTCGCTCCCAGGTGACATGTTGGGACTTGTGTGTATTAATTCCCTTACATCGGAACAACGTAGCCATGCACGAACAGATCTTTGGGAGTGGGGCATGCCTGGTGTCGATGAGGTCCTGTCCCTCTCTCTCTCTCTCTCTTTGTTGCTCCCCTCTGTCTCTCTCAGCCTCTCTGTATCTGTGTATAAACATACACTGCATGTGTATGATTTTACTTCTTATCTATACATGCATGCGCATATTTGTATATATAAGCAAGATGATACAAATACATGTATGTGTATATATATGTATACATACATATACACATGCGCATACTAACCAGCAAGGGTGTGTGTATATATATATATATGACACACATACGTGTATATGCAAATCATTTGTGTTTTTACATCATCTGCATCAGCTCGCGTACCTCGTTGTACTCCGTAGTCCTAGAGCGCATTTCTCAGTCGCAGGATTTGATTCCTCTCTCCCTGAAAACGATTCCTTAGGGTACCTGTATAGCACATACTTCGGCCTCAAAGGGTTCCTAAATAGGTCTTGGTTTGGCCAGTGCATATACTTTATGGGCACGTGGGCCTTTAGGGGAGTCTGAGTTTTACAGCAAAAGATGCATATGCAGTTGCCGTAGTCGTCGGAATGGGTAAAGTCCTCCACCCAGAACCTCTAAAGCGCCAAACCGCCGCAGCTCCAGTTTTGATGAACAGCCTGGAAGAAGCAAGGTTGTCTTTCCTGCTCGTCCTGAAGACGCACCTTGGTGTGAGATAATGGGGTTTAGGGTTATGTCAAGTTGTGCCTTTGTTTGCAGTTGCTGCAGACTGACCCTGAGAAGCAACTCTGAATGCGACATTACGTAGATGTAATCGGCCCTCATTCTAAGCCCTGGCTCCGTTCAACAGCCTACTCTACTTTTTGTGAAGGCCCCTAGTAAAGCCAGTATAACAAGCCCTGAAAGTAACACTGCAAGTAACCCTTTCTAGGAGTCTTATGAAGATAAAACCGGAACCCAAACCCTTATCAGCAGGCAGGAGGCGAACAAGCAGTTCTGGGAAGCAATCTCTGACCTCACTACGATGTGCCACTTACTGCGCAGTATTTCGATGACCATCTGCGGTATGGTTACTTGGGAGGTCGATGCAGATGTTCAGGTGCATGCCAAAAGGGTGATACGGCTGCTGGCTCTCTACTCCCTTGCTGTCCGGGAGTTCTTCCAGCGCACTGGCAAGAATGCCACCACCAGCTCAGAACAGATGGACCGACTGCGACAGGATGTGGCAGCACTGGCAGGTGATACAGAATGGTCCATTCTGTATCCTGGAGAAGACAAGCGTGTATCAGGCTCGGCTTCCTCTCATGACACCACTCGACCATCGATTATTCTCTTTTGGGTCACGCTCTCGCTGCGTAAGATCATGGACTACAAGGCGAGCTGGCTTCAAAAAGGATGCAATAAATTTCGCATGTGGTTCCTCTGTGTGTGTGTAAAAGATAGAAACTGACAGGTAATTGTATAGTTTATAATTGCCGACTCGACAGTCTGCACCTGCTCTCTTGTTGTAGCAGCCCTTATAGTGCCCTTACTTTAGATATATATATATATATATATATATGTATAGTGCCCTTACTATACACAGTTCCTGATCACTTCCCTTGTTATAGAGACATTGAACCATCGGGGTAAGGCAGCAGAAGCACCAATCACCTGCTCTCTTGTTATAGTAGCCCTTATAGTACCCTTAGAGAGAGAGAGAGAGAGAGAGAGAGAGAGAGAGAGAGAGAGAGAGAGAGAGAGAGAGAGACAGAGAGAGAGAGAGAGAGCCCTTGTTATATATATATATATATATATATATATATATCCCTTCTATATCATGGAGACACTGAATCACCGGGGGAAGGCAACAGAAGCGCCAATCATGAATGGTCTGCTCGTGCAGCTGGCAGCCGTGGGCTCCTGCTTCTGGAATATGGACAAGATCGACAAGACTCTTAGCCCAAAGGCTCCATCCACGAGATACTTAAGCCCCTGGTTTAGGGTTTATAGGGTTTAGGATGATGGGTTTAGGATTTAGGGTTTCGGGTATCAAAAACTAGGTAACTAGCAAGGTATATACTAGGATGCCCAGTAGTACCCTTATTCCCTTTTTGTAGTCCTAGGTTCCTTATAAAGTTGCCCAATACCAAAAAGAGAGGCCTTTTTATTCTTAGGTTGCTGGGTGTCCTAGTAGCCCAAAGGCTCCATGTACCTGTATACGAGATACTTAAGCCTTAAAGGGGTCCCTATATGGGCACTTTAAGGCTGATCGACAAGACTCTTGGGTTGCCGGAAAAGGGTCCATGTGTACTACCATTGCATTAAGCCCCAAAGATCCTCCTTATTGTGGATTTGTAAATCTAAATCCGTACAAAAGTAGTATATGGGTGGTTGTCAAGATTATGGTCCCCCGTTTGGTGTCTACTATACAGGTACATGGAGCCTTTGGGTAGTAGCTGAGTTTATAAACTTTGATCTTTTTCGGATGATGAAGCCCTCTTAAAACTGAAAGTCTAAACTTTTTTTGGCTTTTCAACTCGGCAACTGAGGACTCAATTCCCATTTCCATACTGCCAGGTTGTGCGTCTGGGCTTCGACAAAAGTTTTTCAAACCCGGAGCGCAATGTAATCACTGGGTATTGTGAGAGGGTGTCTCAGAGAACTATTTCTGTGGCCGAGAGCGGGTGAGGATTCTGTTGCTGGCATGACTTAGCCCACTTCATACACCTGTTCCATCTTTGAATATAAGCCCACGTCAGGAAATGGCTCACGATCGTTTTTCTCGGCATTCTTCCATTTAGCATTGCCGCAGTGTGCGGTTGGTGGACACTGCTGTTCTCTGCAATTGCGGCTATTGGCCTCTTGGTATCACCATTGCTGAGAAAAAGCAACAGTCGGACCAGTAAACCACAAGTTCATAATTGGTGGCAACTACTAAGCAGCAACAATGCCTACGGCAGGAGCACCACTAGTAGCAGTAGCAGTAGCATTAGCAGTAGCAGTAGCAGCAGCAGCGGCAGCGGCAGTGGGTTTGGTTGTGGTTGTGGTTGTAGTGGTCGTCGTCGTCGTTGTGGTGCTGGGGTGGTTGTGGTTGTGGTTGTGGTGGTGCTGGTGCTGGTGGTGGTTGTGGTGGTGGTGGTGGTGGTAGTTGTGGTAGTGGTGGTGCTGGTGCTGGTGGTGGCAATCGTCATAGTAGCACTTGTAGCAGTAGCAGTAGCAGTAGCGGCAGCAGCAGCAGTAGCAGCAGCAGTAGCAGTAGCAGTAGCAGCAGCAGCAGCAGCAGCAGCAGGAGCAGGAGCAGGAGCAGGAGCAGGAGCAGGAGCAGGAGCAGGAGCAGGAGCAGGAGCAGGAGCAGGAGCAGGAGCAGGAGCAGGAGCAAGAGCAGGAGGAGTAGTAGGAGTAGTTGGAGTAGTAGGAGTAGTAGTAGCAGTAGTAGCAGTAGTGGTGGTTTTGGTAGTTTTCAGGGTACTAGTGCTAGCCGTAGTATCGGAATACGTAACTGGTATTCGTCGATGCTGTCGTAGCGGTCGTCGCAGTGGTTGGAGGAGCAGCAGCAACAGTCAGAAGCAGCATCAGCAGCATCAGCAGCAGCAGTATCAGCAGCAGGAGCAACATCAGGAGAAGTAGCAGCAGCAAAATCAGCAGCGGTACCAGTAAACAGTGACAGCAGGAGCAGCCGTGGGAGTAGTATTCTTATTGTCATGAGTGTATTTTGAATTTTCATTTGCCTAGTAGATAAAAGGAATTCCAAAACGAGTCGTTTGAGCAAGACTCCATGCAACCATAGGACCACTGAAAGCACGTTGACCACGTTTGGTGGTTCCTGCTCAATCATGGCTTTGGGTTGCAGCATAATATAGGGGCCTTAATAATTACCTAGACTGTTTTGGGGGCTCCTTACTAAAATTTATGGTATAACATACCCCAAAACTCCTAAACCCTAAACCCTATTCTGAGTCTTCAGGCCCCGTTTCTTACGCACTGCAGGTTTCTTTGGCTTAGATGAAGTGGCTGAGATTCTCGAGTCGCCATTTGGGAACGACCCCAATGACCTCGACCTCCGTGAATATTGTGAGGCTTCTCAGCTTTGGTTCAGCAAGTACTACAGGGACCCTCATAATTACCCATACTATTCTGGGGTGCTCATTCCTCATTATAGTGATAGTATAGTAGCCCCAAAACCCTATTCTAATTATTAAGGCCCCTATATCATAGAAACCTACTATAGATCCTTTACAGTATCCCTTAAAGGAGCCCCTTTAAAGGAACCCACTATTCTAATGGTGTTTTAGTGTCTCGGGTTTAGGGTGTTGGGATTTGCGGCCTCGGGGCTTTCTGTAAAGGTCGAGTCGTTCCAGGTTTCAGTCGTACGTAGGGCGATGCTTCTTGCTGACTCGGTGGTGTGTGGTTAGCTGTGTCTTAGCTGGTTCGTCTTGCAGGGAATGCAGAAGTCGAAAACTTACCAAGCATATGACCCTGTTGTAATTGTGGTTCACTTTCCCCTATCCTTTGGTCTAATTACTTCCGCCTCTGCATCTAGTGGAAGTCTAGTTTTGCCATCCCAAAGGGTCCTATGTACTTTTATGGGGGATACTTCCCTAAGTCATAATAGTAATTCCTAAAATGGAAACCCTACATTCTACTATAAAGGTACTTTGGACCCCTTGGGAATGACACCCCTAAACCCTAAACCCGTAATTTTCGACACCCTAAACCCTAAACCCCTAATTCTCGAAACCCCTACACCCTGGACCCGGTACATAGGACCCTTTGGGCCTTGATTCGGCCGCAGGCTCTGATGTCGGACATGGAACTCATATGCCACTGTCGAGAGTTGAAGCTGGACTTCGTTCTGAAAGAGAACGAAAAGGTCGACTTCTCGCATCTGCTGGCGAACTATGACAAGAAGAAGCAGTTTCATCAACACTTCAAACGGCTGCTCAGCCTCAACTCAGCCCCCTAATCCATGGAAAGGCGCGTCGTTAAGTTGCGGCAGGTCGGGAAAGGCTAAACCAAAGACAAGAACTCCCTTCTGGTTGGAGAGGTGTTTAGGGTTCTAAGGCTAGGAACTTAGGGTAAAGGATTTATTTTGGGGGTATAGGTATAGGTATATATATATATATATATACATAGGCACGTGGAGCCTTGGGGAGAATACCCAAAAAGGAGAGTCCGTGGATCCAAGAACCTGTTTTTTGATGTAAGCCAAGTGACAAAACTCGGTAGTGTGGTTATGCAGGATGTGTTTCGGGACTTAAAACTTAAAAATGCAGGGTTTGTGCCTTTTGAGGGCTTTAGGCCTTTCCTTGCGCACCAGGCAGTCTGTCGCCTTGGCACAGTCGGGCGAATTCTCGCGCGGGAAATCGGGCGAATTCTCATCCGACTCCGGGTCACGAGTGGAGGCGGAACTTACTAATTTGACGGCCTGTTGTGCAACTGTAGAAGGGTTTTCTTAAGGCAACTTCCTACATAATAAGAATAAGCATGAACAAGCCCTTGGGTTATTCGATTCCTCATTATGTGGCAACTTTCAAGGAAGAATTAAGTTTTTATACAGCCCGACCTTTGATTCCTCGGGTAGTTGATGAAGAGGCTGGCAAGGATGATGGCATCCGGGGGGAGGCCCTCGATTCTGTGATGCCCGGAGCTGTCCACACGTGAGCAATACAGGAGCCTTCATAATTAGAATGGGGTTTTGGGGCCATTATTCTACTGTAGGTATAATTTAATACGGAAACCCCAGAATGGTATAGGTAAGTATTCAAGCCCCTACATTAGGGTTTATGCTTGGGGTGTACCTGTCGATCCAAGCGGGTGGCAACCTGAGAACTTGTGGCGCTAGAAGCCACAAGTAGGGATCATCGAGATGGCGATTAGGGTTTAGGGTCTAGGGTTTAGGGAGGATTATATAGCTTTTTTGTGAACCCGGAGTTTATATGTGAGTTAGGAGGTAACCCTAGCCTAGCCCTTCTTGTGTTGCAGGAATGCACCATCGAGTCCGTCTTCGCTCCCAATGTCGGAAGCCCCAAACCCTAGCCTAAGTCCTTGTTCGGTTTTACGGATTCACCCTGAGGGCTTTGGGGTTTGGGACTGCGGGTGTGTCTGGAGGTCTCAGAATGATTATAGGAAATACGATCACGCACTCCAAGCACTATTGGAACTACTAAGGTGCCTATACTAGAACGTCATAGTAGCCCGTATAGTACCATTAAAGGACCCTTTAAGCCTTGCCCAGAGAACGGGCGCTGTTCTAATTATCACGGCCTCTATACTACCCGGCCGAGGTTTCTCGATGCAAGGGGGGGAAAAGCAAGTTTCATGAACGTTTCTACCTGGTGCATTGCTGGTTCTCCTCTGGGATTGGGATTTAGGGTCTAGGGTGGGGTGGGGGTTTACAATGAGCATCATGTATCCTTGCATTGCGCCCTTATGGGGCAGAGTAGCTGGAAGTTGGGAGTTAAAAGGGCAGAGAATTTTCGGGTTTCGGCACAGGGTGTATGTGCATTAGACAGGAAAGGCATGAATGCTGCTTGCACAGCGCATGTACATGTATGGAGAGAGAAGTACGCACAAAGCTTGCGGAATTCATCAGGTTTTCCAGAGACTCCAATATCACTCAATTATGGGATATGCCTTACATGAAAGATCCCTATAGATGTAAGGTATATTCCTTAAATGAATGATGGATAGTGGAGTCTCTGGTTTCCAGGGGCGTCACGTGTACGCCCCTGGCCGCAGCCGCGCAAGAACTGTGGCTTGGAGTAAAAGATCTTTTAGTCATATGGACCCTTAGGGTTTACGGTTCAGGGTTTCGGGGGGGAGTGGGGTAGGGGACTGTACTCCCTTAAATAAGCCTTATGAAGTCCTCATTATGGGCATTACGGCTCCCTATCCCCCCTCCCCTACCCACCTAAGGGTCCCTATGATTTAGGACCTGACCAGAGAGCCCATCACCCCTTAATTCAGCAACATACCACCTTAAAGGTAGAAGGATCCTCAAGATGATTTAAGCCATGTAGTAACATATAATAACACATAGTATACAATATATAATGTATAATAATTATATATTACATAATACAGAACGTTTTTGTATGCTATGTAATATACAATGTACATTATGTAGTATATAATTACTAATGTATAGTCTATAAGTTAATATAACAAAATATCACGTCATAAAGCATCATGCAATATAGTATCATATAACCCAGCCTAGCATGATATAACAGAATAAACTAGACTCCAACATCCATACATGCATATATGTATGTATATACACATAGTATGTATGTATGTATGTATATATGCAAATACATATGTGTATATATATATATATATATATATATATATATATATATATATATATAATCCTTCGAACCATGGCATCTTGACCTCCTTCAGTGCTGAGGGAGCCTTCGTTAAAATCTGGGAGCGCACTTACCTGAAGCTGCCATAGCCCCTATAATCAGTACCGAAATCTTCAGCTCCAAACAGCACATGAGCTGCTGTGAATACCAAGCTTGTCGTTCCTTAGTACTGAGGGCTTTGTTCCTTGGGATCCACCCTTTGGGTGTTACTTACTAGAACGCGGAAAATCCTGAAAATTAGGAGCCGTAAGCCTTAGACTCTTACCTCCGAGAGAGGAGCCTTCTTGAAGCCTATGGGTTGATGCTTCTCGCTCGCCTGGTGGAATTCTTGGGCTTAGGGCAGTCTTGGGTTCCGGGTACAAGACTTTCAGGACCAAATGACACAGGTAGGTGCCCTACTACGGTTAGGGTTCAGCGCTGAAGGTTTAGAGTTCACAACTGATACTGGTTCACGCATTCTCATCATTTTAGTTATTGATTCATTTCCTGTAGTTCTTGGTACTGCTTGTGGTTATATGCGAGTACAGTTTGATTGAATTTACGGCCCATTTGGGGGCCGTGTCCTCGCACTATGCTCTAAACCCCAAAACCCTAAACGATGTAAGGGCACCCGTGAGCCCAGATTTCTTAGCTCCTGTGTCGCTGGAAGCCGTTGGTTCTCGCAAGCTTTCGAGCCGAACAAGCTAGGGTTGAGGGCCCGCTTTCATTCACCAAAGCTGCTCCCAATAGCCCAGGGTAGTCTCAGCCACAACGCAAGCCCTAAGCGCCAAAGCCTAAACCTAGACCCTTAACAGTCTTAACACTCGACCTGGGCCCTACACCGTAAAGTCCCAACCCTAACACCTGAGCCCTCAGGCAAGCTAGTGTGCAGCCAGTGGCAATCTTCTTGGTGCGAACGCACTACCCTGGCTACCAACACGAAGTGCAAACAGCAAAAGATCGCAATTCGCAGAGCCCGACAAGCTTTGTCCTCACGACTCCCTGGCCTAACCCTAACCCCCTACACCTAAATCCCCGAACGCTGACTTTTGCGAGGAATATATGATGCTAAACCGGAGCCCTGTAACTGTACGTGGGGTGAGGCTAGAAACTTGTAAGCAAACCATGCACAGGGATCCTAGAAGGGTGGTCGTCAAAATTATGGTCCCTTTCTGGGGTCCCTAATATAATACGGCACCTAATATTTAGGGTACCCAAAAAAAAAGCATAATTTTGATAACCACCCAAAACTTGAAGTGCTGTCGGGTTACGAACCCAACACAAAATTGAGCTTCGCTGGCAGCGGCAAAGCCCTGTTGCCGCCATGGCTGGCATGTCGGGCGTGCGCCTAAGAGGCTTGCAGGCCAGGACTCGGCCTGTGCCACGATGAGGGTTCTAGAACGGTTCCTTTAAAGGGATCTATAGGGGATCTATACTATAAAAGGTACTATAAAGGGTTTAGGGGTAGGGCCAGGACTCGCTGTACCCCCAAGGGCCCAAGTACCGAATAATCATATACTCTCCACAATCCTAACCGTCCGAACCTACATAACTACTATCCTATATTGGGTCCTTTGGACCCTTAGGGTACGGTTTAATGTAGGAACCTGATTAAGAAACCTTGGGCCTTGTTTAGGGCTCCTTATATGAATCAATGAATCCTACTATGTTGGGGATTTAGGGCCAGGGTTTCTTAATGAGGTTCCTACATTAGGGCTTAGAGAATGACCTTGCGCTGCTTTAATCTGCTTGTCTTGTAGGACTCTACTCTAAGCGCTGAACACTGAGTTTATGGGAACCCTCTCAAAGGGATTGTTTTGGTTTTGGCAGGGCTAGAGCCGAAAAAGGCGAAGCTTATGGTTAGTCGAAGCCCGTATACATATGTGTGTATATATATATATATACATATGTATACATCAGCTTATACAGTTAGATAGTTAGATACAAAATCAAAAATACATACATACATATACCTATCCATTTAATTACTGAGTTATCCGTTTGCGTGTTTATGTGTTTTTGTTGTTTTTTACTTACGCGCATAATGGCCCCTCATTTTGCAGCAAAGTGTTAGCGGTTACTCGTGTTTGCCTGTTTGTTTGTTCGGTCTTATGGTTTATAACGTCATTATGTTTGTTGTTGCCGTTGTGTTTATCATTGTTAATGGCATCATAGTTGTCCTTGGTACTATTGGTATTGTTGTTATTGCTGGTAGTTTCATCAGCAGTAGTACTATTGGCGCGTGCTTTCTTTCTTTCTTTCTTTCATCATTTCACATGCTCAATGCGTTCCCCAACAGGCCAATCTTAACTCACTCAAACTATGCGAGCCTTATGTTTAATTTAGTGAATTTAGTGTCCATTATAGGGCTTCGCGCTCATGATCTGGTATCATATTGCTACTATTTGCTTAAGAACCCCCCCAAAAAATAAAAAATGATAATCCCGATATTATCCCTATAAGGAATATATATATATATATATATATATATATATTTTGTTTTGCGGCATGGCCATGGTGTCCTGGATGCAGTCCAGAACCCTACGAATCGCACTACTGCAGGAATCTTGATGACAGCGTTGCTTCAGGCTTCGCTCAAACCCTGAACCTAAACCCTAAACCCGAAAGCCAAATCCTAAAAAGAACCCTAAAGCCACTTAATGCAGGGGCCTAGATAATTTCCCACATTAGTCCTTAGGGTTCCTCATATTATAGTTGTGGTATCATATACCGCAGTACAGAATTCTAGTTCGTAAGGTCCCCTAGTTTTGCTATATGAGTATTAACTATTTTTGTTACGTGTTGCTCTTGTCATTATTGCTACTGTTACTCCCTTGTGGCTTCAGGCGTCTGCACACCTCAATGGGCACCTAGCAGCACGGGGCCACGGTTCGATGTGGGGCCTGAGTGTTGGGGCCTCCTTGGTTGGAAGCATGGGCTCCTAATATGGATCCTTTGGCCTGTTTTTTTTGGGGGGGGGTTCAAGGGACCCTTTAGAGTCTATATAGTGGATATAGTAGGTATATAAGGATCCCAAGGTTAAGGGCCCGTACTAGGGGCCCATGGTTTCAACCGTTGAAGGGTGTCAGGGTTTCGGGTTTCGGGTGTAGGTGTGCCGTCGGATCTGCACACTTAGGACTTCAGGGTTTAGGCTTAGGACTTCAGTGTGTAGAAGGGGCTTATAGCTCTAAGGTTCGAATACGGTTTAGGGTTTAGTCTAACCTCCAGTTCATTTCAGATGTCCAGGTAATTATGTGTGCGATATGATTCTTTGGACAGTGCGGTAAAGACGGACACAGCTGAGCTCAGTCCCCGACACCTCATGCTTCTTTCATGCTTACAATTCTGCTGGAAATTGCCAGAGCCACTCGAAATAGGACTTCTTTGCAGCTGACTGGTAGCCTTCTTACATGCCAGGGACCTCCGCAACTAGGGGTCAAGCCCTAAACCCTAAACCCCACCCTAAACCCCAAACCCCAAACCAGGGGAACAGGATGCATGGCCGAAGATCTCAACCAACAGCTTTCAAGAAATTCGACTCCTTGATCCTTATCTATTAACCGTGAAAACTTCATTCAAAATAGCCCGAAAACACAGCTGTTTCGTTTCTGAGGGAAGATCTTGTGGTGGAGCATGAGTGTGTTAAGTCCTACGAAATCCCATGCACCCCGTCCTACAACCTACAAAGGCGAGACAGAGATCAAAAATAAATCCCACTCAGGCAGTCAACTTGAACTTCCATCCCATTCAACCCTAAGTCCGAAACCCCAAAATCCTTAAACCGTGACTCCTAAACGCGAGCCCAGAGAGCCCAATACCTCTTAATTGAGGAATGTGGCGTAAATTATATCGGGCTTCTTATTATGATTTAAGCCGTATTCCTGAATTAAGGGGTATTGGGCTCTCTGGGAATCTCAGGTCTGCAAAGGCTTTGACGAAGAGAAGGGCCGCTGGCTTGTACAGCTGGAGGATGGCACCCCGGCCTGCATCAGTACGAATGCTACTGCTGAAGAACAAAATCCTGCATGACCCTAAGGACTCTACACTATGGGAACTATGGTATATTCCGTATAATGGGTAATGCAGGATTTTGTCCATCAGCAGTATCTCGGGTCCTCATTGTCCAGGACCCCCGCTTGTGCCCTCAAATGGGGGTATATGGTCCCAAAGTGTGCATTTAGGGTCTAGTAGAGGGTAGATGGAGGGTCTAGGATAGTTATAGTAGTGGGTCCCAAACCCTTATTCTAATCATTAAGGCCCCTATATCAGAGCTGCACTTGGAAACGGTTCCTGAAGGTTTAGGGGTTTCGGGTTTTGGTTTAGGGGTTTAGGATTTCGAGTTTGGGGTTTAGGGGTGAGTGTGGGTTTAGAGTTAGGGGTCTCAGGGTTTAGGGTTCCGTAAAGGGGATCTATAATGGACTACTTCAAGGGACCGATATGGAAGGCTTCCTTAAAGGGGATCCTCAAGGGACCTACGAAGGGACCTGCAAGGGACCTGGATGGGTTTAGGGAGTTTGGGAATTTGGGGGTTGAGGTTTAGGGTTTAGGGTTTAGGGTTTACGAGGGTTTTAAGAGATGCTCCTATTTGGTTTCCGTTTGTCTAAGTCTGGCACTCCGGCAGTTCTGAGGGAATTCCTGGAAGTACGGATCCTGGAAGGGGGCTTCGAAACGTGTTAGCTAGGTCTGGCAAGGGGTTGTGTATAGGGTAGTGTTTTTGCGGCCTTTTTGGCGAGTTTGACCAGGTTTGCAGGTTTTGTAAGGGATTATGGAGTTTCCGGGCATTTCAAGCTAGGCCTCCCTGGGTGAGGCATTCCTTTTTTTTGGGGGGTGGGAGGCAAACCCCACACTCCTGTGAGCCTTGAGCCCCCTATGAGCTGAACCCTAAACCCTGAAACCCTCAACCCTGAACCCCTTCAGCCTCACACCAAGGCCAGGAGAAGGCCATCAAGAACGACAACATCCTGCAGGCAGCTCATTGCGGGGGTTTGGGCGCACCTATTTTAGGGTACCTGCCGTCTAGGGTTTAGAGTTTAGGGCTTGGGGTTACCTGCATTGCTACAGTACAGATCCCAGCCAGATTGCTAGGTACTCATGTTTGAGCTGCGCGCTTGTTGGCGGTGTCTTTGGATAAATTAAGGGTTAGCAACTTAGTTTCTTACCTTTTTTGTGGTAATCACGTCCTGGCAAAGCATTCATTGGGACGCATATGAGTCGAGTAGCCTCTAGGAATGTGGGAAACATACCTGGCATCGTCCGGTCACCGTCGACCTGTGATTCACGCTCCCCAACAACATTCCTGGCAACGGCGGATGCAGATCCTTGTCTTCCCAGAGACTCCAATATCCCTTAATTAAGGAATATTCCTTAAACCATATTAGGGATCCTACTATAGATTAAGGTATATTCCTTAATTACGGGATATTGGAGTCTCTGGGTTGAGCAATGTCGGAGAATCATCATTCAGGGGTCTGTGTGATTAACAGCGTCTTGCTTGTAGCAGTGTAATATAGGGGCCTTAATAACTACCTATACTGGTTCCTTCTTTTACTTATGGTCTAATGGACCCCAAAGCCCTGTTCTAATAATTAAGGCCCCTATACTAAACTCCCATAATACCCCGTATAATCATCCTTCTAGGCCCTTTTGAAAGGAACGCCTTAAATGGGACCCTATTCTAGGTATTAAGGCCCCTACTTGGAGGGGCAGGGCACTTAGTAAGGCGTTTATAGATGGGGTTAGAGTTGGGACTCCATTTAGGGTACTTATAGCTCCACTTATAACCTACTTACTAAGTGCCCTGCCCCTCCAAGTAGAGTAGATACTTCCCCTTCTAATAATCCTTGTAGGCCCTTTTGAAAGGAACCCCTTAAAAGGAAACCCTATTCTAGTTATTAAGGCCCCTACACTATGCTACCCTTATAGTACCCCCATAGTAACCCTGATATACCCTTTAAAGGAACCCCTTGAATGGAACCCTGTTCTAGTTATGAAGGCCCCTAGAGTAGACAGGTCATTGAGCCGGGTCCTAAACCCCTCAGATCCCTTTAAGGAAGCCTGAAGATCCCTTTAAGGAGCCCTTTAAGAACCCTTACTAAGTCCCCTTGCCCCTCCCAGTAGACCCTAAACCCAAAACCCCATGGATTTTTTCAGGAAATCTATAGATCCCTTTAAGGAGCCCTTAAAGGAACCCCTCCTAGGAATCCCTTAAAGGAGCTCTTAAAGGAACCCTAGGAATCCCTTAAAGGGACCCTTACTAAGTAGAGTAGACAGGTCCTGGAGCCTGGGACCTGCATCGCGCTGAGAGATGGCGAGGCAAGGGGATGCCCCGGCTTCAAAGGCGGTTTAGGGTTTAGGGTTTGGGGTTTAGGGTTTGGGGTTTAGGGTTTGGGGTTTAGGGTTTAGGGTTTAGGGTTTGGGGTTTAGGGTTTGGGGTTTAGGGTGTAGGGTGTGAGGTTTGGGGTTTAAGGTTTAGGGTTTAGGGTGTTGGATTTTGGGTTTAAGGTTTGGGGTTTGGGTTTTTTTAGGCTTTGGGGTTTAGGGTTTTTGGCCTTAGGGTTCAGGGTTCAAGGTTTGGGATTTAGGGTTTTTTGGCCTTAGGGGTTTAGGGTTTTGGGTTTAAGGTTTTGGGTTTTTGGGTTTGGGGTTTAGGTTTTAAGGTTTGGGGTTTAGAGTTTTGGGGTTTAAGGTTTGGGGTTTAGGTTTTAAGGTTTGGGGTTTAGAGTTTTGGGGTTTAAGGTTTGGGGTTTAGGGGTTTTCAGGGTTTGGGGTTTAGGGTTTAAGGTTTAGGGTTTTGGGGTTTAGGTTTGGGATCCTTTAAGGTTTTACAAGAGTTCGGGGTTTGGTGTTTCGGGTTGTTTGGGGGCTCCTGTGAGGGGGGTCTATATATTGGTGTGCAATGCAGGTGAGGCGAACCACGTATAAGGCCCAGCAAAGCCCTCAACACCGTAATCCCTCATGCATGTGCCGTTGGGTTCAGGGGTCAATTAAGGTGGGTTCTAGAAGGGTTCGATAAGGTTTAACGGTTGCGGGCATGTCTAATTATGGCTGCCAGTTTAATCAGGCTTGACATTCAAGAGCTGGAGGGCTTGAATTCAATGATTAAGTTGGCGGTGGCACGCTCCAAGAACAACCGCCTGACACTACAGCTTCTCACGTCAAGGGTGGGCACCAGGAAGATAGTGTCTCTGTACACTGCCGGTGCTATCAAGTACAAGGCCATCATTCCTGCAGCGGCAGCACTTGCGAAGTCAGCATTCTAAAGAAATGAGATGCCTGCCAGGACCGTTTGTGCCAGGGCCCCCTCGCCCGATGCCGCGGCCCTTCGCGCAGGTTGTATTACGGATCGCATCGCGAGCTCCTGGACGATACTGACCGCTGGCAGCAGTGCAGTGAAGCCAAAATGGTGGCTGGTGACCATCATGTGTACGATCCTGCAGTGGCTCATATGCCTGAGCAGATCTGGGCAGCCAAGTACAACAAGTTGTTCATGCGGCAAGTTCGAGCTCATGAGAAGCATTCCATCTTGTCAAGGGACACTGTTTTCGCTTTGTTGCTTCCACCTGTTCAGCAACTGCCGTCGGATGTGTAGATAGTGATCTGTGTGACATTTATTACTGCCCATGTACGTAACTTCAAGGTAGAACAGACCCTTGCTAAGAACGAAACCATTCGATTCAATCACTCGAACCGCTGTCAAGCGCTATACTCCAGTCTTGCGGTATCCATAGTAGTACCCTTGTCATAGCTTATCCGAAGCCTGGTTGAGGCAAACAAGAGCCCATACGGTTGATGATATAAATCCTGCATTGCCCAGGATAAGGGATATACCATAATTCCCATAGTTTTTTGGTCCTTAAGGTAATGCATGGTTTTATATCACCACCCCTAAACCCTAAACCCTAAAACCCTATAAATCCCTTACAGGAACCCCTTAAAGGTACCCTGATAGATCCCTTTGAAGGAACCCTAGGACTTTATATCATCAACCGTATTTTATAGCTTTGAGGACTTATTGGGTTTCATCGGGAGGCAGACGGTGGGGCTTGCAACCGAAATAAAATGGTACTGTTTATGGACGTTAGCTTTAGGGTTTAGGGTTCAGGGCTCTTTACCCAAAGGGTCACACCCTTCCCCGTTTTAGGGTACATAGGTTTGTAGTTAGGATCCGTGTTATAGAGAAGTAGGTACTAACCCCAAAAAGGGCTAGGGTATGTAGGGCCCTGCAAGTAGAACCCCTAACCAGTGGTTCAGGGCTTACCTCAACCTGACTATCCCACTGTTCTTGAGGAACCGTATAAACGGAGCCTTCAACCCTAAACCCTACATGAGGGATCAGGTAGGGTTTAGATACTGCTTGCGCTTAGGAGTCTCTAGGAGTGGGCTCCCTAAATAAAGGGACCTAACGGTTCATGATATAAATCCTGCATGACCCACAATAAGGAATATACCATAATTCCCATAGTTTAGGGTCCTTAAGGTAATGCTGGTAACACATCATCAACCGAAGTACCTTTATGGTAGAATGAAGGGCATCTGTGTTAGCAATTAGTGTCAAGATCTGGGGAAGCATCCCCCATAACAACCGAGCGCAGGTGCTGCACATCACAGTTGGCCGAGTCAGCGTATCCCAGCTGCAGGGAAACTCCAAACCCTAAGCCCCGTGCCAGGTACTCCCTTTTGACAAGACTTCAGCGGCTTTTTAGACATCAAAAACGTTATTTAAAGTTATTTAAGGACTACTTGGACTTGGACCCCTTAGGGTATCGCAGGTCTTGCGGTCGAGATAGTACGCTTCCTCCTGGAGTTGCCAGAGCTTCGTAACTCTTGATCATGCAGTCCGCAGCAGTACACACACATGCACTTGAGTACAACATGAGGGTTTTCGAAAATAGGGGACCCTAATATATTACCCTTAATAGTAGGACCCTTATTATAAGGACCCCCAAATAAGGTACCCCTATTTTCGGAAACTCCCACATAAACAGCGTTTCAACACTCAACGGTGGGTCCGTTAGGTGTGTGTGGGGTTCAAGGGTTTGGAGTCTACAGAGTCTTGTGTAAATGGCAACGCTAGGGTTCGTTGCCTTGCATCCCGACATCGACTTGTTTCATTTTCAGAAGGCCCCCATATCAAAGCCACAAATCCTTGCAACGAAAAGCAACCTATTCCGATTCTTTCAGGCTCAAAAAATCAAGTTTGAATCATAAGCCCCAAACCCTATTATATAACTGAACTCAAGCGGCCCTTGTATCAATCAAAGGTTCCCACATCGTAGAAAGTAGGGTCTATAGCAAGAGTTATCAGTTATCATTATGGCGTTACGGTTTGGGTGAATGTCCCCGATATTGGTAATCCTAAACTGAAGGTAACCTTCCCTTTGGACCGTTTCTGTCTGGCTTTGAACTTTTAGTCCCTTTATCAGCATCTTATGTACCCCAAAACCCTTTCTAATCATTGGAGCCTTAGTTGTTTATCAGGTCTTAAACCAGATGGAGGAGGACGTTCGGCAAGCGTTGTTTGGCGACATGGACCAGCGTGGCCCTCGGTCCTCGCGGCGCACAGGGTGTAGAGCGTAGCTTTTTGTTTTGGGGGGGGGGGGGGGGGGGGGGGGGTTAGAGTTTTTCTGGTTTAGGTTTAGGGGGTACAAGGTTTATGGTTTCGGGCTTCAGTTATAGGCTTTAATTAGGGTTTAGGGATCTATTAGACGGAGGTTTTAGAGGCGTTCTACGATGGGGTTTAGGGTTACGAGTTGAGCGTTTGTGACAGGATTCTTGGAAACACTTTAGGAGAGTTTCTCCTTCGCACTCGGTCGGGGTTTACGCTCTACATATTCTACAGCTTACCCAGGGGCTTTAGAAGGGTGCTAAGGTTGCACAATTGCAGATTAAGCAAACAAGTTGGGGCCTCGGTTCCTTGTATGTCAGCCTAACGTGTTTTAAGCTGCTGCAGCGATTTTCAGTCTTAAGGGTTCTAAAAGGTTGTCTATGGGTTATGTAGTGGTGCTATAGGGCTTCTTACATAAATTTTAGGGGTTGGGGTTCCCGCAGGCTCTGAACTCGCCATGGCCAACATCTCCAGGTCAGTAGGGCGTAGGGGCCCCGACAGCCTTAGTATGGTTCTAAGTAACTATAATATTCCGTAATTGCGACCAATACCCAAATTTATCATGGGATCCTTGTTAGGTATGATTTCAGGTACATACTTGAGGAGATACCGGAGTCTCTGTGCAGCAGCTTTCCCGAAGTACCTACTTTGAGCTGTTTGGGCAGGACGGGACCCTGATTTAGAGAATTACTTGTGTGTAATGCTGGACCATAATTTGGAGGTCAAGCGTCTCATTCCAACCCGAGGTAATGGAACGATGTGGAACGATCCATACACAGGTGACCCAATCGGAGGTCCTCAAAGGCATCATGCATATGCTAAACCTTTCACTCTTAACCTAAACCCTAAACCCTAAACCCTAAACCCTTAACCTTGAATGTTGAAGCTTCCTTCCGGGGAGTCTCGACGACGGGAAAAGTAACATAATTATTACTAGTGGGAACTGGTAACATCAGTTTTATTTATAGTAGGAATACTAGTAAATAGTAGCGATACGTTGAAAAGACTGACCAAGTGGCGTCCGTGCGTGTCAAGAATCGCCATTAAGCCTGTGTCTGCAGGGTTCCAGCAGAAAGAGTCCGAGAGAGTAGACATGATTCTCAACATCAAAGCTGCTGTCAAACTTACCTCTGGTCCTATAACCACAAGTGGGTAGGATCAATAAACAGTGTACAGAAACCCTAATAAAGATCCAGGGTTTCTTAATCAGGTTCCTTCATTACTTACCTTTGGTTAGTAGGGAATGGAAGAATGGTTTAATAGTAGTCATAATTGTACCCCATTCCTCCATTCCCTACTTACCAAAGGTAGGATCCAGGATAAAATCGGAGAAGCCTAAGCCTGCGGAAAACGGACGTAGCAGCTGCATGGGAGCAACATGTAACAATTGCACAAGCAGAAAGAAGAAGCCGTGGAAGCCTGCCCACGTATCACCGTCAGAAGCTTCAAGCTCAATCGCTCTCTGTGGCTCTTGAATTCTGGTTCCCCGAACATTCCAAGTATCATTGTGGTATATACTTAGACCCCCAAAATACCCCATAAGTATATACCATAATGATACTTGGACCCTTTGGGTTCTGGATCCGAAAACCCCAGGCAACGCCTAAGCCCGAACCTCATGGCCCCGGCACTGTCATCAGGTTTTCCATGACGCACGAGGTAAGGGCGGAGCTCAACTGTCCAGACGGTTGGTGTGGTGCTCACGTTTTGGGGTTTCCGACTTGGTGCATGAACCCGGGCTTAAAAATCAGGAGTGCTGTCCTCTAACTATTAACTGTTGTTCCTATATTAATGCCATTACATAATATCGTTGGTGAGGGTGTGGGGCTGCGGGAGGTTCAGAGCCGTCAACAGACAGGTGGGGAAGTTTGCACAAGCTGGGGTCGCCTTGAATCAATCTGGGAGGTTCCTCTGCAAAGTGATAGAAATTCATGACAATTCAAGCAAGGATCCAGGGCCACGGGACGAGCTGGCTTGTCCGAGGAAGCCGTAAACCCTGAACCCTTAATGCACGTCCTGGGGCGATGACGAAGAGTGCACAGACACCAATCCCAAAGATTGCAGGTTTAGGGTTCAGTACACAGCTTTCACCTGTACAACGCAGGACAACCATCCTCGATGTGTACTTGAGGGCCAGAGGATTAAACACCCATTTGCGATAATATCTATGATAGGTGTGTTTATGAACGGTGGGTATACCGGCTTCAGATACTGAAGTGGCAACTCTCAATCCTAGACGAGACTTAGATACTCAGATTCTTCTAACCCCAACTACCAGACACACGAAGCCCCAACCCAAAGAAGCCATTCAGAACCCGTTCTTGAGCAAGATACATAGATACATGCAACCTCGGTTTGGAAAGCCCTTCCCCGAATCGCGACCGTGGCTACGAGGATCCAAGTTTGCAACAGCAAACTCTAAACCCTAAGCCCCCTAAACATTAACCCTAAACTCCTAGAGTAAAAGCCAGAAAGTTGGAATATGATTATCCTAAGCCCTTTATGGTAAATTATAGGGTATCCTACCCTGAAACCATATTCCAACTTTCTGGAGTTCCCTTTAATCCCTAAACCCCTACTAAACCCTCAGGCCGATTAGCTCTCGGCTTCTGCCTGAGGCCCCAGTTCAGCGTCGTGCTGACCGGAGGAAAGAAGGAGGTTCAGCCGATCGAGATGTTCCCAGGGACTCTGCAATAGTCTCCTTCGGAATTATTTCTTATTATTGGTCATGTAAAACCCAACAGAATTGTTGAAATATTGTTTATTAAATTATGGTTGCAGAGGGGGAGTCTAGTATAAAATGCCTTCGTCGAGCAAGACGCCTTAGGTCTTAACGAATCCTCGATGATGTCTCGATGATGGTGAGTGTGCAGATGCAGGCTACGTTCAACATCGAACCCAATATTCAGATGAGATGATCGCGGTGATGGCGATGATGATGGTACTGCTCTTCATGGTGGTCACTATCAACCTATGAAGATGATGGCGATGAAAATGAAACTGTCGCTTATGTTGACGGCATTGCTAGTGATTGACGATATAGTTGTGAGTATGTCAATGTCAAGTTCGATGATGTTGATGCTGATGTTGGTGCTGCTGCTGCTGCTGCTGCTGCTGCTGCTGCTGCTGCTGCTGCTGCTGCTGCTGCTGCTGCTGCTGCTGCTGCTGCTGTCTGTCGCTGTGGTTGTTGCTGTTGCTGTTGCTGCTGCTGCTGCTGCTGTTGCTGCTGTTGTCGGTGGTGCTGCTAATGTTCTTGTTGTTGTTGCTGGTGCTAGTGCTGCTGGTGTTGTTGGTGCTGGTGCTGGCTTGGTGGTGGTGGTGGTGGTGGTGGTGGTGGTGGTGGTGGTGGTGGTGGCGGCGGTGGTGGTGGTGGTGGCGGCGGCGGCGGCGGTGGTGGTGGTGGTGGTGGCGGCGGCGGTGGTGGTGGTGGTAACTCGGCCCAACTCGGCATTTCTACGTAATTGGAGCAGACGGCATGATGCACTTTGAAGCGGCAGAGCCGTTGAACCTATTGCACAGTAGGTGTCTATGCGTGTCGTCTGACTTGTACGTTAGAGGTCCAGGGTGGATTGTGAGCATCTTCGGTTGTAAAGCATCAAAGAGGTTGTACTACTCCCAAAGGGTCCAAGTATCATTATGGTATATACTTATAGGGTATTTTGGGGGTCTAAGCATATACCAGAATGATACTTGGACCCTTTGGGACTTAAAGGTCATCTAACATTCAGTCAAGAGGATCTGTTGTCAATATTGTAGAAGCCAGGAAGTTATCATACTTTACTGTCCTCACAAGCCTGAGAGGTACAGCATAAGGAATCAGAACCCTAGCACTAAAAAGGAATCCTACGGTTGATGATAGAAATCCTACATTTCCCATAATAAGGAATATACCATAATTCCCATAGTTTAGGGTCTTTAAGGTAATGCAGGATTTATATCATCAACCGTAGCACTCATAAACCCTTCAACCAGATACAGGGTTTACGGTTCAGGGGATACCATGTAGATTACATACCAGCTTGTACTCTGGCAGGGAATTGAAGATCCGATCTCCTCCCCTGAGAGCGTAGAAAACTCTAAAGCTCCAACCCCATATAGACCATGTTACCTTACGTTAGAGGTTTTGAGATGTTTTGCTGTTATGAGATACAGCAAAATATAGTGTCATAGGGCTTTGTTTTCCTAGTCGTACTGTACCTAGCCGAACCCTCTGTAGACTGAAAATACAGCATGGGCTCTTTATTGCAGGTGGCTGCTGCACACCGAGCTTTGCCGTCCTTGTGGCTTCCCCGGTTCCGGGGTAATATAGGGGTCTAAAGAATAACTAGTACTATTGCGGGTCTTCTTGTAGAATAAAATACATAAAACTTAAAACCTATTCTATTTATTAAGGCCCCTGTGTTACAGCATGGGGGGTTGCGGGCCAAGAAGTCACCCATGCACTCGGTTAATTTTCCGGTCGTAAGACAGCTAGTGTGGCAAGCTGTTAGGCTTAGGGTTTAGGGTTTTGAGTTTGGGGTTTAGGGTTTAGGGTCGATGCCTAACGGGGCTTGTGGCATTCGGAAGGCATCACACGTACAGTTGTAACCTTGAAATCTCGTCGAAGTTTCATCACTCAACTTCCCTGGCACTTCCCCCTTTGGAGTTGTTCTTGATCCAAACAAGGGAGGAGGGAGGGAGACACAGAGAGAGAGAGAGACAGAGAGAGCAGAAGCTAGTCCACAAATCCGCAAAGTCCGAAGTCCCCAAGCCTGAGCCCTGCATCTCAGAGGAAGCGAGCGCGAGAGATATGACGAACGGGAATCAGAAGCCACTGTATGCTTTCGAGATGCGGCACCCTAAGGCCTTATCCCTGAACCTTACATGTTTTGAGGTTGACAGCATGTTGATGTTGCCACATTTTGTCCGTAAATCATACTGTTGATGGCCATCGTGATGGTTGCTTCCAGTGATGCTAGCAATCCTGTGTCTGATATATGGGTGTTTCACGAAGTTCGTATGGGTTTTTGAAGGTTTTTGACTTGAATCTTACGGCGGGCCGAAATTAAAGCCTCGGGTTCCCTTTAAAGGTATCCTTAAAGAGTCCAGGAGCTCACAGCCCAAGTTTTAGTTTGGGAGACTCAGGTGGGGCCCGGGGTTCCTCTTTGAAGCTTGCTTGCGCCTGATGCAACCCTTCCACTATGGGCTACTAGACCTTATGGGTACCTTAAGCTACCCTTAATAGGGTCCTAATAGGGATCTTTAGGGTCTAATAGCCCATAGTGGTTCATGCCGTAGAACTTCAAGACAGCTGAGTAAGTAGCCTTGAACCTTTAGGGGCGTATTTACACTCCCACCATCATTGACAAGTTTGTTGCTGGGACTTTGAACCCCTAAGCCTATACAGCTCCATTCGGGACTGACACCCATCTTAACATGGCACCGAGGCTGAAAGAATACGGTGCGCAGCTGAGATGCGTCTGCGACCGGTTGCGCAAACTCAAAATCCAATGTCAAAATCCAATGTGGCGCGAGCTAATGCTCATATTACATGGGCCTCAAATTACTGTAGAGCAGGATTTGCTTTGTTTCTTTTGGGGGTATATTATACTATAAAAACCTACTCATAAGAATAGGGATCCCCCATAGCCACCTTCTCCTGATGCAGGCCCCTAGATTATGTTCGGCGGGCTGGGAGTTTGCAAAGGCCTGAGGCCCAAGACACTAAACCCCTGCATCTACAAAGTCCTCGTCCTCCAGGGCCGTGTACGTAATTTGATCCCGAAAAAAGGTTTCTTAAACCGTTACTCGACCCTGTAACAACCTGATAAAGCTTACCCTGTAACAATCCGATAAAAGCTCTGTAGAACAACCCTAAACCCTAAACCCTAAACCCTCCCAGACCTTGAAGTCCCGGGTCCGAGTGCTTTTGCACCCGCTGCTGCCGCTGAGGCATGGGTAGGGCGGGATTGATTGCTTTCAGGGCTGAAGGGGTTAAGGTTTAGGGTTTAGGGTTTAGGGTTTAGGGTAGGGTTTGGGCTTTAGTGTTTCAGGCTTTAGCCTTCCATATGGTTCTATGGTCTAATATAGAGGCCCTAGTAATTACCGATGCTACTGTGGGGGTCCTTATTACGTTTAATATAGTATAACATACACCCAAACCTTATTCAATTATAAAGGCCCCTATATTAAAGGTTTTAGGGTTGCGGATATAAACGGGAAGCTTGTGCACGAAGTATGCCCGCCTCCCGCTGGTGATGTGGGGGCAGACGGGGTTCTGGGGCTTAGTGGTTTAGGGTTAAAAGGGGGGGAGAGAGAAGGCTAATTCCGCGCACTGCCGAGGGATATGCGCGCTTCTGAAAGCCCCTGGGCGGGGAAGTTTACACCGCCCGAAGAACACTTTAAAGTAGTTCCCTCAATTCTACGACTTTGGATGTGCCTGCCACACCCTGAAATCTAACTCTAAACCACCCTGAACCCTAAACCAGGGAGGAAGCGATTGCAAGCCCCAGTTCGGCCAGGCAGCCGAGGAGGTTGCGAAGGAGGAGAAGGCCGAGGAAGCCTGGCTGGTTTCACTCCTTCTGAGAGGGCTGTACTTTGGGGGCCTCAACACTTACCTCTACTAGTCTTGGGGGTTCCTTTAAAGGGTTCCTTAAAAGGTGTCTATAAGGGATACTATAAGGGTGCTATAGTACAGGGGCTTAGATAACTACCTATACTGCTTTGGGTGTAGTGTTCCTACTTATACGTATATAATGGGCCCCAAAAGCCTATTCTAATTGTTAAGGCCCCTATATTATGCGGTTTCCAAGGGCCTTACGTTCTTGTGGTTGGCTCTTAGGACTTTATGTAACTCTTTGGGTTTCGACATGAACTAAAATAAGCAGGCGTAAAGTTTAACCTTTAGGAGGGGTTCAGAAGTCATCCAAGACTAGTCCCATACTTACCATGTATCATACACTTTGCCCCCGAAGTACCTTTTCAGGAGGTACCTTCAAGCGCAAGTATATACTTGGTATTGTGTAGGTGCATACGGCCATATACCTAGAGCCTACACAAGCCTTAGCCTAACGGTCCATGTACCCATATAGTATATACGTTTGCCCTCAAGTACTGACAGAGTAATCTCTTGAAAGCCAAAGTGTAGACTGTCTAGGTACATGGATCCTTAGCCTTACAGAAGAACCCTAAACCCTAAACCCCTAAACCCTAAACTTACCTTTGGTTAGTAGGGAATGGAGGAATGGGGTACAATGTACAAACCAATGAACCCTAAATCCCGAAGGTACATGGATCCTTAGCCTTACAGAAGATCCCTAGACCCTAAACCCCTAAACCCTTAAACGGTCAAGGTAGTGAGGCCCCCAAGACCCTTCCAGAGCCCGGAGTCGGACGCCTCACAGGCGACAGGGCTGAAACGGTCTTACCGCCAACCCCCAAGCCCTACTAAAGGATCCTAAATATTTACCTATGTTTTATTATTATTAATATTATGGTTAGGGTTCCTTATTATAATTTACAGTATAATCGGACCCAAAACCCTATTCTGATGATTAAGGCCCCTTTAAAAAGGCCTAAGCTCAGCAACACTCTAAACCCTGCCTTAAACTACCATTAGCTATTGTGCTGTAGGTTCTTGTGACAAAGCCCTACACAGGAATTCGCCGGGACCCTACGAAAAAGAGGTTGCGGTAGCTCTTAAAGTATTTTTGCATGTTTACAACTAAGGAAACCTGCACCTCACCACCACAGAAAGTGCACCACAACATCCAAACCCCCATATGGTTTAAGGACCCGAAACCCCCAAAACAAACTCCACTCTCAACCCTAACGCCTACCTGGACCCCAAGTAACCTACCTTTTTTCAGGACGTATAGACGGATATCTTACTATAGGGAAGCCTAGAAAGGAGGGTTTGGTAGGGTCCAGAACATAATAATACTAGTAGCAATAATACTTATAGTGACAATAATAATAATACTAATAGTAACAATGATAATATTTATAGTGAGGGCTTAGTGGACGCTGAAACAGCCCCAAGCCCGAACTGGAAAACCTTGTCCTTCACCCCCGGCCTCCATATCCGATCCGCCAAACCTTGAACTCCAAAGCCTTGTGAACCCCCTATCAACCTCTAAACCCTAGACCTTAGCACCCCCCACCCCCGCACCAAAAACCAAGAAGTACCCTAAACCCTGTGTTCCTAAATCACCCACCCCCCCCAAAAAAAAAAAAAAAAAACATACAACTCTACATTAGCCTAAACCCTAAACACCTCCTTTTGTATTGCATCACTGACCCCAATGAGGAGACGGTGGAGGTGGAAGGTTTGGTCATGAAATCCATGGAGAGGACCGGGCTAGTGGTTTAGGGCTTTTAGGGTTGAGGGATGTTTGGAGAGGGCTGAGCCAGTGGTTTCGGGCTTTCAGAGTGTAGGGTTTAATACACCTCAAGAATTACCTATACTATGTTGGGCTCAAGGTTTGGGGTATTTCTGAAACATGTTGCAAGGATTTTACATGGATCTTAATGCTTCGGTTCGGCTCTATGCCAACGTCTCATTTCCTCTGGAGGTTCTCCCTGAAAAGGCGCACGGTCTTGTAGAATGTGAGCTCGTTAGATGCCCCTGAACATTGGAGATGGTGGGGCGGGGGGGGGGGGGGGGGGTCTAAAGTCTTACTAAACTGTCAAAATGCCTGCCGGCACTGCCGGGCCTCTCCCGTCATCTGGACACCACGGCTTGAGGTCCAGCATTCAGGGATCTTTGCAAGCTTGTCACGAGGGGTTCGCTTCAGCTTAGTTCTCTTCTGCCTCCTTTAGTTGTAGCTTCTGATTCTCCCAAAAGAGCTTCCTCCCAAGTGCCAGAAGAAGACCTTCTTTGAAGCAAGAACTGCTTCTTGGAAGGTGGGTTCGATGGCAGCCCGCCCGCTCTGCGGATCTTCCAAGGCCCTAACCCCAAACGTTCAGACCTCAATACCCCAAAGCCTCACAACCTTCCCCCTAAACCCTCAAGTCCTGAACCACCAAACATCCCTAAACCCTATAGCTCTGAAAGCCCTTAATTACGGGCCCATTGACCCGAACCGGCAGTCCGAACCTATATCTTCGAGCCGCCACCTGTGGATCCTACTGATTTAGGGGTCAGACCCTATAACTTTAGTGTCATAACCCATTATGCTGTAGGGCTAAGTAATCCCTGAAGCCTTGGATGGACTTGTTAGTCCCTGGGTCCCTATTATCTTTAATTATGAGAAAACCCTCTTCTGGAGCTTAGTCTGATTGATTGCGGAATTGCAGCCCCTATGTTATTCTAGAACCATTGATCCCTTTTGGAACCCTTGAAGGAATCCTGTTCGAATCATTACGGCCCTTATTATAGCAGTAATTCCCTAAGCCCTTATATATATATATATATATACATATGTATGTATATATATATATATATATTTAACTGTTTGTTTATATTTATCTGTATATATATATATATATACATATTTATCTATATTTAGTAACCCTTATCGAACCCTTTAAGGGAACCCATACAGGAATCCTATTCTGATTATGGGCTACATGCCACTGTGTCCGTGACAAGGAGGGAGCGCCCCAACCGAAAGCGATGAGCGACGGTGATTGAGGTCGCTGGGTGCAGAAGTGTAGGCTCTAAAGGGGGTATAGGGATTGGGGTTAGGAGGTATAGGGGTTTAGGATTTAAGGTTTTAGGGTTTAGGGTTTTAGGGTTTAGGGTTTAGGGTTCAGGGGGGGTTATAGTGAACTGCAGAAAGTTGGAACATGGATTTAGGAGGATCAGTGCTAGGATTCCACAACATTTGCTGTAAGGGCATGAGGCTAGTGATGTTCCAACTTTCTGGCTTCTACTGTAAGGGGTTCAGGGCTTAAGAGCTTTAAGTGGCTTGAGGTGCAAGGTTTAGGGTTGGGGTAGGAATAGTTCGTGCATAGATTTCCTTTATGTCACATCCGTCTATACTTAAAGTATTGTACAATGAACAATGAACTTCAAATCTTATTCAGATGATGAAGGTCCTCATATTGCCTGAAGCTTAAACCCGAAAGCCTAAAACTCTAAACCTCAGACCCCCTACTAACTCTCAAAGCCCGAGTCCACCCAAACCCTCCTTCTCAAAACCCCCCAACCCTCCTTCTCAAAACCCCCCAACACCCTAAGCCTCAAACCCAAAACCCTGAAAGTCCATAACCCCCGACCTGGTATTGTATTACTAATTCTATGACTGTGACCATGACAACCACGATTATTACTATCACTATTGCAGGGGTTCTGTAGTCTCTGGCTGGATCCGAGAGCCCGAAGCCCTGCACATCCAAGCTGAAGACCCACATGTCAAGACAATAGCAGTAAGCAGTAGCAGTAGCAGTAGTAGTAGTAGTAGTAGTAGTAGTAGCGATATAAACAACACGACGTGATACTCATAGTAAGAGTAGGAGTAATACCGTAAAGCCAAGGACTGTAGAAGGAAACTACGATAGGGAGCCCTGAAGAGGGATAGACTTCCGTTAGAGTTCAGGTAGGGTTTTGGATCTGCTGGATTCGGGGAATGGGATTGGATGGCTTGCACCGCCGCTTGCGCAACTTGAGTGGCCCGTTCAAAAAGCTGCCCTTGCTGCCCGTGTTTCGTAGCAATCGCTTGCACCACGCAAGATCGCACACTGTAGGTAGAGAAAGTTCTGAGTTGCCAAATCCGTAAGGCACCATATTTCACCATAAAGCCTTCGACATCATCATTACAGTTGAGGATACTTGACCTTTCATGCGACCTCCAGTGCTAAGGCTTGACAGAGCGCGGGTAATTTTCTGATGACACTGTGTGTGATTATGCAGTAGAGACATGACTAGCGGTGTTTTAGCAGTTTCGGGTTTAGGGGTTGGTAAGGTTGAGGTTTACGGGGTTAGAGAAATCATAGGAGTGAGGGTGGATGGGAGTGGAGCGTAATTACGAGTTAAGCTTTCGAGATCTTAGCATCGATCGATGAAGCTTCGGAGTTCACCGGGGGCGCTGCCTTGTAGCATTCGCCTCTTGCAGCACGAGGTTTACAAAAAGCAACCAGTCTATATAGTTATGGATAATCGTGCCTCTCAAGATACTTTGATTTGCATAAGTATGTACTTTAGCCAGCCCATAGGCCACCCAAGCCCTTATACCCGGAACGTCCTGGAACCCTGAGCCTAAAACATTGATTACGCCCTAAATGCGATAAGCCTTACTTCCCCAAACCCCAGACCACAAATCGAGGATTCGTGGAAGAACTTTGTGGGCTTCGGGTTGTAGGATTGTGAAGGCGCTTTACAACTACGGAATTTACATGTGGGCATCCGGTGTTCACCTAGCTAGGGTTGAAGGTTAAGGGTTATACCTGAGGACTTTAATAGGGTCTGTATATGAAGGATGCCTTGTGAATGTTTGTTTCCTCATTTTGGGGTTCTTTGGTTGGAAAAGGCATGCACTAGATACTAAGGTTTCTCTTCAACTGTGTCGTTTATTTAGGTTGGAGGGCTCTACAAGGGCGATATAGGGTCATATATGTCTAGAGATAGACAGGAATAGTGGTTCATGTTTTGTTAGGGTTTGCTTGGTTACCGATCCTCACAGTACGGATCCCAGATCCTGCCCTCCTTTGCTGCCGGATCTCCTCTCAGGGACAGACTCAGGCAGAAGTCATCAACAACAGCCCCGAAACCCGCCGACCCACCCGACCCAACACTCACCAACCAGAAACTTTGAGCCACTGATCCAGATAGCCCAAAGTAACGAAGATCTGTCATCCGCGTTTTGCCCCTTCAAGCATGGCAGACGATGAGGACGACGAGGACGGTTGGCGGCACTTAATATAGGGGCCTTAACCATTGCCTATACTATTTTGGGTGGTTCCTTCTTATCAGTTATCGTAAATCGGCCCCCTAAAACCCCATTCTATCGATTAAGGTCCCTACGCCATAGACCCCTACTATAGATCCCTTATAGACCCCTTTATGGATCCCCTTTAAAGGAGCCCTGTCCTATTTATCAAGGCCCCTACATTTAAAAAATGTGGAGGATTGAAGGGTGGAACCCTCAGGACCGTCTGAGACCCTGTAAGGCCTAAGCCCCTGATATGGTTGTCAAAATTAGAGGTCCCTTTTGGGGTACCCTAAATAATAGATAACAGCGACCCAAGTAGGGACCGTAATTTTGACAACCACCCATATCTAAACGCCCGTGAACCCACAACTGCTATCGATATCCACGAGGCGCCAGAGGCGACGCATGATGTGATGAGACCGCGAAGACTGGCAGAAACATCCGCCATTTGCGATGGGTTCTCGCGCTGAACAGCTGAACCGAGCGAAGTCTGTCGGTTCCTTACGGCCCCACCCAGCCCCAAGTCCCAAACGGCGGAAGGCCTATACAATCAGAGCCTTATGAAGCCTTTGCCCTCCCCCGGAGCCCTTGCAAGTCCTTACAAGTACTATAGGGCCTCAATAGTAATAATAATAATTACCAACACTATTTTGCGGTTCCTTACTATGATTGTAGTATACTGGGCCCTGAAACCCTATTCTAATTACTATTACTATTATTATTATTATTGTTATTGTTATGAAGGCCCCGAAGCAGGGCTGAGAACCAGACAGATCATGCAGGAGCTGGCGCAGAAGGAGATCTACTCCTATGACACCAGGCTTGCGGCCTTCTACCCGGGGCCAGGGGCTTGGTCTGGAAGCTTCCCGGGCGCCCCGAAGGGCCTTCAAGGTTTAGGGTTTAAGGTTTACGGAGGTTTAAGGCTTAGGGTTCAGGGTTTAAGCCAGGACCCCCAAGGGCCCTTTTATGGAGTCCTTGTGGCCCTTAATAGTGCATATTTGGGTATATGTTAGGGGTCTAGGTTTTTGCTATGGTAACGTAATGATGATATCATGTCATTGTTAAGTAACAGTTTAACAATACGAGTGTGAATAGTGACAGTCTTACAATGGTTGCAAATTGACAATCGTGATCATTACCCCCCCCCCCTACGAAGTTGGCGAAATCTTGATGATCACCGTGGACAATGTCCCCGTTAGGGTCTAGAGGGAGCCCGACCCAAAGAAGCGACCTCATCGTCGAGATCGAAGCCACGGTGCTGACCAGGATTTTTAACATGCTCGTTGATGAGTTGGGTGAGTGCTTCCACACTGCGAAGCCAAGCTATAAGCGAAAGGTGAAGCCTAAAATTGATGATGATAGGGTTTAGGTGTTTAGCGGTTTAGGGGTTTAGGGTGCGCATAGGGTTTAGGGTTTAGGATTTAGGGTTGAGGGTGATGATGATGGCTCCTCCTCCTCCTCCTCCTCCTCCTCCTCCTCCTCCTCCTCCTGTGCCTAGTGCTGTCACGACGACGGCCACTGCAGCTGGAGCTATTTATACTTATAAGAATAAGCAGACGGAGGGTTGAGCAGACGAAGAACTGCCATCGCGTTCAGCATCATCTTCACCATTATCATCATCATCATCATCATCGTCATCATCCCCTAAACCCTAAACCCTAAACCCTAAACCGTAATCATCATCAATGTCATCGCTCCCAGTCCAACGCCGGTAATGATGGCATAAATGTACTAAGTAGATTTTTGTAGTGAGCATAGATACGACTTGTAATGTTTGGTGTTTCTTGCCAGCTTCAGCGTTTACATGTTTCAGGTACATATTGACCTTTGGGCTTGTGGGTTTGTGTAGCATCTAGTTTCGTCTTTGCGATCTACCGGTTGATGGTTTAGCGCGGGTCTGGTAACTGGTTAGGGGGTTTAGAGGTTTCGCGCTTAGTGTCGAAGCTTTTGGTTCGGTTTTGTGCTTGTGACCCTAAGCCACTACCTTAACCTCACACAAACTACCCTATTGCAGACATGTGTAGAGAAGTCTTAACAAGGAGGCCGCCTCAAACATAAGTTTCAGAGGGTTCAGGGTAGACCCTGAATGCCTGAACGCTAAACTTTAAACAGGAACTCGACCCTGATATGGAGAGATTACCATGGCGCAACTTCGTCCCAGGCCGGACCTATCGCTGAACCAGGGGGGGATTGCGTATGCGGCCGCTCTGAGCACGTGCATCGCTTAGTGCCTTGAGGACTTTGTGGTGTTGGGGCTTTACTATCCACCTTGAGGACTACATGTACACGAAACCCTAAAGCGCAACTGCCATACAGGGACTCATCTGGAGGTTTTCGCCACAGGACTCTGCGTGTCGAAAGTGTAAGTGGTCATCAAGGTGGGCTTTTGGTTTTCGGGCTTTGAGGCCAGGGCAAGTGTCGCTGTGCACAGGTTTGCATCAATTTAGATGTTGTGGGGTTGCAGGTTTATTTCTTGAAAGGGACCTTATGAAGAGAGTCTATGCCCCCAAAGGTCCCCCTACTCCTAACTCCCAATCCTATAACACCCATTATCGAACCCTCATAGACACCTTGAAGGATCCCTTTCAGGAAACCCTCTTAAAAGGAACTTTACTATATCCTCAAGGCTCTTTAAGGGAACCCGCTGAAGGAACTTAGCATATTCCCGCACACCCTAAAACCCTAAACCCTAAAACTCTAAACCCAACAACCCAAACTCCAGGCTAATTGCCTCATCGGCATGACTTCGATGGATCCTAAATTCAATTTATGTTTCCGAAAATGTGGGGTACCTTAGGGTTCCTTCAAAAGGGTTACTAGTTTAGAGTCCTTATAATAAGGATCCTACTCTTTAGTGTTCTATGTTAGGGTCGCCTATTTTCGGACCTTCAACACTCCGAAACCATGTCGTAAGCAGAGCTGTGGGTGTCATTGGGTTTGCGTAAACTGGTTCGCTAAGGCTCCAGGTACCCATATAGTATATACTTGGGCCTTAAAGTACGCATACATGGAGTCTTTCGGGTTTAAACGTAAACCCTATGCCCTAAAACCGAGAAGTAAACCCCAACAGTTTTCGTTTTGCTGTTTCTTCGGAGCCATGGATCTTCGGGCAGAAAGCGGCGCAAAGCCATTGCAAGATCCTGCAGAACTTAACTCAATTGATAGACAATCCGTTTTGAAGCCCAAGTAAAACCAGTATAAACATACATATACATATGCTTATACATGTACATATACATATACACGGACACATAGACATATGCTTTCGCATACGCATACACATGTATATATATATATATATATATATACACCCCTAAACCCTAAACCCTAAACTGTTCTATACATATATATATATATATATATGTACATATCCGATCCATACAATGAAAGTCTATTGAGAATCAACCCAAACCCCACGGCCTGAACCCTGAACCCTGGCCCCTAAATCCTGAACCCTAAACCCCACTTAAAAAAAAAAAAAAACCTAAATCCTGAACCCTAAACCCCTAAATCCTGAATCCCAAACCCTGAACTCCTAAACCCTAAGCCCTGAATCCTGACTCTCACTGCGACGGCTTGTAAGGTTGTGCTACAACCAGGCTTACGACCTCATCTTCAGTGTCAAGGACAGGTTAGGGTCTAGCTGAAGGTCAGGGTCCAAGGTTTTAGAGTTCAGGGTGTGCGCAAGACCTTGAGGGGATACATCTTGCTCCCCCTACAGTCCCAAAGGGTCCTATGTACCGATATTGTAGGGTTTCTAGGAACTACTAATATGACTCAGGGAAGTATCCCCCATAACCGTACGTAGGACCCTTTGGGAGTATGTGCTGAGAAGCTTTTCGACTCCCTGGGGCCAGCGGCTGCTTTCGTGTCCCGACGTCTTCCCGATACTATACCCTAAGGCTCCATGCACCCATATACTAGATACTTGGGCCTTAAAGTACCCATATAGGGACCCCTTTGAGGCTTAAGTACCTACTAGGTGGGCACATGGAGCCTTAGGGATAGCGGCCTAAATAGGTATTTCCAGTGCTATTGCGGGGGTTCCTTCTTGTGATACCCAAAAGCCCTAGTCTAATTATTCAGGCCCCTATGATACATGCCCTCGATGTCAAGGGTTGCAAGAG
Source organism: Symbiodinium sp. CCMP2592 (assembly GCA_905221615.1). Classification (NCBI taxonomy): domain Eukaryota; class Dinophyceae; order Suessiales; family Symbiodiniaceae; genus Symbiodinium; species Symbiodinium sp. CCMP2592. Next base: position 1,021,254 of record CAJNDT010004112.1, read on the forward strand.
CCGTCTCGGAGCGGGGAAACGTGTATCCGGCCCGTACTTTACTACCGAGACGACAGCCCTCCTGGGTCCTTTAACAATCCCAATGTCTCCATCTACCTTGATAGTAGATACTTAAGCCTTGAAGACTTGAAGGGGTCCCTGCATGCGTACTTTTAAGGTCTAGGTATATACTTTTTGGGTGCGTGGAGCTTAGGGAATAAATCCGAAGCCCCAAAATCCCGAATTCCTCAAATCCCGAGTCCCTAAACCCCAAACGCCTTTGGAACCCTAAACCCATAACCTGTAGAACCCTAACTAAACGCCTTTGAACCCTAAACCCATAACCCTGAAGTCTCAGCCGCCAGCTCGCTCCAGGGCTCGACGGTCTTAGCTTACGCCGGGCAAGACTTCGTCAGGGGCCCGAGTGGGTTTCGAACTCTCTTCGCTTATTTCGGTTCTCGGGTTGTTTAGTGTTTAGAGTTCAGGTTGTGGATCCAAAAACTGCAGAGACTATGGACCTATGTACTGTGTGCAGGATTAGATAGACAGTAAAATCATGGCTCATCTCCTGCTGCATTGTAGGATCTGAGGCCGTATCTTAGGGCAAATGCTTTGGATTGGCAGCTTAGGCTTGTAAACCCCTAAGCCCTAAACCCCTAAACCCCTAAAGTGGCGGGGATTTTGCGGATTTCGGGTTCAGGTAGGGTTTGATGTTGGTGGAGTTTGATTGCGGCTCATTGCCTTGATCTCGGTGTTTCAATTTGGGAGTTTCCGAAAATTAGGGGTACCTTATTTTGGGGTCCTTGTAGTAAGGATCCTACTATTTAGAGTGCTGTATTTAGGTCCCCTATTTTCGGAAACTCCCATTTTTCAGCTCAGCCACGAATAATGCTTCTTGCCACAACCCCTGAACACCCGACCAAACAGAGCCGTTCCAATTCGCCGCAACGCTAAGCGCCCAACCGTCAACACTGGAACGTCTGTCACCGTAGGATCCACTTCCAACACACTTCAGTATGAAGGCGCCTCACGAGTAAGAGTAGGTTTTGAGGGTATATTATACTATGCCTGCAACAAGAAACCACCGAAATAGTATGGCTAGCTTTGCAGGCTTCTAATTTACAAATTAGCCGCCAAACTCCCCTCAATCGCAAACCCGGCGCACGAGGCTCCCAGAGAAGGACAGACAGATCGAGAAGAGGGAAGCCGGCCTTAAACCATTCCCAAAGCTACCAAATCTCATTGTTGATCTGATTGGCTCCAAGCTCAACTTTTCAACTTCTGGGGTACTTATAAGGTAGTCGATTCTGAAAGTTTCAACTTTTTGTCCTTGGGTTTTGGGCCAGTGAGTGATAGGGTCTTTATACAAGGCTCAAAGCAAGAATTCCTCGGGACTGTGGTAACTCCGAGCCAATTCAACGCAAGGTCCAGGAGAATTGGAGCAAACAGCACGGAAGTGACCTCACCACAAATCCAAAATGCCCGGACCTCGGGATTACGAGTTTCGGGTTTTAGGGTCTGCCGAGTTTCGGGCAAACTCTAGAAGCTGTTGCATGCGCTGTTGCTTGGAATTCACTTCGGAAGGTTAGTTTGCTGTTTAAACAGCAGCTAGGGTGTTTTGGTAGGGTGTACCCTAAGGGTCCAGGTATCTCCCTAGGAGGGTCCGGAATGTCCTAGGGAGAGTCCTTGGGCCTCTTTGGGGTCTCAGAAACCCTAAATTTTGAGGTTCTCCATTGTGTTAGGACCCTTAGGGTAGTTGGTGTCTAGGCGAGGGTTAAACTCAAGCTTGAGAGGCTGGAGCTGAGGACATACGGGTCTGTTTCTGACTCAGGAATTCTGACTACTAGATCATCTAAGCCTTCAGCATTGAGCACTAATCCTGAAACCCTCAACCCACAAACCTAGACTCTAAACCCACCCTAATCCCTTAACCCCAAACCCTACCTAAACCATTCCCTACCCTCCCCTACCCTACCGTACCCCACCCTGCCCTACCCTACCCAACCCTACCCCCCCCAACTGCCCTTTATCGTAGCGCCTACCTCTTCAAGAGAACTCTCAGAGCCCTTTAAACGAACTTGACCCAAAGGCTCCATGTACCTTTATAGTAGATACTTAAGCCTTAAAGGGGTCCCTATAATGGTACTTTAAGGCCTAAGTATATACTATATGGGTACATGGAGCCTTAGGGTGAGGGTTCCTGGTGAACCCCAAACCCTAAACCACAGACGGAAAACAGCCCTCAAAAAAAAACACCAAAGCCTGAGATGCATCGCTGTCCGAGGCATCTTCCAATTCGACAGCGTACCCTCGCGGATATCAGTGAACCAGGAGCTTCATCGAGGGTAATTAGGGGCTACAATAAAGGGGTAGTTGGGGGCGGGGGTTTGGTTTACCAGGAACCCTTAAGTACCCATTAAAGGGCTCTGATAGTTCTCATGAAGGGGTAATTAGGGGCTGCAATGAAGGCTAGTTGGGGGTTTCAGGTGGTTTTGGGGTTAAGGGTTTAGAGTTTAGGTTTTGGGGTTGAGGGTTTAAGGAACCGAAGGAAAGTTTGAACATTGATTAAGGATGATTCGTGCTGGGATTCCCTATACTTTTCTTTAAGGGCATGAGGATAATAATGTTCCACCTTACTGGCTTCTACTTTATTGAAAGGCTCTTACAGTCTTACAGGATTGTATTAAAATTATAAGGGCTCTAGACAAAAAACATGTTAGGGTTCTAACTACAAGGGCCTTAATGAAGGGCTCCCTACAGGATTGTATTCTATGGCGTTCTATGATTCATAGGCTTCTATACTTACCAGAGCCTTTATGAAGGGCTCTTTACTTGGTATTACAGGGATTAGACTTTAAGGGCTCCACACTGATTGTGTAAGGTTCTCATTACATGTTACGAGAGGATTTATTTTACAAGGGTTCTGTTCAGACATGCTTACTTGTTTTCGAAAATGAGAGGACGGCCCAGCCTTGCTGTGCGTGGCCTGCGCTGGTGGCCAAGTGCGAGAGACTAAGCGGTGCCGAGCAAGTTCGTGATTGCGCACAGTAGTGTTTGGGGTTATCGGATCTCGAGTGTTTACCCTAAGGCTCCATAGTAGTTCCTTGTTGGGAGTTGTGGGGGTTCATATGGGTAGTTGTCAAAATTATGGCCCCGTTTTGGGTAGTTACCCTAAATATTAGGTGCCGTACTATCATAGGGACCCAAACAGGGACAATATTTTTGACAACCACCCATATTTAGAATCCTATAAGGTACTCCCAAAAAGGAACTACTATGGAGCCTACGTAGTTATGGGCAAGTCTGTTATCATGCTGACCCTAAACCCAAATGCTCGCGGTAGGTTTCTGCCCAGAGACACTCCAATATCCTTTATTCAAGGATTATACCTTAAATCAGATTAAGGATCTTACTATAACTTAAGGTATATCTTCCTTCATTATAAGGATCTTACTATAACTTAAGGTATATATTCCTTCATTAAGGGATATCGGAGTCTCTGGGTGGGGTCTTGGATCCGAGACCCCCAAGTGGATGTTTTTTCTTGCGACATAACTTACAGTAGAAGCCAAAAAGTTGGAAACCCACTGGCCTCAATCCTTAAGAGTAACGTAAAGGGAATCCCAGCACTATTTGGCCTTAATGAGGTTTCCAACTTTATGGGGTTTACTGTAGTTCTCAATACCCAATCTTTAAACTTCTTGGCTTCTTAAAGTTTGCTAGTAGTCTGAAAGTTTAACTCTTTTTTTTGTCTGGCTTGTTGGGGAAGTAAGGTAAGTCTCTCGTCGGATTGGGAAGGAAGCTGCATTGAGCTTGAGTCTCTCATTGACAATAGTATTCCTTGTGGTTACCGACTGCGAACTTTACTATTCAGAGTACTAGCCCCAAAAGCCACACTCTGACTACAGTAAACCGCATAAAGTTGGAAACCCGATTAAGGCGAAAGGGTGCTGGGGTCCCCTATACATTAATTACTCCTAAGAACTGAGGCTAGCTATGTGGTGGGGTTTACTGTAGCTGCAGGCCTCCATGTAGGATTCCGCCAGTGGCCCTGAGGGTCCAAGGTTGCTGCTGCATGAGGCTCAGGCTGTGCGTGGTTTCGGATGCGCCCTTCAACTCCTGATTCATAAACCCTTTGAAATACTGTTTGTTGATGGACAAAATCCTGCATTACCCATTCTTTGGGAATATACAATAATTCCCATGGTTTCGGGTCCTTAAGGTAATGCAGGATTTTGTCCATCAGCAGTATGCAGGGGTCCGAGTAATGATTAGCAGCTTGATTAGAGTTGCGGCTTTATAGCGACCATGGATCTGCAACGGCTTCTGCATCACGAGTCCACACAGTTGAATAGTATTCATAATCTAGATATGTTAGGACCTTAATAGTAGCCCTACTATAGACTCTTACTGTAAGGGGGCCGTACCTAACCTAACCTAAGCCCTTCAAACCCTTAGGCCCTCAACGCGCAGCCCGTAAACCCCAAATGCTCAACCGTTTGCCTTTCGAAGCTTCGGCTCCTTTGGCCTGCGAGTGCTTTGGTTTAGGATGCACAGAATTTCGGGTTTAGGGTGTATGGGACGTATGCTTCAAGTGGGTGGTTGTCAAAATGTTGGACCCCTTTTTGGGTCTCTATTATAGTACGGCACTATTTAGGGTACCCAACAAGGGACCATAATTTTGACAACCACACAAGTGTCAAGCTTGAATCACGGTAGTGCGAACCCGACATCCGGAGAGCGCGGTGCCCCTTCGATACCTTGCATCATCTTCCGAAGGTCCAAAATGAAACAGACTTAAAGGTTAAAGGTATATTCCGTAGTTCAGGTAAATTGAACTTCCTCAACCTCAAACCCTCATAATTTCAGGCATATTGAACTTCGTTATCCCTAAACCCTCAAAAAGCCCCGTTTAAGTATATTCTGTACTTCAGGTCTATTGTTGAGCTTCTTTAACCCTAAACCCTCATTAAAGTCCCTATGAACTGCCAAGGTCCTTCTTTGCAGTCGAGGACGCATCGAACGGGAAATCACGGCAGGCCCTTGAGGTCATGTTTTGTCCGATATGGGAGTTTCCGAAAAATTAGGGGCTACATTAGGGTTCCTTTGAAGAGTTACTCTAAGGGTAATTTAATAAGGGTTCCTTTAAAAACCCTAAACCCTAAACCCTAAATTAAAAGGCCTCTATAAGGGTGTTTAGGGTTTCCGATAATTATAGGGGTACCTTGGTTTTGGGGGTCCTTTTGATGAGGATCCTACTATTTAGGGTACTAGATACTAGATTAGGGTCCTCTATTTTCGGAAATTCCCATATATACGGATTCGAGTTTACATGCATGCCCAACGCGGTAGAATAGTAGCTTATGACATGTCGTGACTGTTTCGTATACCGAACCCTCAAAGCAGCGGGTTGTTGAATCTACACATACAGCGTTGGTCCCGTCCATGTATGGAGTTAGGCAGGTTTATGAGTCCAGGGAGTAAGAAGTGAGTATAGCACTCAGTGCATCGAAGGTATCTGAGACTGACTGTTGGTTGGACTGCACGTGTTTCGACAGCGTTTTGGTTAGGGTTCGAGTGCAGGTTTTTTTCCGCGCCGTGCAAGGCATGCTTGCCTGGTTTCGGGGAGTGAGCGTTTACTTGGAGGGGCAGGGACTTAGTAAGTAGGTTAACTCCTCTTAGGGTACTTAAAACTCTACTTATAACCTACTTACGAAGTCCCCTGCCCTTCCAAGTAGGGGTTGGGGGTTAGGGGGTTTGGGTGTTTAGCATGGGGTTTCGAAATTTCGGGCCTCAATGTCAGCACGCCCACGGCTACCTGAACCTGAACCTTATGAAACCTACATGTTTTGGGGCTCCCCACTCTGGATTCGTTACAAAAGTCTCGAGAGAGATAGGGTATTGTTTTGGATGCAGGTAGGGTTTAGGCACTCTAGAGCATGTGTCCCGCTCTATCGAGAACACACTCTCGCCTCCGCCACCCCATGCTGAAACGTTGAGGGCTGGTATCCATTTTGTTCTTTGGCCCCCTGACATCTTGATGCCAGTAGTAACAGCCCTCTATCGGACTAGTTAGGCCTGTGCAGTGCGCAGCACGTGAGGTCTACAGCACCGTGTTGGAGGGTGAGGAGGTCCTACAAATAGCCTGGAAGGAGGAAGAGTGCGTCTGCGACGGGAACTCAGCCTGCACATTTCACCGTAAGGGCCCATGTTCCCAAATAGCAGTACTTTGGCCCAATGTAGGTATATAGGCTTGGTAGCTGAGTGGATACACTTTACACATTTTTGGATAATACTACCCACTATAAAACTCAAAGTGCACACTGTTTGGGCTTATGTACTCAGCGACTAAGTAGGGACTGCTTTCCAGAGCCAAAGTATATACTATATAAGTACATGGACCGTTAGGTTCAGGGCACTCGCCAGCTTCCTGTGTCCTTACCAGAGGGTCCAAGTAGCGCTGCAGCATATCCTTCGGGGGCCCAAATACCTAGTCACCTAGTCAGTACCTGCTATAATGGTACTGCCCTTCGTTACTACCCTTGTTATGTCCCCCTTCTGCTTCCCCAAATGGTTCAAGTGCCAATAGAATAGGTACTTGGTAGATATTTGGGCTTCGAAGGTACATACTATACAATGCAACTACTCGGACACTTTCGGTTCTGTACGAGAGGTGCACTTCAGGAGCCTTGATAATTACCTATACTATTTGGGTCATCCCTTTAAAAGGCATCCTTCAAGGAATCCTATAAGGGTACTATACGATATTAATATAGTGGGCCTGATTGATTACAATAGGGTTTTGTGGGTCCTTATTATAGCTTCAAACAAATAGTTTACGGCAGGTTGAGGCGATTCCAGGCCTCTGTTTGGGATCCGGACACACGGAGATCATCAGATAAGGCTTCAAGGGCAGAGCGTAACATAGGGGATCCACAAGAACTAGCAAAAACTATCCCATAATATGTCTTGGGGCAATGAAAGGGAAGAACCCAGCAGCTCTAAACCTGCAGAGCCTAAAAATCAACATTCAATAGAACACAGGAGGTGAGCAGCACAGGCGGCCATAAAAGGGCTGGACGGTCAACACAGCAGCGAACCTCAACCTAAACTGAACCCTCAACCTGAAACCATGACCGTGAGCGAGCGGAAAAGGGCATTCATTAAAGAAAGACGCGGAACAAGAGGACCTGTAAGCTCTCTGCACCACCCTAAACCCCGACAGGCAGCTAAACCACTGCACTAAATCCGTAAACTCTGAACCCTGCCTAGCCCACCCTACATGGACCCTTAATTAGCGATTAATAATCCTAGTAATTAGTCGAGTAGGCAACCGTTAACTTTTTTTGGGTAGTATAGTCCCTATAGGATCCCTTTGTAACCAAAACGGTTAACCTTTAGTTCCCCATGATACACGACCAGTAGGCAATGCCCCTATATTAGACAGGTCTGTGATGGCGGGAGGACCTTCCACATCGAGCCCCAAGATGGCCGGGACCCTAGTTGCTCTTTGGTTTTAAATTTTGGGGCTCAGGGCTTAGGGTTTGGGCCTTAATTCGTGATGTTGTTTCGTTTTTTGTTAAGGTTTGGTGCAGGGTGGCTCAGGGCTTAGGTTTTGGGCCCTATGTTTTTTGGCATGCCGGTGCTTTTACCTTCGCTTTTCGGTTCTGCATGCCTTCGACAGCACAGGATTCCCCTCTGGCGTGTGAGTGAGAGTGAGTTTAGGGATGGGATTAGCTTTGAGTGTTTTCCTGTTTGTTGAGGGTGTTTTTTGAGTCTTGGTGTTCTATAGTGGGGCCTTACAGGGTTCTGTGGGGTAAATCGGTCGGGGGGGTTTTGAGGGTTTCGGGGGTTAGGGCTTTTAGGGCTTGCAGGGTTTCAGCGTTGGTGTTGGTCTGTTTAGTTGTGTTTGGTTTCTGTCTTTATCTGGGTATTTTGTGCTGGGGGCTTCAAAGAACCCGAACACGTGAAGTACTACATATAGTTCGAAGGAATCCGCTGTCAATTCCAGACGGCAGGTTAACCCTTGTCGGCATGTGGTGGTCATTCTGTCGGTGGTCTACCGAAAGCAAGGGAAGCAGTAGCAGCCTTTCACGCCACTTATTGTCCTTAAGCTGCCATTCCCCTAATGGTTCGTGTACCCAAATAGGGTTCCTTTAAAGGTTCTATAAGGGGTTGGGTATAAAGATCCGTCTACCCAAAATACCAGATACCGTGGCCCTAAAGTCGTCCCTACTTTAGAGCCAAAGTACATGCTGTGAGGTTACATGGACCCTTTGGGTTTAGGGTTCAGATTCCGTGCGGATTACCCGAGACAGGACCTGCTTGTCCTAGATTAGGTCGCCCTATGCCAGCAGACATACACTTGAGGGTCTGGACACCTTTCACCAACCCATAGGGTTTAGGGTCTAGGGTTACCCAACGATCATATACTCTCAAAAACAGTAATCTACATAACTACTAACCTAAACCCGAGTGCCTGAATATTGGGTCCTTTGGGCCCTTCAGGACAGGGTCCAAGTACCCAACTATTAGGGTTTCGGGTCCTAAATTCCAAAACTGACTATTTGAATACTTGGACCCGTGGGCAATGGACTAAACCCAAAGTCGCTATATGGGACTTTCCGAAAATAGGGGTACCGAATTTGGGGGTCCTTATAAGGATCCTACTATTGAGGGTACTATATTAGGGTCCCCTATTTTCGGAAACTCCCAGAAAAACCCTGCCACCATAAGTCCTTAGTTCTTAAGCCCTTGAACCTTAGTCCTGATGTCCTGAATCCCTTTGCCGCTGGGCAGGCAAGACCATGTGCATCCACGACGTCGTGGACTTCCAGCCCAGCTGCGCTGCGGCTATTCCAAGGAGTCATGGGCTTTTACCTAGGGGCACCTAGAAATAACTTTTAATTTTTGGTTATTATAATCCCCAAGAAACAGCCAAAATTTATGATTTTTGCTACGGTTCTAACTTCAGTATAGTTTAGTTGGGCCCCCAAAAGCACACAAGCAAAAAGTAGGATAGGGATATCCCATATAAAGCCCCTCTTAGTGAAGCCCAAGAAGGTAGGGATATCCCTATAAAATGCTTATGCTGATGTGGCTTTCGGGGGTCCCTATTTAGGTGTGTAAGGTTTAGGTGTTCGGGGCGGGTTACTTAGTAACTTCGAAGCTTTCAGGTGCAAACCCTGAACCCGAGGCCCTGCAGCTCCACAGGCCCTATAGTATCATAGGGATCCTTAGGGGTGTAGGGGGAGGGGGGGTAGGGGGCCTTAAGGCCCATAATAAGGACTAATAAGGCCTATTTAAGGAAATATAGTCCCCTACACCCCTCCCCCCTACACCCCTAAGGATCCCTATGATATAGTAGAAGCCCAAAAGTTGGAAACCCATTAGCCTCCTAAGAGTAATGTATAGGGAATCCCGCAGAACTAGAGCTGGGTCTTGCGGAGCATGTTGTAGAGCGGTTATAAGCAGCTCAAACAATGAGTACTTAGCTTACTTGTGGTATCCGAACCCTTGGCCATAAGCCCCAAGACATCCCAAGACCATGAAGCGATAATGAAGATGGTAAGCCTGGCAAGCAAGACAGACGGAACGATTGAGAATGATGAGCTTGGAGTTTAGGTTGTTGCATCTTACCCCCCTCGAAGCAATTCGAGAACGTCAGCATAAATGTTGTTTAGCTATATCCATGTCCCAACTTGGAACTATATGCCTTCGGTTCTACGTCAGGAGCCCTGACATGCAGCCCACCACCAGCCCTACACAATCCAAGAGTCCCGCAATCTAAGACAAAGGGCCCTGTTGGCCGGAGGACAGATCTTGTCCTGCTTGGCGGCGCCTCCTCTCACGAGGCGGGTGCTTCAGTCTTACACGGGCTTGAGGGTTTAAGTTTGCGGTTGACGGTTTCGGGGGTGAGTTGAAGGGTTTAGAGTTTAGGATTTGGGGGAGGAGTTCAAGGGCTCAGGAATTCTGGACCCTCTGTCTGTTGCTCTTTTGCGTGTGGTACCGGGAGGTGGCATCATGTCCCTGTTAGATAACCTACCATAGTAGCCCACAGGGATTCATTTAAGGATCCAGGTATGGCTTAGCGATTGTTGAGCAAATGGAAGTTCGACTGCCTTCAGGTTTGAAGAGGCTGGTACGCTGCTTTTCGGTGGAAGGTTCCATAAGGGCCTAAGGACTTAGGTCAGGGTGTTGTTCTCTGCATCTTTTACACAGACACGAGGGCTTTCGGTACAGATTTCAAAGACGGACGCCTAAAGACAGAAAACACTCTCACCACCCTGAAGCCCAAACCCAGTCCTAAACCCTGATTGCTTAAGCCGAAGCTCTCGACCCTAAACCCCAATCCCGGACATATATACCCCAAGCCCAAACCCCAAAACCCCACACTCTTAATCCTAAACCCCAAAGCCCTATAGTCCCTCGCCCCGAACGAAATTCCAGGACGACAACTTCTACAATTTGCTGGCCTGGGCCTGACAACCGCGAGGGAGCAATCCCTAGACCTCCCAGTGGGCCCTTTTTCACTTGTTTTAGTCCTAGGTTCCTTATAAGGTTACCCAACACCAAAAAGGGAGCCCTTTTGATTCCCAGGTATCTGGGCATCCTAGATCCTTGCTTAGACGGTTTCGGGTTTGGAGGTTTGCTGTTTCGGGGTTGACAGAGGCGCCTTGACAAAAGGAATAGGGTTTTTTTGGGGGGGTTCATTATTGTAAATTATGTTTGTATTGGGCCCCGAAACCCTGTTCAAAATAAATAGGCCCCTATATGGGGTTCATAATTACAAATATGACTACTATGATTGTATTGGGCCCCGAAAGCCTGTTCAAAAACCCTAAGCCCTAAGCCCTAAACCCTAAGCCCTAAACCCTAAGCCCTAAACCCTACACCCTATAAACCCCTAAACCCTAAACCCCTAAACCCCTAAACCCTAAACCCCTAAACCCTAAACCCTAAACCCCTAAACCCTAAACTATTCAGGCCCCTTTTTGTTGGTCGGCTTCGGGTTTTCGGGGCTGGGGGAGATCGGGGTTTCGGGTCGAGATTTGGGCTCGGGGATTTCAGGCCTCCTATGGGTTTATAGGCTAGGATGCCCAGTAGTACCCTTATTCCCTTTTTGTAGTCCTAGGTTCCTTATAAAGTTACCCAATACCAAAAAGAGAGGCCTTTTTATTCTTAGGTTACTGGGTATCCTAGTAGGGTTTCGGGAGTGGTGGGAAGCATGGCTGATACTATCCCCTAGTCTTACATATATATATATATACACATACGGCTACTGGGGTCAGCATTTCGGGTGGATAAATCGCAACGCCATCCCTAAGGGGTATTCGGGCCCTGCACATGTGCAGGTCCGTTCGTCCTGAGAGTTGAAATCACCGCTGAGCGTAAGGGTCCTTAGGAGAATTCAGGGCTTTGGGCTGCTATACGGGTTTCGATAACGATGAACTCAACCACATACACCTTTGAGGGGTCGGCCTACTAACTACGAGGTAAGAACCTACGATATCGGGAGTTCGTGTTTGGCGCTTCGGTGTGAACCCGCCATGAAGAGTTAGGCTCTACCATGATTTTACAAGTATGGGGGTCATAGCGAACCACGGTTTAATAGCTTTGGGTCACTCCCTTGTTCTGCAGAGCCCATACAGAGTAGGAAGACTGCACCAAGCCCGGTAACCTGAAGTTACGGTTTTGCTCAAATGTCTGAGGTCGTCGACACATCCTCCATGGAATCCTGGCAGATTTGGCCGGAGGATGTGCCAGAAAGTCGGCAGGACTGTGTCCACGCATGTGGTTAGGGTGAGGGTGGGACGGGCTTAGGTGGGTTTCTTAGTTCAAAGTGTCTTCTTTACTTCGGGGTGTAGAACTTTAAAACCTGGACTCTAAAGCACTGTTGTTTGACGGCTCGCTGGTAGCCTACAGTTTTAAACGTTCGGGTGTATGGCTTGGGGTTGTCCGACCGATTGCTAGGTTTCCCCCGTGCAAGCCTGTATACGCACACGTACTCAAGAAGACCCCAATGCCCTCGCCTAAGTGCGAAGGGGCCCTTGATTGCTATAGGTACTATAAGGGCCTTGATATTTATATAATAGGGTTTTGGGGTATATCTGTTGCTACAAATGTAGTGATATGCGGAACCCCCAAAACTGGTCTTGGTAACATTTAGGCCCCTATGTTGTGGAGTCGTGGCATTGTAAGACTCATGGGCCCGGTTGCTCAAGCTGCCCAGGCTATCAATACCATATGGGTGGTTGTCAAAATTAGGGTCCCTTTTTGGGTACCTAAATAATTGGTGCTGTGTGATAATAAGGACCCAAAAAGGGACCCTAATTTTGATAACTACCCATATGAACTGCAGGTAGAGTGGGGCTTCAAGAAGTTGCAGTATGATAGAACACACTTTGCCTCCCAAAAGTCATAAGGTCGCTTGGGGGGGTAGGGGGGAGGGGGGTAGGGGCCTTAGTACCTATAATAAGGACTTAATAGGGCCTGCTTCAGGAAGTATAGTCCCCTAGCCCGCCTACCCTAAACCCTGACCCCCCAACCCTAAATCCTAAACCCTAAACCCTAAACCCCTGAGAAGGAATGCCGGGGTTGTGTACGCTTGTGGATGGAGATACCATGCAGTCTCAGGAACAGTCGGTCTCGAAGGGTGGAGAAGGAAGCAACCAAGGCGGCAGTCATGGTCTGAACAAGGGTGAGGGTGAGAGTGGGAAGTGACGAAGTCAATGGCCTGGTGACCTCGTTGCTGAGTACCCGATTCGGCCGTCCGTCATCTGAGTCTGCTGCAGATTTTCGAAGGTTGATTGCCTCTTCAGGTAATCTGCCCGCCCAAAGGGGCTTTTAGGACGCTTCGTGCAGACTGAAAAAGGGCCCTTAAAAAAAAAAAAACCTGAGAAGGGTCCCTATGAAAAAGTCAAAGCCTGCAGCGCCTAAACCAATAAGCTCAAATTAAGTCACAGAGCTGTCGGCAGTCAGCACGGTGGTGGAACAAAGGTGGCCACATGAAACAGCAGAGCCTGAACATATTGTAGAAACCTAAACATTATGAATACTATGTTTGGGGCTCCTTGTTATTATTGTTGGTAGTAGTATTAGAAGTTTAGTTATAAGTATAGTGTGGTGGACCCCCAAACCCCATTCTAATTATTGCGGCCCCTGTATGGTGTGCTGAATGAATAACCGTAAGAAGGGGACCTGCAAGAGTCCTTCGCATGTCAAGTGCATTGTCGTGCCGGGAGGCAAAGCAACACTGGGGTTTCGGGAAAAGGGTGGATCACGTGAAGCCTTCAAGCCCTTTGGCGTAAACCCCTTAAAGCCCTGGACACAAATCTCGGGATTGTCATCTGACTTCTCGATTCTGTAACTTAGAGTTAGGCTAAGGATTCAGGAGATTTCAGGAGCTGACCTAAGCCAACACAGAGAAAGCGATAATATGGGGGCCTCAAGAATTATTGGTACCTATACTGTTCTGGGGGTTCTTATTATAACTATAACTATAGTATAATGGGCCCCAAAACCCTATTCCAATATGAAGGCCCTGTAGATCCCTTATCGACCCCTTTAAGGATCCCCTTTAAAGGAGCCCGATTCTAATCATGAAGGCCCCTACCTTATAGATCCCTTACAGTATCCCTTATAGACCCCTGTAAGGATCCCCTTTAACGGAGCCCTGTACTAACTATCAAGGCCCCTATAACACTCCCTTATAGTAACCCTCACAGGGACCCTTATGATACCTTTTAAAGGAATTCTGTTTTCATTATTAAGGCCCCAAGATTATCTGTGAGGACAAGGTCTTCTTCTCCTCTGCGCGTGGTCTTCAAGCGCTCTGGCCCAGATCTGCGCAGGCCCAAATGTCACCAGCACACACCCAAGCAGATACCCATGGGCTCCGTAGTAGTTCCTTTTTGGGATTACCTTATAGGACAACAGGAACTACTATGGAGCCTATGGGAGTTTTTCAGGTTTTAGGGTTTAGGGTTTATAAGGGTTTAGGTAGGTAGTTCGGTTATAGAGAAGATGATAGTTGGGGGGCATAAACCAAATTTTTAAGCTTAAACTTGCACTGGGCCGTCGAAAGCTCCAAGGAAACCCTGACCCACCCAAAACACTACAAGCCTAAATCCCTAAAACTAAACTTGACCCTGCCGGTCCGTGCCACCACAGAAACAGAAGCACACCCAACGACGTGCTTTTGGACTTAGGCTTTTGTTCAGGGTTTCGAGTTTGAGGTTGACGGCGTAAGGGTTAGGCATGTATTGCCGGGCTCAGGATTTTGTAGGAGTTTAGGGCCATGCGAGCTAAACCTTAAACCCCTTACCTTTAGAGTTCTGCAACTCGATCGGCGCAGTTCCGACTCGAAACATCGTCGGTTGACACGATAAGGCCGTAACGTCGGAAGAGCCGAAGGCATCGTCACAACACTGTATGTGAGGAGTAAGGGTTCTAAAAAAAGGTGGCCATATCAGGGTGACCATAAGGGTTCAGTCGAAGAGCTGTAATATGGGTTCGGCATGGTCTTCGGGCACATTTTTGTATACATCTGATATTCAGAAGCCCAAGGAATGCTATGGGCGACTGTTCCGGCTTTTATACCACAAGTACTCCAGTTCACTGGGACCCCCCAAGAGCACACTACCCTCCGTTGAAAATGGTTTTTTAGGCTATGATAGAGAGTAGTTGGGGGGTTAGGTGGGGTCCTATGAATGCACTTCTTGTGTGGGGTCTCATAAACCCCATATTTGTGCCTGCATTGAGACCGTACCGACATGCAAAAGGCACACGCCTAAACCCTAGGTATCATGTCACCTCCCACTGCGCCCAGCCGCAGCCACGTGAACTCTGTCGCCGCAACTAGGCAAACTAGAACTGACATGGAGCGAAGATGCCCACGAAACCATCATCTCTGCATCCACAACCTAAAGTCCTGAACCCTATACCCTCGACCCTAAACTCTGCATCTAGAGCCCTAAACCCTAAGCCCTCACCCTGAAGCCCTGAGCCCTGAGCCCGCCTGCAACCCCGAATCGTCACCTCCAGAATAAAGCTTCATGGACTACCCGGACCCTGGAAAACCTACCTTTTCAGGGCTCGTTATTATGGATTCCTTATACAAGCCCTTAAGAAGATAGGAAATTGGGGGTCCAGGTAAAGCGTAGGCGCGCCTCCAGATAAAAAGCCCTGAACCCTAAACCCCTAAACCCTTAAACCTCAAACTAAAGGGTTTATAACGGTCAATTAGGATCCGGGAGCCTCGATCGGCTCTTGCTTCAGCCCGCTGGCAACGCCATGGCGCTTAAGCTCCCTGCGGCCATGCAGTCGAGCGGCATGCTAACCCCTGTGGCCATGACGAGGCATCTTTAGGGTGTCTGGGTAGGGTTTAGGATTTAGGGTTAAGGGTTTAGAGTTCAGGGTTGAGGGTTTAGGGTTTAGGATTTAGAGTTCAGGGTTTAGGTTTCAGGGTTTAGGGTTTAGAGTTCAGGGTTGAGGGTTTAGGGTTTAGGATTTAGGGTTTAGGGTTCAGTGTTCCATGACAAAGCATCTTTAAGGTTCCCAGAGACTCCAATATCCCTTAATTAAGGAATATACCGTAAATTGTATATAGTAGGATCCCTGATATGACTTAAGGATATTTAAGGTATATTCCCTGAGCTATAACATACCCATGGGTTCCACAGTAGTTCCTTGTTGGGATTACCTTATAGCATGAACCCCGCATGGAACTACTATGGATTGTATGGGTATAGGTATTTTGAGGTTTTGGGGATTGCGGCTTAGGGGTTACGGGTTCAGAATTTAGGGGCTGCGCGCGAGGTGTTATACCAACGCTTGAGCGGTTGAGGGTGAAGATTTGGTCGCTGTCATCACAGTTGCTTCAGTGGTTTCAGGAGTTCAGAAGATTTCAGCTCAGAGGTATGGTTTGAAGTTCATGCGGCTTCAGTGTGCTTTGTTGCTTATGGCCGCCGTAACTTTATTTACATGGGTACCATTACTAGACTTCGCCAATATGCATACAAAGACCTGTTGGACTTTAGGGTCCTGGGTTTAGGATAGGGTTTATTAATAAGGGTCTAGGGCATCTGAGCTTCACAGCTATGGTATAACAAGCCATACTCCAGCGAGCCCGGTTCTTCCAAGTCCAAAATATTTACCTTGAGCCAGAATAAAATCCCGTGTAGTCCAAATGAGAATCCATGATCACGGGAGTTCGGGTTCTATAGGGGCCCAATGTTTTTTGTTCCTACGTCCCATACCCACAAAACCCGATCCCAAGTCTCAGCCAAAACCTTGCAAACCCACACCTTAACTAGGACCTGGAGTAGGCCCTTATTCCCTTTTTTTAGGGTTTAGGTTCCCTTCTAACACCCTTTAAACCAAAAAGGGCACCCTTTTTATTCCTAGGTTACTCTTAGGTCTAGTTAAATTCCGAAACCCTAAACGCAGACCTTGAACTCCTAAACCCTGCATCCGTAAATCCCCTCAATCCTCGCGGAAGCCTTTCTCGTCGGAGCCGGTGGGATGCAGCCTGGGCTTAGGGTCTATAGGGTTTAGGGATTAGGGTTCAGGGTTTATGGCTTAGGGTTTAGGGTTGAAGGTTTAGGTATTAGGGTTTAGGGTTTAGGGTTGAAGGTCTAGGGATTAGGGTTGAAGGTTTAGGGATTAGGGTTTGGGGTTTATGGCTTAGGGTTTAGGGTTGAAGGTTTAGGGATTAGGGTTTAGGGTTCAGGGTTTATGGTTTGGGGTTTAGGGTTGAAGGTTTAGGGATTAGGGTTTAGGGTTCAGGGTTTATGGTTTAGGGTTTGGGGTTTAGGGTTTAGGGTTGAGGGTTTGGGGTTTACTTAGGGGTACTTAGAAATAATTTGGTTATTATAATCCCTAAGAACCAGCTAAAATTATAATTTTTGCTAGGGTTCTAAGTTCAGTATCGTTTAGGGTTTAGCTAGCCAGGCCAAATCTGAGACACAGCTTCACCGCGAACGACATTTGCCCCACGGCCAACTAACATTTTGTGGAACAGAAGGGGGTACCTTTTTTGGGGGTCCTTGGGTCCTTAAAAAAAGGATCCTATTATTTAGGGTACTATATTAGGGCCCCCTATTTTCGCTAAAGGGCCCTTTTTAGAAGTCCTCAACCAGTCCTGGTAGACCCTCGTAGTAGCCTCAGAGGTCCTGCATTACCCATAATAAGGAATATCTCATAATTCCCATAGTTTAGGGTCCTTAACTAGGATGCCCAGTAGTACCCTTATTCCCTTTTTGTAGTCCTAGGTTCCTTATAAAGTTACCCAATACCAAAAGAGAGGCCTTTTTATTCTTAGGTTACTGGGTATCCTAGTTAAGGTAATGCAGGATTTATATCATCCACCGTACCCATCGGGATGACCTACCTGGGTCATTTCGTTGTTCATGTGGGTAGTTGTCAAAATAATGGTCCCTTTTGGGGTACCCTAAATATTATTTACGTGCCGTATTATAACAGGGACCCAAACAGGGACCCTAATATTGACAACCACCCATGTACAGCCTCTTGATGGAATAGCTGCATCGGAAGCTTCTGCGGCTCAGCGTAGCCGGAGCTTGAAGACGAAGAGCACATAGTGGTTCAGAAGTGGAGGGCCTAAAGAGCTACCAATACTGCAGTTGGGTTCCTTATACTATGATTGTAGTCGAATATGAGCCAAAACCTTATTGTGATTCTTAAGGCCCCTATATTTAGCCTTGAATGGCGCATGCAGTCATGTTGCATAATTATCTCCCTTAGTTAGCCAAAATTGCCGAACATCGCAGAATAATGTGGGATGCACGAGGTGATATGTTGAAATCTTTCTTGGTGTTAATGCATTAAATTACGAGTCATCTTAGGATAGTTGAACCTGAGACCCTTTTGCGCCCCGTCCTTAAGGTACGCAGAGCATCCCCTACTAAAGTACTTGTATATCTACACTTCTATATTATATGACTTTTGGACCTGGACCCTGATTGGGCTTATCTGCATAATTAACCTATGTAGAGACCCGTGTCAGACCGGCGGATGCCTCATCTCAGGTTCTATGGATCAGACTGCAAAGTTGGGCTTACCTGTCCCCGTGGTTTGTCCGGATCCTTGTCGGGTTTAGGGTTCAGCGTTTGAAGGGTTTAGGGTTTAGGGTTTAGGTTTCAGGGTTTAGGGTTCAGCGCTTGGGGTGGGAAGGCATTGGAGTCTGTGGATGTCTAGGACTGGGATAGTAGGGCATGTTTTTAGAATTTGTCATCCCCGGAGACTATACGGGCCTAAATTCCCAGAGGTCCCTACATAAGTATAATATGATGATGTACCCCAAAGCCCTTTCCGAATGGTAAAGGCCATGGTCATTTTCGAAACTATCGTCTTCTCGTCCTTGCGTGCAGGCATGGTCTGGATGGTGCCGGATCCTGTTGGGTCAGATTTAGAAGCCGAACTGTATATGACTTCAGGGCTTGCTGAAACAGTACAGGTATCGATGAGTCCGAAGAGTCCGCACCTAAACCCTAAACCCTAAACCCCTAAACCCTAAACCCTAAGGCCACTGGGCACTGCATGAGGCAGGCCCTGTAGAGTCCTAGCAGGCCCTTCTGTAATCCATGCACGTCCCCTGTACTCCAACTCTTTGTGCGGACCCTAAACCCTAAACCTCAACCCCAAAACTTATGAACCCCAACAAACCCTATAAACCCTAAACCCCGAACCCTATAAACCCTAAGCCATAGAACCTAGAAAGTGCCTTCCAGGCTAGACATCTCGAGAGTCTGCCCCGGCCCATCAGAAGACCATCTTTAGAAAGTAACATCTTATGGAGATTAGTGCTTGTAGGGTTCCTTTACAAGGATCTAGAAGGGGTCCTTTAAAGGGATTTATAAGGGGTCCTTTCAAGGGATCTATACGATTTGGGGTTTCGGGTTTAGGGCTTTACAGGGTTGAGGGAGTAGGGCTCACAGACTCATCTAAACCCTGAACCTTGAGACGCGATACCCTCAAAACCCCAACCCTAAGGCTCGAAGGACTCATGTTGTAAGGCTTTCGGGCCTAAAGACCATACTCTATAAGGCTTTTGGGCCATGTTGAGCCTCAGGGTAAGATGAAAACACTGAGCTAAGGATAAGCCTGCTCCAGTGCTCCGCCACCTGGAGCTGCCCAAGCCCAGGCGCGGAAGCTGGGGGAGGGGGCGGAGTGAGTGGGAAGACGCATAATGTAGGAACCTGATTAAGAAACCCTGGGTCTCTAACCCCAAAATAGTAGGATTCATATAAGGAACGCTAATAATGGCCCAAGGTTTCTTAATCAGGTTCCTACATTGTTTGTCTGTTTCTCGCGTGTGAGATTTGTTGTTCGGTACTACTCTTGATCATGTGCATCTTGCTCATGATGATGACGATTGCGATTATGGCGAAAATGATGGTGCGACTGATGATGGTGACTGTATTAAAGCACCGACTCCGCCGACATTGTCTGATATGTGTTTCGTTCCCCAAGCAGTGCAGCTCTCATCATGTGTATGTCCCTATAGTAATCCTTTTTCGTATACTCCTTGTTATGTGTATATCAACATTAAGCATACCAATAATGCTCTGAACCTTACAGACCCTAAAGCCGTACAGCTCTAACCCTCAAGGATTTGAGCTAAACCCCACACGTTCCAAAACCAAACTTAGAAGCTGAGTGGACACACTTCACACTTTTTGGGATAATATCACCCACTATAAAGCTGAAGGTGTACAATTTTGGGGGCTTATGAACCCAGCAACTAAGCAAGGGAACCAATGCTTTCTAGTTGAGTCGGTTGTGAAACCTCAGAGCCGAAACTCCTAAACCGCATATCGCAGCCTTAAGCTCTAAATCCTAAACCCACTCTAGGTCGAGGTCCCCTGAACTGGTATCTAAATATGGTTGAAGCCAAAAAGGGATCCTAGCACTATCCTCTCAAACCCATGTTCCAACTTTCCAGGTTTCGCTGACCCCAAAACCCGTAAACCCTGAACACCCAAACCCCCGAAGCCCTAAACCCTAAACCTCCAAAGCCTCAAACCCTAAACGCTTCAAAGCCCTATAAACCCTAAACCCCCCCCCCCCCCCCCCGAAAGCCCACCCCCAAAAGCCCTAAACCCAAACCCCCCCCCCCCGAAAGCCTGGGCCCTAAACTGAAGCTAAACCCCTAAACCCTAAACCCCTAAACCTTATAACCCCTAAGCCCTAAACCCTAAACCCCTAACACCCCTAACACCCCCCCCCCCCCAAAGCCCTAAAGCCTGAAGCTTCCCCAGGCCTTGGCCTGGCACTGAAGCACCAGATCCCGGAGGCCTTTCATTGAGGATTAGGGTTTTGGGTTTACAGGGAATCGGGGTTTAGGGTTTAGGATTTGGGTTTAGGGTTTAGAGGTAAAATTTCTGAATTAAGGGATATTGAAGTTTCGGAGTTTTCGGGGAATTGGGGTTTAGGGTTTAGGAGAGCAGACTTTAGGGTTTAGGGGGACTGCCGGTGTTACACGCTTCTGTTTGGGCTTTTTGGAGTCTAGAAATAAACGTTCCGTGGAAGTTCAAGATTTGAGGTTTGTTGCGTTGTAAGACTTTTCTGTGGTTCAGGCTTTAGGCTTTAGATGCAGGGGTTCAGAGGCTGTGGGCTTGGCCGGGCTGAGTCAGGTTAACTTCGTATCCTTCCTTAAATGTTAGAAGAGGGATTTGGGGTACATCATAATTACTACTCACAATTAGGATAAGAAGACCCAAAATGATGTTTGTACTATTGCTGGTTCTCTAGGCCTCTACAGTATATCCAGAGTTTTAGAGGGGCTCGCCAACGAAGCACCGACGCATTGTTAGGACATGCTGCCGGTTAGGGTTTAGGGCTTACAGGTTTTGGGTTATAAGTTTAGAGTTCAGGGTTTCGATGTAATCATTTCTAACCAAAGCGCTTGACTCTTACGCATGTTCCTGGAGTTCGAGCAGAACGATGCAGGCACCGGAGAAGCCTCAGCAGAAGGACCTCATTTCATGCTCGAGTCTCTTCCTAAATGCCTGCATCTCGAACTGCTTTGTGTGCTGGTCGTGCCTTGTCGTCGGGCGCATTCGATCCGGAGATTGTCCCGACACACCACTATGGGCTATTAGACCCTAAAGATCCCTATTAGGACCCTATTAAGGGTAGATTAAGGTACCCATAAGGTCTAATAGCCCATAGTGGCATGCACCATGATCTTTGTGGCGTTTACAAAGCGTTTAAGCTAACAAGCCCCAAGAGACTCCACCAGCGCCAAAAGAGGCTTGCATGAGGGTTGCCAGACAGCGCAAGCTTGAAGCGTGTGGTTTCAAGAAGTTAACAGGGCTTAGGGGTATATTCAAGTCCTTAAGGAGGCAGGTTGTTTGGGGTCGAGATAGACCCTAACCTTAAACCCTCAACCCTAACCCTAAAAACCCTAAACTCTCGGCCAGGCACTATAAACCAGATGGGTCTCCCCTCGATACTTCGCAGACGTTTGGGCAGCCAGAGCCTAGGCTATCGAACGGAGCCGTTCTCTCGCTTCTGCTTTAAAGGTTGCTTAGGGGTACTTAGAAATAATTTTAATCTTTGGTTATTATAATCCCTAAGAAACAGCTAAAATTATAATTGTTGCTAGGGTTCTAAGTTCAGTATAGGTTGAGGGTTTTGGGCTCTTGGGCTTCATGCTTTCAACTTCACGGTTCGGGTTGAACTGAAAGCATAAACCTAAACCCTGAAACCTCAACTTCGGTTGATGATATAAATCCTGCATTACCTTTGGGACCCTAAACTATGGGAGTTATGGTATATTCCTTATTACGGGTAATGCAGGATTTATATCATCAACCGTAGTCGTAGTAGTAGTAGTAGTAGTAGTAGTAGTAGTAGTAGTAGCAGCAGTAGTAGTAGTAGTAGCAGTAGCAGTAGCTGTAGCTGTAGCAGTAGTAGTAGTAGTAGTAGTAGTAGTAGCAGCAGTAGTAGTAGTACTACTACTACTACTGCTACTACTACTACTACTACTCGAGCCGTTGGCGCAGCCTACTCTCCACCCCCTCTTCGGCTGGAGGAGAAATGCACAAACAGCCTTTATTGTTGAGGGTCTTGGAAGGGGTTGTTTCAGCGTTTACAAGAGCTTGCAAGGCTTTCTAAGCAAGCCAAACCACAAGACCCTGAAACCGTTCGAGTTCTTAAGCCCCAAAATACCCAGACGCAAGCACTGACCAGTAAAGCTTCAACCCGGCAACTTGAATCCACGTCGGCTTCAATAGTCACAGCGTAATCCAGATCGAAACCTAAACTAGATCCTAAACTATCATCCCTGAGGGGCCTACACCGCAAACCCTCCCTAAGCCCGTATCGATTCCCATCCCTGCTTCCTACATACTTTAAGCACCGGACCAGCAAGCCCTGAAGCCCAACCGTTCGTGTGGCCATCGCAGAACCCCTTCATGTCAAACCTTTGAGGGTTCCTTTAACGGAGGGATTTGTGTGGTTTCTTTAAGGGTTCCTTGAAGGGCTCGTAGGGGGTTCTATAGTAGGTGCCTGGTTTTGTTGCTTCCTTGTTCGGGGTGCAGGGTTCGAGCTGAATTTGAGGCTTGGGTTTAGACCTCTCTGCCCAGGAGCCCGGCTACCACTGGGCCAGGGACGCCGCGATCGCCACGATGGTGCCACGCCTCAAACTACATATATGTGTGTATGAATGTATGATTGTAAGTGTATTTTGAATGTACATACATATAACTATGTATATATATATATATATATCCATATGTCGTTGTTCATCGTATTCTTATGCACGCACACAGGAATAGAAAGCCTATAAGGCCACCCACAGTGTGCACAAGAGGCTCAAGGATCCAGATACTTAAGTTAAGGTTGGCCCCGCACTCGTCAGCTGGGCAATGTCATGTACCCAGCCGGCGAGGGGAACTTTAGTGGCTTACCTATAGTCTCCATTCTAGCTCCTTGGCTGGGTGACCTTTTCGGGTCCGAAATATGAGGTTGGCTAAAACAAACAGAGCCTATAGTCTCTATTGTAGTTCCTTTGGGGGGTTACCTTATAGGATCCTAATTATATATTTGGTTAAACCAACAACAGGAACTACAATGGAGACTCTGTTTAGTTTTAGTAGAGGTCCCGGAGATGCCCCGAGAACACTGACTTCTGAAGCCTGCAAGTATATCTCAGGCCCTTCGCCTACATACCGCTAAAACCCTCATCTCAGGCCCTTTGCCTACATACCGTTAAAACCCTAACCTCTAAACCGTAGCCCTACATACCGTTTAAAACCCTATAAAGCCTAAACCACAGCCCTACATATAGGTTTGCGCCCGTTGCTCCCCAAGCGTCAGACCCTGCAAGAGGCCCCATCCTGCTGAATGTGTCAGGACATATGCTGACAGCGGAGATACCTGGACATCCCTGCATGGCGATCGGAAGCTTTCCTGCACCCACAACTCCCGAAAAACGAACTACAAGTGCCTGCTAATATATCTATGCTCGTGTGGTGGTAAGTATTGATTCCACCGAACCCGTAAATCCAGAACCCCAGAGCCTGAAGCCTAAACCTAAACCCTACCCGGCCCTAGCCTGAATCCCAACCCCCAGACTACTGTTAAACCCGGAAACCCCATATGGGAGTTTCCGACACTAGGGGACCCTAATGTAGCACCCTAACTAGTAGGATCCCTTTTATAACTACCCCCAGTTAAGGTACCCCCCCAATTTTCGGAAACTCCCATATCTCCTCAGGGTCCTGCGTTTGATGATATAAATCCTGCATTTCCTTAAGGACCCTAAACTATGGGAATTATGGTATATTCCTTACTATGGGTCATGCAGAATGTATATCACCCTAAACCCTAAAACCCTAAAACCCTATAGATCCCTTAAAAGGAGCCCCTTAAAGGTACCCTTTTATAGATCCCTTTAAAGGAGTCCGAGGATTTATATCATCAACCGTAGCTGAAGCCCTCAGCCTCTCAGGACCGTCAGTCGCTTTGATTCCCCAAACTCCCCCCCCCCAAGGCAGCTCAAGCCTAAACCCTAGACCCTAACTCCCGAAACCCAAACTAAAGCCTACACCCTAATTCACGAAGCCCTAAAGCCTCATTACCCTTAAGTTCCTAAACCCTACTTCCCAAAACTCCCCCAAGGCAGCTCAAGCCAGTTCAGACGCCTCCGGCGCACTCTCGCAACTCCATCCTGGACTTCGAGCATCTCTTCTCGCAGTACTTCGTGCAGGCTCCTACGGATGACAGGGCTTGGGCTGTTGGGAGGGAAGGTTCAGGGTTGTTAGGGGTTTAGGGTTTTAGGGGCTCTGGGGGTTTAGAGTTTAGGGTGTCGCAGGGTGTTCGGGGCGTGGGTTCTTGCGGAGTTTGCGGGAGATTACGCCCGGCAATGACGAACTATAGCCTTTGGTTCCCGAGGAAACCTGGAAGAGCGAGGCCACAAGTCGTTGCAGACAAGGGGATGTTCATGGGTTGTACTACACGGTTTGTGTAGTGCCCATCGTGGGATCTATCGGGGTTCCTTTAATTTGAAGGGATCTATGGGGGTTCCTTTAAAGGGCCTCATTCAGCAATTAGTAGGAATTGCTATGATGGTTTGGGTAAGTACCCTCCGAAGGTTTCTTCTGCAAACCATTTGGGAAAGTGGAGGCTGGTATCCCGAGACGATGGCTCTGGCCTGTCAGACATGGCGGGTCACATGGTTGTGAAGTGATGGAGCACATAAGCAAGCTGGCAACTGCTGAGTGCGATTGCGCTGATCTTGAACGTAACGCGGCTTCGTTGATAATTTACAGACTTTCGTTGGTGCAACGTCTGAAGGACGGGCTGAATGCACTTTGCGTTGATGCTGACGCATGGGAAAGTCCCCGCCCGTGTATTTCCACCGTCCA
Source organism: Symbiodinium sp. CCMP2592 (assembly GCA_905221615.1). Lineage (NCBI taxonomy): Eukaryota > Dinophyceae > Suessiales > Symbiodiniaceae > Symbiodinium > Symbiodinium sp. CCMP2592. Next base: position 1,046,129 of record CAJNDT010004112.1, read on the forward strand.
CTGGTTGGGGCAGAGCCTGGGCGCGCTGCAGTCGAGAGTTTAAGGATTGGCCTCAAACGGTGTAGGGTGTTCAGGGCGTAAGTTTGGGGGACTTAGTTCTTGTCTCGCGTTTGAGCTTTAGGCATTATCCCGAAGGGTCCATGCACCCAAATAGTATATACTTTGGGCCCAATGTACCCATATAGGGAGTACTTTAAGGCCAATGTATATACTATTTAGGTACATGGACCCTTAGGGTATTAGGGTTTCATCTGGAGCCCCTTCAAAGCGAACTATCGTCGCAGAGGTAGGAAAAAATTCAGCCCTCTGGCTATAAAGCCCTCAAAGCCCCAAACTCTTTGTTCAAAGCCCAACCCCCCCCCCCCCCCCCAGAAGTCCAAAACACCAAGCACGTCACTTCTGAACCCCGAACCTGAAACCCTAACCCTCAACCTCAAGCGCCATCAAGCCGCCAAACACTAAACCCAACCCCAAACCCTGATACCCAAACCCTGAAACTCAAACCCTTGAACCCCTAAACCCCAAACCCTAAACTAAACCTTTGAACCTAAGTGCAGGTGCGGCCATCTCGCTTGCGAGGCTTGTGGCACACCACAGCTCTACCCAGTCCGGAGGTCGGGTTTTTGGGGGGATTTTAGGGTTTAGAACTCACAGGGCGTAGGCGTAGGATTGGAATTTAGGCTTTAGAGGTTTCGGGAACATGGGGACCTGTTTTAGAATGGGGTAGTTGCCACTCGCTTCTCCGGGCACCGTCAACACTATATCAACATTATTTTTGGGTATGTAATTATACATTTCAGTTTCCGTGTGAAAAATCATGGTTGGCACTGGTTTCTATTTGTGTCTGCAGAACTTAGTCGAACAGTTCTTCTGTACTCGCTTAGGCCACTACATTGCGATTACCGTTAACCTAAAGCTTTATTGATGTTTGAGATGGAAGATGGTGTCATCGGCGGTCGTGTGAGCTCCGAAATGGAGCTGTGCCTGTTTGACGGAAGGAGGGTGTGCAACACTGAAACAATAAAGCTTGACTGGTCTTGCAACTATGCGACTTAGGCTTGCTCTACTTTGAAGATGCATCCTGAATCGGTGTAGCCTGTTTTGTTTGGATAACCTCATTGGCGATTAGGACCCGATGAAAAGAAAATAGCATTACTAGTGACTAGTGGCCGAAGAAGGCAATGGCATGTGGTTAGGATGCCCAGTAGTACCCTTAATCCCTTTTTGTAGTCCTAGGTTCCTTATAAAGTTACCCAATACCAAAAAGAGAGGCCTTTTTATTCTTAGGTTACTGGGTATCCTAGGTAGGGTCCAGGTCTAGGTAGTTGCTGGTATCCCCGAAAGCAACCTCGCATGCATGCAGTGGAGCAATAAGCGCTAACCCCTGCCACAGTCAAGTGTTGAGTTTGACATTGCGAGGGCCAGGGAACTTTGCGCTTCGCAACTTTTGAACTCAGTCTGTCTTTGCGGGATGTTCGCAAGATAAACCCTCCAGCATTTTACATGGCCGGGAGTACTTACCGGGGACACTGGACTCTGGACTCCGTATTGACACCTGAGCCCGTAACTCTAGACCCCACGACAACGCCAGTCAATGAAAGCCTTCATGCCACCTCGTTCAGGCGGTTGTGGACGCTTGGGCAGAGGATACGGCAGCTTACATCATGCGTACACTGGCACAACATATGGAGGTTAGGCTTAGTAGTAGACGTATTCTCCCTATAGAGCCCCTATACAAGCATATTCCACCCTACACCCTACACCCTCAACCCTAAACGAGACAATGCATAGAACCCCTATCTACGCCCTTGACCCTACACTGCTAAGCCGCAAGCCGTAGACAAACTCCGGTCGTGGTCTCCATTAGGCTGAAAGGTGTCTCAGTCTCGGGTGTGATGCTGCAAATACGTCTCAAAGCAAGCCCAACTAATTCGGGGATCGAGGTTTGTAATAGGGTGTCGGTTTTAGGATAGGGTTTGGGGTGTAGGGTTTGGGGTTTGGGGTTGAGAGTTCCAAATCCCTTTGTCATAGTTGGGTAACATTTTACATGTTTGTGGGTACTTGAACCCAAATTAGGAACAAACATGTGCATGTTTATTCCTATCCCAACCATGAACTAGATCCGAGGATATGCGGATGTTTGCAACATCTACTGGCCGCAAGCGCAGCTGCAGCTGCCAACTCTTCACGAGCGGTTGCTGCAGGATTCCGGGGGCCCCAAGCATGGTTCGGACAGACTTCCCCAAGAATCTTCCAGGACTCTCCTTGTACCCTCAAATAGGGGTATATGGTCCCAAATAAGGGGCATTTAGGGTCTAATAGAGGGTAGATGGAGGGTCTGGGTTTAGTTTTTAGATACATGGGTACTTGTCAAAATTATGGCCCATTTTCGGTACCCTCAATATTAGGTGCCGTATGATTATAAGCACCCAAAAAGGGACCACAATTTTGACAACAGCCCATATGCACGTTGGCCGGAATCATGGCTCAGTTTCCAGCTCGACCAGTTAGAATATAGTCTTTCGGGGTATTTGAGAAGGTTTAGGGTTTTGTTAGAACAACTTTTCTAGACATGTAGAAGACTGCTGCTACATTCCTCGGCGAACCTAGACTAAACTTTAGGTATGTTCCTTAAGGAACATACATGGAGAAGACTGCTGCTACATTGCTTGACGAACATACCTTAATTTATGGTAGGACCCCTACTAAAATTGAATTAGGTTCCTTCAAGATTTTACTTTCGATAGAGCTGCAGGCTTGACGAACATACCTTAACTTATCGTAGGACCCGTACTAAAATTGAATTAGGTTCCTTAAAGAACTTACTTTCGATAGAGCTGCAGGCTTCGGGTTTAGACTTGCTCTTGGCTCTGAGGTTAGAGGTTTTGGTGTTTGTAGCCCTAAGGCTCAAAATGGCCCAAAGGCCTTGAATAATATGGTCTTTAGGCCCAAAAGCCTCAAAATACCAGTCCTTAGAGCCTTAGGGTAATTCTTCAGGATTCAAGGTTTACTGTTTACAATGTTTGGGCTTTTGCGTTTCTTGGATGGTGGTGGTGGTTGGGACACACTGCTTAGGGTTGTTATTGTTTACTCCGCTTTTGCTTTTGTGCTGATTTAGCAAAAATCTACTAGTCATTATGTTCGAGTAAGAGAAGCCATTCAAAAGGGCTAAGTCTACGGGGCTTTGGTCTTCATGCTGCATGCACTCACCATCAGATCCTTCTGCAATCACCGTGTTCCTACGTTCACACACACACACGCATATGTATATATATATATATATATATACATACACTTACATAATTTCTCCGCTGGTGCGAAAATCAGAGGCCCCTACAATTGACACTGAATCTTAGTACTTCTTTAGATGACCTCTTTTCAGTCTAGTTACCGGGTTCTACTTAAAACAACAGAGAGCAAGCGGTTGTCCATTGAACGTGCGCTACAATTCAGGGTCTAGGCTTCTTATCAATGCTATCAGGTTTTCCCGAGGGTTGCATGTGCCTAGAAAGCGGGGAAGGGCTACATTATGTAGGCTACATTGACAAACACAGTTCGACAAGGCTTCAACAAACTTGTTTGAGGTTTGTTTGGAAATCCTCCAACAAAGCACGTTGTGATAGTGTAATGCAATGTAAGTCTTAGATATTTGTTTCTGCCTTCTGGTGGTCCCGAATGTTCAGCGCGAGCAGTAGTAGTAGTCGTCGTCGTCGTCGTCGTCGTCTTCGCCGTCGTCATCGCCGTCGTAGTAGTGGTAGTGGTAGCGCCCAAAGACGTCATACTTCATGATGTCCTTATAGGAACCCTGAAACCCTTGCGCTTCAAGTATCAACTAGGGTTTGGGGTTGTGGACTCAAGTATCAACTAGGGTTTTGGGTTTTGGGTTTGCCAGAAGCCCAAAAACAGTACCTACGGAGCCCCACAGGTGAGGAACTTCAGGGTCCGTTTTTCACGAGAAGATCACCCAAGCGCCAAAGCCCCTAGAACCCTTAAACGGGCCCTTATAGAACCCTCAAAGGAACCTTTAAGAGAAACCCGTGGGGATTTTGCAACGGAGCAGAAGGAGTTGGAGTGGACTGTGGAGTGGTCCGGTGAGAAGAGGCCTAGTATAGAAACCTAAATAAATACCAATATTATTGTTAGGATTCCTGATCATAATTATAGTATAATGGGCCCCAAAACCCGATTCTAATTATTAAGGCCCCTATATTAGATCAGCTACCTGTGAACTACTTTGGGAGAGAGCCGGAAAGCGGTAAGGTTTGGGGATTTCGGGTATTTTGCGTTTAGGAGTTTGGGGGATTTGGGGTTTAGGGTTTAGGGATTTGGAAGGCCAGTGTCTGAGGCGTCTTCCATGAGAGCTTTTGCACGGTTTAGGGTTTAGTGTTTAGGGTTTAGGGTTTAGGGACATATTTACTGTTTCGAGGAATCGCTTGTTTAGTAGTTGGATCGGTGGGGTAATTCGATTTTTCGCCAACCTAAATAATGCTCATGTGGATCGCGCAGACCCTGGAAAGTTACACGCGTATACCCAGACCCTCAAATCTAGCATCTGGTGTTGGATACTTTATCGTCATATCAACGGATCTTAACCATGAAAATCCCATGAACTCTTGACCCATATAATTGCCCTAAGCATCTTAACCCAGCACCCTCAACCCTATAGACCCCAAACCGCAAAGACCCCAAGCACCCTGAACCCCATACCAAATAGATCCTGGCGAAAGCCCGAAAATTCAACAGACCCTGAACCCCGCAACCCTTAAACCCCTAAATGGAGAGGCAGGGGAACACCGCAGCAAGTCCTTTTAAGGGATCCTTAGCAAGGGATCCCTCCAAAACTTCTTAAGGGATCCTTCGCAAGAGTTGAATTCCTTGTAAGGGGTCCTTACTAGGGGATCCTTCTGAAGTTTCTTAAGGGATGGCGAGGGAGCTCCTTGTAAGGGAACCCTTCTTAACCCTCTTCCTAGTAGTAGAGTTGGCAACCTTTAACCTTTTTGGGTAGTATAATCCCTATATAACCCCTTGTAATAACCAAAAAGGTTAACCTTTAGTTTCTGATGATACCCGACAAGTAGGTCTTAAGCGGTCCCCAGCAAAGGATCTCTCATAAGTTTCTCAGAGAATCCTTCCGGCTGGACGAGGTGGGACTCCTTCGTCTCATTTGCTACACTTCGGATAACAGTAAAGGGAAAAAGCAGGAGCAAGTTGCCAATATGATTCCTTAGATCTCCCTATGTAATGAAGTTTATGGTACCTTTGGGTAAGATACTAGCACTAGCTGGTAAAGTAGTAATGCCCAAAGTATTCTGTATTACTGTTCAGCCCCGATAGTATGCGGCTGCTCGCATCCGTGCTCCATGGTGGCGCTCGCCTCCAACCTAAAATCGAACTCAGTGCCCCGACACACTCCGTACCTGAAGCACCAAATGACCCTTAAAAGTAGGGGCCTTATACCATATACTATGAACCCCTATATGGTATATGAACCTTAAACCCTTTTTGGGGTTCATTTCGTGCTTAAGGTAGAGCTTCGGAGTGTAGCATCTGATCTGGAGGGTTGAGGCTTAGGTTTAGGGTTCCCATAAACCCTAAGCCCTTTAGGGTACTTAGAAGCCTAAACCCTAAGCCTCGCTTTCCGGAAGATACCGGGTCGACATCACGGTCTGCCCCGAAAGGGTTTGCCACCGGCTGCTGCTCCTCGGACTTCGGAGAGTCCGAGTTTTCGGCCAGCCCCAGAATCTCTAGTCGTGTTCCTTGTACCTTTTTCCAACATACCTTATTCCAACTGCTTCTCATTTTCATTCGTTTCCTGTTCATGCCCCATGATCAGGTACTTGGGCTTCGGATACCGTAGGTGTAATGAAGGTCAGCATGTGTTTTGGAAATGTCTATGAGGGGTAGGTGTGTGGACCGTGAGGGCTGCAATGTCCTAAGCCTAAACCACATAAGCCCTAAACCCTAACCCTGGGTATGCTCGGCAGGGTTCTTCATGATCTGTTCTTGACGGTGCCTAATGTGAAGTTGATCTACTGTGTGGGTCCCATGCATTGGACTTCAGGGATTACTGTAGAAGCCTAAATAATTACTAGTGTTATTCTTAGAGTTCCTTGTTATAACTATATACTGTAATGTATCCCAAAAACCTGTTCTAATTCTTAAGGCCCCTCTACTAAACCCCCATCATTCGCTGCTACAAGAAGTTGCGTAGGGTGAGACTCGGAGGGCATACTCCGGACCGAAAATGAAGAAATTGCCAATTTCAGCGGCCACGTCAGCCTGCTCTCTTCAACGCCCTCTTGTGCAGGCTATGAGCTCAGAGGCTTTAGATTATAAACCTGTGCTCGACTCACTCAGATGCCTTCCACAAGTCATGAGTTTGTGTCAAGTGCCCAACTCAACCAATCTTCCATCTATTCCGTCTACGCTTTACTCCTGCCGGCTGACAGGACTCGTCCTATCATCCCAGTGGAAAAGTGGTCAGAGTTGTCCATGCCATCTTCGCGGCAGGCGGACCATCTACGTGCTTATTGCGAGGAATTGTTGATGGAGAACATACGCCATCGGCAAAAGCCAATGTGCTGAGCCTTCAGTGCTGATGTCGGAGAAAGCGCGTTGCCCTACTTCCGAACCCTGTGCGCATGCTGCAAGAGTCAACGCATTAAGATGCACGAAGCGCCACGCCTGTGGATTTCTGGCTTGCGCTAGGAATCGGATCCGGCAGCATGCGAATCAGCCCTACGAATCAGGTCCCACCAATCAGATCAGATCGGATCAGGATTGGGGTTCACAGAGAAGCAAGCCCGCACCAACCACCTCGCAAAGATCTCCTGAACGCTTCTTCCGCTACACGTCTTCAACGTAGTCTTAAAAACCGTAGTTTAAAACACAAGTTGTACTGATCCACTTCTGTGAGCCGATACGCCTTCCAACCAGTAATATTTACAGTACCCGCTATACAGAAGCCTATAGTACCCCAAGACCTTATTCTTAAGGCCCCTCTATTAACTGGATTGTTGGGTTTGCAGTTGTTATCGACTGAGCGCTCTTGGCGAGAGCGAAATGATCGGCTTGGTAGGGCTGTTCAGTAAACCCCATAAAGTTGGAAACCGTCTTAAGGCCAAAAAGTGCCGGGGTTCTTTAAAAATACATTATTCTTAAGGTTTGAGGCTATTGAGTTTCCAACTTTTGGGCTTTTACAGCATAGGGTTTGAGGGCTTGGGAGTTTAAGGTTTGGGGTTTTAGGGTTTGTGGGTTTAGGGGTTGGGGCTTTGGGTTTAGGGGTTTAGGCATTATAGGGGTTACAGCATGGGTTTTAGTCGATGGACCCTTGCTTAAGACCTGCTAACCTGCAGAATCCTAAACCGTCCGCTTGAGTAGCCATGTTAAGCCTCCGCCCCAAGCCATAAATCCGAAGCTCTAAAACCCTGAACTTAGGGGTACTTAGAAATAGTTTTTAATTTTTGGCAGTTATAATCTCTAAGAAACAGCTAAAATTATGATTTTTGCTAGGGTTTTAAGTTCAGTATAGTGAAGTCCTACTTTCGGCATCCCCTTAAGGCCCTAAAGCCCTATTCGAAGACCCCACACACCCTAAACCGCCAAGCCCCTCCCGCAGGGCTCACTCCTTCCCAAGGTGGGCGATTGGTGATGCGGTTCTTCCCGACAAATTCCTCAGTCACACGCAGAGACATCTCCAGGTGGGTCCTTTTCGGAGGTTCGGGCTTTTAGGCTTAGGGTTCAGGGTTTTCCGGGCTAGGGTTTATAGGAATTATAGGGTTTTTTACAGTTTGGAGGTTATGAAGAAGCCTGAATATTGCACTTGTGGGCTTTTTGCGTAGGATTTTGGGGCCCGAGGCCTGGGGAACTCACAACCCTGTGGAACTAGGACAGGTCTCTCTCTCTCTCTCTCTCTCTCTCTCTCTCTCTCTCTCTCTCTCTCTCTCTCTCTCTCTATGTATATAAGCCTAAACATGTTTATATACTGTATATATATTTTTTCTCTTTGTTCATATTTATGATTTTTCATTTATCTGTTCCATTATGTGATAAGCCACATGCCTAGTCCCACAAGGGAAACCCTAAAAGAGAGGGTTTCGAGTTCCTTTGGAAACTCAAAGCCTACACCAGGTCCCCAGGGCAGAGCCCCAAACTCGACCACGTGGCCGACTTTTACAATAATTCCAGAGCTGCATAATAATACAGGGGCCTTCATTACCAATACTATGTTGGGGGCTCCTTAAAAGGTATCATCCAGGTTCCTTTAGAGGGTACTCTAAGGGGTTGGTATAGGGGCCTTAATTTTAACAATTACCAATACTATTTTGGAGGACGCGCCCCACGGGGCCCCAAAGTCCGCAGAAGAATAAGAAGAAGAAGAAGAATATTTTTGGGGTTCCTTATTTCCTTTTTTTTTTATATAGGTTGCAGCAAAAGGTGTGCGGTAAAAGTTGTAAACTCGACAATGGTAGCACTAGTTGAACACTTGCAGCACTCGCAGATATCATAAGCGTCATAATCGTCATCATCACCAGCATCATCACACTTGCCACCATCATCATACACCCTGAAGCCTAAACTCACTGATGCATCTAGGAGTCCGAAGTTTAAGATCATAGATTTAAACGATCTAAACCCTAAAAGCCCTGAACCCCTAAAACCCTAAACCTCAAGCCCTAAACCCCTAAACCCTAAGCAGTCGCGATCCTGGCAAAAACTCCTTGCAGTGATTTTCAGGTCGGGCGAAGCTTAGGGCTTCAGGGTTCAGGGTTCAGTGATTTAGAGGCTATAGGGTTTAGGGATTTACGGCTTAGGATCCCGGCATCTCGAAGTCTTCATATAGTTTTCCCTACAGTAAAAGCCCAAAAGTTGGAAACCCCATAGCCCCAACCCTGAAGAGTAATGTATAAGGAACCCCAGCACTATTTGGCCTTAACCCGGTTTCCAACTTTATGCGGTTTACTGTAAACCTAAGCAAGCCCTAAAAGCCAAAGGCTTCATGTACCTTTTTAGTAGATACTTAAGCCTTGAAGGGGTCCCGATAATGGTACTTTAAGGCCTAAGTATCTACTATAAAGGTACATGGAGCCTTTGGGTAAAAGCCCAAAGCTTGAGTCCGCCCCCGGAGGCTGAAGGCTAAGCCCAAAGGTTTTAGGTTAGGGATCCAAAATGCACATAAGCATAAGCATTTGATGTGCATATCCCTACCTTATTGGGCTTCATTATAAGGGGGTGTATATGGGATATCCCTATCCTAATTTTTGCTTATGTGCTTTTTTGGGGCCCTGTCAACCCCATCAGAACTCCCATTAGGGCTTTTGATTTTGAGCGTGTTTAGGGCCACGTATGACTGCGGGCTGTGCCAGAAAGCTACTTTCCTAGGGGTACTTAGAAATAATTTTAATTGTTGGTTATTACAATCCCTAAGAAACAGCTAACATTGTAATTTTTGCTCGGGTTCTAAGTTCAGTGCAGGTTTATGCTCGGCTAGGTTCTAGATCTGTTTAAGTTCTTTTGGATCTTCGGGTTCTGACTTCCAGGATGTGGAATTGGGATTTACCTTACACTACCAAACACTACTTTTTTGTAGGTTCTTATTATAAACCCTACAATATGGAAATATAGTGACTCTACAAAACAGTAGGTTTTGGGAGGTCAAGGTAGGTTAAGATGACTGCGACAGGCAAGATGGCGCGACTATCGTTTCCGATGCTCAGATGGGATGTCGCTCAGCAGGAAGATTAGGGTTCTAGGACCCAGAGTAGGCCCTTATTCCCTTTTTTAGGGTTTAGTTTCCCTTATAACCCCTTTAGCCCAAAAAAGGGCACCCTTTTTATCCCTAGGTTACTCTTAGGTCTAGGGTTTAGGGTTTAGGAAGAGTAGGGTTCATAAGGGTTTAGGGTTTAGGGTTGTCAAAGGCAAACAAACAAGGCTCTACGGCGACCTGCAGCCTAAACCGAGAAATCAAATAGAAATTCCTCGTGTATATGGCATCTCTAGCCCCATATACACCCCCGAAACTCGACCGCTGGAAGATCAACGATCAACTGACTGTGTTGTCTAAGCGAGGAGCACAACCATAAGCCTTAACGCTTCAATGCGAAGCCCGAAGCCTAAAGCCCAGTGCGACCAGGGGGGCTAGGGTTAAGGGTCAGGGGAGTGCTGGCAGGGATAATAAGAACTTAGGGGTACCTAGATTGTTTTATTTTATTAAACTTTTGGTAATCTTTAAATCCCTAACAAACAGCTAAGTTTTTGCTACGGTTCTAAGTTCAGTATAGTGTTGGGATCGTTGATGCAGCCTTTGCAGCCCCAGAGTCCCTACTCCACTCAACTCAAAACTCCCTAAACTAATATAGGGGCCTTAATAATAGTTACCTATACTGTTTTGGGGGGGTTCCTTATTATAAATATAGCATAATGGGCTCCCAAACCCTATCCCGATTATTAAGGCCCTAAACTTTCCGATTAAGCCCCAGCAATAGCCTCGCCGAGTCGTAGCTGATATTCTCCTCTGAAGATTGAAAGAGTCGTGCTTAGGGTTAAGGGTTGAGGCTTCTCTGCAAAGGTCTCGGGCGTGGGGTGGTGGGGGGAGGGTGTGGTTGTGTGTAAGGTCCCTGGTTCAGAAGAGTGTGTGGGCTTCGTCCCTGGGTTTTGTACTTTGCCTTAGTACTCTGAGAAATATCTTCCAGCTTTCGCAGTATGAATAACTCCAGAGGATTACGAAGTATTATTGAAATCTTGCTTTGTGTATCACGCCAAATATGTACTGTAGAGGTACGCGGACCCTTAGGACAACAGCCGATCCTGTCGTTCTGCCAGGTGTATGTTGTGGCCCGGAACTTGGAAACACTCCCATATCGGGGAACCGTTAAGTCCTCTACAACTTGGAGTAATAATAGTTGGTATCGCCCGTACAGCCGACTAGAATCGCAAGCATCGAACACAGGCTCTGGCCGTGGGGAACATTTCAGCTGCTCTTCGTGCTCTGCAGCGTAGGCAGGTGAAGCTTAAGCGACAGGGCTTCACACGTTTTTGGGTGTAGGCTTCAGGGCTTGGGGGATAAAGGTTAGGGTTTAGAGTGTAGGGCCTTCAGGGGCGTTGTTTGGTTTTTGTCTGGGGTTTGGAGGTTAGGGTTGCTGCTGGGGGCTGTGAGGGGTCTCAGACTCAGGTGGTACTCTAAATCAAAGATGCCCGAAAATCTGATCTCCACAAGCCCAAACCCCTAAGCCCATGAAAAATGCACTTCTTCCAACTTCGCTCAGACCTATGCGCAGCATCTGCTCGAATCCCTCTTTTAGGACCAAAGTAGAACTTGCAACAATAAGCCGGAGTTTCCGAAAATAGGGGACCCTAATTTCGTACCCTAAATAGCAGGATCCTTATTATAAGGACCCCAAAATAAGGTACCCCTAATCTTCGGAAACTCGGCTTCTTCTGGTAGGACCAAAGATAGCCCGTGCTAGGAAGAGTCGGATCCAGAACCGAATTTCTTTCCCCCTTGTCCCTGCAGGCACAAAGCGCCTGAAGCCTAAAACCCGCTAGGTGTTGGGGTTTAGTATTAGGGAACAACATACAGCCACCCCGAAGCCCCTGAATCTGCAATCATCCCTTTGTGCAGATCATAGAAACCCCAATGAGCTAGTCTACGATCCACTACTTGGAGGTTGATGGGTAGTTATAAATGGGGCTATAAGTCTCCAAGGAGGGGTTATGACCATAGTTATCCTAAGTATAACCCCACTTATAACTACCCATGGACCTTCAAGTACAGAATCCTGTGAAGATATGATTTCTTTATAGAAGTCCTTAAAAAGGAAGGTTACTTGGGGTTAAGGTACAGAATCCTGTGAAGAAGGCCTCCTCAGCAGCATTCGATCCATCGACACGCGCTGGCATGCTGTGCACCCTGGCATGCCAGTGACGCGACATTTAGCCTTCGCTCCGAGGATTTCGCAATCTAGGGTTCAAAAATCTGTCTGGTGGTTAGTAATTAGGGAAGTATATTTCCCAATAATAGTCCCCATAACCCATCCGCCCATTCCTTACTAAGCACCAGAAAGAAGTTTAGAGATTAAGGTTTGGGTGGTTTAGAGTAGGGGGAGTCCAAGGTTAGGCCTTGGGGGTTTAGAGTTGGGAGTCTCAGCTTAGGGCTTGGGGCTTTGGAGTTTGGAGTTTAAGGCCAGGGGTTTAGGGGTTTTGAGTTTTGACTTCGATGTTCAGCCTTCGTCTCCGAATAGGGTTCAGTTTCCGTGTGTCAAGCCCTAAACCCATAATTTCTCACGAAGGTCCCTAAAGCCCCCTTAATCCCTGAACACTATCAGCCCCGACAATCTACAGAAGAACCCTATGACCCCCTGGATAAGTCAGTCAGCCCAAGACCCTTACCCTTAGGCTCTAAGGACTCATGTCGTAAGGCTTTTGGCCCCAAAGACCATACTATATAAGGCTTTTGGGCCTTTTTGAGCCTAACACCAGACCTTAAACCCAACACTCTAAACCCTAAGCACGAAACCCTGAACCCTACACCCTGAACCCTGAACCCGTCACAAGACCCGTAAAGAGGTACCGGGGCAGCTTCCACGACGCCTCACAGCGAGACGAGGTTGGAGTGATAAAACGTAAACCTGGGTTGACTTACTTAGCCAATTGGAGAACTTTAAACTTGTTGGCTTTATGTAGTTGGTCTATCTTACAGAGTCTGAACTTTTGTGGGTCCTGGCTTTTGGAGAAGAGGGTTTTTGGCAAAGGATTTACTTTCAGTTACCATACTTTAGGATTCCTTCAAGGCTCCCTTTAAGGGTATCTGAGCTTAATATAAGTTAACATAAGGTATCATAGTGAGGAAGCCATGCTATTTGAGGAAAATCCGTATTATCGTAAGTGAAATAAGTTCCTTGCCAAGAACCCAGAAACCATTCATGGTAGTTCAGGGTTTTAGGGTTCAGGGTTTCGGCTTTGGGTTTCACGCTGTTTGGATTTTAGAGTTTATGAGGGCTTCTTGTTTTTCGGTATGGGGGTTGGGAGGACTCTTGCCATAGGAGGGGCCCTACATAGATGCTTTGTCAAGTCGGGCCCTCATATGTACTGTAGAGGCACATAGACCACATGGACGCTAGGAGCCAAGACTGAGAATTCCAGATTGAATCTGGAGTACTGGCCACATTACGAGGGTCCCATGTGCCTGCATGCATAATACGCGGTGGTTGTGTCCGACTTTAGCGAGTTTTGGCCAATCAAAGGCCTTAGGGCCCTAGGGTTGAGGGTTCACGTGGTGTTAGGGTTACGGGTGTAGGGTTTCGGCGCTTATAGGGTGTTTGGGCTTTGTGTTGGACGATGTTTGAGTGCTTTAGGGCTTAGGGATTAGGAGTTTAGGGTCGGGGGTTTTGAGGTGATGAAATCCAGGACGGACAGGGTTGTCCTACTTCTATTTCCATTTATGAACCCTGAACCCAAAAACCCTAAGCCCAAATCCCTTAACCCCCAGGTTACTTACCAAGCCCCTCTTCATCCTCTAAGCATGCAAGCTAAGCTTCCCCGAGACTCCAATGTCCATTAATTACGGAATATTCTCAATTTTTTTAGGATCCCTAATATTATTTTAGGTATAGTCCTTAATTAAGGGATATTGGAGTCTCTGGGTGCTCTAAGCCCAATTGCAACAGCCCTGAAGGTTGCAGATCATCTAGCCATCTCCACACCCAGCGAGCCAAACTGAAGCCTTTGCAGACGGGGTCGCCAGGTTAGTTCATGGCATCCCCCAATCAAAAACTGGGTAACTAGCAAGGCGGAGACTCCAATATCCCTTAATTAAGGAATATACCTTAAATTCTAGTAGGGTCCCTAATATGATTTAAGGAATATTCCTTAATTAAGGGGTATCGGAGTCTCTGGGAAGCTATATATGTCAGAGACCAGGCCCGAAACTCAGCCTAAACCTACACCACGTGAGATGTTACAAACTACAAACCCCAGTAGAGCAGGATAGATCCTCCCTGAGCGCTCCCTAAAGCCTGAACCCATAAAGCTTGATGTCTAAAAACCTAGCCTTAAGCCCTGAAATCCCTACACCCCTCCACTCTTAAACCCGTTTGCCCTAAGAACCTCACTCCAAAAACCTCGATTTCCCGTGGACCCCTAGACCCCTTATGCCCATCGACCCGCGTAAGTGCTGAACCCTTGCGCCCCACCTCAAAGCCCTCAAACGCTCAGCACGTAAAAGCCCTCTCCTCCTACCCCCTAACCCCCTTCCCAAAGGCTCCATGTACCTTTATAGTAGATACTTAAGCCTTAAAAGGGTCCCTATAATGGTACTTTAAGGCCCAAGTATATACTATATGGGTACATGGAGCCTTAGGTCTTTAAACCCTTCGACCGCCATAGCCCCCGCCCCCCCCCCACCCTAATGCCTACAGCCTCTGAACACTGAGCCGTCACGCCTCAAGCACTCAAGTCCTAAACCCCGAAACCCAAGGGTCCAAGTAGTAGTAAGTCATATGCTTTTGGGGTCCGAATACCTACTAAGTACCTGCTATATATGTACATGGACCCTGTGGTGTAAAGCCCTAAACCTTAAACCCCTATACCCTTAAGCCCTAAACCCTTGCAAACTTCCTAAGCGGAAGGCTTTAGATCACCTGGCCTCCCGTTTGCTTTGTTTCGGAGCTCTGGGCCATTTGCTACCTGCCGGCACGCTCTTGGGTTTCGGGGTTTAGGATTTAAGGGTGTGGGGGGCTTATGGTTTAGGAGTTGAGAGGTTTTCGGCTGCAGGGGGTTAGGGTCTATGGGGTTTGGAGTTTAGGTGACCAAGGGTTTAGGTTTTAGGGTTTGGGGGTGTAGGGTGTGAAGTTGCTCAGGGTTTTACATGGGTTCAATACTCAGACGGCTTCATACGGTCCATTGGGGTGCATACTCTGAAATTTAGTTTATTAATGTCTGGCAACACAACATTTGTTGAGTGAAGACCTTAAACAAGAGCTCTAGACCCTAAACCGCTGAGGTGGGTATTTTACATGGTCGCCGCCTTCTTCCCGCTCCGGACGTTGCACTTGTCCTGCACCTTCTGTCGCCCCGGTACTCTGTAATGTGCGCCTTAATAATTAGAATAGGGTTTGGCAGGTATTTATACTATAGCTTGAATAAAGAACCCCCAAAACTTCTGATTGTTAAGGCCCTTCTATTGTTTGCTTTAAATGAGAGCCCCAGATCTAACCATCGGTTTGTATCACAATGCCCCTTAACGACGCTAAACCTTCCCGGACCCATGTTCCCGGTTCCCTAGTATGCTTTCCTTAGATACGTCCTTAAAAAGGATAGGTCTAGGATGCCCGGTAGTACCCTTATTCCCTTTTTGTAGTCCTAGGTTCCTTATAAAGTTACCCAATACCAAATCAAAAAGAAAGGCCTTTTTATTCTTAGGTTACTGGGTATCCTAGCTTAGATACGTCTTTAAAAAGGGTCGGTTATTTGGGGTTCAGGCAAGCCCTGCGTCATAAGGGTTCGATTTAAAGTACCTCATGTTGAGAGTGCCCGAAGACGAGGGGATGCCAGAGTCTTCGCAGCACTCTGTCTTTCGGATGTGCATGGATTCCGGTATGCCACACACTGAGGGTCCATGTACCCAAATAGTATATACGTTGGGCCCAATGTACATACATAGGGAGTATTATAAGGCCAAGGTATATACTATCTGGCTACATGGACCCTTAGGGATACCTGGAGATCTGAAGCCTGAGTAAGGTTTTGAAGTATAGTCCCTCAATTTTGCAGCCTAGCATACTCGGAAACCTTGGTTTAGTTGTAGTCACGGACATACATACATCTATATATATATATATGTCTATTTTTGTTTATATGTATGTGTATTTCATCGCTGCACATGGGTAAACAGATAGATAGGTAGATAGATCGATAGGCAGATAGGCGGACAGAGAGATGATAAAGAGATTGAGACGTAGAGGGATAGATAGATTGATTGATTGATTGATCGATTGATTGATTGATCGACTGATAGGGTGATAGGTGATAGACATAGATAGATAGACATCGATAGATGGATCGATAGATAGATAGACTCAATTAATGGACTACGGAATCCTACACCAGTCCTGGATAGATCGATAGAGAGATAGAGAGATAGAGAGGTAGGTAGGCAGGTAGGTAGGTCATTAGGTAGGTGTAGATGGATGGGTAAATTCAAGATGGATAGAACGATCATGATCCATAGATAGACGGATAGAAACACATGTTTACACAGCCATGTGTAAGACATGCAACGTCGAGGCACAGCCCTTTCGATCGTGACTTGGGCTCCATGGCCGCGTACTCCAATCGGGCACTTCAGAAGCTGAGCTCATCAATTAAGCTGTAGATGGGTTTAGGGCCTAGGGTTCAGGGTTTGGGCCTAGGGTTCAGGGTTTGGTGTAAAGGTTTTGGATTACGGCTTTAGGGTATATGGTCTTGGGGCTGTTTGGTTTAGGGCTAGGCTCAAATCGAGCGCAGGTTCAGGGTTTAAGTTTAACTTCAGGAAGGTTGGAGCGCTAATCAGGAATGTATGAATGTAATTATGTAGGCTTTAGGTCTTAGGGTTCATAGTTTTGTTGTAGGGTTTCTTTCGGGTTTGGACCTTGGGGTTCATGCTGCAGGATCCATGGCGGGCCTGTGCGGATGTTTTCCTCGGGTGTGAAAGGAAGTTCATGTAAATAAGAGTACTTTGAACAACTAGACTAGACCCCCCACCCCCGGATATACAGCTGTTGAAACTCTTTAATACACTACAACTGCTACGGCTACGGGAAGTCATAGCAAGGCCTTCTGCCAAACCCTCTATCACTAGCTTTTTCGAACTTGGCCTGGTCTGTTCCAGACCTGCATCCCTACCTTCAGCCCCAACAACCACACTCCAACCTCAACGCCGAAAACTTGCCTTTCTTGTTGGCGTACTTTAAGCCTTATGCCCTAAACCCCTAAACCCCTAAACCCTAAACCCTCAACCCTAAACCCTAAACCCCTAAACCCTAAACCCTAAACCCCTACGCCCCTAAACCACTGAACCCCAAACCCCTAAACCCGGGGACCCCGCCAAATTTCAGCTTCAGGGACCCTGGGGTTCGCAGATTGAGAGCGGATTAGGGTTTAGGGGTTTAGGGTTAAGGGTTTAGCTAGGACTTAGAGTAGGCCCTTATTCCCTTTTTAAGGGTTCAGGTTCCTTTACAAGCCCCTTTAAACCAAAAAGGGCACCCTTGATATTCCTAGGGTACTCTTGGGTCTAGTTATAGGGTTTATAGGCGCGCTTTAGGAGTTTGAGTTTAGGGTTTCGGTTTGAAGGGCACCTGCCCCATGTTCGGAATCAACTCCAAAAGTCACCCGACATGAGAAGCCGCAGGCTCCTGAGCCTTACAACCCTGACGGGGCCAAGCAGAAAGAAGGGCTTACCACTTGCAAAGCCTGTAAGGGCGATGGCCACAAGTCACACGGATAGACTTTCGAAAGTCTCAAAAACCCTAAACCCTAAAAAACCATCAACAGTTTCTCTAACTCGGCAGCTGGAGCCAAAGGACCACAAGAATTTTCTTGCCACCAATTTGCACAGCAAAGCTGCTGGCGCTGTTGGTTCGCTTCAGCCGTCTCGGTGTTCCAAGCCTTGCACTTTATGGCTCAGTGTTGTGGGGTTTCCATGTTAACGGGAACTCCAGAAAGTTGGAATATGGTTTCAGGGTAGGATACCTTATAATTTACCATAAAGGGTTAAGGGTAATCATATTCCAACTTTCTGGCTTTTACTTTAAAACAATCGGCTTAAGGTTGAGGCCTGTTGACGCTTTTGGAGTTATGAGGTTCTGCCAGTCAAGATTCAGACTTCCTATTTTGAGGCTCAGGAGTTTTGCAGGTTGAAGCTTTGGGTTAACCCTGAGGCTCTAAGGACTCATATTTTAAGGCTTTTGGGTCCAAAGAGTATTTTGATCCTTAGGGTAAGATTTCAAGTTCGTCTTGCAAGGCCAGCGAGTAAAGGTTTTACAGGCTACTTGTACGGATTTGGGGTTTATTGCTTCGGGTTGTGGGTTCGCGGTTTAGGGGTCCGGGTTTGGGTTAGGTTTTGCGTTTTTGGACCTATTACATCAATTTGCAGCTGGAGCACACTGGCGTCTGGAGTTTGGCGTTAAGGCATTCATAGCTTCGGGTTTTGAGGTTTGGTGTGACAGGCTTACTGTCAACCTGCATGTTGCACTACCATTATGTTCGTAGATCCCTAAGCCAGAGAGAACTGTCCAATCGAAAGCCCACAGGTAGCGGTACAGTTGAACCCGGATTAGTAAGGTGCAAGGTTGTGGGATCGGGCACTTGGCATTCATCGACCCTCCGCACTTAAGCCCGCGTACGCATGTCAGTTACTCGCATAACTCTGATTCAGAACAGCTCATGAGGTGACGTCTCGCTTTTTGGTGCTTTCTTCCAGCGGCCGGCCTCCATTGTAAAGACCTTCAGACCTTGACGACCTATGGGTTCAAAGCACCGACATTTAGATACCGCGATCCGTTTTGATTTAAGTATTGCATACGTGCAGTACGCCGATGCAATGTGGGTATCCTAAACCCTCAAGCCCTACAGAAGAAGCCCAAAAGTTGGAAAACCAATAGCCTCAATCCATAAGAGCAATGTATAGGGAAGCCCAGCACTATTTGTCCTTAAACCGGTTTCCAACTTTTTGGGGTTTACTATATACCCTAAACCGCAACAATCGAACTCAGGTTCCGTGGTCGCTCTCTCTGAGCTTCCATGGTATCATGTTGGTTTGCGCCGGGCTCCTTCCCATTTTGGCCATCAGTGCTCTTTGGCAGCACAGGCTTTGGGTTTGGGGTATTGTGGGATTGTGGATTGAAGTATTTTCGGACGTATCTAGTGTCAGAATGTGTTAGAGACACAGGGTTATGAGGTTTTGATTAGAGGCTAGCCTGACGAACCCCACCCTACACAGGCGATTTGTTCCAAAAACTTGGCGGTCCTGCTTGCAGCTCACACGCGAAAAGGGAGGCCCTGATCGGACAAGCCTAGAGCTGTCACAGGCTCTAACTGTCCTCAGCCCCAACCCCGCTCCCTAAACGTCCTGGACGTAAGCAAACCCTCAGATTCCCCACGCCCCCCTCCCATTTAGAGGCCAGCCCTTTCCATGCAGGTCCCAAACCTAAACCTAAGAATCAAGGCCCATATAGTCGGGGGGGGACGGCAGAAGAGCCGCATCTTTCCCTAGGGCTCCAGGCAAGTGAGTATATCTTTACCGGGCTGCATATTGCGGATACCAATGTCTAGGTAAACGGAGACCGAGGTTTCATAAATGAAACCTAGACCCTCCATCCACCCTCTATTAGACCCTAAATGCCCCTTATGTGGGACCATATACCCCTATTTGAGGGTACAACGAGGGTCCTGGAACGTAGATTAAGCTCGGTGTGTTATGGACCCCCGTCCGGTCCCCGATACCTCCGAGGACTCCGAACGCGGATCTCATGTCCAAGTATCAAAGGGGAAAAGGAGGGACCCTTTAAAGGGATCTATAGGGATTCTATAGGGGTGTATAGGGTTTAGGGGTTTGGGGGTTTAGGGGTTTAGGGGTTTAGGGGGTTTAGGGGAAAAGGAGGGGCCCTTAATGGGGACCCCTACCCCATAATGGGCTATATAATGGATATATATATATATATATATATATGTATATATATATATATATTTAATGGCTATATTAAGGGTATACCTAGGGGTCCTCATAAAGTCTCCCTCCTTTTACCCTTGGAAAGTAGTGTAGGGGTCTCAATCATCATTACGGTTGATGATATAAATCCTGCAATACCCATAATAAGGAATATACCATACTTCCCATAGTTTAGGGTCCTTAAGGTAGTGGAGGATTCATATCATCAACCGTTAGCATGGGGGTTTTGGATGTTGTATAGGTGTACTTTGGAATGGTAAGGAAAATACTGTTGCCATTTCGGGCTTCCATGGTGCTTTCGATCCTTAGGAGGCTGTGGCAGTCTCCTCAAGACTGCATTGTCGGGGCAAGGGGGTGCGGGATCTTAAACCTGCGCCTAAACCACGGAATACGGGCTTTAGAGTATAGGGTGTAGTGTTGGCGCGCTTGCTGATTATGCTATGAGTTTAGGAGAACTCCTTGAGGTCTGTGTGGCGCTGCGGTCTTCCTTCTACTCTTACTACCACGCTGCTCGTCGATGTCCCTAAACCCTCAACCCCTAAACTCTAAACCCTGAACCTTAAACCCTAAACCGTTCGACAGCTGATTCAGTTTCCAAGCCATAGTAGCCCATCCCAAAGTCTCCATGTACCTTTATAGTAGATACTTAAGCCTTAAAGGGGTCCCTATAATGGTACTTTAAGGCCTAAGTATATACTATATGGGTACATGGAGCCATAGTGGCCCATGTACCGCCATAGAATCTACTGGGACCGAAAAGGGCTTCCGCTGCCCTAAACCCTGATACCTCCTCTGGATACTTTAAAGGCCAAAGTATATGGGAGTTTCCGAAAATAGGGGACCCTAATGTAGTACCCTAAATAGTAGGATCCTTACTACAAGGACCCCCAATAAGGGACCCCTAATTTTCGGAAACCCCCCCATATACCGCAGTACATGGCCTGAAGAGTTTCAGTGGTTTCAAGGGCTTTGTTGCAGGCTCCCGAGCGCCTGTGCGTAACATTTCCCAGAGCCGCTGCCTAAGCCTCAAACCCAAAACCCTAGACTCTAAACCTTAAGCCCTATAAACCTAAAGCCGTAAACCCCAATCGTTCTGGTTCTTGGATCAAGAATCTCGTGCCACCTGCCACCAAGCCCACGGCAAAGCTTCATCCTCCGAGGGATGGGGGTTAACCAGCACCCCCCCAACTACCCTCTACCACACCCGTAATACCCTAAACCCTAAACACTAAAGATTCAGTATATTATAACTCCTTAAAAAGGTAGGTCTTGGGGGGTTGAGGTAGTGCACAGCTCTGCAGATTCGCGGTCCAAGTACCTTTGCATACAGTGTGAAACCATTCATAGACGGCCCCGCCTGTATCACACTCCTCTTGCAGGCCGCAAGCGGAGTTTACCAAGTTTGATAGGCCGTTATGTGATTTGAATGAGGTCTCTTCATAGAGGTTCTTTTGAGCATGTCACTGCTTTCATGGGCTTCTACAAGGGCTCTATACAATTTCTGCAGGGGTTCTAGTATAGCCGCCTTTAGAGCCTGGTCCCCGGAAACTTTATGGCCAAGAGACTTTAGGGCACAAGAGCTGGGGGCTTAGGTATACTCTACAATGTACTTCCCGGCTAAGGCGAGCTCGATACTTCTTGTTGTCACCAACGGTGTCGTGACCATCGGCTTCACGTCCTACCTTGAGGTCCTTGGGACGGAAGCCGTTAGTAGGCGAATCAACACGCATGGTCCCACGGCCGTAGCCGTGACACAATGACCCTAAGGGTCCAAGTGCCCGGATAGCCACATGGTATCTAGGATGCCCAGTAGTACCCTTATTCCCTTTTTGTAGTCCTAGGTTCCTTATAAAGTTACCCAATACCAAAAAGAGAGGCTTTTTTATTCCTAGGTTACTGGGTATCCTAGGCATAGTATGGTTTTTAGGTCTAAAAGCCGCTCAGAGTGTGGAACTTAGGACCTGAAATTCTGCTATTCTAACAAGCAAAAGTGTGCCTGAATTAGTTTCGGGGCTTTGGGCTTAGGCTACAGCATTACCGAGGCGATGAAAATGAGAGCGAGCAAGCCCAACTTGTACGAGACCCACAAACAAACATCACCGCATCGAATTATGGTTATCTTGATGTGTCATCATGGGACCCTTTATAACCCAACTTAAAACGTGGTCGACTATACATGCCAGCATACATTCCAAGTACCCGCGGGCCGTCGCTCATTCTTGAAATGGGAATGTAAGTTATGGACTATCATGAATTTCTCGGTACCGGCCCGCACTTGCCGTGGCGCAATCGGCCTCGTGGGTTTAAGGACCGAGCTTACTTGACGAACATGCTGACTTCAGAAAGCTCATGTGGGATTTCAGTTTTCGCTGGTTTCGCTTGGAGGTCGGTTGGGCGGTGCTGCTCATCGCTGCGGCATTGATGGCCACTGTGTCCAAGAGTGTTGATTCTAGAGGGAATCCAGTGTTTACGCGACAAGGAAAAATCGTTCCGACCAATTTAGATGAACGTGTTCCACGCCGAACGTCCTTGAGCAGATCTCCAGCGCTTTGTGTCTCTCTCTCTCTCTCTCTATCTACATGTATATATATATATATATATATATATATATATATATATACCTCTCTCTCATTCTCTCTCTCTTCCTGCATGTGACATGCTTAAGGCCTCAGTCTTGGATTGCCCCCTGTTGTGGGACCTGAAACTTAGAAGAGTTTCAAATCAACCTAGGGGTGTGTAGGACCTCCACATTGACTTGGGATATTAGACATGCATCGATGATACTATGCGGACTTGTGTACTGGAATAGTGTTTCGAGGTATAAAGAAAGAAACAAGTATACAGTGACTATGAGGGCCGAGACATTTGGGTGGTTGTCTAAATGACGGTCCCTTCTTGGGTCCCCATTATAGTACGGCACCTATTGTTTAATTAGGGTACCGAAAAAAAGGACCATATTTTTGACAGTCGCCCATTGTTGATTCTAGGATTCTAGCACGAACAGATATCAGCCGTATAGCTACACAGGGACGGGGGGGGGGGTGTACGGTTACTTTGCCTCTTATTCAGACAACTGCTGTGCTCAGATCCCGTCCGTTCATCGACGGTACTTTCAGGGTTTAGGGTTAGCCCCAAGCCCCAATCTTAACTCCCAACTTGAACCTCAAGCCCAAACCTTGAAACTATAGAGATCACTTTTGATACCCCAAACAACAAAATACTGCAGAACCTTCAGTTGAGCCTTTATCCCTAAGGCTCCATGTACCCATACAGTATATACTTAGGCCTTAACGTACCATTATAGGGAGCCCTTTAAGGCTTAAGTATCTACTATAAACTTACATGGAGCCTTTGGGAATGGGAGCCTGGCAGAGCTTTACGTTTGTACCGAGGTGTGGCTACTCCTCTTTGCCCAGTATACGACGGAGTTCACCAAAGCCAACCTTATGAAGGCCACCGGATGGTTGGGCTCGAAGCCGTTTCCTTAGGGTCTAGGGTTTAGGGTTTCGGGATCCTTTCTTTTTGTGGTATGCGCGCTTTAGGGTTTAGGGGTTCCAAGGTTCGGAAAGCGGAATCAATCATCTTCTGTCTGTGTACCGGAGCCACTACAGGAGCATGTAAATGTTTGGAATCTTAGGGCAGCGATGCATCTTTCGGTGTGCTTGGCCACAGGCCAAGCTACACCCTTATCCCTAAACCCGAGCCCTAGACCCTATCCAACTTATACGGGAGTTCCTAAATAGTAGGATCCTTACCAAAAGGACCCCAAAATAAGGTACCCCGAATTTCCGGAATCTCCCCATAGAAGCCCTTCTCGGATTCTTACAGGAGCCCGCTCTTCCAAGGGACTCGACCCAGCCTGCCCTCCAAAGCTTAACCCTAAGGGTGAAAAAAAGCCAACAGCTAGGTACTTGGGTTTAGGATAGTAGTTATGTAGGTTACTATTTTCGAGAGTATATGATAATTAGGTACTTGGACCCTTAGGGTAACCTACAAGCCTTATTTTTGGAATGGGGTCTTTGTGGACAGCTACTATGCTTACAATAATCAGGAGCCATGAGGAATACTTGGAGGTTCATGGGGTTGTAAACGGGGTTATAAATCCCCTAATAGGGGTTATAACCATAGCTACCCTAATTATAGCCCCATTTATAACTACCCATGAACCTCCAAGTAGTGTTAGAAATGACTTCCAAATATGCTCGGACATCTGTCAGGCATTTGAGCATCTTGCCGTCAATCATTGCTGACATCGTGCCCCCCCAAAGAGCTGCAAGTCTTCAAACCGGAAGACTCTACATGAAGCCCAAAACACCACCCAAAAAAAACTTTGCAGACGCCACCAGTCCTAAATCCCCAAAGACAAACCTCGACGCCCTGCAACCTGTTTGGACCCCCGAGCACCCCCACCCCCCCCCCCCGGTCAAACGCAGCGCAGATCCATAAACCCTAACTCCTAAAAGTCAACAAACCCAAAACCCCAACTCCTTACACTCCAGCCAAAGCCAGCACGGATCCATAAGCCCGAAACAATACACCCAAAAAGGCAGCGCAAATCCAGTGGGCTTGCGTGCATGTGCTGGTCGCTTTGTCTTTGGTGCTGGCATTGGCACTGGAGGCCGCACTGTAATCCTAAAGCCTAAACCCCAAACCCCAAACCCGAAACCCTGAATCCTAAACACATGCTTTGAGATGTAATTAATGGATTTGCTTTAAACATTATGGGTTACTCTAAGCGTACCTTAGGGGTGTTAAGGTTCGGTGGTTGGGGTTTAGTGTACAGGTTTCAGGCATTTAAGGGTTTAGCTTTCAGGGCGTTAGGGGTGTAACGGTTTCGGGTTTTCTGTGTGTTTAGAGTTGCCACTACCCAGAGGCTCCATAGTAGTTCCTCTTTGGGGTCCATATTTAGAACCCTATAGGGTACTTCCAAAAAGGAACTACTATGGAGCCTCTGGGTACCTACATTTTTGTGCATTGCCCTAAGAAGTTCTATACGTGGGGCTCGTATGGCGCATGCTGTATATCCCAAAGGGTCCAAGTATCATTATGGTATATACTTATAGGGTATTTGGGGGGTCTATAGTAGAAGCCAGAAAGTTGGAACATCATTATCCTCATGCCCTTAAGGTAAAATATAAGGGATCCGAGCACTAATCCTCCTAAATCCATGTTCCAACTTTCTGGGGTTCACTATACTAAACCCCCCCAACTACTCTTTATTGTAGCCCTTGATTTCGTCTTCACGTGGGCTATGACAAAGGCTCCAAGCCTCCCTGTGCTAAGTATGTACCATAATGATACTTGGACCCTTTGGGTAAGGCTTAGGGTTTAGGTCCGGTCTCGGTCTTGCACAGATCCCGTCAATTAATGACATGCTTCCGGATAGAGGCGCAACTAAAGGTTCAGGATTTAGGTCTAGGATTTAGGGCTTCGGGCTTCAGTGGTAGACGGTACCATTTACGTAAAGAAGGCCCGTCTTGGGGCCTAGAAAAAGCCCAACAAACTCTTTAAAACAGCTCACAAAACCATCATTGTAAAGGTACCTATGTAGAGCGTTTGGGACTTGCGATTCCTTGACCCTCTTGTCCCAACAGCCGTAAGAGCATTACCTGTAGCCAACAAGAGAGCCCTGCTATTTCCGGCGACTTATACCTCAAGGAATTATGAAAGCGGACCCTCTACATGCTCTTGCGGAGCATCATATGAAATTGTCGTATCGCTCACAATAGCCTTTCCCATTCTGCATACCGTGATATTCAACTTCAAGCTATGAGTGTCTGCAGTTCTTAGCACAACACACCCCAACAAAAGTTTGGGGGGTTAGGTCTAGGGAAACCCTGGACGCTGTACCGCACAATCTAAACCCTAAACCCTAACTTTTGTGGGGACCTCGTGGCAGGTGGAAGCTGGTTTCGCCAGGCGCTTCGTGACCTTGTTCTGTGCCTCGGCAGCTGCTGGTCCAGGAGGGTGCTGGGTTTTGGGTTTAGGGTTTTGGGTTTAGGGTTTATGGTTTTGTAAAGATTCCGAGCGTTGCTTTATAGCTTTATAGGGGTTCCATGAGGGTTCATCCCTTTTGTCTAGGAAAGTTAACTGGATTCTCTCTGAGTCCATGTGGTAGTACAGCACTAAGAGCAGCAACCTGACGAGTCCCCTTATCTTAGGGGTACTTAGAAATATTTTCTAATTTTTGGTTATATATTTAATCCCTAAGAGCCCTAAACCCTAAACCCTAAAATTATGATTTTTGCTAGGGTTCTAAGTTCAGTTATGAAAATGAAACACCATGTTCCCGGCTAAGTGCAGAGCCTTCGGCCCTTTGACCTCTTCTTCGGTTGATGATATAAATCCTGCATCACCCATAATAAGGAATATACCATAATTCCCATAGTTTAGGGTCCTTAAGGTAATGCAGGATTTCTATCATCAACCGTTCCAAGGTGACTATCAGACTGTCGTTCCCGTGAAGGTTTGCCGCCGTTTGCTTAGCGGCTATTGTTAGATACGTACAGCTTAGCCTGCAAAACGCAGGTGACACTCAGAGATACGGTGCAGACAGCACCATATTGTACAGGAGTAGCACACTCTTGCGCGGTGGCAAAAAATCAGAATCGCAATGATAGCAATAACAAATATACTTGTAATTATCTCAAGAGTAATAATCACACGACATAAAGACTATGCTTAATACAGTGTGCATTTTTAAAAGACCACTGGTAGTGGAGAAGAGCTGCTCATAGTTGCCGAGGGGATCTCGTCTCCCGTGGTACCCTTGGGGTCCAACGACCTGAAACCGAGCACAATTTGAAGATGTAGGGCTTTCTTAGAGGTACTTAGAAATAATTTTTAATCTTTGGTTATTATAACCCCTAAGAAACAGCTAAAATTATAATTTGTGCTAGGGTTCTAAGTTCAGTATAGCTTTAGTATTTCAGGGTTCATGGCTTCAGAGTTTTGAGTGTTCAATTTGGAGATTTAGGGCTTTAGTATTTTTAGGATTTAGGGCTTCAGGGTTTTGAGGGTTAGGGTTTAGGGGTTCTTGAAGGTCATGAATCTGGTGGTATTGAAGCCAAACTGCCCTGCAACGATTACATGAAGATGTTTACAGTGGCATCTGGTACCATGTTTTGGCAGGGTTTCGTTGGTGTTCTTCTGGTTGGCTCTTAGGACTTTGATTTAACTTTTTTGGCGATTTTATGTGAACTGTAATAAGGAGGCGCTACAAGTTGTAACTGTTAGGAGGGGTTCAAAAGTCAGCCAAGTTTTGTCGTCTGGCCTTTGCTTTCCACTGCTCTCAAGCTCGGTGCATCGGAACCCCCTGGGTGCGTTTACTATAGGGGCCTTAATAACAAAAACAATAATTACCAATACTATTTGGTGGTCCCTTATCGTAATGATACGGTTGATCATAGAAATCCTGCATTACCTTAAGGACCCTAAACTATGGGAATTATGGTATATTCCTTATTATGGGTGATGCAGGATTTATATCATCAACCGTAGTATACTATCCCCCAAAACCCCATTCCAATTATTAAGGCCCCTATATTAATGACTCCACCTTCCGTTTCGCCCGGCAGGGCCCGGGTGAATCACTTGGGTGCTTGCACGGTCTGCCTTCTGGTAACAGATCCAAAAGGAAAAGGAAAAGACTGTAATAACACATGCATACCCAATGCATAGGGCTTCAATATTTAGACTATTTTGGAGGATACTGGTATACTACCGAATGCCTGCAAAACTATTCCGGGATCATACCCTAAACCCTAAACCCTAAGCGCAGCCTCCTCCGAAGCAGGCGCAGCAGTAGTAGAAGTCTCTGCAGGAGTAGTAGCAGGCTCCTTTTGTTGCAGCCGGGTTCTCCGTGTCCGTGGAACCCTGCTCCCCGGCAGGGGCTCTCTCAGCTTGCTCTTCCTCCGGAGCTCCCGCAGCCCCGGGCGCCTCACTCGAAGGGGGCGCCCTTTACCTCAGCGACTTCCTCGTCCTCTGCAGCAGAACTACTCCTGAAGCACGGACTCAGTGCAAAGGACACAATTCTTGCCCCAAAACCTCTGGCCTCCAAAAGACTCATGATCGTTTAGCTTTATAATACGTAGGATAGGAGGTAACAAGAGCCACGGTGAAGCCAGACGGGCCGGGAATTGCTCAACACGGCAAGTTTCACGGTTCTAGAATCAGGTACAGGAGTCGAGGCGCAGCAGTCAAAATGGCAGTCATATCCGTAGCAAGTGAGACCATCGAAACCTTAGTTTCCGTTTCAAAACCCACTGACCCCCTTCCCCATAGACTCTATACCGTATATACTGAGAACGCTTCACTCAATCGAGTTGCTACAGGGTTCGCCCCCTCGGATTGGGAGTCTACGATTAGGGGACCCTTGGGGACATAGACCCTCTCAATAAGGCCCCTTTGAAGAGAGCCAGAAGTAGGGTTCAGAAGGGGTACCCTTTAAGGGGTCTCCCTAATAATACTACCTACGGATCATGTAGAGGATGGCAGATCTTTCCCGACACCTCAAAGAGACCGGGCTGCATGGCACTTTTCCCAGGCCCTTCAGAGAGCTTCAGGTGTTGGGGCTTTGGGCTTTGGGTGTACCTTAACCTACCAAAACCTGCTTTTTGTAGGGTCCCTATAAACTCCATTTAGGGTTTATAATAAGAACCTACAAAAAAGTAGGGTTTGGTAGTTTAAGGTTTAGGCTTAGATCTCTTTTGTTATACAGGTTTCGGGCCTCGGGTGCAAGGTTACGACTTTTTATGGGGTTTAGGGTTCAGAGTTTACGGCTGCAGCGTTTGGAGTACGCGGAATGCATGCCGCGATTTGAAGACGTTCTAAGGTTCCTGTCTCGGACATTTATGGCCCTTAAACCTGGCCGTTCGATATAAATCGTGCATGACCTATGAACCCGAAATCCTCAAAATCGGACCCTAAACCCTAAAGCCCTGAACTCTAAACCCTACAACTACATGCTCTCTCCAGGGCCAGAAAAAACGCCTAGCGTGCGGACCGCTTTGCCGGTAGGGCCCACTTTTGAATTGGGAAACCGGCTCTTGCGGACGGCGGCTGGCGGCGAGGAAAATCAAGGGTTTAAGGGATTACCTATCCCTAAGGGTCCATGTACC
Organism: Symbiodinium sp. CCMP2592; assembly: GCA_905221615.1. Classification (NCBI taxonomy): domain Eukaryota; class Dinophyceae; order Suessiales; family Symbiodiniaceae; genus Symbiodinium; species Symbiodinium sp. CCMP2592. The sequence continues at coordinate 1,074,950 of CAJNDT010004112.1, forward strand.
CAAATAGTATATACTTTGGGCCCAATGTACCCATATAGCGAGTACTTTAAGGCCAATGTATATACTATTTAGGCACATGGACCCTTAGGGTATAGTCTCCATTGTAGTTCGTTTAATCACCGTAATAGGGATCTATAAGGGGACCTACAAGGGTTTAGGGTTTAGGGAACCCCAAGAAGTTGGACACCGGATTAAGGCCAAATAGTGCTGGGTTTCCCCATACATTACTATTAAGGATTGAGGCTATGAGGTTTCCAACTTCTGGGCTTCTACATAGTCTCCATTGTAGTTCGTTTTGGGGGTTACCTTCTAGGATCTTAATCATATATTTGGTTAAACCAACAGAAGGAACTACAATGGAGACTCTAGGTAGGGTTTGAGAGTGGAGGGTTTGTACCAGGGCTCTAGAACAGTGTTTAGAGTTTAGGGTACGATACTGGGGTATATACAGTATACACTTGAAATATAGGCGTCAAGAATAGGGTACTCTTCGAAGGATACTATAGTTGGGTTCTAGAATAGGCTATACAAAATGAAGGTCTGCGGTGAATACCAAGAACCTGGAATTGAAGTAGCTTTGTTCACTCTTAGTTTGTAACATTAGCTTCCTAACCATACGATAGGCTATCCCAAGAAAGGTTGTTTTACACTTCAGCCTCCAGGGGGGCTTGGGTTTGAGTGCAGTGCAAAGCAAAAGTGTACCTGCATCTTGCACGCAACGTAGAAATTTTACAGCATACCCAGAGGCCCCAAAGTAGTTCCTTTTTGGGAGTACCTTGTAGGATTCTATATATGAACCCCAACAAGGAACTACTTTGGGGCCTTTGGGTACTTATGCTGCCCTTAGGTCAGTTGAGAGCGTTGGGGATCAACAGGTAAACCCTAAACCCTAAACCCTAACCCCTAAGCCCTAAACCCTAAACCCTAAACCCTAAACCTAAATCCCTAAATCCCTAAACCCTAAACCCTAAGCTCTAAGCCCTAAACCCTAAATCCCTAAACCCTAAACCCTAAGCCCTAAGCCCTAAACCCTAAATCCTAAACCCTAAGCCCTAGGCCCTAAACCCTAAACCCTAAATCCTAAACCCTAAGCCCTAGGCCCTAAACCCTAAACCCTAAATCCTAAACCCTAAACCCTAAGCCCTAAACCGAAGGCTACAACTCGGAGAATGACTGAAACCGAATAGACCCATCTTTCCACTAAGGCTCCATGTGACCATATAGTCTATACTTAGGCCTTGAAGTACCCATATAGGGACCCCTTCAAGGCTTAAGTATCTACTATAAAATTACATGGAGCCTTTGGGTTCCTTGCTATCAAGCCCGTAACGTACATAATCACGTGAACGTGGAGCCAGAACAGACAGCCCCAAAGGGTCTTAAGTACTTATATGGTAGAATGTAGGGCTTCGATAATAGGAATTACGATTACGCTTTGGGCAAGTATCCCCCATATAGATACCTAGGACCTTTTGGGAGCCTTTGGCAATCGGCCGGCAGCACAAGCCCAAAAACCGCAAGATTTGTGGCTTCAAACTCCTGCATCTCAAACTCGGACCCAGCGTGCTTATTCCCTTTTTTGGGGTTCAGGTTCCCTCATAAGCCCCTTTAAACCAAAAGGGCACCCTTTTTATTCCTAGGCTACTCTTGGGTCTAGCAAACCCTGAGCCCGAACTCCTTGACCCCGAGCCTTCCGAAGAACAGGGCACAGTGTCGCCTTGTCCTTCCATTTGCAGTCGTAGTCGTAGTTTTTTGGTTGCAGCAGAAGTAGAACAAGAAGTGGTAGTAGTAGTAGTAGTAGTAGTAGTAGTAGTAGTAGTAGCAGTAGTAGTAGTAGTAGTCGTCGTCGTCGTCGTAGTAGTAGTAGTAGTAGAGCAGTTGCAGCAACAGCACTAGCATCAGATACGTACTGAAGACGGACGGAGGTCAGCATACCACTCCCGGCCCCAAGCTCAAGACTTCAATCGATGTTCGCTGGAGGCCGGGGTGAACCAAGAGGTGATGTGCCTCTATGCCACCAGGCTGCAGATAATGCAAGAGCCTTTCTACACCCTACACTTGCCCTAAACCCTAAAGCCTAATCCCTAAGCCTAAAACCCTAAAGCCTATAAACCCTAAGCCCTGAACCCTCAGACTTAAGCCCTAAGCCCTAAACCGAAAAAAGCCTAAGCCAAACAGTATTGCTATCAGAAGGAACCTCAGGGAATGTGTTTGAAGCCATTTAGGCTCCTACACTAGGGGGTTTTGGGGTTTCGAAAATTCGGGGTTTAGGGTTTACAGTAGGGGTTTCATTTCAGGCCCATTCTTTCATTTTTAAAACCAGCAGCAAGTACAAGTAATCAGCACCGCGAGAGTCAGGTTTATATTTTCGACGTAAAGCACAAAATTCGAAAGGCTAAGGAAATCCTCACAAGCCCAGGGTTCTCGGCTAGCTGGTTTCTGTAGGAGCGTCCGAAACTGCAAGTGGTTCTCTGCACAGGTAACGTGCTTTCAAAATCAAACGTGAAATCTAATGGCCCCCAAGAATGCCCTGAACTACAGTCGACTCATGCCTGAACCTTGCACTCAGCGCGCCAACAAACCAAGGAGGCTCAGGGTCAGGTGCTTTTGAGTCTGAGGGTTTGGCTTGCCAAGCATATATGTACAGCTATGCACAAATATTCATATGTATATACATATATATATATATATATATATTTTTTTTTCATATAGATGTGTGTGTACACTCATATATGTGTATATGTATATGTATATCTGTATCTGAGTTTATCCTGACCGCCTACAAGAAGGGTGAGTTGTGGCAGTTGAGGGAGCTTTCAACTCCAAAGCTGGGCAAAGGTCTTCGAGGAGGAGGACGAGTCTGATCTCACGACCTACCAGGCGTTAAAAACCCAAAGGGTCCAAGTATCATTATGGTATATACTTATAGGGTATTTTGGGGGGTCTAAGTATGTACCATAATGATACTTGGACTTTTGGATGCACCGCTGGCTACCAAACAGGTTGCTTTATGGACTTGTTGATTCTGTGTTCATGGTGCAATAACCTGCTATGTTAGTGGAGGATGGGGTCCAAATGCAGGTAGTGTGTGAGGAGGCCTTGCAGTAGGTTTTTGTGTTTCAGGTTTTTCAGGGGTGGAGATGCAGTTGTGCTTGCCATGGGAGTCATGTCGAGACCAATGAGCCGCAATTCCCCAATATAGGGGACACATCAATTAGACATTGGCTATAGTACTTTAAGGAGATGCTTTCTAATTATTGCTAGCTATTGAAACCTCTGGTGCGGAACAGCTTAAACTGCCGTACTCCATTGTTCAAGAGGCTCTCCCTAGACCCTGGACTGCAGAATTGGCGGTTTAAGGGCTTAGAAATTCCCAAAGGGTCCTAGGTATTGTCATGGGGAATACTTCCCCAAATCATAGTAATAATTCCTAATATAGAAACCTTACATTCTACTATATTGGGCCCTGAGGGTCCCGATTTTCGGGTGTATAGGGGCCTAAATAATTTCCAATACTATTGTGGGGTTCCTTGTTTGAATTATTGTATAATGGGCCCCAAAACCTTATTCCAATTATTAAAGCCCCTAGATCATTTTTGTTTTCAGGGTCTAAAGCTCTTCCTGGGTCTTTTCTGCCGACTGCAGGCGATTCTGACCATCTCGCCGGACGGACGCAAGGTGTCACTGAAGGCTCGGGTCTGAACAAGGTGCCCAGAGACTCCAATATCCCTTAATTAAGGAATATACCTTAAATTCTAGTAGGATCCCTAATATGATTTAAGGAATATTCTTTAATGAAGGGATAGTGGAGTCTCTGGGTGGTTAGATTTAGGGTCATAAGAGTTTAGGGCTCAGGTTTTAAGGGTTTTGGGTTGAGGGGTTTAGGGGATTCCCTTAAGGCTCCATAGTGGTTCCCTTTGGGGGGTTCATATTCAGAATTCTGTAAGGTAATCCCAAAAAGCAACTACTATGGAGCCTCTGGGTTTAGGGTTCAGGGTTAGGTTTTGTGTTTAAGGAAAGGGCTATAACAGGATGCGCGGTGTACAGCTTGGGTTCTACACAGAAACCTGGACATAGGGGTCTGTAACGTGGTGCCGGGTTCAGGAATTAGGGTCTCTACACGGTGCCAGGGTTGTATAATATTGTGTACTGCTACTCCCCCCCAAACTTTTTCAATACAATCCTATTCTGCATGGTAAGTTCTCATGTGTATGTAGAAAGGGCTAGCAGACGGACCGAGTGACTACAGGTGCCAACACAAAACCCAGAACCCTAGTTGCTCTTTGGGCATCTGCAGCGTATACCCCCAAAACACATAACCCTAAATTCCAAATCCCTAAGTCTGAACCCTAAATCCTTCTCAACTGCTTGAATCCCTAAATCCCTCAATCCCACACCCTTGTCAAAACCCTAAACCCTAAGTCCTAAACCTTAAACCCTGAACCCTAACCCTAACCCCTAAACCCTAAGTCCTAAATCCCTAAACCCTAACCCCTAAACCCTGAACCCTAAACCCTAAACCCTAAGCCCTAAACCCTAAGTCCTAAAACCCTAAGTCCTGAACCCTAGACCCTAAGCCCTAAACCCTGAGTCCTAAATCCCTAAATCCTGAGCAGGCCTTGGCCTTTAATGAGATCGAGATCGATCCTGAAAAGGCTGGCACCGTGGCACCCCCAGCTTTCCTCTGTAGTATACCACAATACACTATACTATACTGTGCTATACTATACTATGCTGTTGTTATCTAGTATATAATACTATAGTATACTGTTATCTAGCTTTTCTCAGAGTGCCTTGGGGATCGTTTAAGTTTTAGGGCTGTTTTGAGGGTCAGGGCTTGGAGTTTAGGGTTTGGAGTTTGGGATTGGGGTAGATTTAGGATTCCGGGGTAGGGTTTAGGGCTTAGGGTTCAGGGACGCCCAAGCATCCAGAAAGCCGGTGCCATGGCATTTACAGTAGGGTTTAGGGTTTAGGGTTCAGGGTTTAGGGTTTAGGGTGTAGGGTTGGCATTTACAGTTCGTGTACTAGGACCCAGAGTAGGCCCTTATTCCCTTTTTTAGGGCTTAGTTTCCCTTATAACACCCTTTAACCCAAAGAAGGCCACCCTTTTTTTCCCTAGGTTACTCTTAGGTCTAGTGTATAGGAACCAAGTAAGGCTTCAATAGGCTCCAGAGGTACATGGACCCGTAGGGTTGGACTAGTGGCCAAACAAATGGCAAAGCAGACGAACATAGACTCTTGAAGCCCGGGGCCTTAGTGGGTTTTTCTTCACGAGCATGTGTTTAGATGTTTCTATGCTGTTGCCAAAGCCCTGACGTTGTCAATCTGTAGGTTCCTGGGTAGTACACTTTTTCCCTAATTAGTTTAGAGTCCCCTTATGAAAACCGCGAATAGTAGGACAAAGGGTGCCCGTATTATCATGGGGCTACTCAGGAACCTAGGGCATTTTCAATGATTCGAAGCCCATGCCGGGGGGGGGACATCTTTTAAAAATACATTGACATCAAGGCCAGCCAAGCCCAGGCATTGTTCACGTATAGCCACGCTTCGAAGAACACCCGAAGTTCAACTAAGCCTCCCTGATAAAGTAATAAGCGAAACAGCAGGCTGCCCTTTGATAGGCCGCCCAAGGCCATCCACAAATCCACTTCAGTAGGCCCGTCGACCATGCGACACCCCTTCCCCTCATGGGTGCGCAGCAGTGGTTTCTTGTTGCGGATTGTAGTTAAAGCTGTCATAAAACAAGAAGCTACTGAAGCCTACTGTGCTCTTAAAGAATCCAGAACACCTAATTAAGGTGGATCAACTCCTCATGCACACCGTGTGGATTCCAGATTGGCCCGGGACCTCAACGTAAGAAACGGTTCCTTGATTGAGTAGGACCTCTAGTCTCCATTTTAGCTCCTTTTTGGGGTTACCTTATAGGATCCTAATTATATATTTGGTTAAACCAACAAAAGGAACTACAATGGAGACTATAGGGAGGTCTGTCGGGGTTGATACGCGCGGTTCCCTAACTGCAACTCCTGTACCGCGGCTTCCCCGGCAAGAGAGCGCTCTGATCGCAGTAATTAGGACCCCATTAAGAAGACCACTGTAAACTGAAAAGCTTACAGCTTTAAGCGGACCCCTGATTAGCAAACCGCCTCTCTTCGTAAGGCGTGTAGTAGGGATGAAGTATGGTCACTTTAACCATTTATCTGCATCACGTGGCCTTGGGTGATGATATAAATCCTGCATTACCCATAACAAGGAATACACCATAATTCGCATAGTTTAGGGTCCTTAAGGAAATGCAGGATTTATGTCATCAACCGCCTTGAAGAGGCCAAGCAGACTCCTGGAGGAACGGCATCAGCGCAAGCTGGGCAAGCTCCACCAAGAGAGGCCTTCAATAACTCATATTCCTAGACGGAGCTGCACAGCACCACGTAATATAGGGGCCTTGATAAATACCTACTATGCTATTTGTTGGGGCGGTTCCTCATCTTTTAATTATAGTATAATGGGCCCCAAAACCCATTCTAATCATTAAGGCCCCTACATTACAATCCCACGACCAGAAAGCTGACTTCGTGGCATGGGGCACTACGGTTGATGATATAAATCCTGCATTGCCCTTAATAAGGAATGTACCATAATTCCCATAGTTTAAGGGCCTTAAGGTAATGCAGGATTTATATCATCAACCGTATGTTTGGGCCTTTGCAGGTTCCTTCTGGGTTCCTTACTTGGAGGTTCAGGGGTTATAAGTCCACTAGTATGGGTTATAACTATACTTATCCGACTTATAACCCTACTTATAACTACCCATGAACCTCCAAGTATAGGGGTTGAGTAAGCTGACGTTTCGTAAACTCTTCATCTCGTTTTACCAAGTTTTTATCCGGTTTTCATCGGTTTATCGGGCTTGACAAGGGCTTTACAGTTGATGGTATAAATCCTACATTACCTTAATGACTTTAGCCTGTGGGAATTATGGTATATTCCTTATTATGGGTAATGCAGGATTTATCATCAACCGTAAGTTCCTGAAACAATAAATGAAACCCAAGGAGTACGAACAGTAGCAATAATAGCCATGACGGTGACTGGTAATAACTGTCGTAGTCAGAATGTTAGATTCTATTGATACCGTTATCGTAGCAGTAGCCATCCAGATGCTGCTTTTAGCAGTGTTGATAAAGCATAGTTAGCCCGTAGCTGAACAGCAATCGTCATGGCTATCTTAGTGGCAGGGACTTGACATACAAGGAATCTAGTACGTACGGACTCAGGGGTCTAAGTTAATCATAAGCCCCAAAGTAGTTCCTTTTGGGATTACCTTACAGGATTCTAAATATGGACCCCAAAAAGGAACTACTATGGGGCCTTAGGGTAGCCTAGGGTTCCGGGTAAAGTCCCAAACACCCCAATATCCCTTAAGTAAGGAATATACCTTAAATCATATTCGGGATCCTACTAAAATAAACTTCTACTATGGAGCCTTAAGGGAAACCCCTAAACCGAAAAAACCCTAAACCCTAAACCCTGAACCCTAAACTCTTAAGGTAATCATAGACTTCTGCATGTCGCACCGAGGTCACTTCTTCTGCTCGGTTCCTCTTCGGGCGCACAAATCAGCTTGCTCACCAGCAGGGAGCCAAGTCCCTTCGCATAGGATTTAGGGTTTGGGGTTTACAGGGTTTAGGATGATGGGTTTAGGGTTTAGGTGCACCCTAGAAGCCCCAAGCCCAAAGGCTCGACATGTACTTTTACAGTAGATACTTAAGCCTTAAAAGGGGTCCCTATATGGGTACTTTAAGGCATAAGTATATACTATATGGGTACATGGAGCCTTTGGTTTTTTTGAGCTTAAACAGGTGTTGTAGTGGTTTTAAATCGTTTGTGGATGGCTTCATACCCTAAGTGTCCATGTACCTAAATAGTATATACATTGGCCTTAAAGTAGTCCCTATATGGGTACATTGGGCCCAAAGTATATACTATTTGGGTACATGGAGCCTTAGGGATAGGGGTTTGAGCGGATAACGGCCTTAATCAGGTTCTTTTCCAGGTTTGTTGTATGGGGTTCAGCCTTGAGTAGGCTGTTGAGTCAAGGTTCGTAAGGTCTTTCGTGCTTTGCCATTTCGCTTAAGACCTATCAAAACGTTTAGGGTTGCTTGTAATGTTATGTTTGCGGGTTTGGGGCTTGGGGTTTGGCGAGTTAAGGCTTTTGTAGGTGTTTGCTTGAGATTGGTTTAGGTGTTCAGAACAGGGTTCAGGTTTAAGGTCAATGCTTTTGTAGGCTTTACACTTAAACGCTTAGGGTTAAGGATTTAGGAGACGTTTGAAGTTCGTCTGAGGCTTCAGGATTTGGGGTCTATGCTTTATGTCACATACCGTTCCCTAGGTGTGGGACGCGTGCGGTTCTCTTTGTTTCTGGGTTTACGGAACTTCTGCACAAGCAGGGCTGCAACCCCGGGGTCATGTGCCAAGCAACAAAATCCCCACACTGTCGACCTCGATCACTTGTTCCTCGACCCCAAAACTATGTAGAATAATGGCCTGTTAATATTATATGCTAGGATGCCCAGTAGTACCCTTATTCCCTTTTTGTAGTCCTAGGTTCCTTATAAAGTTACCCAATACCAAAAAGAGAGGCCTTTTTATTCTTAGGTTACTGGGTATCCTAGTATGTGTCGGGCGATTCTGCTACCTACTTTTGGGGGTCTAGGTTAAAATGAGGGTTTGTAGTTTGGGGTTCTGGGATACAGTGTGGACCCTGATCGCCCAGTTCGGTTTGCCGGGTGTAGGGCTTACTCACGCTGCTCTCTGCCCTAAGCCCCGCACACTGTAGCTTTATGACCCTGCTCCCGAGACCCGAACCCCTATGTTCAACCCCAAGAGCTTTAATTTACAACCAAAACCCCCAAGCCATACTCACAACGCACCTATCCCTGGGGCACCAATCGATAATCACCGAGCCGCGTAGACCGTACCCCAAACCCATCGTAACTCTGGACCCCTAAGCCCTAACCCTGAGCCCCGACATCCGGTTTCCCTTTCAAAAAAAGAGAAACCCGGAAATCCCAAGCCCGAAACCCCTCTGCTTGTGAGACTAGTGTCACACACACGACCGAAACGATTCCGAACCCATTATCTCCTCAACCCTTCCACCATATGGGTGGTTGTCAAAATTATGGTCCTTTTTGGGGAACCCTAAATATTAGGTGCCGTACTATAATAAGGATCCAAAAAGGGACCATGATTTTAATAACCACCCATATAACTCCTACTAACAAGGCTTGAGAAGAGCCCATGCTACAAGCAACCGCTATCCTGACAAATCTCATAACTTGGACACTGCCCCCACTCTGAAACAGTCTTGCTACATCTATACTATAGTAGTATAATATGTACACAGGTATTTATCTATCTATATATATATATATATATATATGAATCCCAATAAAAGCAGACCTGTAGACCAAACTGATACAGGACGGGGGCAGTACCCAATATCAAGCCTCAAAAGCCCAGGCAATGCTTCGTGCACGAATCACCAAGACGTGATTTCTGGATGGGTCGTCGTCACGCCGCCAGAGGCCGGCGGGTTTGGACTTATAAAAGGGGTTTAAGGTTAGAAGTTCAATGCATAAGTTAGCGTAAGCTTAGCAAAAATGGTTTAGGTTCGGGATTTATATGGTTCCTTTAACGGGATCCTTAAAGGGGTTTTTAAGGGATCTATAGTAGGGTTCTATGGTATAGGGGCCTTAATGCTTGCCTATACTAATTTGGGGGCTCCTTATGATGATCATAGCATAATGGGCCCCAAAACCGTAATTTCAATATTAAGGCCTCTATATTAGTCAAGGGGTTTAGGTTTAGGGTTTGGATTTACAGGGCCGCTGATTCACTACAATTCCCCGAGGGTTTTACAATGGCTGCACTTGGATCAGGGTTGAGGGCCGTGCAAGGATTGCGAGTTTCGACCTTGGTGGTCAAGGTAAACTCACCGGGCGTAGTGCTGCGGGTTCAGACTTTAGGCGTTTCGGGTCTAGGGTTTAGGGGCGCAAGGGTCAATACAGTTTCCGGAACATAATTAATAATTGAAGGTGTAGTGAGTAGGGAGAATTGGCTCTTGGGTTACCTTAATTTCTCATCTGTTTTCCATAAAGCAGATTCCAACAACACACATGCCAGTTCAAGTTTTCAAGTAGTGTCTCTCACACTCTTCCTTCCCTGCTTCACGACCCGACCAACAACTCCATGTCCCAGAACAGTATACAACTAAACCCCGACCCCTCGATGCACTCGAAACCCCTACATGTCCCTAAACTCTAAACTCTAAACCCGGTCCGTAGGCCTAATCCTTACACTAATCCTAAACCCTGAAATCGATGCTGAGGTCTTCGATTCGAAACCTTCAGATTTAGAGCATTTCGGGTTTAGGGCTTCGATTCTAGTCGCTGGGGTTTTTTCTAGCCCAGAATCAGGGGAAGCAGCCGTACTGCAAGCCCATCTACGACGAAGAGGACTCTCATGCCCTTTCCTCAGAGCCGAAGGCATGAAAGATTGCAGGGCTGAAGGCAAATATGGAGTAGTTTTAGTCCCAACAGTGTGTTTTTTCTTGTGGCTATTCCGGAATACATGGGCAGTTGTCAAAATTAAGGTCCCTTTTGGGTACCCCAAAAAGTAGGTGCCGTATTGTAACAGGGACCCAAAAAGAGATCTTAATTTAAACAGCCACGTGTTGCATCATAGCTATCAAGGCATACCCCAGAAAGCTACTCCAGAGATCGGGGCCTCGATGATGCTTTGAAGCCCTAAGAATCAGAACCCGTGGAGCCTTTTGAAGGGCTCCATGTGAATCACCATTCTTTTACCAAGTTCCAAAAAGGCACCATCCCTGTTCTGCTTTGCAAGACACGGACTTTTATCCCTCAGCCCCAAACCCGTACCCTAAACCCTAAACCCTAAGCCGTACATACGAATCTGCTGGGCTTTTGTTTGCAGGCCTTAGGGTGCTCCGAAGTCAACGTCGTTGTGGTGGTCTCCTCTGAGGCTTCTACGACGACCCCTACTTTAAGGGCTTTGTGTGTGGTCGTAGTAGAACTACAAGAAGTTGCAGTAAAATCCAAATATATCAACTCGCATTATCCTATGGCAGGCTTCCGAAGCATAGTGAGAGTAATTGTCTGGCTAGTGAGAATAAATGGGGATTTTGTTGTATAGTACGTGCTGGGTGCAATGATTGCACAAGAGCCCTATCAGAGCACACGCGTAAGTGCGAAAGCGTTGCATGCACGTGGCAACTCTGGTAGAAGTACGATTTAGGATTTGTGTATGCGGTTCAGCGAAAAGACATATTGATACAACACGAACAACAACGGTTTTTGTTAAGTGAGCTTGAAACAGTAAGTCATGACCACCCTAGACTCTGAACCCAAAACCCCTATACCCTAACCCCTAAACCCTAAACCCCTCAACCCCTAAGCCCCCAAACCCCAAACCCTTAAACCCTGAACCCAAAACCCCTAAACCCTAAACCCCTACGGGGTTCCGCACCCAGGTCTGTGACCTCCGCGGCATGTGCGTGGTCACCAGCTTCAAAGGCCGCATACCCAGGCCGGTTCAGGGTTTAGGGTTTTAGGATTTAGAGGTTTAGGGTTTTAGGGTTTATAGGGTTTGATTAATTAGGGTTTTAGGATTTAGAGGTTTAGGGTTTCGGAGTTTAGGGTTTTAGGATTTAAAGGTTTAGGGTGTTAGGGTTTAGCGTTTAGGGTTTAGGGGTTTAGGGTTAAATTTCGGGTTTAGGGAAAATATAGCATCGGATAATTCAAACGAAGTTTAAAGAGCTCCCAGGGGTAGCTTTTGGTAATTATTACCACAGCTTAATATTCCTGCAGTTTCCAAATGTGATTGTCGTGTGATATCCCAAAGCCCTGTGCCACTTTCAAAGCTTCTCCTAAGGGTCCGAGTACCTATACAATAATCATATACTCCCCAAAATACTAAGCTACATAACTACGATCCTAAAACTGAGTACCTAATCATTGGGTCCTTTGGACCCTTAGGGTTCCCTTAATGGCCAGTTGTATGAAGCGCCGCAGTCCCGATTGGTCTTGGGTCTCGGCCTTACTAAATGCCATCATTGACGATTCGTTTTTTGAGGACATGCCCACACACCTTATTTATGTCTGTATTGACAAAGAAACCTTCAGAGCGATGTCAACCCTTCCGGAGGTGAATGATATGGATGCAAGAACGGACGAGCAGGCCAAGCAGGCCGGCATGATCATTGCCAGTCGCCTTCTAGGCGGCTACATCGCTTCGAGCAACTGGTTAGAGAAGATGTTGAAGGAGGACGTGGTGTCTGCGCCAATCTTGCAATTGCAGCCGGCTTACACCTGTCCGTATCAGTTCTACCTATCGGAGACACTACGTAGGGGATTAGACGTGTAGGGGTTTAGGGCTTCGCGGACCAGGAAATACGGCTTGTGCCACTTTTTGGGGTAGCCATTTCTTAACTCTACTTATTTGCAAGACTAGACCTTTGAAGCACTTGAAGACCCTAAACTTCCCCAAACTCTTTACAGAGGCCTTATAGAAACCCCTAAAGGAGCCCCGTTGGGTCCCTGAAAGCAATTCTTAAAGCCTAAACCCTAAGCCCTACACCCTAAACCCTAATCCCCTGAACCCTACACCCTAATCCCCTAAACCCCTAAACCTCTATAGATTCCCTAAAGGTATATAAGCCCTCAAGACACCCTGACATGGGCCAGGTCCAAAAAATCTGCCACGGAGGGAGATTTGGAGGACCCTCCGGCGCCCTGGCGCCTTCAAAAATTGGTTGAGGGTTTAGGCTTTGGGCCCTAAACCCTAAACCCTAAACCCTAAACCCTAAGCCCTAAACCGTGGGAGGGTTCAGGGCTTAGGGCGTAGAGGGTTGAGGGTGTCGAAGGATTTCGGCTCCTTTAAAAGGGGTTTATAGGGTCTAGGGTTGAGGGTTTAGGGTTAAGGGCGTAGGGTCCACGGCTCAGGGTCTAGGGTAGAGGGTTTAGGGCCTTAGGGCTCAGGGCTTTGCTCTTTGGTTTTGGGGCTCAGGGTGGATGTTCAGGGTTTGGGTTTTGGGGAGTGTTTGTTTTCGGGTTCTTCTAAGGGTCCCTATGAGGGGTTTGTTTAACGGCTCAGGGCATTGCGGCTGATGATATAAATCCTGCATTACCAAGGACCCTAAACTACGGGAATTATGGTATCTTCCTTATTATGGGTAATGCAGGATTTATATCATCAACCGTATGGCTGAGGTTTTCAGGTGTTTAGGGCCCAGGAGTTAGGGTGTCCTACGGACGAGTTTTCGTCTTCCAAAGGCTTTGGCGTTGCTTCCGGCTGGCCAATAAGTAGAAAAGACCTCCAGTTTCCATTGTAGCTCCTTTTTTTTTGGTTTAACCATTTAACCAAATATGTAATTAGGATCCAGATTCCTATAAGGCAGCCCCAAAAAGGAGATTCCTATAAGGCAGCCCCAAAAAGGAGATTCCTATAAGGCAGCCCCAAAAAGGAACTACAATGGAGACTATAGGGAAGACAGAAGCTTCCAGGTGGAAGGTGTATGTAGGGCTGAGGGCTTAGGGTGTTCTGTAAACCCAAAGCCTTGTGCTGCAAGGTTTTAGGACTCGGATGCGCGCGGTCTAGGCCGTAAGCCCTAAACCCTATTCCCTAGGCCCTAAACCCTAAACCCTAGTGAGAACTGATAGCCGCGCCGCGACATCCCGAAGCACCAAATCCAAAATCAACGGCATCTCCTCCCTCAACCTTGCTCCTAAACCCAAACCCATCCTGCACCCTTACCCATAAATACCGAAGTCTACATTTTAACTTCAACCTTAAAGGCTAAATGCTTGGATCTCAGGTGCTCTTGCTGGCAGATTCGGATGGTTCCATCACCTTGAAGTTCTGTTGGAGTCTCAGAGTTTGCGGGTTTAGGGTTAAAGGTTCAGGTGTTAGGGTTGAGGTGTTAGGGGTTGCAGATTAGCGGTTGTGGCTTTGGTAACTTGGGTAGTTTTTACCTTACTTGATGTTTGCTCCGGCTGATGGTGTATCCCACACCCCAGTCTAAATTACTATTAGATGTTCTTCGGGCCCTTAGTGACGCATTCTGGGTCTTGTGCTGTAGGGTTTTTTACGTGGTGCAGTTTTGAGACTGTGGAAGTGGAATTGCAGAGGCATAGCGGCCACGTTGTATTTTAACTTCGTACTGTCTTCAATGGGTTGCTTGCAGGACTTGAGATTTTTGACCCCTATCCTTGCACCTTTACACCCTTTTGCCCAGGACATTTCCCTATAGGGATCCAAACAGCCCGAAAGCCTTATGCAGTATGGTCTTTGGGCCCAAAAGCCTTAAGATATGAGTCCTTAGATCCCCAGGGTCTGGCATGTTCGGTTTATGCCCTCTCGGACTCACTTAGGCCTCCAGCGGCCGAAACTGAAGGGCCATCGTCTAAAATGGCGTCCCTTGTTAGGTCCCCTATATAGCACGGCACCCTTACAATAAGGAGCCCAAACAAAGGACCCAAACTTAGAGAACTACCCAGATATGTGTGCATGTGACTGACTCAACCGCAACTTTTGGCTCTAAACCCTGAACTATACTATCGGTTTCAGAGAGTAAACATGGCACCGGAATGGGACTGCAGTTCCTTCTCTGGAGTGAAGGTAATGTAGGGCTTCATAACTAGAACCCAAAGGGTCCTATGTATCGATATAGTAGAATGTAGGGTTTCCATATTAGGAATTACTATTATGATTTAGGCAAGTATCCCCCATAACAGTACAAAGGACACTTTGGCGAATCAGATTCTTGGACATATTGCCGCATGTAAATATGAGGTTCTTAAGGCTAGGTTCGATGGGGGGTGGAGGAGCAATTAATTAATCGGCAGCAAGAACCGTATACGTATCCCCGAATAATTGTCGCGGATACAATGACAGTGTGGTATGAGTTACCCAAAACCCCGATAGCACTTTTTTAACTTAATGTTCAGGCCCAAAACCTCGCCCCAAACCCAAACTCTCAACGTGTCTTGACCACGCCAGACCCGAAACCGAAAGCCCGGTTGGTCTTGCACTGAGGGTCCATGTGCCCATATAATACATACTTGGTACAATGGGCCCAAAGTATATACTATTTAGGTACATGGACCCGTCTATACCGACAAATATCCCTAAACTCTATGGCAGCCTTTAGAGTGGAACCCTTAACGGAGCCCTAAAAGGAGCCCTATTTGGGTACCTGGGCTGGGCTCAGGCGACATGCCAGAGTGGCCAGCACTGCGCGCCCCTGCGAAGCCACCGTCGGCAAGATCGAAAGGAGGCCTTTGGACTTCGGGTGTTTAGGGTTTTAGGGTTTAGAATCTTAGGTTTTAGGGTTTAGGGCTTAGGGTTTGGGGTTTTAGGGGTCTTCGGGCGTTTCGGCCCGTTGTGCTGCGCTGCATAGTATGGTGATAACGACACCGGAAGAGCCTCACTCATATCATAAATCCTGTAAGTACAATTAGAGGGCCCAAATAGCGGCCAATAGTCCGCCAGATAGGTTCCTTGCTTTATTAACTAGACCATACACAGCTAATGTACCGCAAAGCATTGTTCTAACCATTTAGGCCCCTATATTTCTGGCAACTGGAATCTTACGACCTGACCAAGAACCTTGCAGAACGCTCGAAATCGCAAACCCCATGGAACCTTCTATGACCTTGTAAATCTAGGTTTTTGAGTAGTACCCTTTTGCCCTTTTTCTCTTATGGTTAAAACCGAATAATAGAAACAGCGGCACCTTTATTGTAAAGGGGCTACGTAGAAATGCATCGGCCACTGCGCTCTTTAGATGTTCCGATCCCTAAATCCTAGCAACCCTAAACCCTACACCCAGGCAGCGCGCCCACATCCAAAGCGGCATCTGCGAGTTCTCCCTTCACTGCCACTGCCAAGCTTCGGACTCAAGAGATATGCCGTTGCCGCCCCGAACATGATAGAGAAGCCTGAGTAATTGGCACTTCTAGTCCGTCCTTCGGGTCCCTAATCTGCTCCTAAACCCTAAACCCTTCGGGTCCCTAATCTACTCCCAGTTTAAACAGACGATGATATACCGTACCCTACGCCCCTGTTCTGGTGGTTAGCATTCCTTTTGTTTGCGTCCCCCCAAAAAGAGGGCGTGGTAAACAGCTGCAAAGTTTGGGGTAGTGGTTTAGTGCTGATAATAGGACTTTCCGTGGGTTTGGAGTTTGGGGTTTATACTTGTGCATTCCATGACCTACGGTTGTAAGAGTTAGACACTTTTCCTGCGGGAACTATACTGTAATACATGTTTTGTGGCTGCAGATGAAGAGTTGTTGTAAGGGTACTGTCTGCCTTAAGCTACAAGTGGCTTCTGATTCTGATTGATGAAATGGCTTTCGCTCCAAGTGCTGAGAGGTCTTGTGCCCATCAATCTTACAGGTTTATGATTTAGGATAAGGGTTTGAGGCTGCACAGGGAGGCTTGGAGCCTTTGTCATAGCCCACATGAAGACGAAATCAAGGGCTACAATAAAGAGTAGTTGGGGGGGTCTAGTATAGTGAACCCCAGAAAGTTGGAACATGGATTTAGGATGATTCGTGCGGGGATTCCCTATACTTTACTTTAAGTGTATGAGGATAATGATGTTCCAACTTTCTGGCTTCTCCTGTAGGTGGTGTGAGCAGATCACAGGCTTTGGTTTCTTATTGGCCTTGCAGGCTGACTTGGGAGTCGAAGACTCTACCACACCCAAAGGCTCCAAGTATCATTATGGTATATACTTAGACCCCCCCAAATACCCTGTAAGTATATACCATCATGATACCCCCCCAAATACCCTATAAAACTTTACCATAGTGATGCTTGGACCCTTTGGGACGGTGTGTGAGACGGCAGTTCAGACCTGCCTTGGCGAGCGCAACCTTCGCACACTCCCTATAGTTTCCATTGTAAGTAGTTCCCTTTTTTGGGTTAACCAGTTTTATGGTTAGGATCCTATAATAGAGATTTTGGTTAGCCCAAAAAAAGGAGCTACAATGGAGACTATCATCACTGATGAGGACGACCTGTTTCCACTCAAGTCCTGCTTGGAGCGCCTGAAGCGCCAGCACGGGTCTTCGACGACCCGGCGAAGCTCGTGAGGCGCCTCCGGGTTTAGGGTTAAGGGTTTAGGGTTTGGGGTTTAGGGTTTAGGGGTTTAGGGTTTAGGGCTTAGGGTTTAGGGTTTAGGGCTTAGGGTTTAGGGTTTATGCTTCCCGTTTCCCGAAAACCGCCCAGGCAGCAAAGGGGGGTTAGTAATGTAGGAGCCTGATTAAGAAACCTTGGGCTATTATTAGGGCTCCTTATATGAGTCCTGTTATATTGGGGATTGTAGGCACAGGCTTTCTTAATCAGGTTCGTACATTAAATCTCGACAGGTTTTCCGTAGGCTGTGGTCAGTAGAGGAGGAGTGGGCATTTAGGGACCCAAAAAACACATAAGCATAAGCATTTTATGGGGATATCCCTACCTTATTGGGCTTCCTTTTAAGAGGGTTTATATGGGATATCCCTGTCCTAATTTTTGCTTATGTGCTTTTTTGGTGCTTTAGGGATGTGATGCTTAGATCGGCTCCCAAGCTCTCAAGCAGAAGCTGGAACAGTTGGGGCTTGGGGTTTAGGCATTGGGTTTAGGGTTTTGGCAACCCTTTTGAAGGAGCAGTAATCCCTCTACAACCCCCCCCAGGCCCCCTCGCCCCCTAAACCCCTCAGCCCCCACACCCCCCTCCAGGCACCCCCCCCCCACACCCCCTCAACCCTGCACCGCCAAGCCTCCAAGGGCAGGTTCTCCATCGCCCTTCCAGGCTCTGGTGGGATCTTCGGTCCTTGACTTTCTGATATAGAGGTTAGAAGCTGCACCCACACTGAACAAGTGACTATAAGGATTATATTAGAGGGCCCTATTATATTCCCATTATACCACTATTACAGGGTGGGGGCAGCTTCTAATATAGAGGCCTTAAAAATTACCTATACTATATTGGCGGGGGGGGGGGGGTGTTCCTTATTACAGTTATAGTATAATGGGCCGCAAAACCTTATTTCAATAGTTAAGGCCCCTATATTCGTCCCATTTCAGGCTTGGGCAGGGTTTTGGGGTTTATCACGGTATGGCGGTTAGGGTTTGAGAGTTTGGGGCTTACGGTATGCTTTAAGCGTTCTATAAGGTCTTGATGTGCCCACATTGCCAAACTTCGAGATGGAGTTTCGGTTCCACGTCAGGATCCTTACAGGGTGCTGGTATACTTGGAGGTTCATCGATAGTTATAAGTGGGGTTCTAAGTCCCCTAATCGGGGTCATAACCATAGTTACCCTAATTATATCCCCACTCATAACTGCCCATGCACCTCCATGTAGGGTTTATGGGTTGTGGTGCAGGGCTTTGCGGTCCATGTAAATGCCTCGATCGTTTATCGTTTGGACACAAGGTGCAAAAGCGGGAACCCCTCAATATGGCCTATAGGTATACAATGACGAGGTATGCAGTATACTCGTACCATACCAAATATATACTGTGGCCTCAAAGTACTCCCGAAAGGTATGCTGGGCCCAAAGTAAAGTCCTTGGGTACATGGACCCTCAGGGATTTGGGCACATGGATTCTCAAAGAAAGGGATCTGCGCTGCTCTTAGAGGGAGCCTCGCTTTTGAGGCTTTGAAGGTTTAGGATATTTGGGTATAACGGTTGATGATTTTAGAGTTTGAGCCTTAGCACCAGGTTGTGTGTTTTGCGAAGGCTTTGATTGAAACGCGTATTGGGTTTAGGGTTGAGGGCTTAAAATTCAAGGACGGTACACTGCCGGCAAAGGTGTTGCAGAGTAGTGAATCACTACAAGAATCACTGGCCGGATTGCTGTCTTATCTTTATTGCGAAGACTAACGCGACCTTAAATTCCTGAGCCCTGCTTCCCTTCAAACCCCTAAATCCCTGAAACGTAAGCCCGAAACCACCAAACCCTCATACTAAACACCTAAGTCCACACCGCTCGCACCTGAAGGCGGCGGGCAAAGCAAGTTCTCCCTTTGCAGGCGAGAGATTTCTTTGAGCCCCTCCAGATTCCTGAGCTACGGGGTTGAGGGTTTAGAGTGTATCACTAAAGTCCAAACTTCAGTTTCAATTGAGCGGAGCCGTAAACCACCGAAGAGCTACTTAGAAGAGGCCCCATAGTAGTTCCTTTTTGGGGGTACCTCATAAGATTCTAAGTATGAACCCCCAAAAAAAATGGGTGCGCATGCGCGCGTAAGCAACAGTCGCATGCGCGTACCTTAACCCAAGTAACCTACCTTTTTAAGCACTTATATAAAGAAATCACACTAGGGAACCCCAAAAAGGCAGGTTCCTTAGGGTCCAGGTATAAGGCTTGCGCACCGGTTGCTTTAACAGCCGATGCGCGCAAAGGGTTTGCGCAAGAGTATCATGGGATCTTTTAATCTTGCACATGGGGCGTAAAAAGCTTGGAACAGACTGAGGGGGTTGCGCGTAAGGGACAGTTGGCTCTGCACGCGGAAGCACGCACAAGGGTTTGTTAGCGTCAAAGGATGCAAAAGAGGTTGTCATCGCCGCTCAATTAACTTAATCACCTGATTTGTGGCGTGTATTTATATTTCCTGCGCAAGGGTTGGTGCCCTTAAACGTGATATTTTAAGGTAGCTGCCAACAGGGAGCGACACTTTCAGAGGCTGGACAGAGACGAAAGGAACCCTGAGCCCTAAGCTTGCGTGTTTGGTCAAGTAAACCTACAATTTCCAGTAGGTTCTGTCGCTTCCAACCCAAACAGACCGCATAGTCCGCATATCCATGTGGGTTTAAGGCCCCGAGAAAACCTTTACCAACCATGTCGAGTCCAACGCCGTATCAAAGCCACCAGTCTGTCCCCAAACCATAAATCTAAAGCCCCAAAGGCCCTAAAGCTTTAAGGGCCTAAGCCCCTAAACCCCTAAACCTAAGCTGATGCGAGCTAGCAGCTGGGATCTTAGCGACCTATGAGATCTATATCCCTAAATTCCTGAGTAGTGCCCTTTTGCCATTCTATCGTGGGGCCCCCATATCGAAGCCGAATAGTAGTTAAAAAAGGGTACCATATGTTGTAAAGGGGCTACTCAGGAACCTAAATCCACTTCAGCTGCATCCTCCCAGTCGCATCAGCCCCAAACCGTCAAGGCCTACAGCTGTAACACTGGATGACTCGTGTTTGGGGTTTAGGGTTTAAAGTTTAGAATTTAGACTAACTCTGAATGACTAAGTGTTTAGGGTTTGGGGTTCATCCTTTAGTCCCAAGAAATCCCACAAGGCTTCTTGGACCGGGTCTTTGTTTTTGTTCTTTCATGTGTTGACCTGCTCTATTTTCTGAGAATTCAGGTGGGTCTTTAGGTGTAGCAGCGATGAGTGAGAATCCAGACACTGCATCCAAGGGGGTTGACAGCCTCATTGCGTTCACCTCCAGCCGCAAAGCCTCCAAAGCCCTCACCCTCAACCCCTCAACCCTATCCCCAACACTCCGAGTCTAAACTTGCACTTACTTTGGAGCCTAAAGTCTGCAACTTGGTCCTTTGCGGCCACTTGGGGCCTTACCTATAGTCTCCATTGTAGTTCCTTTTTTTGGTTTAACCAACTATATACTAAGGATCCTATAAAGTAACCCAAAAAAGGAACTACAATGGAGACTATAGGTAGGGTATGACTCAACCGACCCTAGCTGGAGGCGGATTAGCATCCTCAACTGCCAGTGGTCTCTTCGGCGGTACGTCAGCGACCCGGTTCCTTAGGGGTACTTAGAAATAATTTTTAATTTTGGGTTATTATAATCCCTAAGAAACAGCCAAAATTATAATTTTTGCTACGGTTCTAAGTTCAGTATAGGTTCTTCAACCCTCAACCACCTAAGCCGGCCAGCCCTTGACCCTAAACCCCTTAACTCTAAAAGGGCACCCTTGTTAGGTCTGGATCACGAACGCTTTCGATTCTCAAAGCTGTCGGCTTGATCCAAACGTTGTTGTTCACGGTCTTCGAAGGGGTGGAGAGGGCCATGGGGTACCTTAGTTTGGGGTCCTCATAATAAGGATCCTACTATCTAGGGTACTATATTAGGGTCCCCTATTTCCGGAAACTCCCATGTGTGAGAGGGCTTGCTTTTGGGTGGCTCCGGATTGCTGCAATGCTGCAGTTTTGGCTCCATTTTTGGAGCATCGCGATCGGGCGGCCATGGCGCAATTGCCTATAGGAAGGTCCGGGAATCGGAGATCTCGGGCTGGTTGCTGGAACAGCAACGGGTGCCCCTCCAAAGTCCGGCCTGCCAGATTCGAAGCTTGCGCACAAGAGACATCATGCATGCCAGGGAGTTTAGGGTTTAGGGTTTAGGGTTTAGGGCTCATGCAAGACATACATGACTTCGCTTCCGGAACAACAGTCGAGGAACCAACTGCACGAACCAAAGCCTGGCGCTGGTAAGGGTGCCAGAGCAGTGTACCTTGTGTTCGGCCTTGCTGCCGACCCCTGACCTATGCCGTCTTTTGCTGGCGGGACGGTGGACAAAGGGACTACAAACAAACCCTTTAACCTAAGCCCCTAAACCTCTGAACCGCTGAACACCTGAACCCTAAACCCGGTTCTGAGTATTTTGACTGCAGGCTGGAAGTTGAGTTGAGAGTGGGTTTTGGTTAAATGCAGACGCTGCCGTAGGTTGTTTCGAAACGCTCCGTAGTGACGACTCAGTTTGGTGTCGAAGTTGTTGAACATTTCTAGGGTGACCCTAGGCCCAAAACCCTAAACCCTGGGCAGGGTCTGTGGGCTTCAGGCACAGAGCTCGCACCCTGAGGCCCTCAGGCTAGTGCTCTTTGCGATTTCGGGTCCAAGTCACAACATGTACCCATTCATCGTATAGATTTCCTCCGGGCACTCTTCACGTTTCTAACTGTTTGAGGGTTTGGGGCTTAGGGTTTAGGGTAGTTCAAGGAAGAGTAGCTTCCTATGTAAGTTCCTGGGTTCCCAGCAAAGCTTCCCTCATAAAGCCACTGATCCTTCTCAGTCATTACCCTAAAGCCTTACACCCTAAACCCCTCAACCCCTAAACCCCTAAACCCTAAACCCCTCAAGCCCTCCCCTAAGGGTCCAAGTACCTGATAATCATATACTCTCCCAAATACTAACCCCTAAGGCTCCATGTACCCATATAGTAGATACTTGGGCCTTAAAGTACCCATATAGGGACCCCTTTAAGGCTTAAGTACCTACTAGGTGGGCACATGGAGCCTTAGGGAACCTACATAACTACTATCCTAAACCGAGTACCTGATCATTGGGTCCTTTGGACCCTGGGCTCGTGTGAGGCCTGCAGGGCCTTCACCCAACGCTTTGTTTGGCGGCTCCTCCGCTGCCTCACCGTTCCAGGCCGACTCATCGGGGAGTTTCCATAAATTCGGGGTACCTTATTTCGGGGTCCTTATGGATCTACTATCTAGGGTGCTAAACTCCCATCGTCCTTCAGGTAACCGTGCACTGTCGGGATGTAAGTATTCTATTATAGCAGGGTAAGAAGTTGGGTTGCCTATTTTCCACTTGTAACTTTGGGGACTTCCAAAACTGCAGTCGTAGCAAGGGTTATATGTAGCCGACCTAGAGAATCACAGTTTCCACCTGGATCTTGAAACGTGGCACCTTTTTCTGCCTAAAGCATCCTAGCAACACCGTGTAAGAGCCGTCATAGGAGCCGCTCAAGCGAATCTCTATCGTAAATCCCGCATAACCTATAACAAGGAATATACCACGATTTCCAAAAGTTCGGTCCGTCAATTCAGGTCCGTGTTGGTTGAGTACTCGAGCCGAATCGTAAATCAAGTTGGCTACCTGCAAAAGGAACTGCGTTGGCTGTTGTGTACTTTTCGAATGGCATTCGAGTTATATTGAATTGTAGCAAAACTCCAAAGGGCGTATTGAAGACATTCTTTTTGTTATGGTTCTCAGGGTGTTTGAGGTGGTGAGTACCGGTACAAGTTAGAAGCTGCCCTCTCCCTGTAATAGTGACGGTAAGGATTAATATTATATTAGAGCCCTATTATACTCCTATTATACCACTATTACAGGGTGGGGGCCCCTTCTAAGGTACAAGCCGAAATATTCCGAAGGAATCAGTTCCCAAACTGTTGAAGCAAAGCGCCGGAAAGGCGACGACCACTGCGTCTTCGGGCTCCAGCAGCGGAGGTGGATAGCTTACACTTGTAGTGTCGATGTTAGGTTCTGTTTCCTGACGGGTACGTGCAGAGATCAGGTTTGATAGTTGCATGTGTGAGGTCGCTGTCGGATAGTGCACAGATCAGTGCCGGTGATTTCTTGTCTTACGAATCGTAGACCTGTGTCTTTGTCAAGCCTTAACACGAGGATAGCTCGTGCATCAGTTCTGATGCGGCTCCAAGGCAACAAGAGTACCGTGTTATCTAGCGCCCAAATGGCTTCTAGAAGATTTCGGGCTAAGCCTTGGTTTTAAAGGGATGAGATGATGTAATGGGTTACTGTGGGCTCATACCAAAGGTGGGCTTATGTACAGGGCCCACCGCACCGGTTTTTGTGCTTGACACATTCATACCCTACTTGGCTTAAGTAGTCTTAGATCAAAAGCCAGACTTGCTTAGAGTTTAGGGGTTTAGGGTTTAGGGTAGGTGCTGCCCGAACTTGGTAAACCCGGGTTCTGGACTGTCAGGTCAGACCTCTACGCTTTTCGGTGGTGGGCGCGAGCCTATGCGGGGACTGTGCTGCATGCAATCGCAATGGATGTTCAGCAGATGTTCACTGTATGAAGGTTCACGGTTTCCGGCTTGAACTTAGGGTATGCTCATTGTTGGTAATTACTCGTATTTATGTATTCGTTCTATGCTGCTGGGATTTGCTCGGTACCGGTGTCGACATTTGTCCCGTTCGCGTTCTCGCATGTGCAATGCCCAGTCTCGTTTCAACCTCTACAAACCCGAAGCCCCTAAACTGAAACCCCCAAAATCCCAACAACCTAAGCTCTATATTATATATACTTCTCTAACTCCTACAAACCATATGAGCGTTTATGCGAAGCCGCGTCACACCTCTTTAAAGAGTCGGTGGAAGGCAACAACAGGATAGTGATGTGACACTTGTGCTATGTGGAGGGTGGTTGGTGAATCTGCATCATGCTAAACATCAACGTATCGGCAAATAGTGCAGGTGGTTCAAATACTAGATAGTCCACTGAGCGCAGTACATTTTCATGCGATAATAAGTAGTCGCTGTACTTGCGACAGAAATTGAGCTAGAGTGAAAAAACTCCTAACCTACCACTGAAGGTAAGTAAACCATGTGTTGGTCATTGAGTATTCAGTGGTTTAGAAGAACTCCCTTGGAAAGAAATCGGTAGGATTGTTGAAAAGGGCAAACCCACGCGGTATTTCGCGGCAAACCTCGGCATGGCTTCTTGCTGGCTTTTCAGAGGGTCCAGATGTATATATATATATATATAGATAGATACGTATATGTATATCTATATATGTACATATACGTGTATATATATATATATATATATATATGTATATGTTTATATATACGGACATTATGCCGTTGTGCCCTCCCAAAGACCATCAATTTTTGGTTGGAAGAAGAGGTTTCATGACAGTCATGTATATATAAATATATGGGTGGTTGTCAAAATTAGGGTCCCTTCTGGGTCCTCATTATAGTGCGGCACCTATTATTTAGGGTGCCCAAAAAGGGGCCATAATTTTGCCATATGGACCCTCTTGGAATGAGGTGTTTGAGCCAAAACTTCGAACCTTCATCGCCAGCCTCTGAACCTTGTAAGCCCAAGCCCTAGAATGATGGTTCCGCTTGCTTCCCCCTACAGGGTCCATGTACCCAAGTGGTATATACGTTGGCCTTAAAGGTACCTTGGGCCCAAAGTATAGACTATTTGTGTACATGGACCCTTACACCCTAAACCCTTATAGTACCCTTACAGACTTATAGAACCCTTATAAGGAACCCCCCCGCCCCCCGTTTAGGTTTCGATAATTCCTTGAGGTCCGCGGCATCCCCATTTGCAGCTTTTGGGAGCTCGACGGGATCCTCCCCATTCCAGGCACAAGTGCCTTTACCCTAAGGCCTTGTGATGTGTTGTCCTAAGGCCCCAAAGTAGTTCCTTTTGGGGGTTCGCATAAGGAATCCTTTTCAGGTAATCCCCAAAAGGAACTACTTTGGGGCCTATGGGTAGTTTACCCTACGGTTCCATAGTAGTTCCTTTTTGGGATTAGCTTATAGGATTCTTATGAACCCCAAGCAACTATGCTCCATAGTAGTTCCTTTATAGGATTAATTCATGGAGTTCTGAATCCTTTACCCTAAGGCCTTGGGATGTGTTGGTTTGTAGGTACAAGGCTCAGGGTGCTCGTGTTTGGCCTGGGCCTGTTTGCTTGTGAACTTAGGGTTTAGGGTTTAGGGGTTTAGGGGTTTAGGGTTTAGGGTTTATGGGTTTAGGGTTTAGGGTTTAGGGTTTAGGGTTTGGGAGTACTTTAGAGGATTCTAATTATGAACCCAGGCAGGAACTACTATGGAGCCTTAGGGTAAGTATTTAGGGTTTTCACAGGGTTTACTTAGCTTAGGTTTATTAGGGTTTGGTTCTAGTAGGTGATTGGGTAGGATTAGGTTTTAAGGTCTAGGGATGAGGGTGCTGGTTTAGCAGCTTTCGGTACCTGAAGACAATTCATTCCGTCCGTTGTTTGGCATGGCCCCTGCTATCGATTCTACACTGGCCGGGCCGTAATTCTCACGACCCTAAACTCAAACTGAAAGTAGGTTATGGGTAGGAAATGTGATAGATTCAGGTACTAGAAGTAGGTTATGGTAATTGTTTCCGTGCATTTGTTCTCCCATGGCGGTGGCGGCAGAGTCCCCTTCCATTGCGTCCAGTCGCAAGTAATGTGGGCCTCGGATAAAATAGGGCCCCCAAAAGCACATAAGCAAAAGTTAGGATAGGGATCTCCCATATAAACAGTGAAGCCCAATAAGATAGGGCTATCCCTACAAAATGCCTATGTTTATGTCCTGTTTGGGGTCCCTATTAAACCCTCCCAGGCCCTGAAAAGGTGTAACAGTCCAGGCATCTACTTTATTTGCTGGAGCATGGAATTGTGACACCTGTTCAAGCCGAAACCCCACGATATCATAGCCTAAACCCGAAGCTAAGCGCTATTCCCTAAATACATCCGAAAGCCACAACCTAAAGGACATGCCAAAGTGCCGTAATGATCACATGGTGATTTGTATACGTGTGTGAAAGATGGGTA
This sequence comes from Symbiodinium sp. CCMP2592, assembly GCA_905221615.1. NCBI lineage: Eukaryota > Dinophyceae > Suessiales > Symbiodiniaceae > Symbiodinium > Symbiodinium sp. CCMP2592. The sequence continues at coordinate 1,101,325 of CAJNDT010004112.1, forward strand.
AGTTCGGCGGCTTGACCACTGTCTGCGAAGCAAGCAGGAGCATTGCAAAATAACCCTAGCCTGAACCAAAGGGCCCTATGCACCGGTATAGTAGACTGTAGGGTTTCCATACTAGGAATTACGATTACGACTTAGGGAAGTATCCCCCCATAACAGTACATAGGACACCCTAAACCAAAACCCTAAACTCATGGACTTTAAGCCCCAGAACGTCGCCGGGAGGCAAAAGCCACAAGTGCGCCCTTCGGAGGAAGCACAGGTGGGAGGGCAGCTCATCTTCTGAGCATAGCGGCCTTAAGTAGAAAAGGGTTTCGGGTATGAGTAGGGGGATTCTAACATTATCAAAACGTCAGATTTCAACATGAGGCTTCGAGGTGAAGCTGTTTCGGCTCGGAGGTCTTGATATCAGGATTTCGGTTGCATGGTGTCTGTAGGGTGTAGGCAGTGCAGGGTTTGGGGGATTAGAGGACTCATTCCCCTGCTCTTGGGACATTGAGTTGAATAGACACGGCAAGGGGTTTTGTTGTAGCAGGAGATATGTGGCGTCACTTGTCAGTGCTTGAGATTGCAAGCCTTTCGACATGCCGCAGTATTGCTGCATAACTGTCAAAGTGTCGCACATGTTTCTCTACCGCCCTAAATCCGAAACTCCTGACCTCTGAACCTTGAGCACCAAGTCCTTAAACCGTAGAACTCCTCAACCCAAATCCTAAACCCGACTTCTTAAGCCCTAAATTTTAAGCCCTAAGCACTTATAAGTCCCAGAAGCCCTAACCCAGAGAGCCCAATACCCGCTAATTGAGGAATATGGCTTAAATTATATAGGGCTTCATATTATCATTTACGCTATATTTCTTAATTGAGCGGTATTGGGCTCTCTGGGAAGCGCCAAAAGCGCCAGATCTGATTAAACCAGGCCAAGCTTCGGCTGGATCGCTTTACGGCGGCGTGTGTGGGCCTCATTCGAGTTCCTGCACTACTAAAGTGTCCTGAATACGTAGGATAGGATTATTTGGTACCCCCCCTGAAACCCTGAAGCCGCACCCCTCAGATTTGCAGAAGCGCAGATTCGCAGATTCTGAATAGTTAGGATAGGAGTCTTTTTGTGCTCCTGGGTTCGACAATGGGGCTGGGCCTATGAGGGAGGAGGAACCGCACGGGCTGGCATCAGCATGTATTTGCTACCCTAAGGCTCCATGTGCCCACCTAGTAGGTACTTAAGCCTTGAAGGGGTCCCTATATGGGTACTTTAAGGCCCAAGTATCTACTAAATGGGTACATGGAGCCTTAGGGCTATAAGGCTTCTACATCTCGACTTACCATGTGGGCTAGTTTCAGGCCGGGGGCTGCTGTAAGACTTAGCGTGAGTCGGCGCCACGGCTTTCTCTAGAGAGCATACCCTACCCAGAGGCCCCTTAGTAGTTCCTTTTTGGGATTACCTCATAAGATTCTAAATATGAACCCCAAAAATGAACTACTTTGGGGCCTTAGGGTAAGCCCTAAACTCTATAAGACCCCGTCTCCTGGCTCCCCCAAACTCGGGGGTTTCAACCGCAATGCAGTTGAACAAGGGCCCGGTAAACAAACGTGATAATGACATGTATACACTTTCCCTACCTCCATAGCTGGGGGAACGTAGCCCGCAACCATCGTGACCATATTGGATATTATGCCCTGAGGGTCCATGTACCCAAATAATATATGCATCAGCCTTAAAGTCGTCCCTGTTTCGGCACATTGGGGCCGAAGTATATACTATTTAGGTACATGGACCCTTAGGGATGCCCTTCGCAGATGGTATTAGGGAGACGCTTCTTACGGGGACCCCTTTTCTCTGGCTCTCTTGAAAAGGACCTCCAGATCCCGACGGGTCCCTCTAGTCCATTATGGATCCCTTTAAGGATCCTGGAAGGGAGCCCTTTAAAGGAACCTTACTTTCTCCCCAAATGCTAATTGCTCAAGTGACCCTAAACCTAAAATCTAAACCCTATAAAGCCTACACCCCAAACCCGAAAACCTACACCCTAAACCCTGAAACCTACACCCCAAACCCTAAAGCCTACACCCCAAACCCTAAAACCTACACCCTAAATCCTAAAACCTAACTCGACCCTAAAATGCCTATAATCTATAGCGTTATCAGACCCTAAGACCCAAACCCTCCTCTCCGCCCTGCATTTCGCAGCCGAGGCCCGCGGCATCGCCTTTCGGAGCTCCCACCGCGCCGGGCTCCTCCCCGTTCCAGGCGGTGGCTTATGACGGTTTAGGGGTTTTAGGGCTTGGGGTTGTGAGGGTTTAGGGCTTGGGGTTGTGAGGGTTTAGGGTTTGGGGTTGTGAGGGTTTAGGGTTTAGGTTTTTAGGGTTTAGTGTTTTAGGGCTTGGGGCTTGGGGTTATGACGGCTTGGGGTTTGGGCTTTAGGCTTTTGGGTTTGGGGTTTCTAGGATTCCAGGGTTTGGGGGTTCAGCGTTTGAGGTTTCTAGGGTTTGGGGGTTTAGGGTTTGGGGTTTTTCGGGTTCGCGGTATAGGGTTTAGGGTATAGGGTTTAGGGTTTGGGGTTTGGGGTTTAGGGTTTGGGGTATGGGGTTTGGGGTTTGGGGTTTAGGGTTTGTGGTTTGGGGTATAGGGTTTAGGGTTTGGGGTTTGGGGTTCATGGGGTTTAGAGTGCATAGGGCTTGGGGTTTGGGGTTTGGGATTTTTTGGGGATTCGGATTGGGGTTAAGGTTTTATTGTTTGGGGTTTGGGGTTGATAGCGCTTGGGGTTTAGGGTTTAGAGTTTGGGGTTTATGGGGCTTGGGGTTTAGGGTTTGGGGTTTTAGGGTTTGGGGTGTATAGGGCTTGGGGTTTGGGGTAGGGTTGAGGGTGTGGGGTTTATAATAATATAGGGCTTGGCGTCTAGGGTTTGGGGTTTAGGGTTTGGAGTTTAGGGGGCTTTCGGTTTAGGGTTGGGGTTTGGGGTCTAGAGTGTATACAGGGTTAAGTCCATCGGGTTGAACTCGCTGAATTCTAACAGTCGAACTTTCCAAGAGACTAAATCGGTCTTGGGGACAGATGGTGGGTGTACTGGAAAGTCTTGTTGGCTTCTGCTTTCGTACTTTGTTGAAACCCTGGGCCTATAACTCCAAACTAGTATACTTAGTAGGATTCATGTCAAGCAACCCTAATAAAGGCCCAGGGTTTCTTAATCAGGTTGCTACATTAATTCGGGGGAGGGGGCCCAGAGACTCCAATATCCCTTAATCAAATCTAAGGAATATACCTTAACTTATAGTAGGATCCCAAATATGATTTAAGGAATATTCCTTAATTAAGGGATATTGGAGTCTCTTGGGGGGGGGATGAATCAAGCCCCGGAGCTCCACGCGAAGGCAGCGAGCACAAGCGCGTCCTCCAGCGGCACAGGTCGGAGTGGCTCTCATAGCTTGGGGGATGCTAATTAGGTTTATGGTACCTACACAGCTGTCCAGGATTCCTTTAAGGGCTCGCCTAAGGTAAGGGCTCCTCGGGATTAGGGGTTTGGGGGCTTCAAGGTGTAACCGTAGCTCCAAGCCCTGCAACATAGTGGGTATGATGACCCCATTATTGCAGGGTATTGATCCGCCAAGGATGTTGGATCCCCAAGAGATTGGAGTTGAGGGAGCATTTGTTGGGCTCAAGAGCATCGATGGTTTTGGTGCCGATGTTCAACATCGTGTCTTTTGCTGTCTGTTGCAGATCACAATACCTTTACACGAAGCCGTGGTCAGGTCCCGCTTCTTCTGGGACGCTTTTCGGCGGTGCGTGGCGGCCTGAGTTGGGAACAATGTAGCTGTATATTGGTGAAGGATCCGGCTTCAGAAACTTAACGCAGCATTTCTTGGGGAATAGCTGCCGTACTCAGCATGTGGCTGTGTAGTTCGCGATGTAAAAAAAACTTGTACAATTCGCGGACTGAACAATGAAGACAATCTTGCTCCTCCTGGGTGGGGAAATCGAAGAGGGGCCGACACAAGGATAAATAAATCAGGCTCAGCCACGTATTGAAGACCGTTGGCGCGCACTCGGACTAGATCATGCTTGTCTACCGGTACCAGATGTATACGCACGAACAGGATAGTAGATGCAAGAGCCATGATGTTTCGGGCGACATGCACTTTCTCAAGCAAGTAGCAGCCTCAAGAGCTAGGGTTCAGGGTTTTAGGGCTTCAGGGTTTTGGGGCTTTAGGGTTCTTGGGCATTGGAGCTTTAGGGGTTTAGGGATTCAGGGCTCCATGGCTCTAGGCTTCAAGGTCTACAGTAAACCCCATAAACTTGGAAACTGGATTAAGGCCAAAGGGCGCTGGGATTCCCTATACATTACTCTTAAGGATGGAGGCTCTGGGGTTTCCAACTTTTGGGCTTCTACTGTAAGGGTTTGAAGTTCAGGATTTTGGGTGTTTGGGGTGTCAACCGTGCTGGGATTTTAAGCTGAGGCCCGCGGCATCACCCTTCGCAGCTCCCAGCGCAGCGCCGGGCTCCTCCCCGTTCCAGGCGCCAGCTTCCCGTGTGGGTTGGGGCATATCTTAAGGCTCCATAGTAGTTCTTTTCTGGAGGTTTATATTTAGAATACTGTAACCCCAAAAAGGAACGACTATGGAATCTCTGGGAATGGTGTAAAACCTTCACAGGCGTTTTGCAAAAGCCAGTCAGTTTTATTCATTCTGCCACGGGACGCAGGCAGCCGGGCAGCAAACTGCTTCGCCGCAAGATGATCCGTGGGCCGGCGGAGCGGACCCCTGGTCGCAGGCACAGTTCTTCCGGACTTCCGGAAAGCACCGCCGGCGGCAGCGCCTGCGTACAACGGTGTGGGCAGGGCATTTGGGATTCAGGTTCTAAGTCGTTGCAGAACGTCGCCCTGCATGTTCAGGCTCTGCATTCTGCCTTCAAAGCAAAACGAACAGCACTCCTCAGTCGAAAACCGCCTGAACTGCGCAGGGACGTGTTAAACCCCAAAACTGTGTCGGAAGGCTCCATGTGCCCACCTAGTAGGTACTTAAGCCTTAAAGGGCTCCCTATATGGGTACTTTTAGGCCCAAGTATCTACTATATGGGTACATGGAGCCTTAGGGTGTGTCGGAAGGCAGCCAGCGCAGGGACGTCCTCCAGTGCCAGCCGCAAAGGCGGGAGCGGATCTCACACTTTGTGCTTTGGGGTGAATCCTAGGGTTCCTTTAAAGGGATCTATAAGGGTACCTTTAGGGGTTCCTTTAAGGGATCTATAGGGTTTCAGGGTTTAGGGGTGGTGATATAAAATCCTGCATTACGTTAAGGACCCTAAACTATGGGAAATATGGTATATTCCTTATTATGGGTAATGCAGGATTTATTTCATCAACCGTTCGGGTTGCAGAGATCCGGTCTGTCTCGTTATGAGAGCCAGATCATGCAACACTTTCTTGATGTAGGCTCCGTGGCAATGACTACAACCGGATAGTATAGGGGCCTTAACAATTGCCTATACTAGTTTAGGGGTTCCTTATTATAACAAACAATATAATGTGCCCCAAAACCCGATTCTAATGATTAATGATGAAAGCCCTTACATTATAGTACCCTTTTAAAGTGTCCCTAAAGGAACACTTCAAAGCAACCCTATTCTAACTTTAAGGCCCCTATATTAGACAGCATAGAGACGCGCGTTTTCCCGGCCTCCAGCACGTTGGAGCCGTTGCTAGGTCCGGCCTCCTCTGGGACACTTTTCGGTGGTGCGCGTGGGCCCCGGTCGGCAACATTGCATGCTTCGGGAGCATCATGGAGCAATTAGTGCGATGAACTTCTATGCGTGCGGTATTACCATACTCTACAGGTGGCTGTGTAGTTCAAGATTGCATTAGTTGGGGAGCTTTATTGATTGTTGCTTAAACGGTTAGGTCGACGCTGCATAAAAGGTTTGCAAGACTGCTGGCTCCGCTCAGTACTAGGTATGAACGAGCAAGATAACCTAAAGACTCCATGATATGCCCATAAAGTAGGTACTTAGGTCTTAATTAAAGGGGTCCCTCTATATGGGTACTTCAAGGCCTAAGTACCTATCATATGGGTACATGGAGCCTTTGGGTAAGATAATGGAAACCAACATGAGGGTTTGTGCTCTCAAGTTTCCCTAAACCCTAAACCCTAAACCGTCCCTGCCTTGCGTTTTGCAGCTGAGGGCTGCGGCGTCTCCCTTTGCAGCACCAAGCACCGCGCCAGGCTCCTCCCCTTTTAAGGCGCCAGCTTCCCGTGTGTTGGGGACAAAACCCTAAACCCACGGTTTAGGGTTTAGGGTTTTTAGGGTTTAGGGTTTAGGGTTTCCGATGGTTTTGCACGGCTACGACTACCGATGATGTTTGCATCGCGGCGGAGTGTCAGCCCCAGCCCCCCCCCCCCCACTGCACGTCCAGGCTCTGCATATTACGCTGCAGAGGAGGTGTTAAGCCCCAAAAGTTTGCGCGAAGGCAGCGAGCGCAGGGACGTCCTCCAGTGCCAGCAGCACAGGTGGGAGTGGATCTCATCGTCTAATTTCGACTCCGGGGTGTAGAGATCCTGTCTGTCTTGTCCCAAGGGCCCAGGTACCGAATCATATACTCTCCAAAATCCGAACCTACATAACTATACTATCCTAAGGCCGAGTACCTAATTATTTAAGGGTCCTTTGGATCCTTGGGGTTAGAGCTATGCTATACGATACAACTACATACGGGTGGTTGTCAATATTAGGGTCCCCTTTAATTTGGCTCACCATTATACATAATACTGCACCTATTATTTATGGCTCCCAATAAGGGACCTTAATTTTGACAACCACCCATACACACACAACTTCCCTTTTGATGTAGCGTCAGTGTGCGTTGTCATCTCTTTGCCCCTCCCTAAGGCTCCATGTATCCATATAGTATATACTTAGGCCTTAAAGTACCATTATAGGGACCCCTTTAAGGCCTAAGTATCTACTATAAAAGTACATGGAGCCTTTGGGCCTCGGGCGCACACATCCGTAGCCAGGACCGGCCTCTGCTGGGACGCTTTTCGGCGGTGCGTGCCGGCCTCGTTTGGGGCCATTGCGGTTTCGGGTTCAAGCTGTTCCTTAAACTACCAAACCCTACTTTTTTGTAGGTTCTTATTATAAACCCTACTATGGATATATAGGGACCCTACAAAACAAGTAAGTTTTTGGGAGGTCAAGGTTGAGGTCAACACAGCGAGTCGCATCATGATTTGATGGATGAATAGCAGTGCATGCATTCAGCTGTATGCATGTCGTATTGCCTGTAATGTGAACTCTGGCTAGCGGCTAGCGCGCTGCTTCACGGATGAGTCGAAATCATCGACATTGATGCTGACGATACTGCAACGCTTGCAAGATTGCTGACTACACACAGTACTCGACACGGAGGAGCCAGATCAAGGAAAAGGCCAACATGATTGTTCTTGCTCTCAACTGGGTTCTCGCTAAGGTCTCTGTTTCCTTAATGCGCCGTAATAAGTAAGCCGTATCAGGTCCTGTAGATCCCGATTATGGTAACTTAGAACCATTTACCCATAGGCTCCAAAGTAGTTCCTTTTGGGGATTACCTTATAGGATTCTATATATGAACCCCAAAAAGGAACTACTTTGGAGCCTCTGGGTAGATCCCACTCAAGTTATTTTCTTTCTGCCCAGATTCTGAAGCTGAGGCCTGCCGCGTCACCTTTTGCAGCACCGAGCACTGCACCCGGCTCCTCCCCCTTTAAGGCACTTTTCCTCTGGTCTTGCACACCCAACGGGTCCGAGTAAAGTTATCGTATATACTTTGGGGGGCCAAAATACCTACTATAATGGTGCTTGGACCCTTTGGGACAGCTGCCGATGTGCATTTTGCGTTGAGATAGAAAATGATTCAGCAAGCTTCAGTCCTAACCGCCTGGATTGCGCAGGGCAGGTTTTAAGCCCCGAAAACCTTACGGGAAGGCAGCGAGCGCTGGCGCAGCCTCGAGTGGCAGCAGCACAGGTGGGAGTGGATCTCATAGTTTGAGCTTCGGGGTGTTGAGATCCTGTCTGTCTCAAAAGAGCATTACTATGCATCCTTTTTCGATGCTGATAGCTGTAAGACTAAAGATACTAATTAATAAGAAAACAACAGTAAGAATAATCATAGTTCCAATATATAGGGTGCATATCTGAGACTGCCAGTTAGGGTACACAGTGTAAAGCGTTTGCCCTACCTCGAGCCTGCAGATCCGTTTTGTAGGTCCGGCTTCTTCTGGGACACTTTTCGGCGGTGCGTGTGGGCCTCGATTGGGAGCATTGCGGTCGCGGGTTCAAACTTCGGAAAGTTAAGGCAGTTACTCGCATCATGTGTTGAGTGAGTTGAGCAGTGGCTTCTATGACGAGTCTGTAAACTTACATGCTTATACGTGGTACATGAAGAGGAAATGCTGGCAACACGCAATACGAGGTAACAACAAGCGCGATCAAGGAACGGCCCAGCATGAGGCTTCCTGCCTATCATTGTGAAGCTGAGGCCTGCGGCATCACCATTCGCAGCTCCGAGCACTGCGCCCGGATCTTCCCCGTTCCAGGCACCCGCTTTTTGTGCGAGTTGGGGCATAGAGGGTACAGGCTTCACAGGCATTTGCAAAAGCTAGTTCTGTTTATTCCGCTCTCTTCCGGTCTTGCACAGCTGCCGACGATTGCCATCGCGGCAGAGTGCCACCGCACGCTGAGGCTCTCCATTAGCTTTGAGACAGAAAAGATTCAGCAAGCTTCAATCCTAACCGCTTGAACTGTGCAGGGGACGTTTTAAGCCCCGAAACCCTGCGGGAAGGCAGCGAGCGCTGGCGCGGCCTCGAGTGGCAGCAGCACAGGTGGGAGTGGATCTCACAGTTTGAGCTTCGGGGTGTAGAGTCTCGAGATCCTGTCTGTCTGGCAGCTATACCATGCGACTTGCTTCATGATTTAGTAGCCCAAAACCCTAAACCCTAAACTGTAAACACGAAACCTTAAACCCTAAACCGTGATTTAGGCGAAATAGAGAGTGCCTACAGATCCGCTGCCAGGTCCGGCCTCTTCGGGGACGCCTTTCGGCGGTTCGTGCGGGGCCTGGTTGGAAAACTGCGCAGGAGTACTGTGCATGTGGCTGTTTCTTGGGGAGCGGGGTAGGGTGCCGCTTAACGGATAAGTCGAGATCAGCCAGATATTGATGTTCAAGTAAGTGGTAAGGTTTACAGCAGTGCTGGCTGCATTATGTACTAATTATGATTATGAGCGAGCCAGATCCAGGAAAAAGGTGCTCTGATGTTTTTTCTCCCTGCCGCAATCCCTAGACCTTGAACCCTCAACCCTTCAACCCTCAACCCTGAACCCTAAGCTGAGGGCCGCAGCGTCACCCTTCGCAGCTCCGAGCACCGCGCCGGGATCCTCCCCGTTCCAGGCACCAGCTTCCCGACACTGGTATTCGTCTGATTTTGCGGTTAGTAATAGTATTTCTATCAATTAGACCCGAAGGCTTTCTCAAGGAGTGAGGCAATCACTTGATGTAACACTTATCATAAACATTTCTCGGGGCTTGTAAACCGAGAAGCAAAACGAAGCGATAAGGTTTAAACAAAGATAGGAATCCGTGACTGCTTCTTGTCTGCAAACCCTTGTGGGTTGCGACATAGCTTCCTAAGCTCCCGAAAAAGCTCATTAATACATACATACATATATGCAGCATTACATCACACTACTTACATACATAAAGAGATACACACATACATGCGCGCACACACACACATACACCCATCCATCAATGCATACATACGTACGTTATGCATAATACAAGTTCTTAGATATGTAGACAATATGTGCCTACCGTTGTATACACACACACATATATATATGTGTGTGTATAAATATATATATATAAGTATGTATGCATTCCGCGTAGAGCTTCTTTGTTCTGCATAGCGGCCATTGTTTTCCATTGGGGAATCGCCTCGAAGGCAGCGAGTACGGGCGCATCCTCCGGTGCCAGCAGCACAGGTGGGAGTCGATCTGATTTAGGGTTTTGGGTTAAGACTTCAGGGTTTAGGGTTTAAGCTTTAGGGTCTAGTCTAGGGTTTAGGTATGTTTAGGGCTTAGCACAGGTGGGAGTCGATCTCATATGTAGTCTTGGCCTCCAGGTTTGGAGATTGGAGTTGAGGGATGGTTCGTTGTGTTCATTAGCTGCTTTTCTTCTGGCGTTGGTGTTCAAACTTCTCATTGTTGCGCATCAGATCGAATCTATAAGTGTGAGTGTGCATGCTGAGCTGCTGCTACAAAGGCTCATGGTGCGACGGCTCCGATAATGGTGTGTACTGTGGATGAGAGTGGTCTATTGTTTTGGGATGGGTGGCAACAGTGAATGAATAAGCACCGCTTCTCCTCGCGCTTGCTGCTGCCTCTTGGCGAGTGTTGGCAAAGCGCTTCAACTCTTCCACACCTGGACCCAGAGATCCCAATAAAGGGGAGTCCAGAAAGTTGGAATATGGTTTCAGGGTGGGATACCCTATAATTTACCATAAAGGGTTTAGGATAATCATATTCCAACTTTCTGGCTCTTACTTTACCCCCTAATTAAGGAAGAGGCTTAAATTATACAGAGCTTCATATTCTGATTTAAGAATTAACGGGTATTGGGCTCTCTGGGGATAGCCCCTGTTACAATACCGAGAACCCGAGGGCCCTCAGTTGTTGCCTGGCCTAAATACCCGCTACAAAGGGCTAAAAGGCCTCCGTTACAGGCACCGTGGGGGTTTCCGGAAGCAGAATGGTGGAGCTAGCGTCGAGGGTTTAGCGGCGTAAGAGTTTGTAGCTCGTCTACATACAAAGCGTCTAACCGTGCAAGGTTTCATGTCTGAAAACATGCAGGGGTCTAACCGTGCACGGTTTTACTTAGGGGTATTTAGAAATAATTTTTAATTTTTGGTTATTATAATAATCCCTAAGAAACAGCTAAAATTATGATTTTTGCTAGGCTTCTAAGTTCAGTATAGTTTATGTCAATAGAAGCCAGCGTTGAGCAGGATGTTTAGAATCATGCAGTAGGGAAATCGGACCCTAAGGGTCCATGTACTCATATAGTATATACATTGGCCTTAATGAAGTCCCTATATAGGTACTTTGGGGCTCATGTATCGCTATATGGTTACATGGACCCTTAGGGGGAAAGAGTTTTCAGATATATGTCAACGAAGACAAGCACGAAAAGCAACTGGACTTACTTCTCCCATTCATGTCAAGTTGGCCTTACCGTAAAAGCCCAGTTACACCTATTCGGCAGGTGCTGTGTTATGGGTGCTACCCGGTTATATTGGTCTTAATCCTAGCTTCTTGGAGTACCATACTTATACTGCTTCTTTCTTGGACCTGTTCCCCAAAGGAAATTTATTATGAAAGAAACATCTATGCATGTTTGTCCTTGGTTGCTTTGCTTCAAAGCCGAGAAGATTGCTTCAGGAGCCACCATCCGTTAAGATAACTGGGCGGCTGCTTCGGAGAATGGGGCTTGGTGACTCAGTAAATACCCGGACCCCAGATAACATACTTTTTAAGGACTTACATCAGGAAAGCTTACTAGAGGAAGGTTGTTTTGGGCCCAGGTAGGCTGCAGGTAGAAGTACCCTAGTTGGGATCAGCCTTCTCGTATCCTTTTCTTGCAACCTATACACTAAGTCCCCTGATCCCCTAAGTAAAGCAGCGTTACACTCCAAACGCGATGCCCTACCCCTAAACTCTCGAGACCCCAAACCCTAAACCCTAGAGCCTAAAACTCTCGAGGGGTTCTGTCTTGCAGGCGGAAAAAGGCGTTCAACAAAAAAAAATCCCGAAGCCCCAAACCACTTAAGGCCTTGTGAAGCACCGCCGGGCTCCCCGGGAGAAACCTCAAGTGGTACGTGGAGCCATGCAGCATATACTGTGGCCTTCGACTGCTTACAAAGGGACTGCTTAAGTTTGAAGTATGTGAATCTTACACCTTGAACACTAAAGCTTATAATCTCAAGTTTTGCATCTTAAGTTTCCACTGCTAATCCTTTGTCAGGTCCGGCCTCCTCCGGATCGCTTTTCGGCGGTGCGTTTGGGCCTCGGCTGAGGGCATGGGAGCTTCCATAAGACTTGGCGTTCTTCTGGTTGGATCTTAGGACTTCAAACGGGGTTTGGAGTACCATACTCGAATACTTGTTCTGCTACCTGTTTCTTAAAGGAACCATTCTGAAAAAAGTCTATATTTGTTCTCCCTACTTCAAAGTCCAGTTAACTTTTTGGGTTTCGATTCGATATGATCTAGAATGAGGAGGATGAAAGTTCAACTTTTGGGAGGGGTTCAGAAGTCAGCCAAGAAGAGCCACTGTGAGGGTGACTGTAAGAGGTTAGATAGAGCGAATGTATATACCGTGTTTCGTATGATAAAGCCTGAACCCTAGACCCAGGTTTCGGGGAGACTTGCAGGTGGAAGCGGGGTGTCAACAAAGAGCAAATTGCCCTGAGGGTCATTACACTTCTACCGTGGAATTAGGCTCCAACAGACCATCCTTGTTATGGCTTTGGGGACCTGATGGCATAATAGTAGTACGTACCCAGAGGCTCCATAGTAGCTCCTTTTTGCGATTATTATAGTGTTCTAGACATGAACCCCAAAAAGGAACTACTATAAAAAGCCTTAGGGTATGGACCCTCTTGGTTGGGTACAATGCTCAAAAAGCGGAGGCCGGGCTCCAGGCTATTGTGGGTAGAACAAGTACCCAGAGAGCCCAATACCCCTTAATTAAGGAATATAGCTGAACTCATAATATTCATATGAAGCCCTATATAGTTTAAGCCATATTCCTTAATTAGGGGGTATTCGGCTCTCTGGGTAGCCATGTCTGCCTCATCACACCCTTGGCATGTAACCTCTTCACTGCCACGACCGCCACCGTCGTCAACATCGCCATCAGTATCATCACACACACACACACCTCTCCGTTATCATCATCATCATCGTCATCATCATCATTACCGTGAGGAGCAAAGCAGGTGCAACATCGCTATCAATGCCATGGCCACACTCACTGTCGAAATTATTCTTAAACGGCTCCATCGTGATCTTCGATGCTGCTACCATCGCCAGCTAGAGTCGTACCTGAAACTTCAGCCCCTTACCGATGCCCCTCATTTGAAGGTCCAGCGGCGGGCTCTTCTCTGAAGGCTTGTTCAAGGCAAGCTTCCAACCGGATGCTGTTTTCGTAACGAGGTTGAAGCATTTGAGTTTGGAATAGGAAGCTGCGTTTCACATGTTTCGGTTTCAGCGCAGATTCAACTGTGTCCTGGTTTGGGCTCAGTTAAGTTTTCTGACCGTCTGAGGCCGCAAGTTTGCTTTTGCTTCCATCTCCTGATCTTGCTTTTGATTCTACTGCTGTGCTAGGTTCCCCGTTACTCTTTGGGTTCCCGTAACAATAAATAAAGCCCAGTACTACGAAGAAGGGTACCCTTGACATAGGTCCTTAATAATAACCTACATTTTCTGAACCTTATTCGAATTATTAAAGGGCTGCTGGGGAACGTAGTGTATGTAGGGGCAAGAGCTAAACACGAAGGGGAGGTGGCCTCCCATCTTTGTATGCTCAATAGGGTTCACTGTCATAGCTGTAAAAAGCATATCTGTAGTTCTCTAAATTGGGGTCCCTATTTGGGTCCCCTATATAGTACGCCACTCTCATAATACTACGGACCCCAAAAAGGGAACCCGAATTTAGAGAACTACCCATATACCCAAAAACCTGTTCTAGTTGTTGAGCGCACTTTCATTGTTCGCCCTGAGCGTGGATACCTCTACTTTCTCTACCGTATCTTGCAGGGAGTGTTCCCACAAGGTCAGTGGATCGAAGAGTTTGGGTCCACACACACCCACCCACGGGTTCAGATTTAGGGTTTGGGGTTCAGACTTAGGGTTTAGGCTCTAGGGCTTTAGTGTTCATGGGTTTAGAGTTTATAGGGTTTAGGGTTTAGGGGTTTAGGGGTTTAGGGGTTTCGGGTTTGGAGGTTTAGGGGGTTTAGGGCTTGGGCGGGTTCAGGGCTTATCTAGAAGAAGCTGGCGATGGACTCTCCTTTTAGATTAGATCAGTTGCCAAGTGTGCGCATACAGCGACACCAAGAAACCTGCATCTCAGCTCCCATAATCTGAAACACTACCCCCCCCCCCCGCCCCGAAACATAAACACACGAAGGTTCAAACCCCTAAACCCGTAAACCCTAACCTCCCCCCACACCCAAAACCCTAAACCCTAAACCCTGAGGCGGCAGACTCTGCCAGCTCCGGCATAGCTTCCGACAAAGGAGGCGCCGAGAGAGCAACGACTCGGGCTTCGCAGGTTTAAGGCCTAAGTTTAGGCGGCTCATAGGGGTTTAGGGCCTAAGATTAGGAAACCCTAAACCCTAAACCCTAAACCCTAAACCCTAAACCGTGAGGGTTGAGGGCCGCAGTTTAGGGCTGAGAGTTTTGGGCCTAAGTTTAGGGTTTGGGTTGCGGGGATGCCAGGTTTGGAGCTTAGGGTGAAGGGTTGCAAGCTGTGTGGTTCCAAAGTTTTTTGGGATCGTGGCCAAATTTCGACTGTGTGTTCACTGGGCTGTGGAGTACCATACTTTAATACTTCTTTCTTAAAGGACTTAGTAGCTGAGTGGATACACCATTACCCACTATGAAACCCAAAGCGTACACATTTTGGGGCTTATGAACTCAGCAGCTACGAGGAACATTGCGAAATACAAGTTTATGCTTTTTCTCCCTGGTTACTCAAAAGCCCAGTTCAGTTCCAAGCAGGCAATGGCACAACCAATCCTTGGGTTGATGATATAAATCCTGCATTACCCATAATAAGCAATATACCAAAGTTCCCATAGTTGAGGGTCCTTAAGGTAACGCAGGATTTATACAACCAATCCTTAAGGATGTGCCGAACCCAACGGGCCGAAAGATCCGCAGTACCGGTATCATACGGTTGATGATATGGGTGGTTGTCAGAATTATAGTCCGTGTTTGGGTACCATAAATATTAGGTGCCCTATTATAATAGGTACCCAAAAGGGACCGTCATTTTGTCAACCACCCATATAAATAGCTGCATTACCCAGAGAAATGGATATAGCATGTTTTCCCCTAGTTTAGGGTCCTCAAGGTAATGCAAGATGTATATCATCAACCGTCGTAGCTCCTCAAACAGAGTCCAAGCCCAAGCTAAAAGCCTTCATCAGGACCCCACCGATGTAACCTGAATAGAGGCCTGAATGCTTGTAATGGTGGGTTTGTTGGATGTAATGCAGGGTGACCCGGGTAGTTGCCTTATAAATCCTCTGAAGCCACCGTTTTCTCAGCCATTCAGAGCACCCTAAACTAAACCGTAAACCCCAAATCCTCAACCTTTACCCCCAGATCCTTAACCCCCAACAAACCCTAAACCCCTGGTTGTAAGGACGCTTTCAGGGGCAGGCCAGCTTGAAACTGAACGGTTTCGAAGCCGAGAATTGGGTTCTTATGGAGTTGTAAGCGTTTCTTTATTCAGGTTCTATGCTCACTAAAGTAGGCTACCGGGCTATTCCAGGAGCTGTAGAGGCTCCAAGTAACCAAGTAGTAGAGGTTTAGTTCCCCAAGTCTCCGATGCGGTGCTCTGAATGGCTGTTGGTACCTAAAGCCTTTCTATTTGAGCGGGATCGCAAGGTGCACACAGGGTTTATGGGACAGTAACTCACCTACAACCGGTCATGGTTCAAGGATTCATTTGCTGGCGTAGTGTCCATGTCAAGCCCGAAACCCCTAACCCGCTTCGAACAAATCCAAACTTCCTCAACCTCGGGAAAACCGGCGCAGCAGCGCCACAACACGGACGGCAGGACGCTTCAACCCCAACCCCTAGACCCCAAATCCAAATCCGCAAACCCGAAGCATCCCTAAACTTCAACCCTAAACCTAAACTTCATTGTTGAGGGTTTACGGTAAACCGTAACCCTACCCCTAAACTTCAGGAAGCATGGCGCCCACTTCGTCTGTCTTCGGCAACCAGCCAGGAGCTTTGAATGGATGCTCCCGGGTCTCGAGGCTACTTTGCAGTTTAGGGTGTACTAGTAGTTACCTATACTTTTTTTGGGGGGAGGTTCCTTCTTGTAATTATTGTTGGGGCGTGCTGCCTGGTTTACGGTGTCAGCATTTTGGGGGCTGAAGGTGCAGTTTGGGTAGTAGGGCTTAGCGCACTGCAGGGTTGAGGGTTTGGGGTCCCGTGCTATTCAGCCCCGAAAGCACCACCATGCCCCCTTCTCTGCGCACCCCACGAGAAAACAGAAGCACGAAGTTTCCTAAGCCCTGAGCGCATTAAACAAATCTCACATAGAAGGGGTTCTGAACTGAGCAATCTCTAGGCATCGTCCGGTCTGGTCCTTAACATGACTATGGTATGCTCCCAGCAGGATCCTCTACGCCAGGTCTTCTACCGGACCCCCGAGACTCAAAGCTTTAACCCCAAACCCTGAACCCTAAACCCTAACCCAAAGCAAACGACGTAGCCCGTAAAAGGCCCTTGGGAGACTCTGTAGGTCCTCATTAAAAGTCATAAACCTTTCAAATGCGGCCACCCTAAACCCTAAACCGTGGTGGACCCTACACCCTACCCAGAGGCCCCATAGTAGTTCCTCTTTGGGATTACCTCATCAGATTCGAAATATGAACCCCCCCAAAAAGGGAACTATTTTGGGGCCTTCGAGTAAACCCCTAAATCCTTTAAAAAACTGCGCAAGTACCGAAGAAAAGGTCCTAAACGATATCTCTAGCCGAAAAGACCTACCGTTTTTAAGGAACTATATATATATATATATATATATATACAGATACATATATAGAAACCATACTAAGGAACCCTAAAAAGGTAGGTCTTTCCGGCTACAGGTAAGCCCTAAACCCTAAGCTGTACCGAAAAAGGTCCTCTGGTGGGAGTCTTTTCTCCGGGAGCTCCGGATCTGGCGCGTCCCTCTTCCAGGCGAGTGTTCGAATGGAAAGGTTCAAACCCTTTATGGGGACCCCTACCCTATAATGGGCTATATAATGCGTATATAATAGCTATATTAAGTGTACATTCTTCCAGGCAGGGTTTCGGGCTTAGGCTCCCTAAGATGATTTCTTCATATAACTCCTTAAAATAAAAAGGTAGGTTGTTTGGGGTCCAGGTAGGGTCTAGGGTTTACCATAGGCCGGAATAACCTACATTTTTAAGAACGTATATAAGGAAATCACAGTAAGGAGCCCTAAAAAGGTAGGTTATTCCGGCTTAAGGTAGGGTTTAGGGTTGAGAGGTTTGGGGGTTTAGGGTTCAGGGTTCAAAGGTGTCTACTAGGACCCAGAGTAGGCCCTTATTCCCTTCTTTAGGATTTAGGTTCCCTTACAACCCTCTTTAAGCCAAAAGGCGCACCATTTTCATTCCTAGGTTACTCTTAGGTCTAGTTTGGGGGTAGGGTCAGGGTTTTACGGCTTGGGTTCAGGGCTGTGTTTTTACAGGGGTTAGGGTTTTAAGTGTTAGGGTTTTAGGTCTTAGAGGTTTAGGGCTTAGGGTCCAGTCTAGGTCTCTTTCGGATGGGGGGTCCTATATGTTTAAATCCTTTCGGGGGTTCTGGGGCAAGAAGGGCGCTTGGATTTTTAGGGTTCTGGGTTCAGGGGTTAGGAGGTTTAGGACGGTTTAGGTTTCAGGGTTAGTTCGGGATGGGTGTTTCGGGCCATGTGGGCACCGGGGGGTCGGGATTCCGCAGCACTCTGCGGAATCCTTGGACTTGAGCTCATTTACAGTTTGGGAGTTTCCGATAATTAGGGTACCTCATTTTGGGGTCCTTATAATACGGATTCTACTATTTAGGGTACTTTATCAGGGTCCTCGATTCTCGAAAACCCCCATATGGTGGGTTTCTCACTGTAGTCACTAGGAAAGGCCGGTAAGGAATCAGGACTATCATTTTGCCTGCTGCTTCCTGGTTAGCCAGACAGGCAGAATACTTCTTACAGTAAACCCCATAAAGTTGGAAACCGGATTAAGGCCAAATAGTGCCTGAATTCCCTATACATCACTCTTAAGGATTGAGGCTGTGGGGTTTCCAACTTTTCAGCCGCCCTATGTGCGAGGCCTCCGCGGGCTCTGTATCCTCCTCCAGCTCAAGTGGCGGAGGTGCGGTACAGGGCAGAACCTAAATTCATGCTCTCCCAATAGTTTCCACTGTAGTTCATTTGACAGGTTTCAAGTATACATACATATATGCATACATACATACATACATACGTATATATATATATATATACATACTTATATTCAGAGTCCAATAAGGTAACCCCAACAAAGCAAATACTACGGAGACTAGTGACTAGGACACTACACTGGAGGAGAACCCTTTGCAAACCTGAAACTGGGTGTCTTTGAAGATTGGAGTAGGATTAGGTGTTGCGAGCTCCGAGGTTACGGCTTGTGCACGCAGGTTTCACCTTGATGGTTCCGGGGTTTTGGAGTCTGGAGAACTCTGGGATGTGGAGTTACAGTAGAAGCCCGAAAGTTGGAATATCATTATCGTAACCCCTTTAAGGTAAATTATGGGGGATCCTACCCTGAAACCATATTCCAACTTTCTGGAGTTCCCTGTAGGTAGACCTCATTGGGCTCCTCGTGTCGGTTCCAGGTCATTCTGCAGGTATGTCATGCCTTAGTCTTAGCCTTAGGAGCCCGGTGACCTACGTACATAGAGGGTCACTGTTTCTCTAGTCCCATAGGACATGCAATCAAATTTGACAACCCTCATACTCAAGCTGGGATGGGCACGTATGTATATATATATATATATATGTTTATTTATAAGGACATGTATTTACCCATAAGGGTGTATATATACATACATAGATATATATATATATATATATATATTATAAACATGGAGCGGGTCTACATGAGAAATGTTTCGACAAGGCTCCTGACTCTGTGGTCTTATACTATAATACTCCGAATTCCTGATCTGACGTATTCTCAGGCCGCTACATGACCAAGAACGAGTGATTTGCCGATGTAGAAGAGCCGAACCATGGAACGCTCGCGATGACGATGCTAGTCTCACAGGGTCCAAATACCAATAATGTAGTAGATACGTAGCAGGAACTAGTATTTGGGACCACAAGGTATGTACTGCAGTACTCCCCAGAGGCCCCATAGTAGTTCCTTTTCGGGACTACCTTATAGGGTTCTATATACAGGAACTACTTTGGCGCCTTTCGGTAGTTGCACAGTCTGTTACTGGTGATGAATGACGGGTCCACAGATCTCGCGCGTGAAGCGGAGTATCGATGGGTGTGAAGGTCGGTGTGGATCAATAATACTTGGCAATACTATGCCCTGGCAGTCTCTATATGGATGGTTGTCAAAATTAGGCCATTATTATAATCCGGCACCCAATATTCAGGGTACCCAAAAAGAGGTTCTAATTTTGATCACCACCCGTATGAACATCATACAATCTACCCCAGAACCATATTCTAATCATTTAGGCCGCTGCACTAGGTTTGGACAGCTCATCTGCCAGCGCCACATCCCTCTTTGGCAGCCCGTCGTGACCTCAGCAGCACCACGGCCGTGGGTCTGGGTTTTGGGTTCAGGGAGGTTCGCAGACCTTACTTAAATATAGGACCCTAAATAATTATCAATGTTATTCCGAGGGTTCCTTATTATAGCTATAGCACAATATGCCCCAACACCCTGTTCTAATATTAAGGCCCCTATATTACATCTACTCGGTCCTGAGAGTTTCACAGACATTTTTGAGATAGATCTCTTGAACCCAAAACTTAAAACCCACACCCTAGAAGCCCGTTTGAAATTCGGCCAGATGTTAGATTCCTGGGGGGCTCAGGGTTTTCGGCCGTCGTTGCTTTTACTTGCTTTTGTTTGCAGGCTGGCTATACATATAATATGGATATCCATATGTGTGGTCGGGCTTTCAGAGGCTATTGTGGCGTACGTTTCAATTGGGTTGCTTGGTGCTGTTACTCTCTTAACTAGCGAGTTACTGGATGATGGATGCATTGTGTGGTCTTTGTTCTTTCATTTCGCAGGTTACTTGGTGACGGGTACGTGCCAATTTTGTAGCTTTGGGAGCAGTAATTAACCCATTATGCTAAACCTCAAACCGTGGCTGGCTGCTTTGGTTGCGAAGGCCTACAGAGCCGTTTTGGCAGATGGCAACTTCATCCTTGGTACCCTAAGCCCTCAACTCCCAACCCCCCAAGTACCCTCTATTAAGGGCCATACGGACTCTGTTGAAGGGCCCCTAGGGGGGTCCCCCTAGACATTGGAGTTTTAGTGTGGGGCTTCGTCTGCAGTTTTAGGGAATGAAAACCTGAAGTGCTAAACTGGTCGCCTAAAGCCTGTCTTTTAGTTGTTTAGCATTAGCCTTTGATGTGCTCTGGCTTCAGGGATGTGACGCCCGAACATTCAGGTTCTTCAGGGTTCGGGGGTCAACCCGAAACTAATCCTCTCCACCCCAGGAACACTCAGCGCACAGCCCCATTGACCTGCCTTCCCGACCGCTTTATACATCATTTTTTTATGGGGCTTAGGGATTATGGATTACAGTTTAGGGTTTATAGGGTTAAGTCTTACACCCTCAAGCCCTTACCCCGCTAGAGCCCTGGACGCTCCCAAGCTTGAACGTATTGGCTTAGTTCCGACTTTATGTGCTTACTGTTGTCATGATAGCTATCGCTAGAGTTGTCACTATTGCTATTTGTTCGAGTCGTACAGCATAGCAGGGACTTTCAATAGTATGCTTGCGATTATTACTATCAGTTTCTCTATTTACTATGTTTACCATTACTATTATGTGGTGTTTGGCTTTCCTTATCATGACGATGATTGTTGTTCATGTCATCATTTGAGTTATTATCAGTATGTGGCAGCTGCAGGTCTACTGCCGGCGGGCTTTTCTCTGGCCTTGCCGCTTCTTCCGGCAGCAGCGGCCTCTTTTCGGCCGGATAGCCCGGCGAGAGTTTAAAGGATTCTGAAACTTTGTTTTTGCCAAGGGCTTTTGACGTTTTTCTGAAGTGTTTCTACCCATAGGCCCCAAAGTAGTTCCTTTTGGGGATTACCCAATAGGATTCCTTATACGAACCCCCAAAAGGAGCTACTTTGGGGCCTTAGGGTAGGGGCTTGCCGAGTCGAATCCAGACCGGATCGTTGACAAGTTGCTTGCCGATCTCCATCTCGCAGACTGCCTAAACCCTACCTGTAGTCTCCATTGTAGTTCTTTTTTGGGGTTACCTTGTGGGATCCTTTATGTATAATTGGTCAAACCAAAAAAAGGAACTACAATGGAGACTATAGGTAAACCCTAAGCCCTAAACCCGACACCCTGGTGGAGGATTTAGGAAAGAGGTTTCACTCCAAGAGACTTATAACGAATGGAAGCCTGGGTAGCCCACAAGTAAGTCAATCCCACATGAATCGAGGCAATGACCATACGCTTACAAAGCACATGCCCTGCCAACTGAGCTAAAGAAGTTCGGATTCCGAGACCCGTACATGCGCATAGGGAGGTTTGCATCTGGTGGTCCATGTGCCCAGATCTCACGGAAGCACAGCACTTCTAGTTTCTATGCTAGATCAAGTCCGTAAGGGCGTGGGCTCGAGCCCCACAGCTGTAAGCTAGAACCACTGCGCGAGCACGATTGAGCTGGTGCTTGGCTTTGCAGGGGAAGCATCTTCCTCTGGCCGCGGGCACCAACTGCTTCACATCTGCAGAAGTCCTCGACGTCATGGAAGTGTCCGGCAGGGCACTCCTCGAGCGATTCCACTTCCCCAAGGCTACGCGAACCTACCTCGCATCCTTCGCACTGGTCGTGTGCTTGGTCGTTGCATTCTCCATCATGTCATTTTTTGTTTGTGGGCAACAGGAGCCCAGGCAAGCTTTGGGATATGTTTTACTGTCCACTTCAGTCTGTTTCAAGATATTGCTTCGGAAATGTGAGAAGACAAGCAGAATAGAATGAAGTACATTCGCCTATCTATATTATATGTAATACTGTGATATATTAGAATTAGAATGTTGTTTCTTGTTAGGAAAATGTTAACAGTAGTAACCTTAATATAACCGTACATCCGTATAAGAGTTTGCGTAAAATAAGGTAGTAATAGTCATAGTAGAACAATAACAGTAATATAGCAATATAGTAAATATAGGGACCGCCACGTACGTTTGCCCACCATAAGTAGCGCACGGGGTTGTTTTATAGTGGTATTTACAGCAGTTTCGCAGTGTGTGGGGTAATGTATTTGGTGGATAAGAACTGCTGAATTCGGAATCCCGACATGAAGACAACCCCAGTCCTGCCGACAAAGGTCCGAAGTCCAAAACTGTGCCTTTTTGCCTCAGCTGCAGAGTCCCACCTGCAACCACTGCCGGTCGTTCCAAGCAGTCTTGGGAGGCAGCACGTTTTGCACCGCTTTAAATTTGTGGTATCCTGCCACGGCAGCAACGACAGGAGCCACACCCACATTGTCCAGCAAGAAGTGACTGCACAAGCCGTCGACATGTGCAGCCCCGGTGGCGCCGCGTCCCAACAAGTTGCTGTGTCTTAACTGCCGTTTGACAGCACCGACGCGCGCCTCTGCACGCTGGTCTCCGCCCCATTTGAACTTCTTTTGTGCACTTTGAAAGAAAGGCACCGAGACCTCATGCATGTGACTCTCCTCGATCAACTGTTCTCGAACGCATGCTGGCATCTCTCGGAGATGCCGGCCATTGGCTTGCTGTCCCCCTGCACAGCACAGCAGCCACCCCAGTGACCAAGAACCGACCAAAAAACCAGAAACCCCACAAATCCCGGACGTAAGCCGAGGCCAGACCCCAAAGAATAGAGGATTCTCCGAAACTAGAAGCTTTGCGTGGCAATGCCTAGTCGTGCTAAGAAGCATAGAGCACACGAGGACATATGTGCAATGTATACAACATATGTCTTACCCGATTTCGTATCAACCAACAACATATTTCTTAGATATATGTTATGCGATGTCCTGAACAGAACATATTTGGTAATGTTTTCATATCTCTCAATTAGCCTCTATCTTATGAACGAAACCTGAGATAGCGTATAGACTATCTTCCATCCTATCCCCGAAACTTCAAACCATTCTCAAAGCCGAAACAGCGGATGTCGTGACGACCTGGCGGTGGGCAAACGGGCGGGGCGGCAGCTAAATACAGCAATATATTAATATGTATTGACATAACAATATATTGATGTACTAATAGTCTCTAGAAATTGAGCACTGTAAGTAAATACTGTTATGACATTTACATATAACTATACATGTGCAATCGTTTGCTCGTTGAAGTATTGTGAGTAGTAGTAATGCAGTTTCCCAGACGCTTCGAAGAGCCAACCAAAGGAACTCGAACGCAGAAAAGGCACGGAGCTCCACGTCGTGAGCTCGTTGGAGGCCCTTCGAGCTGCGCAAGCTGACCTGGGGCTGCACTGCAATCACGAATGTGAAGGCAGTGTGGGCAAGAAAGTTTACGTGGATCAGGTGTTGGACCAAAAGCTCCAAGTGTACTACCCTGAGAATCCACCCCCTCTTGGGCCGGAGCTTTTGCTTGCTGGCAACGCTTTCCAAGAATTGTGGTGCCCCGCTCCGGTATACGGCGACTTTTGGCGTTCTGGCCTGATGTTTCTCGTCGTCTGCAACATGTTGAGCCCATGCTTGATCCTGCCCCAGATTGTCCGGTTGCGACTTCACGCTGAGATGCAGCACGAAGTGGATGCTGGGCGATGCCAAATCTACCCCATGGCTTTAGCAGGAGCTACTTGGCAGCACTTCGCCACGACAGAGTTCATCGATCACCGAACTCAAGCCTGGCAAACCTTCCCTTGTTCCGAGCTCCTGGCATGCGCGCTCCCAGCCATTGTATTCGGTGCTGCCATGGGTCTCAGAGGATCCTTGGTCCCTGTCTCGATTGTTTTTATTATTGGGCTTGCTATCCGTCTGACACGCCGCATCTACGCATCCGTGCTCTTCCGCAAGCGTTTGCTTCTTGGCCGTGCTGAGCTTTTCGTCTGCGCTGCGCCAACAGCAAATATGGTGTCCATCGTTTGCGATGGCCAAGTGTTCTTCTACAAAAACCTAGGCGACATTCCACACCAACCCCCTGAGAGCCTAGTGTGGTATAGCTATGAAACCATGGTACTGGCCAGAACGCAGCTAATTGCACGCAGAGACACCGAAGACGACGAAGGCACGCCCAGCTGGTACTTGAACATCATCTATGGCTACTGCTTCGACAAATCAAGGAAAAATCTCTGGAGTGTCGGATCGAAGCTGTTCCCCGTGGATAACGCGTGTGTTCATGACTTCCAGAACTGGCTTGCTAATCGAGACAGGAGGTGGCTCTTTCGCTGTGAGGGAGCTACAGCCCGACCGCAGAGCTTCATGCAACCCACATTCGAGAATTTACGGACGCCCTTCCACATGCCGGCCGGGGACATGCGGACGCCGCTGAGCTCGAACACTATGATGTTCACTGCGGACGTGCAGAAGGAGGATGCCTTTTATAAGATCACAATGATCTCCATGTCAGGAGAGGAGGCAGCCAGCTTCAAGTTTACGGAGGGGCACACGCTGGCGGATGTTCTGCACCGTGTCGCGAGCAGGCGAGAGTTCCGAGACTATCAGGTCAAGATCGTCCTCAGTGACGGTACGCAGCTCGGCAACATGGACCCACGCATGTCCCTTCCGGCGTTCTTCGAGAAGGCCCAAGCCAGCTGAAACGCGTTTGGCGCTCTGAAAAATCGAATAGGCCGCGGGTGAGCCGTTGGAATTCAGGATGCAGCGTTCAGGGTTTAGGGTTTTTGGCTTTGGGGGAGCACTACGATTCAAGACTTTTGATGCTTCGGTTTGTAACGCTTGAGGGGATGAATGATTCGTGATATTCTGTTTCCGAAGATTGGGATTCCGCATTGATAAGATTTTGGGCATCTGAGGCTAAGTCAGATTGTATGGGCACTTGCTACATACGCTTC
This sequence comes from Symbiodinium sp. CCMP2592, assembly GCA_905221615.1. Lineage (NCBI taxonomy): Eukaryota > Dinophyceae > Suessiales > Symbiodiniaceae > Symbiodinium > Symbiodinium sp. CCMP2592. The sequence goes on from CAJNDT010004112.1 coordinate 1,126,377, forward strand.
CATCGGTTCGTTAAACCCAAATTTCAGGAACAGGCCACGCATACCACCTCACTCAGACTTTCTCCCTGACATACCCAGAGGCCCCATAGTAGTTGGGCTTCCCGGCTGCGGGTTTAATTGAGGATGCCCCCGCCCGCCCCGGTTTAGGGTGCAGAGTATGCTGTAGGTTCAGGGTTTACCCCGCTCCAGACTCCAGACCCTCAAATGAAAGCGTTGGTTCGTTGAGGCATCATCCGAGGTAGAAACTGCCGCTGGCACCCAGGACCCTCAGAGCCGTCAAACCGACATCAAGCAGAGTCCGATCAAGTAGAGATCGGAGGCAAGTTTTCGCTTGAAATGAAGAAATATGCAAATACGCGAGTAAATAGCTAAGTATGTAGATAGATGGATAGATATACACAAGACTCAATATTCAAGCCTTGAGTTCAAGCATATTAGACTGCTAGGAATTATACTTCTTCTAGCTACTGCGCCCTATGTATGAGTATACCCTGCTGTACCCCAAAGGCCTATTCTAATTCTCCCCTAACACCTAATCTTCCCTAACCCCTAAACCCTATAAACCCTAAACCCTAAGACCCTGAGCCCGAAACCCCAGCCGCCTTATGTGCGAGGTGTCCGGGGGCTCTGTATCCTCTTCCAGCTCAAGTGGCGGAGGTGCCGTACAGGGCAGAACCTAAATTCATGCTCTCCCCATAAGTCCCCATAGTCTCCACTGTAGTTCATTTGACTGGCTTGAAGTTTACATACATATACACATGCATATATGTGCGTATTATTCAGAGTCTAGTATTGTATCCCCAACAAAGCAAGTACTACGGAGACTAGTGACTAGGAGACTACAGTAGAGGAGAACCCTTCGCAAACCTTAAACTGGGTGTCTTTGAAGGTTGCACTAGGATTAGACGTTGCGAGCTCCGAGGTCACGGCTTGTGCACAAAGGCTTCACCTTGATCGTTCAGGGCTGTTGGAGTCTAGGGAACTCTGGGATGTGGAGTTAAGTAGGCCTCATTGGGCTCCTCGTGTCGTTTCCAGGTCAGTCTGCAGGTATGTCATGCCTTAATCTTAGCCTTAGGAGACCAGTGACCTACGTACATAGAGGGTTATTGTTTCTCACGTCCCATAGAACATGCAATCAGATTCGAGAACCCTCATCCACAAGCTGGGATGGGAAACAAACACACACAATATATGTATATATATATATATATATATATATTCATATATATATATGTATATATATATATATATTCATATATATATATATGTATATATATATATATATACATATAATATAAACATGGAGCGGCAAGGCTCCTGACTCTGTAGTCTTATACTATGATACCCCGAACTCCTGATCTAACGTATTTTCAGGCCCCTACATGACCAAGAACGAGTGGTCTGCCGATATAGAAGAGCCGAACAATGGAACGCTCTTTTATGGGTTTAGGGTTTAGGGGTTTAGGGTTTAGGGTTTAGGGTCCAAAGGGTCCAAATACCAATAATGTGGCAGATTCCTAGTAGATACTGGTATTTGGGACCACAAGGTATGTACTGCAGCACTAGTTCCCAAAGGGTCCTAGGTACTGCGGGGAACACTTCCCCAAATCATAGTAGTAATTCCTAATTTAGAAACCCTACATTCTACTGTATCGGTACTTTGGACCCTTTTGGGGTTGCAGTCTGATGCTGGTGATGAATGACGGGTCCACAGATCTGGCGAGGTAGGGCCATTGTTATAATCCGGCACCCAATATCTACGGTACCCAAAAAATTAAGGGATCCTAATTTTGATAACCACCCGTATGAATATCATACAATCTACCCCAGCCATATTCTAATCATTTAGGCCGCTGCACTAGGTTTGGACAGCTCATCTGCCAGCGCCACATCCCTCTTTGGCAGCCCGTCGGGAGCTCAGCAGCACCACGGCCGTGGGTGTGGGTTTTGGGTTTAGGGAGGTTCGCAGACGTTATGTAAATAGGAGCCTAAATGATTATGAATGTTATTCCGAGGGTTCCTTACTATAGATATAGTGCAATATGCCCGAAAACCCTATTCCAAAATTTAAGGCCCCTATATTACATCTACTCCGTCCTGAGAGTTCCACAGATATTTGTTGAGATAGATCTCCTAAACCCAGAACTTAAAACCCAAACCCATGAATCATCGAAATTCGGCCAGAGGTTAGATTCCGGGGTCTCAATTTTTTCGGACGTCATTGCTTTTATTTGCTTTTGTAGGCTGGCTATATATGGGTGTCCATATGTGTGGTAGGGCTTTCAGAAGCTATTCTGGGGTACTGTTGAATTGGTTTGCTTGGTGCTGTTACTCTCTTAACTAGCGAGTTACTGGATGATGGATGCATTGTGTGGTCTTTGTTCTTTCATTTCGCAGGTTACTGGGTGACGGGTACGTGCCAATCTCGTGGCTTTGGGAGCAGTAACCGATTATGCTAAACCTCAAACCGTGGCTGCCTGTTTTGGTTGCGAAGGCCTACAGGGCCGTTTTGGCAGACGGCAATTTCATCACTGGTACCCTGTGCCCAATTCTAGACCCCCCAAGTACCCTCTATTCAGGGCCATAAGGACTCTATTGAAGGGCCCCTAGGGCGGTCCCCCTAGGCATTGGAGTTTTAGTGTAGGGCTTCGTGTGCAGTTTTAGGGAATGAAAACCTGAAGTGCTAAACTGGTAGCCTAAAGCCTATCTTTTAGTGGTTTAGCGTTAGCGTTTGATGTGCTTTGGCTTCAGGGAGGACGCCCGAACATTCAAGTTCTTCAGGGTCAACCCGAAACTAATCCTCTCCACCCCAGGAACGCTAAACGCGTCCATGCGCACAGGCCCATTGACCTGTCTTCCCGAACGCTTTAAACCTCAAGGAATTACAGGGCTTAGGGATTATGGACTACAGTTTAGGGTTTAGGGTTAAGTCCTACACCCTCAAGCCCTTACCCCGCTAGAGCCCTGGACGCCCCCAAGCTTGAATGTATTGGTTTATTACCGACTTTATGTGCTTATTGTTGTCATGATAGCTATCGCTAAAGTTGTTTCTGTTGCAACTTGTTCGAGTCGTATAGCATAAAAGAGACTTGCACTAGTATGCTTGCGATTATTACTATCAGTTTCATTATTTACGATGTTTACGATCACCATTATGCGGTGTACGATGATTGTTGTTCATGTCATTATTTGTGTCATCGTTGCAGGTCTACTGCCGGCGGGCTTTTCTCTGGCCTTGCCGCTTCATCCGGCAGCAGCGGCCTCTTTTCGGCCGGATAGCCCGGCGAGAGTTTTAAGGATTCTGAAACTTTGCTGTTGACAAGGCCTTTCGACGATTTTCTGAAGTGTTTCTACTGGCGAGTCCTTCCAAGAGACTGAATGAATGGAAGCTTGGGTAGCCCACAAGTAAATCAATCCGGCATCAATCGAGCCAATGACCATATTAGGGGTTTAGGGTTTAGGGTTTAGGGTTTAGGGTAGTTTACAAAGCGCATGCCCTGCCACCTGCAGAAGCTTTCGCATTCCGAGATTCGTACATGCACATGGGGAGGGTTGCACTTGGTGGTCCATGTGCCCAGATCTCGCAGAATCACTGCATTTCTAGATTTTGTGATAAATCGAGTCCGTCAGGGTGTGGGCTCGAGCCCCATCAGCTGATATTTTGTTTGTGCGAAACCTAGAACCAGTGCGCGAGCACGGCTCAGCTTGTGCTTGGCTTTGCAGGGGAAGCATCTTCCTCCGGTCGCAGGCACCAACTGCTTCACATCTGCAAGGGGTCTGCAGCGGACCTTCGAGTCCGGCAGATCATGGAAGTGTCCGGCCGGGAACTCCTCGAGCGATTCCATTTCCCCAAGGCTACGCGAACCTGCCTCGCCTTCTTCGCACTGGTCACGTGCTTGACTGTTGCATTCTCCATCCTGTCATATTTTGTCTGTGGGCAACAGGAAACCCGGCAAGCTTTGGGATGTGTTCTACAGTCCATTTCAGTTTTGTTGAACATCTTGCTTCGAAATGTGATAACGCAAACAAAGTAGAATGAAATACGATCGCATATGTATATATATATATATGTATATATGTATATATATATATATATATATATATATATATATATATGCTACCCCCCCCCCCCTCAAGACCCGCAAGAACTAGTAAAAGATCCTGATAGTTCACTCCAGCATTCCTGCATGTGTTATCCACGCGTGTGCAAAATACGGTGTAGACAAGATAATCTAGTGAAGTATTGCTGTTATCTGCTTAATAACTAGAATTATAAATATTCTTTTAAATATTTGAACAATTTGATACAGCACTACTGCAAGTAATGTTAGGAATTACTCAAAACACAATATAACCAAGATAATCTAGTGAAGTATTGTTTTGTTGTCTGCCCTGGAGCAAGAAATGTAAATATTCTTATAAAATTTTCGACAATTTGATACAGTACTAGTACAATTGCTATTAGGGATTACGCAGAACACAATATATCTAACATAACCTAGCGAAGTATTGCTTTGTTGTCTGCCCTGTTCTAATAACTCCAAGTTAAGTTGGCAGACAGACAGACAAATCTCAATTTCAATCGTGAGCCCTAAGCCCTAGAGACCTTGGATCCTAAACCCTGAACCCTAAGCCCTAAGCCTAAGCCCTAGTCCCGAAGCCCTGCGTGTAGGTTCCAGGTCCCCTTGAACGAACCTAGCTGTTGATTAACTGACTCATTGCACAATATGACATGATTTGGATGAGAAGCCTGCTGTCTTCTAGAACCATTGACTAGCTAATTTCCCTACATCGGCTTAATCCTTTCCCGCTGTAGGAAGTCACCCCTGAGAAGTGAAATTAGTATTGGGCCCGGCGTGCAGAACATTAGGCGGGATTTGGGTTCGGCCTGTTTTGCAGCCCACAAACCCTGAATTTCTACATGTCTGTGGCCTGCGGCCTGCAAGTCACCGCAGCACTACATTCACGAAACCATGGCTGCCCGTAATCCTTTAGCTCCTAGCAATGCTCCCACATTATTACGAGTATTGGCGTCAGATATTACCATCGTTGCCAACGCTCAGAGCATTTCGTTCAGCTTGAGTGGTATGAGTACTAGTAATCCGTAGTAGAGATCCCTGCTGGCCACTGATATCACCAGTCCCTCGTCCTGGCTCGTAGTATTCAATGTATCCGTGATAATACTCGCAAAATCGCTGGAGTGCTACATGGGTTAGTTCAAGCAGGGGCCAAAGAACTCGTTCAGTTTACTGTCATAACTTCCATCATAAACTAAATTAAGAAAGCACGGATATACCACTCACAAATATTGCCAGTAAGTTGATTAGGTGACTGGCTAAATCAACGTTTTTGTGTGTACATGACACTGTTACATGACACTGTGACATACACTGTGTAAGCACCTGGAATTAGCTAATTATCTACATTACCATGGTCTGGTCATGTTTCAATCACGGGACAAGTGCATCCATTCACCAACCCATAGGTTTCCAATTGCTTGCCTCTGGCATAGGGCTGTCAGAATGCCAAAGGTGGAAAACAATTACTCGGCTTGGCAGCAAGTAGACTAAAGATGTGCTTAAACCGTTTGAAATGGCTAGCTCCTTATCTTGATATAAGCAGAAATTTTAACCGACATGCATTTAGATACGCCCGCATGCAGATTAGAGGCTTCATTTTGGCAATGATAGTGGGTTCCTATACATGAGTTGGACTGATGAATGGCCAAAAGACAACTAGTCTGGCACGTGACAAATGAAAATGAAGATATAAGCAAAACACTATAGAATGGGATGTTTACTTAGTATTTCAAGTATGTAATCTGATTAACCACAGGCATGAAGAAGCCACAAGAAGCTTCCACATAGGTTAACTTTTTGAATGATGCCGTTATTTGGATTTATGTTGAAAAGAAGCAAACAGGGTCTTTAAACACACCGGAACAACAAATATTTCCTGCCTTGACACTACCAGATTCCTTTATGCGCACATGTATCAGCCTCTGTGCTTGAGAAAGAAACGAAATCTGGATGTCATGATGTTTCACAGGTTGGCACAAAGTCGCAGGTTGTCAGGTTCGCAAATTCGCAGATTCGCAGATTCGCGGATTCGCAGATTCGCAGATTTGCAGATTCGCAGATTTGCCGAGTCTTAGATTCGCAGATTGTATAGCCTCTGCGATTTGGCAATCTGCGAATCTGGGATTCTGCGAATCTGCGAATCCGCGAATCTGCGAATCTGCGAATCTGTGAATCTGCGAATCTGCGAATCTGCGAATCCGCGAATCTGCGAATCTGCGAATCTGCGAATCCGCGAATCCGCGAATCTGCGAATATGCGAATCTGCGAATCCGCAAATCCGCTGAAGTATCCGTCACAGCGAGGCCCTTTGAGCATCAGATACTTACACGTCGCGTCGCGAATCCCTCAAATTGAGAAGCCCTGAAAGACCCTGAACGTTATTGCAGCTGCATCCATGCCCCGATGAAGTTGGGCAAGTCGAGAGTACCCGACAGCGAAGCGTGTTTTTTTTTTGGGGGGGGGGTACCATATATATATATGTATATGTATATGTATATGTATATGTATATGTATATGTATATATATATATATATATATATTAATTAATTATTTAATTAATTAATTATAGTCATAGGTTAGAGTACACGCATATAGACTTGTAACAAATGTTAATAATGGTATTCTTAATGTAACCATACATTCGTATAAGAGTCTACGTAGAATAATAAGCTAGTAATGCAGTAGTAGAATGAGGTAGTACTGCAGTAGTAGAATAGTCTAATAATGCGACAGCATGGTAAATAACAGTAACAGTAATTTACTAGTATAGATGGTAGTATAGTACTATAGTAATTTTGCTATATAGCAATATCGTAATAGAGTAATCGTTGAATATATTATTATATCAAGATATTAATGTATTAACAATCTATGGAAATTGAGCACCATAAGTAAATGTCAACATGAAATAGAAATATATACATATACATATATATATATATATATCTATTGGTTTATTTGTTTGAGTATCATGAGTAGTAGTAATACAGTTTCTCAGAAGTTTCGAAGAGCCCTAAACCTTAAACCTAAAGCCTAAAACCCCAAACCCCCTAAACCCTAAGCACTACCCAGAGGCCCCAAAGTAGTTCCTTTTTGGGAGTACCTTATAGGATTCTATATATGAACCCCAAAAAGGAACTACTTTGGGGCCTTTGGGTAAACTACAGGAACTCGACCGCACAAAAGGGACGGAGCTCCACGTCGTGAGCTCGTTGGAGGCCCTTCTTGCGGCGCAACTGGGTTCTAGTTTTAGGGTTTAGGGTTTAGGGTTAATAACCCAAAGGCTCCATGTACCTTTATAGTAGTTACTTAAGCCTTAAGGGGTCCCTATATGGGTACTTTACGGCCTAAGTATCTACTATATGGGTACATGGAGCCTTAGGGTAAGGAATTATAGTTTTTTAGCTACCATCATAGGGATTTATAAGGGTTCGTTAACGGGATCTATAAAGGTTACTTTAAGGGATCTATAAGGGTTCCTGTAAGGGTTTAGGGTTTAAGGTTTCAGTTACCATAGTCGGGATCTATAGTAAATAATCTGGTTTCCTTATTATGGTAACTTAACTGCAATCCCTTAGATAACAAGATCCCAGGCAAGCTGACTGGGAACTGCAATGCGATCCCGAATGTGAAGCCGCTGTGGGCAAGAAAGTTTACGTGGACAAGGTGCTCTACCAACAGCTGGAAGTGCATTACCCTGAGAACCCACCCCCTGTCGGGCCGGAGCTGCTGCTTGCTGGCATGGCTTTCCAAGAATTGTGGTGCCCCGAAGAGGTAACGGTATACACCGAGTTTTGGCATGTTGGCGTGCTGTTTTGGATGGTCGGCCCCATGTTGAGCCCGTTCCTGGTCCTGCCCCAGATTGTCCGCTTGCGACTTCACGCTGAGATGCAGCGCGAAGTGGATGCTGGGCGATGCCAAATCTACCCCATGGCCTTAGCAGGAGCTACTTAGTAGCTGAGTGGATACACTTTACACTCTTTGGGATAATACTACCCACTATAAAACCGAAAGTGTACACTTTTTGGGGCTTATGAATGCAGCAAATAAGGCTACTTGGCAGCATTTCGCCACGACAGAGTTCATCGATCAGCGCACTCGAGCCTGGAAGTGCTTCCCCTGTCCCGAACTCCTGTTCTGCGCGCTCGCAGCCATTGTATTCGCTGCTGCCCTAGGTGTCAGTGAATGCTGGATCCCTGTCCCGATTGTTCTTCTTTGTGGGCTTGCTATCCGTCTGACACTCCGGATCTACGCATCCGTGCTCTTCCGCAAGCGTTTGCTTCTGGGCCGTACTGAGCTTTTCGTCTGCGCTGCGCCAGCGGCAAATATGGTGTCCATCGTTTGCGATGGCCGTGTGTTCTTCTACAAAAACATAGGCGATATTCCACCGCGACCCCCTGACAGCCTGGTGTGGTATAGCTATGATACCAGGGCCGTGGCCAGAACGCAGCTGATTGCACGCAGAGACACCGAAGACGACGAAGGCACGCCCAGCTGGTACTTGAGCATCATCTACGGCCACTGCATCAACAAAATGAGGGGCGATTTGTGGAGGGTCGGATCGCAGCAGTTCCCCGTGGACAACGCCTGTGTTCATGACTTCCAGAACTGGCTTGCTGACCGAGACAGGAGGTGGCTCTTTCGCTGTGAGGGAGCTACAGTCCGACCGCAGAGCTTCATGCAACCCACCGACGAGAATTTACGGCTGCCCTTCCACATGCCGGCCGGGGACATGCGGACGCCGCTAAGCCCGAACACTATGATGTTCACTGCGGACGTGCAGAAGGAGGACACCCTTTATAAGGTCACAATGATCTCCATGTCAGGCGAGGAGGCAGCCAGCTTCAAGTTTACGGAGGGGGACATGCTGGCGGATGTTCTGCACCGTGTCGCGAGCCGGCCAGAGTTCCGAGACTATCAGGTCAAGATCGTCCTCAGTGACGGTACGCAGCTCGGCAACATGGACCCACGCATGTCCCTTCCGGCGTTCTTCGAGAAGGCCCGAGCCAGCTGAAACTTTTTTCCAGCCAGGTCCGAACCACAGAGTAAATGGACGTTTGGCGCTCTGCAAAATCGAATCGGCCGCAGCCTACATGAGGGTGAGCCGTGGGAATTCAGGATGCAGCGTTCAGGGTTTAGGGTTTGTGGCTTTGGAGTTGCGGCTTTGCAGTTTAGGGTCTTGGTTTTACTGTTGCTTCGTTTGTGTTCTTGGTTGGTTGGATGTTACGCATTCAAGAGCGAGTTTTGTGGGTATGAAGTGACTAGAGTTTAGGTTATCTGTTGAGGGAGCCCTACCCTAAGGCCCCATAGTAGTTCCTTTTTGGGGTTCAATTTTAGAATATTATGCGGTAATCCCGTTTAGGAACTACTATGGGGCTTCAGGGTAGGATTCAGGACTTTTGATGCTTCGGATTTCAAGGCTTGAGGAGATGATGGCTTAAATTCGGTGGGCTTCACCCAGACTTAAGCCCTGACATAAGGGAGTTTCCAAAAATTAGGGGGGCTACCTTATTCTGGGTCCTTATAAAAAGGATCTCCTACTATTTAGGGTACTAGTAGGGTCCGGAAATTCCCATAAAAACCGAAGAGAATCACCAAGCTGTCTGAGGAATACTCTTTACCCCCAACCAGCCTCAGTTTTCTGACCATTAGGTCTTCATCAGTTCAACCTCAGCCCATACGACAAAGGTACGGTTGATGATATAAATCCTGCATGACCCGTAATAAGGAATATAGCATACTTCCCATAGTTTAGGGTCCTTAAGGTAATGCAGTATTTATATCATCCACCGTACCACAAGGAATATCCATGAAACCCTCTTAGCCCCCCTGGTCAGGCGATGTCCACTGGGTCAGGGACAAGCCACAACTTCGCAGGCAGCCTCTAAGTTAGAGTTTAGGGGTTTAGGGTTTAGGATTTTAGGGTTTAGGGCTTTAGGGTTTTACGGTCTAGGGTCTAGGGTTTTAGGGTTTAGGGTTTGGGGGTTTAGGGTTTGGGGTTTAGGCTTTAGGGTTTAGGGTTTAGGGCAAAAGTGCTGTATTGCTGTCGTTGCGATACTGCTCATTGTCATTAGGCTTGGTAGCGGCTGTTGTTGAAAGACCTTAGCAGTACTACTCCCGCTGTGTGCGAGTGTGTATAGAAGAATTACATGTATATGGTCGTCCCAGCATATAGTTCTACTGAAATAGCCTTGATATGGCTATATAATATACCCCAAACTCCACTAAACCCTAAACCCTAAACCCCAAACTCTATTATTCCTATTGCCGAGAAGTTTCTTAGAAGAAGGCGAGGGGGTGGGAGAAGAGCATCTGGCTCCACTATTAGATTACACTGCCTTGCAGAAAACGTACCGATCTTCTTATATAGGACTCCCCAATAGCTGAAGTAATCACAAAGACCTCCTACCTATAGTCTACCTTTACATGAGGCTTCCAAGCCCAACCCTTGAAAGCTAATCTGCGCATCCCGTAACTTAAGCCCTGCAGCACATACCCTGAACCCCGAACCCCTAGACCCCCGTTTTGCCTTGCATGCTGCACCTTGACACATGTGATAGTCTACTTGCTCTGGAATTGTCAATTGTAGTCCTCACCTGTGACAGAGCTGGGAGCCCAGCTGCTTGAATGTGTTCTGGTTTCTTTAGGGTCTAGGTATGTTGGTCTCTTTAGTTTGTTATGGACACAAGGGCCACGGAGCTCTATCTACCAGTGTGGCGAAGGCCTGACTGCTGAGTGAATGCTGGCAGATGACGATATGATTTCTTTCTCAATTGCCGCTCTGCCTTGTCCGGCCACGAAGCAGCAGAGGAACTCTGCTATTGAAGGGGCCTGCTGAGCTTACTTTGGGTTGATTTACTTAGGTCGCTGTTGTCTGGGACTAGGCTCGCTATCGGGCTGTCCATGTGGTGGGTGGCATCTCAGTCCTGCTAATGTGTAGCCTCTTGTAGTTGCCCATCGCTGGTTGAACTGGTCTGTGCAATTCGTAATTAAGTATGCTGACCGGACAGCTTGTGTTTGTGGGGCGTGGAGATCACTCCGCTCTCGTCGTACTTGGAGGCTGGGAAGTTGCAGTTTTGTCATGCTTATGTTAATTGGAGTTATTGGGGTGCATTGGCCACGAGTCTTCGCAGTACACCCCTCAGCCACCTGTGGCCTTCAGCCAACCTAAACATAGGCGGGGAGAAAAGAGGGTTCAAAAAAAGAACCTGGACCCAAAAGCCCAAACCGTAAACCGTGCAAACCACAGAGCTACCGTATAGGGTCAAGGCTGAGGGGTGTAAAGGGAAGAGCCTGGGCTACTACGGTTGATGATAGAAATCCTGCATTACCCATAATAAGGAATATACCATAATTCCCATAGCTTAGGGGTCTTAAGGTAATGCAGGGTTGATATCATCAATCGTAGGACCCGGAGTAGGCCCTTATTCCCTTTTTGGGGGTTCAGGTTCCCTTATAACTCCGTTCGATTGAACCAAAAAGGGCACCCTTTTTATTCCTAGGTTACTCCAGGGTCTAGGCTATCATAGCCTTTTTTATTGCAGGGTCTTATGATAGACCTGGATATAGACTGTATCGGGCATTGTCTCAGAAGCGTATTTGGACAGGTTAGTTAACCCCTGCTAATCCTCAGAGTTCATATATACTGAATATCCTGCAATTACGGAATAGGGTCCCAAGAGACATTGTGGGTCTGGGGCATCTAACCCCATAATCGTAGATTAAAAAAGACCCTCTTGGTAAGGTCCTACACCCTGAACCCCCTGAACCCGTAGCCCGCGACAGGTAAACCTTAAGCCTTAAACCCTATCCCGTACCTAAACTCCTCACAAGTAGACAAAGTAATGGCCCAATATCTACAAATGGCTTTTATTCTACATATAGAACCCCTATAAAATCCCTTTAAAGGGACCCTTAAAGGAACCCTTATAACTATCCATGAACCTCCAAGTAGGCAAGAGCTTGACAAAGTCAGGACCAGAGCCCGGAGGCCTCTTTGGCACCCCGCGCTGCCCTCGGCCGACATGGACTTTACTGCAGTAGACTGCAGCAGTTCAGGTTTAGGGCTCTTAGGGCTTTTGGGTGGAATTAGGGCTCTCAGGGCTTTTGGGGTGTAGGGCTTTTAATTTATGGTTTTTAGGGCTTATAAGGTCTAGGCTTCAGGGTTTTGAGGGATTGGAACAAGCTCTAGAAGCTGCGCCATCTCAGATCTTGACTAAACGCTAAACCCCTAAACCCTAAACCCTCCCTAAGGCTCCATGTACCCATATGGTATATACTTAGGCCTTAAAGTACCCATATAGGGACCCCTGTAAGGCTTAAGTATCCACTATAAAGGTACATGGAGCCTTTGGGCCTATAGGCGTAGGAGATCTCGTGATGCTGTTCCTTTGAGTCAGTTCATGCGCCCTCGCACACGAGACGAGGACGCTGCCTTCGCACGAGAGATCTTCGGATGGGTGTGGTATTACGGATGGTCGGATTTCTGGAGCCTCACTCATGAGCGTTGCTAATATTGGTCCTCCAGAGTCACCACCACTGGAAGCTAGGGTTGGTCGTCGTCCTCATCGAATTCGTTGTCGTTGTCGGACAATACAACCCCACACCAGATTCCAACTGCAGTTGGACCCGTCTTCGGGTTTCTTAGTTACCACGCCCACGACCACGAATAATCCCATTTCTTATGGGTCCTTACACATCCCGCGAACCCCTAGACTCCTAAACCCAAACCCTGAACCCTAAACCCTGAACCCTAAACCTCAATCCCTGAACCCTAAACCCTGAACCCAGGGGAGCCCCACCCCAACTCGCTAGGAGTAAAATTCGAGGATGGCGTCATCTTTGTTCGGCATCGGAGCCTCAACCGGCGCGTCGGCCGTTGAGGCATGTCGGGGCTCACCAGGCTTTTCGTCTAGGGCCTTCCTGTAGCCGAAAAGACCTACCCTTTTTAAGGAACTATATATAGAAACCATAATAAGGAACCCTAAATAGTGGTAGGTCTTTCCGCCTACAGGTTGGGTTTAGGGCCTCACTTTCCGGGACCAAATCAGACAGATGCTGAACGATCTTGCTGGAAGTGCGGGTTGTTCTGCAGTTTCGATGTCTGTTTAAGATGAACGCTGTTTCTGCTATACAAAGGTCTGGGGGTTCGATCTTTAGGGGTAAGTTCGGGACGTGCAGCTTCTTGCGTGTGATTGCAACCTAAACCGAACCGAACCTCTGTCTTGTGTGCCTCTGGCGGTATATTGTGGGCATTCCATCACGTATCTCCCTGTACTCGCACGATCCATGCCCTGTAATTATAGAACAGTAGTCAATAACCTGCTCGCCAAATCCCGAGCCTTCCCTTCCGCCGAATCCCCGTCGGAAAGAAGCGTTAATTCTGCAGCTTGCCTCTCGAATGAGCTAAACCTTACAGACGCCGACCTTCAACCGTTTGGGCCATATGCATACACATAGATGTCATCTTTATATACATATGTGTATATATATATATATATACTATGTTTATATTATTTTAGCTTTACTTTATTATTATTCTTCTTATTATTATTATTAGTAGTAGTAGTAGTAGCAGTAGCAGTAGCAGTAGCAGCAGTAGCAGCAGTAGCAGCAGTAGCAGCAGTAGCAGCAGTAGCAGCAGTAGCAGCAGTAGCAGCAGTAGTAGCAGTAGTAGCAGTAGCAGTAGCAGTAGTAGTAGTAGTAGTAGTAGTAGTAGTAGTAGTAGTAGTAGCAGCAGTAGTAGTAGTAGGAGTAGTAGTATCATATATATATATATATATATATGCATATATATATATATATATTGTAGAATATATACATCTGTATATATATATATATATATATGAGTGAGTGAGTGAGTGAGCGAGCGACTAGCTGCACGAGGTGGTGCGCGCAGCAGCCATGCCTAAGGCGCCGTTCCCTCCCGGCTTCTCAGGGGGCTCCGCAAGCGTCATTGCCCCCTCCACTTGGAGTTCCCGCTGGCGAACGCCCCAACCCCAGAAACAACGTTATGAGGTCAGCAAAGACGGCCCAGTTTGGCAAGAGGGCATGCCAACAATCGCACGAAGTAGCAACTAGGCAGGCCCGCCACCGGCAAGCCGGCATAAGGGCAAGACAGCGTGCCATCCTCGCGGATACCCGTGCGATCAGGCTCTTCCCTTGAAGGTCCCCCTCCGAGGTACTAGGCCACGCAAACAATGTCCCTCTGCATCGGGCTGAGCGCAGCCGCGAACCAAATGGCAAGCACGCTTCTCTACAGACCCCTCTGCAGATACTAAGTGCGTATCGCGGCCCGTGTGCTCCCGGAACCCACTCACTCCCCACCGCTTTCCTGTAACAAAGGTGAAATGGCAAGAGCTTCGCCACCCACCTGCAATGAGGTCCCGTACCAGTGTACCCTCTGAGTGGTGGGTGAAGGCCAAAACTCCGGCCAGCACCCCTCCGGAAGAGGGCGCATATATATATATATATATATATATGGGGGTTGGCGTATGCAGTTTTGCCTATAGGAGCCCCAAATCGCCGCAGCTGCCACAGGGCTTTCAGTCTGCCGACGCCTTCGCCGGGGCAAAGGAAGGTTTTGCCTTCAAGTCCGGCGATGCAGGTCGGCACTGATTGTGGGGTTCAGGGTTTAGGGTTTTAGGGTTCAGGGTTTTAGGGTTTAGGGGTTTAGGGTTTAAGGGAGCCAGCTTTTGGGGCTTGTTGGGTTGAGGGGTACCGAGGTTTACGGATGTTTACGGTTCGGGGTGGTTTAGGATCCTTTTGAGCTCGTTAAGGACGGTGTAGGCTACAGGTTCTTAGCCCCGGAACAGTTTCTGGTGCAGGGTTTTAGGGGTCAGGGTTTTCCTCTGGTCTCCACTGTAGTTCCGTTTGTCGCTTAACCCGCCTTATGTTGAGGACTGTAATGGAGACTAATATAGAAGCCTAAATGTTTGCCAATAGCATTCCTTGTGGTCCTCTATTCGGGTGATTAGGGTTTTGAAAGCGACGCCGGGTCAGCGTGTCCGAGCAGTGGGAACCTTCAACCACGATCCATGTCAAACTCAACAAAGGATCATTCGGTGATTGCAGGTATGTCACTTGATGAAGGGGTGCAGGCGCCTTTTGTTAACTAGGCTACAACATAGATGTCTGCATAGTTGATCGTTTGTCCCTTGTTGCCGTCAGATGGTCACGTCAAGACAGACTGCCAAACCCATGTGGAACCATTCAGGCCCCCCCATTATTGCTGTCATTGTTCATGTCGGAAGCGCATGGTCTGAGTCTGGGCTTTGTGGTCTTCACGAATCTGGCTGTCCATCTCATATGGGAGTTTCCGAAAACAAGGGACCCCAATACAAACCCTCATCTCAATCTAGGGATTTGCAGGGCGACTTGGGCGTGAATCCCCATCTTCAGGAGATTACCCTAATTAGGCCCCATATTAGTTCCTTTTTGGGATTACCTTATGGATGCTAAATATGAACCACCAAAAGGAACTACTATGGCAATGGGGCCTTGGGGTAGTTCCCAAGCCGAGAAACGATCCCAAGCTTAGTAGGACCATAGTGGCACAGTAGTTAACGAATGTGTGAGGTCTGGGGTACTACCCGGACACCCCGCCAAAGCCGGCCGACAAGAAGGAGAAGGTGCGCTTTCAGGGGACCGAAAGTTGATGGTCTGGGTTGTTTGGTGGTTCAGCCGGCGTCAAATCTATGCAGTTTCGTGTCCGCAAAGGTCTGTCTACAGAACATAGCTCATGCAGGCGTCGCATTTCGCCGTATATGACCGGTATAATAAAGCAAATTTCGCGACTAATAAACCCTAAACCCTAAAACCCTGTAAGCCCCAAAGCCCCTAGAGAAACCCTGAGCCCCAAACCCAACTGAGCGCTGACTGGCGAGGAGGGGGACCTCCACCTCGAAGACTGTTCAGTTAACATTGGGGCCCTATAGGGGTTCCTTTCAAGGGATCCTTAAACGGGTCTATAAGGGATACTATACGGGCTATAATCCGGAGGCGCTGATAATTACCTATACTATTTTTCGGGATTCCTTATTGTAATTGTAGTATGCTGGGCCAAACACCCTATTGAAAATTATTAAGGCCCCGGTATGTTTATACTGTATTCCTTGTATTGTCATAACATATGCTATATATTCTGTTATATTCTATCCCATGCTATTCTATGCTCTTCTATATTCTATACTTTTCCATTTTCTATATAGAAATACATGATAGTGTTTTTTGTTGTCGGAGTGCGGAGTCCTGGGTTCAAGGTTTTAGGGCTCCAAGGTTTAGCGATTCGGGCTGAAGGCATTGTTTCGTTTAGTGTTTGCGGTTTCGGGCTTCAGGGAGTTCAGGGCTTAGGGTTTCGTGTTTAGGGAGCAGTGTTGTGCTGTTTAATCTTGATGTTTGTACCTGGCGTGCCACCACGGCCGACGACATGTGTGCTTCATGGCTGAGAGTACCCACTAACTTTGAGAGAACGTAGAGGCTCAGTCATCAAACCTCTTCTGATCCCCAGCGACGAGATGTAGTCATCCCGAAGCGGCATCTTCTTTCCTTAGGGTTTAGGGTATGTAGGGTTTAGGCTTCAGGGGTTTAGGGCTATCCCTATCCCATATAACCCCCTTCTAACGAAGCGCAATAAGGTCGGGATATCCAAGCAACATGATTATGGCAGGGTAATGGTAATGGATGGCCCTACTTCGAGACGGTTGCCTTGCTTGGGCGGCGCTTGCCGTTTGAGTCCGAAGGTTTGAATTCTTATTTCGATCTCCAGCTTCTGCCACGGAGGCGGTTGGCAGATGTCTCTAATACCCCAAAAGCCTATTCTAATTATTAAGGGGACCCTGTATTAATGCCCGTCCTCGACCGTTGACTTTGAACCCACTTTAACCCTAAACTTACCATAAAAGCTTGATTCAAAGGGACACTCCAACGGCCCAAGTCCTGACAGGAAAGATCCCTCTTGTCCAGCCTGACGGGCTCTCAGCAAGGGCTTTGGGCTTATCTCTGGGGTTTCGATTTTTAGCTCATGTACTAAAGGGGCCTTGATAGTTACCTGTACTATTTTGGGGGTTCCTTGTTATAGTTTTCGTATAAGGAGTCCCAAAAACCTATTTTAAATATTAAGGCCCCTATACTAGTGGAAAGCCCCAGACACACTCATAAATGCCGCAACAGTTCGCTTTCATGCTCGACCCCGACGTTACGAGCATGACATACCTGGATGTCCTTCAAACCTTACACATCCCCAAACTACACTCCCGGAAACTACCATGGTCCACTATTTTTGGGGCTTACATAGGGTTTAAGGTTAGGCTTTAGGCCCGTTAGGGTTTAGGTAGTGGTGCCATAAACCTAGCCAGAGTTTACACAGACCAGTAGGCTTTCCATCTACGCCCCGGCATAGCATGTACTTAAACCTCACTGGGCTTCGCTATATAGGTACGTCAGCACCCAAGTGTGTTCTATTTGTGCATATGGATATCTGTGGAACCCTGAAATTACCCATGTCGCACCATTCAAGAACCATTGTCAACCCTTATCTAATAACTAGCCCTGCAGTACATCTTAAGGACCCGACATAAAGGGCACCCTTACAGTACACCCTACACCTTCCGGCATGAAGATTTAGTTTAGTGTTTAGGGTTTAGCTTTTGGGATTTGGGGTTTAGGACTTTAAGGTTTAGAAATTGGGGGCTTTCGGTTTCGGCCCAGGCCATCTACGTCGGCGGAGCAGGGCGTCAAGGACAGGGGCAGCCAATAGGGGTTGGTCTGGTCCCAAAGGGTCCAACTTACCCAGACTCTAGGGTTTCTAAAGGGAACTCCAGAAAGTTGGAATATGGATTAATGGTAGGATCCCCTATAATTTACCATAAAGGGGTTACGATAATGATATTCCAACTTTCTGGCTTCTACTGTATGAGGAAGTACTACTATGATTTGGGGAAGTATTCCCCATGACAGTACTCAGGACCCTTTGGGGGTGCCTAGAAGTTTTAGGAGCTGAGAGCTTAGTGCCCATGGTTTAGGGCCTGGGGTTTTGAGGCTGAGGGTTTAGGGCCCTAGGCTTTGTGGCCGGTGGTTGTGATATCTTCGTGCAGATATTTACAGTGTCCAAGTTTCGCTGCTGATGTTTTTCGGGATTAGGGCCTTGGGCTATTTGCAAGAACCTTAATCATTTATCGCCCCAGCTCCCCAGGCCCTCGGAGCGACCATGCACCCAAAGCCCGTACCCTCTCGGAAAAGAGAAGATAAAACAGACTCCAACTATCGCTCGCTGTTTGGGGATATACGATGGCCTATACTTTGTTGTAGGTTCTTACTACAAGTCCCAATATGGAATTTCTAGGGACCCTGGAAAGAGATAGGTTTAGGTAAGAGAAGGTGGTTGTTTTCATCCTGCCCTCGTGTCTTGTCCACAGGTTTAGGGGTTTAGGGTTTGAGGATTTAAAGTTTAGGGCTTTAGGGTTTCAGGTTTTAGGGTTTAGGATTTCTGGCCAGGACTGGTGCCGCCAGAAGCTGGAAGAGGCTGATGTGGCCATTGGTCCAAAGATCCTTTTACCTAGCGCTTACAGTAAACCCCATAAAGTTGGAAACCGGATTAAGGCCAAATAGTGCCTGAATTCCCTATACATCACTCTTAAGGATTGAGGCTATGGGGTTTCCAACTTTTGGGCTTCCACTGTAATATTTCTCATAAGGTCATAAGGGTTCACATATGAGTTTAAGGCCATCAGGGTCGTTCGAAACGTCTACAAACAAACAGGGACCGTTGGGAACATAATTCCTCATAAGGAGTTCCTACCCAGAAGTCTATCCTGACTGATGGCTGTTTGAGGACAGGTAGTTTCAACAGCTGCCATGTCCATGTGTGTAGTAGTCCCAAAAACTCAGCGCCCAAGTACCCAATAATCATGCATATACTCACCAAATTACCATAGAACCGAATACCTAGCCATTGTGTTCTTTGGACCCTTGGTCAAAGCAGAAGCCTCAGTGTCAAGCATCTTCCGTATCTTGCCGGGGTGACTAGGTAGGATTTTGGATTGAGGGTTAAAGGTTTAGAGTTTATGGTCTAGGGTTTAGGGGATACGTTACAGGTTTCCCTCTTCGGGCCTAAGGGAATTTAAGTTCGTAGCAGTTTTCGGAGGCTTTAAATAGCGGGTGGCAACCTAGCGGAAAAGTGGTTTTTGTCTACGCCTTTCATGGTCTTAATGTGGCGGTCGGTTTACGGGTAGGGTACCCCCCCCCCCCCCCCCCCCGACCAAAAAGTTTTGGTCTCTTTAATTTGGAACCGGTAGCCCCGGACAGGGGTCAGGGGTCTGAGTGGCAGGGAATTGGGAGGTGCCGGGGTTTGGGGGCTGGCTTTGGTGCAGGGTCTGCGGTTCTGCGCGACTGCGCGGTCGGGGGTCGGGGGGGTCTGGGCCAGCGCCTGAAACCCTAAACCCTGAACCCTAAACCTTAACAAACCCTAAACCCTAACGAATCCTAAACTCCTAAACCCTATAGCAAACCCTAAACCCTAAGCCCTAAACCCTTCCAAAGGGGGGTCGGTCCAGATTCGACCCAAAACTTCATTTTTTATACAAACTTTAGTACTGGAGAGGCCTCTTTTGAGCTAGGGTCCAATCCCCGATTCGGCGGTTCACCCTAGCAGCCCCCCCCCCAATAATCAAGGTATAGTAGAATAGTAGTACAGTAGTAGTACAGTAGTAGTACAGATTTTCATTCCTGACGCCCCAATAAGCGAAACAATTCTGCAAGAGATTTTCGGGCTTCAGGGCCAGGGTTTTAGGGTTGGGTGGGGTTTTGGGTGGGGGTTTAGGTCGTGGCTGCCTTAAGATTGACCATCAGCAAACAGCACAGCCCCGCCCCCCCCAAAAAAAACCCAGCCCCAAAAAAACGCATTAATTAGACCGCCCAAATTTTTGGTACCGGTCGGAATTAGCCCCCGAGCCGACGCATTAAAGGAGCCCATGTTCCTAAACCGACCGGCACATTACCGAGCCTCCAAATCGAACAGTCATGTATTGTCGGACCTCCCCCTTTAGACTTTCACATGGAACTCTCTTTTGGGTTGATCTTCCTGGTAATCGCATATGATAGAACCTGAACTGGTGGACAGTTCCCCGCGGTGGGGATGGAAGGAGTCGTCATGAAGAACAGTCAGAGTGGAATATTAGAGGCATATGTTGAGAACGCGCTGTATCGCACCATGCTTACAAATCCCCGAGACTAAGCAGACTAGGACACTAGGCTCCCAATTGCTGGACCCTATACTAAGTATGATATCCACTAGAAATCCCAAAACAACCCTCCCACCTCCAACGGAAAAACCTGCCGCACATCGCGACAGTGGCTGATGGTTTTTGTTGGGGGGCTTAGGGTTTAGGGTTTCGGCGAACCCAGAGACTCCAATACCCCTTAATTAAGGAATATACTTAAATCATATTAGGGGTCTTATCATAATTTAAGGTATGTTCCCTTCATTCAGGGATATTGAAGCCCCCTAAATCCTAAACCCTCTAGATCCCTTTTCGGAACCCATGTAGACCCCTTTAAAGGAACCCACGAGTCTTTGGGAATACCGAAAGCTGAAGAACCCTAAACACGCGATCTGAAGCTCTTGGGTTTAGGGTTTAGGGTTCAGGGTTTAGGGTTTAGGATTCAGGGTTTAGGGTTCAGGGTTTAGGGTTTAGGATTTAAGGTTTAGGGTTTAGGGTTTAGGATTTAGGGTTTAGGGTTCAGGGTTTAGGGTTAAGGATTTAAGGTTTAGGGTTTAGGGTTTGGAATTGGGGTGTACATGGGTGGTGGTCACAGTTAGGGCCCCATTTTGGGGTACCTTAAAAAGTTTTTGGTGCCGTATTATATCAGGGACCCAAAAAGGGACCAACATTTTGACAACCACCCACATAGGTGGCAACATCTGATTGATGTCGTAATGTGTTCGCTAAACCCTAAATTAACCCAGAGACTCCAATGTCCCTTAATTAAGGAATATTCCTGAAATCATATTAGGGATCCTAGTATAATTTAAAGTCAAAGTATATTCCTTAATTAAGGGATATTGGAGTCTCTGGGAACGGTGTCTCACGAGTACGAGCCCGAGCTCCGGACTTTGGGACGTTCTCACCTGCAATTGCACAGAAGAAACACATGTTTAAAGGTTTGGCGATTAGACTTTAATTGTGTCCGGGCGTAGGTCTTCTACATTCAGACTGGTCGTTTTTTTGTAGTCATATAAGTCACGTATCTATTTTCGTGTTCGTCTTCCTCTTGGACGGCTACTGGGTTGTGCTACTACTACTAGCTGTTACTAGCTGGCTGTGCCGAAAGCGCCAAGTTCATGACATTCTGTTTAAACCATCAGCCAACAAGCTGCTTCTGAAAAACAGAGATCGTGTAGGCCTTGAACGAGATAAGGCACTAATCCTCACACGCAGCACGCGGAGCCGCAGGTCTTTTTTCGACAATGTAAGGCTAGTTCTGGAGCATGTGGCACGCTGAGCCTGTGTTGTCACTGGCAACATAGAAGGCGAAGTGTGCGGAGACCAAGTTCTTAATCAAGCACTATATACATACCTTCAGCCTCGGTCCGAAACATTATGTCATTTGCGCTCCAGTTTTCTCGCCCGAACGAAGTGGTTGATGAGTTGAGGCGTACATGCGCTGCACAACCCAACGCCTGAACACGTGAGGCCCTTCCCGGTGTCATCGCACATCACACCTTGCGAGAATTGTTTTAGATCTTGCAAAGTGTTGCGCTTGGTCGGGATTCTGGCTCTGGAAACCAGAAGCCTTCAACAACGACCACGTTGAAACACTAGATGGTGTTTGGCTGCATACCTATGGGGAGCGCTTGATCTGAACCATGCTAGCCCCATGCGACATCAAATTCACATCCTTGGAGCGTAATTCACGAAACTGCTTTACCTGACAAGCAAGCTTCCGCTTCATTCAAGTATCATTTTCCACACCGTGTGCCGATTGAACGTCGAGCCCATGTTGAGAAGGGAATTCCCGAATCAGCAACCAAGTCTTCTGAGAAGCTACACTTTGTAACCATTTAGGATCACATGGGTTGAAAGTTCCCGGTTGTGGTTTGGTTCGTGCAGGTCTATGCTAAGCACAATCCGGACAAGGTCGGCTCGTGTGGCGCTCGGAATGAGCAGGGTTTTGCGAGATTTTTCGCGACGAGTAAACCTTATGAAAAGGTGAGGTCTTCGAACTGCATTACACGGTTTTTAAGCCATTTGTGAGATGGTTGTGCGCTCTGTGAGGCATGGCTTAGGACAATAATTCTGCGAAGTTTCCGTCACAAAAACTGGGTCGTTGGTAACTTCTAGCCGCTCGAATTGAGGGACGATCAAGAAGCTTCAACTTCACACAGTTCAATCCCGGTGTCCTTGCAGGCATGGACAGGTAGGCGAAGGCATGGAGCAACGAGTATTTACGTCAAAATAGTTTCAGGGTGTGTCGACTTGTGAGCTTGTCAAGACTTTGATAAACATCCGAATTAAATGCTCGAACTCTCAGCCCTGAACTGTCAAGGATCGATGGTCTGCTTGGGGGGAAGTACAAAGGCAAGGAGCTGGAGATGTACCAGAAGGCGATGCAAGATTGGTCATTGCGTTTAGCTGGGGCTTCACCTGCTACGGCCTGTTGGAAACAAGTGCTCTGTGCGGCTTCTCTGATGTTGTAGTTACCACGGTTGCAATGCGTGAGTGAGTATTAAGCATGCACGCGCGAAGCGCTCCGGCAGAGGAATTGATGCAGTTAGTTACAGAATTGCAGCCCGACCCGACCCTGTTGTGCAGCAAAACGTGTAACCTGGATATGGGTCGCATATGAACATGCGCTTTCTGAACTAAGGTTTTGGTCTCCCACAGACACCATACCATTACATGCACGTCTTTTTTCTCCTGGATTCTGGCCGGTACCTGCGACCACAAACAGCTTACGGCGTTGCGTTTCGCCAGGTGTGTCACAAATACGGTGTGACGCCGGAGAAATACGTACATGACGCGGCTGGAGGCACCGGTACCTTGCCCGCAGTAACATCTTAGCTGTTCTCAGCATTTAGCCTTTAAGACGCCTTCATACCACTTTCTGAAAAGGCTTGCGCAATCCCTGTGTTTGGCCCTGTGCTGCTTTTGGGGGTCTATACTCTACCCTGCTGTCTACAGCACAATCTACCCTGTTTGCAGGATCACCCTTTGAAAGATGAGGGTCTGAGATGCAAACCTTCACCAAACCGGTGACCAACAAAAGGCAAAACGATCCATCGCTCCTGAGTTTCCATCTCCTCGATGCTCCACGGCAACTGCTATGAACATCCTGTAGAGCTTGTATGAAGCCCAGGTAGACTCCCTGTCAAAACCTTCCATGGGGGTCGTCTGTCTGATGCCCTGGAGCCAGATCAACTAGGCCCCCAACTTAAGCCCCAGCCCTAAACCTTGCAATTCTCTGAGATGCTTCGGTGGACCGATCCAACAAAAATTAGTACTATTGGGGCCGTTTTAATTACCAACAATGTTTTTGTGGGTTCCTTATTGTATTTATAGGATACTGGGCCCCCAAACAATATTCGAATTATTAAAGTCCCTACATTAGGCTCGGCTGCTGCGGATGCGATCACATCTGCCGACCTGGCGCAGGGCCCTTGGCCTCCTTTGATACGGGGGTTTACAGGGTTTAGGACCCGGTTCAGGGTTTGGGGTTAAGTTCAGGAATTCCGAAGCCAAGCTTTCAGAGGGGGGGTTTATCAGTCAGTATAAGTCTGCAAAGGTTTCTATACTGGTTTACTCGGAATCACACTCAGTATCCCTTCAAGCATCAAGATATGTTAAAAGGGGCCCCCACCCTGTAATAGTGGTATAATAGAATATAATAGGGCACCCAATACAATCCTTACAGTCACTTTTACAGGGTGGGGGCAGCTTCTAAAAGATATGTGATAGTCCAAGTTATGTGTGTTTGGCACCTCTGGGGATGAGAGGTTTAATATCTCAGGAGCTTTCGGTTGTTTGAAGCTCTAGTTTACGGTTTTGGGGGTTCCCAGCCCGAACCCCTAGTTGCTGTTTTCGAGGTTTCGGTTTCAGGCTTAGGCTAGCGCACTGAAGACCTGGTAAGGCTGAGGATGTGGGCAGCATGCTGCCCAAGCCCAGAATCTTGACTCCTGAGAAAACCCAGAAACCGTGAACTGGGTTCCTTCCCGGGTCCAGGGTCCTTGGGTTTTGGCCGTAGGGCCGTAGGGCCTTTTGGTCTATGAGAGGACTTAGGGTTTCGGGTTTGGTCGGTGCATCATCTAACCCACCTGTCCGTGGGTTTGATTCCATGTGACGACTATTCTGTATGGTTTGGGGGAAACAGGTAGTCCACAGAACAGCAGGACATTCGAAGTGGTTCAGGAGCACACGATATATACCGGGGTGCCTTCTTAAGGCTTCATGGTATGTAAGATTCGTCAAAGGATGTACCAGGGGGGGTTCCTTCTTCAGGCATCGCCGTACAACTTCGTTGTGCAATCTACCTTCGAGGTTCCTGCTTAACGCTTCATCATCTTGGTATTAATACAATTCCCTAGGGCTACAGCTACCTAAATACTAGGCTACTACCCATTTATAGAATATTGGTAGCTGGAGCCCTATAGGCATTGTTCTTCTTAGTTGATGGAGCGATATGGGAGTTTCCGAAAATAGGGGACTTCAATATAGTACCCTAATAGAAGGATTCTTATTATACGGACCCCAAAGTAAGGTACCCCTAATTTTCGGAAACTCCCATAGATGCCATAGCTGCGTGGCGCAGGGTCTTCAGGAAGCCCGGCCGAGTAAGATTTCTCTCCACCGATTCCCAGCTTTGCCGAACTCCAGAGTCCCCCGCGATCCTAGGTAGTATACGGTTTAGGGTTTAGGGTGTATTGGGTATGTTCCCGTGCGTTCCTTACTATGGTAGATATCCCTCATTAAAGGTAGTATTGGGGAGACGGCTTATAGGGAACCCTTCTTAACCCTACTTCTGGCGCTCTTAAAAGGGACCTGATTGAGAGGGTCTATATCCCCGAAGGTCCCCCTAATCCAAATTCCTATGCAACACAACCCGTCGGGACCCCCCGACGTACGGCCAGTCGTTAAGAGATCGAGGCCATAGTAAGGGCAACTCGAGGCCCCTGTGGGACACTAAGCCGGGTTTAAAGCTTAGAGTTTTCGGGGTTGTGCAGGATTCAGGATGGGTTCAGGGTTCAGCCTCTATATAGCCTTGTTGGAACCTTAAAGAAGCATATAGGGACTCTCGTGAGAACCCTAGCCCCGAAAGGAGCGTGCCCACGACGGAAGGCAGGTGCTGCTGGCTGCACTGCAGTGCTTGGGGGTTGAGAGGATGCACCGAACAACAAGAACAGTATATATTATTCTAGCGAAGCTACTGGTGGACCTCGAAGCAGGATAGGGTGCTCACAACTTGTTCTACAACTTGCTGTGTATAGCCGTGTAGAGCCTACTCCAGGTACACTTGATTTCTGTTGCTCCGACGAAGATGCCGCCAGGAACTGCCTCCTCATCAGCGACCTTGACCTCCGGCCTGTGTTCTGGCAGCACCTCTCTTGGCGTTACGGTTTAGAGTGTGGGGGTGGTGGGCGCATGAAGGTCCCTCGTTGAAACATAGGTTAAAAACTGCTCAGCACAGGTGGTGCGCTGGCGATGAAGAAGAGCATGCTAACATAGGGGCTTTCAACAAATACCTATACAATTTTGGACCTCCCTTTAAAGATTATAGTACAATGGGCTCCAAAACCCTATTCTAGTCATTGAGGTCCCTTCAGCTACCAGCTTTCATGCATGGGTGCTGTTACAGTAAAAGCCAGAAAGTTGGAATATGGTTATCCTAAACCCTTTGTGGTAAGTTATAAGGTATCCTACCCTGAAACCATGGTCCAACTTTCTGGCTTCTACTACATAAGCTCACGTGCCACAGACCCTAAGGCACGGTTGCACGAGCTGTACGAGCAGATTGCATTTCATTGACATGTAGAAAGCAATGCGATGTGAAAGAGGGTGCTGTTTCAGTGGACGTCTACCCTAAAGATCACGATCCCAGCGACAAGATTGGCGATTTGTTCGATTTGATGAATTTGGTGTGCGGCTTCGCTTCCTCTTGGATTCTTGCTGATAGATTCTGGATGTTCAGAGCTCTTCTGATTTTCTGTACGTGGTCTGGAAGTCTGGAAGGCCCTCCCAAATCAGCCGAGGTTCAGCGGCACCAGCGGCAGCGGAAGCAGCGGAGGCATCCGCCCGTGACAGATGTGAAATTGCCATCTCCACATAGCCCCGGCCCGACTTTTAGCCGGCAGTATCAGGCATCAAACCCTACCTAAACCCTGAAAAACCTACCTTTTTAGGGCTCCTTTTTATGATGTCCTTATTTAAGTCCTTAAAACGGTAGGTTATTTAGGGTAAGGGTCCAAGTATCTAATAATAATAATATACTCGCCCAAATAGTAACCTACATAACTACTATCCTAAACCCAAGTACCTGACTTTTGGGTCCTTTGGACCCTTGCAGTTGATTCTTCACAGCAGCAAGTCTTTCTTCGTGCCCCGCACACGAGAAACCTGCCAGGATCGACGGCTGCCTTCGGCGCCACAACATCCGGACTGTGCTTTGTCATCGATTGAACTGCAAAAAGGCACTTTGCATGTAAGTATGGTGATGTTACGGTAGAAACTCTGAACCCGAAACCTTAAACCCTGAGCCCTAAGCCGTTGATTCTGCAGGTCATGTCTAGAAATGGTGCCGTATTTCTGCGTCCTGACACAGTGGATCCTCCCGTCAGGGGTCTGAGACTCTACATATTCTGGGAGCCCGGTTTCTGAAACTCACATACCTTGACCCAGTTTTGGTGCCCTAGCCATAGAAGCCCAAAAATGTCATGGATGCCCGAGGTTCAGCAGCATCAACGGCAGCGGCAGCAGTGGAGGCAGTATTTCAAATTGGGAGTGGGGGGTCCGGGCAATCGAGTATGTAACCTTAAGCTATTTTGCCACGGCCTGATGTTGACGGTTTAGCACGATCCGAGAGCTTCACTTATAATCCCAAAGGTGAACCTCGGAAGCTTGAGGAGTACTACAAACTTCTCAACAAGTTGGTAGCTGTGCCCACAATCATCTGTTTTTGTCATACATGTTATGATAGCTCCAAACCCTACACCCAAAAAACCGTGATTCACGACTAATCTCCGAGTCCTGTTATCTGGGTGCTAAGCCCGACCAAAAGTCACCCGCCGCACTGACAAGCTGCTCGTCATACGCCCTCACTTAAACACCCTAAACCTACAGTGCCTTGATACTCTTTTTCTTTAGACACACCCACACCCACACCTGAGTATACATATATATATATATATATATATATATATAATTATATTACATTTATATATATATATATATATATATATATATATATATATATATATATATATCGATATTTATGTATATATTATGTGTATATATATATACACATAATATATACGTAAATATCGCTATACATATATACACATAATATATATATATATATATAGAGAGAGAGAGAGAGAGAGAGAGAGATGTCAGCTCAACCTCCACGCACATGTCTATCTATCTATATATATATATATATATATACACTATATACATACACATATACTATATACATGCATATATAGAAAATACAGCACATCTATTTTCAGGTGTTTCGGCTTGCAACGGGGGTTTGTTGGAATTCAGGTAGGTACTCCCCTGCCAGGCTCCTCCTCCGCCTCGGCTGGCCTGTGCTTCGTCTGCAGCGCCGAGGTTTTAGGATTAAGGATTTGAGGTTAGGGTTTGGGGCTTAGGATTTAGGGTTTAGGGTTTTAAGACGAAAAACCCAACCCTAAAACCAATACGCACTAAACTGGCAGAAGCTTTCATATATTATATAGGCCCAAATGCCCAAGAACCGCTTATGAACCCTCACGCACAAACACCCTCCCAGAGAATCTAGGGTTGACGCTTCAGGTATACGTAGCTTAGCCTACTGAAACCTACCATTGGGTTCCTGTGATTTCCGTAAGAGAGGCTTTGAATTCGACTTTACAAAAGGGTAGGTTACGGCAGTGCAAGGTAGTCTCAAAAGCAGGGAATATTAGGTTTGGGTCTACTGATTTAGTCGCCTGCGGTCCAGTGTCTAGGAGGGTTTAGGGTGTTAGGATTCTTGGCCGTATGAGGTCATGCGACCGAGTCGTGGAACGAGGGTCTTGTTTTAGAAGATATTTTGAAGTTTGGGGCACTTGGTGTTTAGGGTCTTTCGGATTTAGGACATGCGGGGTTTCAGGGTACTGGGGCTCTAAACCCTAAAAGCTCCAGACCTATAACCCGGAGGTTCTGCGGTAATGAATTTCGGAAGACATAGTAGTAGGTTCCCCTTACATAATCCCTCGATGAATCTGCCAGAATATGGACCTACTTGTCGTTTAGGCCCCCAATTGATTCAGGGTGTCGGGATCTAATATAGGGGCCTTGATAATTACCTATACTATTCTGGGGATTCCTCACTTTTTGAGTATAGTATAATGGGCCCCAAAACCCTCTTCCGATTATTAAGGCCACTACACTATATTACCCTTGTAGCATCCCTTTAAGGAGCCCTTTAAACGGAGCCCTATTCCTATTTTCAAGGCCCCTACATTATACTACCCTTATAGTACGCTTATAGTATCCCTTTAAGGAACTGCTTAACACGAGCCCTATTCCGATTATTCAGGCCCCTACAAATAGGTTTAGAGCCAGAGAGCCCAATACCCCTTAATTAAGGAATATAGCTTAAATCATAATATGAAGCCAAAAATAAAAAAACATATTCCTTAATTAACGAACGGGTATTGGGCTCTCCGGGGAGCTGACGGTGACCAGGTTCGCGAGCCCCGGCGGGGGCGGCATCACAGGCGGCGAAGGCACGCGAAGTTTCGGGGTTTTAGGTTTTGGGGTTTAGGGGTTTAGGGTTTAGGGATTTCGGATTTTAGGCTTTAGGGTTTAGGGTTTTAGGGGTTTAGGGTTTAGGGTTTGGGGGGTTTAGGGTTTTCGGGTTTTAGGCTTTAGGGTTTAGGGCTTTAGGGGTTTGGGGGTGTCGGGGTTGAGGGTTTTAGGCTTTAGGGTTTGGGGTTCGGGTTTGGGTTTCCGGGTTTGGTCGGGGGGAAACCACCCAAACTCTAATCGCTAAGTCGAAAGCAAAAACCCCGAGCCTCAATGTGAAGGCGCTGCCCGAAAACCTACATTCATCATAAACCTAGCTTAAACTTGCATTCATCCTAAACGCGCCTCACACTATGCACCCCACATTCATCCTGAACCTACCCTAAACCCTACATTCATCCTAAACCTGCCCCAACCCCTACATTTATCCTGAAGCCGCCCAAAACTCTCTACATCTATATCCTCAACCTACCCTAAACCCTACCTGTAGCCGAAAAGACCTACCTGTTTAAGGAAATATATATATATATATATATATATATATAGAGAAACAATAGTAAGGAACCCTAAAAAGGTAGGTCTTTCCGGCTACAGGTAAACCCTAAACCCTGTACCCTAAACCCTAAACCCTAAACCCTGTACATTCTATTTTCGCCAGGTGTGGACAAGAAGACCCCCGAGCCTCAGGAGCCACCCAAGGCCTGGCATCTTGGGTTCGGGAACTTGGTGTTAATCAAAGGGGAAGAGGAGGGACCCTTTAAAGGGATCTATAGGGATTCTATAAGGGTATGTAGGGTTTAGGGGTTTAGGGGGTTTAGGGGAAAAGGAGGAACCCTTAATGGGGACCCCTACCCTATAATGGGCTATGTAATGGGTATATAATAGCTATATTAAGGGTATATACTTAGGGTGGGGGTCCTTATTAAGGGTCCTCCCTTTTGCCCTTGGAGTTAAGGGAGTGTGGGTTTAGGGTTTCAGGGTTTTAAGTTTTGGGGAGTGTCAGTGGTGAGTTTTCAAATTTCGTGATCAAGGGGTTAGGTATTTGGCAGTTCGTTGTGAAAGGTTTGGAGTTTAGGGATTGGTGGTATAGTATTAATGATAAAAGCAAGATCCTGCAGTACCCATAATATGGTATATTTCGCAGAGTCTAGGCCTTCTGAGGTAAGGCAGGATTTATATCATCAACCGTAGTGTTTGCATGGGGGATTAGAGTTCGGGCTTGTAATTAGGGACCCCAAAAGGACATACGCTTTACGCATTTTCTAGGGATGTCCCTACCATACTGGGCTTCATTATCAGGGCGTTTATACGGGACATCCCTCTCCTCAGTTTTGCTTATATGCCTTTTGTTGGGGGGGGCGGGGGCCCTATCTAAGGCGTTGGGGTTGGGATGAAGGGACACCTCAGGGAGTTGCTGGGTCCTGCGGCACACGACCTTAGGGTCGCCTTAATAGTAGTTTAGGGTTTGGGTTCAGGGTTGAGGGTCCTGGGATCGAATACTATGTCACACACCTTAACCTACCAAAACCTACAGCAATTTCCAGGGTCCGATTAGTTCCACATGAAGGCTTAACCTACACTTTGTAGGGTCCTATTAGTTCCATATGGGGGGGGGCTTTTAACAAACGGAACCTAGAACTGCTAGTAATGACTAGTAGGTTAGGGTATTTTGAGGGAAGCCTCAGACCTTGATCTCTTCAGCGTCCTGTGGCTTCCTGTGAGAAGAGCACGATGGTTGAAGAAGGTTTAGGGTTCAAGGTCTAGGGGCTTAGGGTTTAGGGTTTAGAAAGCAGAACAAGAAATCGCCAGCCGGGAATACACCGAACAACGACATCCTCAGCGAAGGCTCAACGAAGACTGCGATTGACATGAACTACACCATACCCTGAGGCCCCATAGTAGTTCCTTTTTGGGGTTCATAAATACAATCTTATATGGCAACCCGAAAAAGGAACTACTATGGGGCCTTCCGGTAACCTCTCGGCTCCCTGAGCCCCCGAAACCCTAAACTAAGTTATCCCGAGATAGGCTTTGCAGTCTAGGCTGTCCCTGGACACCAACCCCGATCCTCCCCTGCCGTCAAAGGCCTAAACCTCAAAGGTCTGAAACACGAAACTCTCTCGTCTCTGACCCCCAAACTCACGTAAATCTCAGATCCTAGTACTAGTACCATGCTTCAACCATAGGCATCCGAATCTCACCCCCCAAACTCATGTAAACCCCAGATCCTAGTACAAGTATCATGTTTCAACTTTAGAAATCCGAACCTCACCCCCAAACTCATGTAAATCCCAGATCCTACGGTTGATGATATAAATCCTGCATTACCTTAAGGACCCTGAGCTATGGGAATTATGGTATATTCCTTATCATGGGTCATGCAGGATTTATATCATCAACCGTCGTATTAGTACCATGCTTCAACCCAGAGACTCCAATATCCCTTAATTAAGGAATATACCTTAAATTATAGTAGGATCCATAATATGATTTAAGGAATATTCCTTAATTAAGGGGTATTGGAGTCTCTGGGAACCCTCGAAATCCGAAACCCCCTGTGGCCTGTACCGTCCAGACCTCGAGGTTGGTGGCAGCACGACGTCATCCTTCCGAGGCTTCTTTAGGGTTTAGGGGTTTCCTTAAAGGGATCTATAGGGCTTCCTTTAAAGGGATCCATAAGGGCTCTATAAGGGATCTATAGGGTTTAGGGTTTTAGGGTTCAGGGGGTTTAGGGTTTAGGGGGTTTAGGGGGTTTAGGGTTTAGGGGGTTTAGGGTTTAGGTGTTTGAAACCCTGAACCCTAAACCTTCAACCCTAAACCCTAAACCGTGTTGGGAGCTTATGTTTGGGAGATTAAGGGGGGGTTAGGACGACTTCTCGAATTTAGGGATGAGGCTTTGGGAGAGGAGTATGGGGTTGCGGGTTTTCTGACTTGGGTTTGGCGAGCAGAATGGCATATCATGAAACCGAAGTGGGGCTTTGTGGGGCGATCTGATTTCAGGCATGCAGGCTGCAGAGTAGAGTGGCTTTAGGCACTACGGGGGTCTTGATCGTAACATGCATTTGTCTCAGGTCTAATGTAGGGATCTAGCACTTCGGGTTTAGGAGTGTAGGTTTTCTGCTTTTTGTCGGGAGAGGTTGCGGAGAATGCCCAGACATGTCGTGGAGGCACGTTCAGGGCTTGGCCCAAGCAGTGCGCGCCATGCATGCATGTGTGAATGCACCTGCTCACTTGCATACGCGACTTACATATACATTGTGCATACATGCATACTTAGGCACCCAATTACATATATGTACAACAAACACCGCGAATGAGACGCGTTTTGATTTATGCATATGTGCTTAACACTAGAAACATGTAAGTGAACACACACACACATACATATATATATATATATGTATATCTTTGCACACACGCCTGACATCGCGTGTGCCTACCAGGTTCGTGTGCTTTCTTCCCTACGTTCCATTGAGACGGTCTGCAAACCAACCTAAGCTTCGTGCTTTCTACACCGTCTTCTTCAGTGGTCATCCGCTTCTTAATGTTCTCAAGCATGCTTTCCGTACTGTTGACGATATACATCCAGCATTACCTTAAAAAGATCCTAGACTATGGCAAATATGGTCTATTCCTAATTATGGGTAATGCAGGGTTTATGATATCATCAAACGTCGGAGTGTATCTATGCGCATCAAGGAGCATCCGAGTCTCCTTTCGTGAGCCTCATCTCAACACACTTGCCAAACCGCTGCACGCCCAGAACCAAGGACGAGAACATCCGAACTGTGTTCAAAGCAGGCGAAAGGATCGATCACAAGAACACCAGCCGAAAATCCCTGGGGATCTTCTTAGGGCGCTGGAGCCCTAAACCCTAAACCCTAAAGCGATTTAGCGCCCAGAGAGGAACCCGACTTCGACTGTGACCCCATAGCTTAATCTCCAGCCCCTAGCCTCATATCTCAGACTCAACGCCCCTAAACCCCAAACCTGACCCTTAAAACCCTGGACCCTATAAACCCTAAACCCTCGCGCAGACGGAAAAGAGCGCTCAACAAAAACAACAACTTAAACTTAAAGACCCACCCCCCACCAAGAAGCAACGTTGATCCTTTTTAGTTTCTTGGTTCCTGATACGCGCATGTTTCTTTAATACTTAAACAGATCAGGCGCTTGAAGTTTAGGCGAACAGGTAAACCCTAAAGCCTAAACCCTAAACCCTAACCTAAGCCCTATACCCCAAACCCTACACCTTTAGCCCGTAGGGGGCCTTTGGGCCTTGGCCCGAAGCTTCCTCTGTAGGATTCTGTGTGTATTTGGGTAGTTCTGAAAATTGGGGTCCCTTTTTGGGTCCTTAAAATAGTACGGCACCTAACATTTACTAAACCCTAAACCCTAACTAAACCCCTAAACCCTAAACCCCTAAACCCCCCCATTTCAGGCGTGCCTTCCGAAGCTGGCAAGTCCGGCAGCTCGGAGGACGGCAGCAAGTAAGACGCCACAGTCTTTGTTCACGTTGCTCATTAATATTCCCTAAGGGTCCATGTACCCAGATAGTTTATACTTTGGCCTTAGAGTACTCCCTATATAGGTACATTGGGCCCAAAGTATATACTATTTGGGTACATGGACCCTCAGGGATTGCTTCCACATAGATACCACATCATCTCCCAGATCCTGCACACCAATAGAGGGTTCTTGGGTGGTGAACTACTCATGACATGCACAGACTTAATGCACTTATAGCATAGCAATGATTGCAGAATTTTGCATCTCAGGACGAGGTACCCACTACCGCACCACCGACTCCCCCGAACCTTTGATTCCATTCTATCCCTGGATCTCTAAACTGGCTACACAAGCCGGAGCAGGATCTCAAAGCGAAGCAGGCCAGCGCCGATAAGATTCTGAAGGATCGCCCGGAGAGCGCCGGAGTCTTTTCCGTGGTGCTGTTGGGGGCTTCAAGGGGTGGTTGAAAGCATGCAGCTTCTAGAGACTGCCAACCATTGCAAGGTGCGGTCTAAGAAGTAGCCCCTACACGATAGTGGGTGTGGGTGGGGTCGTAGTCATCATCATGTCCTTCTTTCCTAAGTTTGATATCCACTTCGCACTAAACCAGAACCGCTGGCTAGCTCGCTGCTATGACAACTAAATCAGGTGAGGTTCCTAAATGGGAGTTTCTGAAAATAGGGGACCCTAATTTAGTACCCTAAATAGTAGGATCCCGATTATAAGGACCCCAAGACAAGGTACCCCTAAGTTTCGGAAACTCCCAAACATTTATGGAAGAAAAAGGCCCAAGTCGCAACGGCCTTGGAAGCCCAGACTTTGATTATCCCCGTACCCAAGGGGTCCTAAGTGCATATCAGGGGTTCGTGTAGAATTCAGGGGTTCCATGAAGGGCTCCTTTAAGGGCTCCTTTGAGGGTTCCTTCAAGGGCTCCTTTAAGGGTTCCTTTAAGGGCTCCCTTAAGGGGTTCCTTAAACGTTTCCAAAAGGATCTTTGGGGGGTTAGGGTCTACTCGGATCCCCAGTAGTACCCTTAGAAGCTCTTAAGGGGACTCCTTCAAAAGAGTTCCTATATGGGGGGGGGGGGGGTATTTTGTATTTCCCAGAAAAGAAGCCCTGCTTTTTATACCATGTAGGTATGTGGGACCCTTCGGGGTAGGAGCCTGGTTAAGAAACCTTGGGTCTGTATTAGGGCTCCTTCCATTGGATCGGGGGTTATATAAGAGTTATATAGGATCAGGGTTCTTACTGATGTTCCTACATTGCCAATACAGAAGCTGAGCCTACTGGTATCCCGTATACACTTTTCCTTATGGTTTCCCAAAGTCGTACGAAACAGTGAAAAAATCTTCTTGTGATTCTCAGAATGTTTGCAAGTGCTGGCAGGCTAACAGCAGCTTTGTAAAGCCCGACACAACTCTATAACTGCTTCCCTGTAATAAGCCGCAATACAACCCTAGGTAAAGCCCCTGTATGTATACTGTATATATATATATATATATGTATATACATATGTACATTATAAGTACATATGTTCTACATGTTCTATATATATATATATAGATATCCTGATAATTATATATAATCTATAAAATAGTATGCTATATATATATATGTGTATATATATATATATATATATATATATACATATATATATATATATATATATATATATGAGCCGTGGTATCGGTATGAGGGCTGCTGGATTCGACTCCCCCCCGTTCCACAGCTTGGGCTTCCAGGGCCTGTGCCGGGTCTTGTTGATCGCATCCATCTCTGACTCTACCTCTATTTGGCAAGAGAGAGTGCGAATACGTGTTAATGTACACATGTGCCTACGTATATATCTATATGTATACATATATATATATATATATATATATATTTATGTGTGCTTAGATTGTTCCCTATACTTTAGCTTAGGGTTTTGGGTTGTCACTGTAGGATTGTAAGGCCCACGTTGCGATGGAGGAACCCTGAACTCTAGACCCTAAATCCTAAACACTACACCACCTACACACAAAAAATAATAATCCTAAACCCTAAACCCTAAACTCTAAATCCTAAACCCCAAACTCAGGAGCTGCGAAAGGTAGGAGGCAGCAAGGTCCTGGAGCAGTGCCTTGGCCCGTGGTTTCGACTTTGAATCCGGGGTACTGCGCCCACTCAGTAACTGTTTATAAAGGATGTGTGTGTGTGTGTGTGTGTGTCTATGTACACAATGTGTATATATATATATATGCATATATATATATATGTATATATTTATGTACACATATATGTCTACATACACGCAGACATAGGCCCTTAATAGTGGCCCAATTACAGACTGTTACTGTATTGTTGTACGGTACTCTGCCTGTGCGTTGGTATGGTCAGCTGGTTAAACGCGAGAAGGTCTTACTTGGAAGTTCATGGGTAGCTATACGTGTGGATATAATTAGGGTAACTATATGGTTATTACCCCTATTAGGTGACTTCTAACCCCATGTATAACTACCCATGACCCATGAACCTCCAAGTAATCGATCGGGCTTCTTGAGATGCTTGACGTTTCCAGTTGCACTGTAATTAAGGATGTACTTGTTTATAAGATATTTGGGGGTGCAAAGGCAAAAGAGCAGTCATGTCGTCTTCTGCACGTCGTTCGTCATCATATGTGTGCGGGCTTACGAGCACGCCTCCCCAGTGTAGGATGTGGGACTTTAGGGCCTTTCTAGGTTTAAAAAACCATAATATTTAATAGGCACGGTATACCGGTGTATCCACGATCCTTGCGGACCCTGCTACGATACCCCGAAAACCAAGAGCCCAAGGCCATTACGATAGGGGCCTAAATAATTACGTACACTATTTTGGGGGTTCTTGTCATAAATGTATGATAATGGGCCCCAAAACCCTGTGCTCATTATTCAGCTGCCATCGTTGTGTCCGCATCCTAAACCGCCTTTAAACCGCTCGTGCTACTTGAGAGTCTACTTAGATCTGCAGAGAGTCATGGCCGATGCAGTCCTGCGTTGCTGCGGTAAGGACATTGGTCTGAGGATATTGGTTTTGAGCTGCGGCGCTTTCTTGTTGTCTGTTGCTGCTTTACTTCCATGTGCGTTTTCTATATATTGCTTTCCGGGCTTAGTTGGCAAGAGTCCAAATCTCAGGGACCTGCAATGCGCAGAGATCGCCCCAACTCTCAATCTTCACGATGTTACCTACAGTCTCCATTGTAGTTCCTTTCTTTGGTTAACCATAAATTATATTATTATAGGATCCTAACCATAAAACTGGTTAGCCAAAAAAACTGAACTACAACGAAGACTATAGGCATGCCTCCCTGGACGCCTCACCGCATAAGGTGCTGCCGCCAGTAAACCCTAAACCCTAGATCCTGAATCCCAAGCCCTGAACCCTACAGTAGAAGCCAGAAAGTTGGAATATCATTATCGTAACCCCTTTAAGGTAATTTATAGGGGATCCTACCATTAATCCATATTCCAACTTTCTGGAGTTCCCTTTAACCCCAACTCTCGATCTTCGCGATCTTAAACTTCAGGTCTTAAGCTCCAAAATTCGCAGCCAGAATCCGCGACCCTAAAAGTGTGGTCAAGGGTTCCGAGTGCTTATCGCATCTAGACCCTACCCAGTGGCCCCATAGTACAACCTTTTTGGGATTAATTTATAGGATTCTAAATATGAAACGCAAAAAGGAACTATATACAATGGGGCCTTAGGGTAAACTCCATAAACCCTAAGCCGTGGAGAGCTTGAGGTTAAGGTCGGGTCATCGATGGAAGACAACAGTTTTTTTTCGCCAGGGCCGCCTGTTCCTAAAACCCTAAACTTAAACCCTACCTGGACCCTATCAAACCTACCTTTCTTGGGTTCTTTATGGGGTTTCGTTCGAAAGGTAGGCTATTCGGGTTTAAGGTAAACCCTACGGTGATGATAAGTATTCTTGGTCCAGTGTGTGCCTCAATATCCGGAGGCGCTGGCTGCAGGGGGGCTCATCCCTACAAACACCAAAAAGCCTAAACCTGGGTGCTAAACCCTAACCCCTTGTGAGGCCTAAGCTTAAATGCTAAGCCCTAAACCCTATCATTCCTAAACCTAAACCCCACACCCTAAACCATTAATATATAGAATAGTGTTTTGGGGTATACTATTATACTATAATCATAACAGGGAACCCCCGAAATAGTATCAAAAGGTAATGATTAATGCCCCTATCTTCCATCGCACGCTCAGGCTCTTGCCTCTCTTCGACAGCTTTGAGAAGGAAATGAAGGCCATGGAAGGTGCCGGCCCTGGGTTCAGGGTTTTAGGGTTTCCTTAAAGGGATCTATAGGGGTTTCTTTAAAGGGATCCATAAGGGCTCTATAAGGGATCTACAGGGTTTAGGGTGTCATGGTTTAGGGTTTTAGGGTTTAGGGTTTAGAGGTTTAGGGTTTAGAGGTTTAGGGTTTAGATGTTTAGGGTTTAGAGGTTTAGGGTTCAGGGTTTTAGGGTTTAGAGGTTTAGGGTTTAGAGGTTTAGGGTTTAGAGGTTTAGGGGTTTAGGGCTTTCGGGGTTCAGGGTTTTCTGTTTAGGGTCGTACCTAGATCCTCCAAATACCCTCTACTTTACCCCAAATACCCACTATTAATAAGGTCCATAAGGGCTCTATTAAAGGGCCCTTGGAGGGTCCTGGTGGCATTGAGGCTGGTTTTCGGGCCAGTTTAGGTTTAGAGGGTTTAGGTTTTAGGGCCAGTCGGGGGTTTCTAGCTAATAGGTTCCTTTAAAGGGCTATTATAAGGATTTAGTATAGGGGCCTAGATAATTACCATTTTGGTGGTGCGGGATGGTAGTTGTAGTATATGTAATGGGTCCCGAAGCCCTATTCTAATTACGAAGGCCCCGATATTACGGTATAGGGTTTTGTAGGGCTTTACATAGTAGCCGCATTTATCGTTTCGGCCTACTAGTTGACTAGTTGTCCCTTTGCAGTCCCTGTGCTTTAAAGTCATACTTTTACTTTCATGTACCACGAAAGCCAGAACCCATTGCTACTACCACGGCCCCTATTTGTAAGATAGATGGGGTTGAGACTATTTGGGTCTTGAGTGCTAGCTGCTAGCTCCGCTAGCTGGATCCTAAAGCGGATGCCGTTCCCACGCGGGTGTCGGACAAAAAAGGGGAAAACAGTACAGAACCCTGGATACCAGGCTCCTTACTACAAGGATCCCAAGCTAATATCAAGACCCCCCCAGACAGTTTTACCTCGGTTATGCTGGGTTCCCGGGACTGGGCGCCGATCCCTTAATCACTATATAATCCTCAAGTGCCCAAACCTGCACAAACCCGTATGCATTCCCTAAAACCCTCAAGCCCTACACCCCCAAGTCCTGAACCTCATCAGCTTCGAGGCAATGAGGTGGCGATGCCCCGCATTCCTGACCAATGGGCCTCCACCAAGAAGACTTGCTCCCTGGTTCTTGAACTTCAGAGTTTATTCTAGGGCCTAGATATACCTATCAATACAATACTATTAGGGGCTTTAGGAGGATAGTGTTTGGGGCTTAGCCCCGGTCTTTCACTGTAGACTCTGAGTCACAAGCTACCCAGTGGGTAGACCAGATTCAATAGCAAGGTCAACCTTGCGTGAGCCAGGGGACGCAACACCCTCTATGGTTAAGAGTTCAGGAATTAGGGTTGGGGTTAAGATCCTCGTCAAAGTCCTCGAGCAGTGAGTCACTGCCTGTGGTACAGTCGTTACCATGGCCATTGTTCATGTCTTGTCATCAACACCAAGACTAACACTCATGTCCAGTTGCTGATCATGGTAAATCCGTAAACCATAAACCTCTGGAGGAAAGAGCCACAGACCCCTCAGCCCAATGTACACATGCACCAATCTACGTAGACCCACATGTACACAGGATCCTACGTACCTATAGGCAGGCTGTTCCACAACACATTTGTAGAACTATCTGGGTGGTTGTCAAAACTATGGTCCTTTTTTGGGTCCTTGATATAGTACGGTAGCTAATATTTAGGGTACCCAAAAAGGGACCCTAATTTGGACAACCACCCATGTGGTTTGTCAGGTGTTGAAGCGAAGCCCTCAACCCCAGCCCCAAACCGAAACCCGACCTAGAGGCTCATACCCTACCCCTTTTTGAGGGCGCCAACTTTTTAAGATAACAGATCCTAACCATAAAATAAGGTATCCAAAAAAGGGGTACAGTATGAGCCTCTAGGTACATCCCAAGCCCCTAAACTCTAAACCCCCAAGCCCTGCGTTAAGGCCTATCCCAAATCCTAAGCCCAACAGCCCAAACCCCTTAACCCCAAACCCAAAGCCCTGAACCCTAACTCTCGCATTCTTTTCCCTAAGGCCTAACAGTAGTTCCTTTTTGTGGCTTGTATTCAGAATCTTTGAAGGTAATCCCAAAAAGGAACTACTATGGGGCCTTAGGGTAACCCTACAGTAGAAGCCCAAAAGTTGGATACCCCATAGCCTCAATCCTTAAGAGTAATGTATATCCCAGCACTGTTTGCCCTTAATCCGGTTTCCAACTTTATGGGATTTACTGTAAACCCTAAAACGGTACCACAGAACCCGTCAAAAGCGAGGCAAAGCCGTGGCAGAGGCCAACGCGGAGCTGGAGAAGTCTCAGTGTTTAACCTGAAATGACTAATAAAACTAGAGGCTCCACATATAGTACCATTCTGGAATTAAGTCCCCAACGCCATGATATGGATGGTTATTTGGGACCTAATTCCATAATGGCACTATATATGGAGCCTGTGTGAAAGGAGCCTTAACGATTAGAATAGGGCTCCTTTACAGGAGTCTGGAAGGGCTACTACAAGGGGTCTAATTGTAAGGGTTACTAAGATGTATACGGCTAGTATAATGGAGGAGCTTTAATAATTGGATTATACTGTAATTATAATAAGGAACCCCAAAATAGTATAGGTCATTGTTGAGGCCCCGATAATACGACTCAGGATTGACCTGGACCCTAAAGTTTCTGACCCTTTTGAGAGAAGCAGATCATAATGAGGAGACCCTGAAAAGGTAGGTTGTTTGGGGCTGACGTAGCTATGTTCTCCATCTGTTGATGAATATTTTCGTTCGTTAAAAAAATGCAGGAGCTCTTAGTAAACCCTGTTGTTTCTTTTATGACCATCGTGTAATGTGCGCCCAAGCCCTACTGAAATTATGGAATTGTCTATGCCCCTGCTTTTGTCTTTCCAGCTAAGGGATGTCTAGAGAAGAAACAACCGCGAAGAACAAGTCCAAAGCCTCACCGAGAACTGCTCAGATACTGTTTGGAAGCTCTAACAGTTTTGTCGTTCATAATAGATTAACCCTAAACTCTAAACCCCTAACCCTAAGCCCAAGAATAGGACGTCTATGACATCAGGTGCAGGGGTTTAAGACTTTTTGGTTTAGGGTGGCAGTTCGTTGGGTTGAAGGAACCCACGCTGGTCTGCAGTTCAATCAGGGACATGATAAGACTACTGTCGGGCGGCCTGTTATGTAGTATCAGTCTGTATAGGCTCGCAAAAGGGAAGAATGGCCTTTTGTGGCACTTGGGACTTCTAGAGGACAGCCGCCCGAAGCCCGCGTTGCAGAGGAGCCGCAGCTGGGCACTGGCACATCCTCATCGGCACAACTAGTCGCACACTTCTGCGCAACCAAGGCTGGTCGATCCCGGTCACGCCCCCTCGAGCCCGGATAAGAAGGGCGATGGGTCGGCGGCCCGGGGGCGGCGGCGCCCGCCAAGACCAAGAAGCGGCCGTGTCAGAACCCAAAGGCACATGCACGACATAGACCCTGACCGAAGAAGGTCTGGCTACCAGCGAGGCCTGCCACCGGCTAAACCCTGAACCCTAGACCCCCAAACCCTAAACCCTAAACCCCTAAACCCTAACCCTTAAACCCCTAAACCCTAAACCCTAAACCCCTAAACCCTAAACCCCTTCTGTTGCTGGCATGTACCGTTACTGTGCTTAGCAGCAAAGACTGGAAGTACAAACCACGAAACATTCGTGCAAGTAGGCCAGCAACAAAGAGGCGAAACGCTCGCGCAAGTAGCCGGCAGGGCCGGCAACCCGACGAATGAGGACGCGCAGAACCCCTGCTGCGGTACCAGCGGCCGGCGTGGCAAGGGGCTTATCCGCTCTCTGCTTCGTGCCTAGGCTATTCTCGCTCCAATAAAACTTGAGGACTGTTGATTCCCGGTGCAAGGTGCACTGGACGAGCTTCTCAGCAGCGCACCTCATGCCCGCGCACTTCCGCCACAAAAGATGCTTCGCAGTGCCGAGTCTGATCCCGTTGCAATGTGTCAAGGGCAACCACCTGGAATACGATATTTGTTGTCGGCTCCTCCAGCATCCGCAGCTAATCGCCTTTCTCTCGACTTCTGGTCCTCCTTGAAGTGTGCGACTCAGACTCGCAACTCCGGTCTTGCAGTTCAGC
The DNA here is from genome assembly GCA_905221615.1 of Symbiodinium sp. CCMP2592. Taxonomy (NCBI): domain Eukaryota; class Dinophyceae; order Suessiales; family Symbiodiniaceae; genus Symbiodinium; species Symbiodinium sp. CCMP2592. Next base: position 1,168,402 of record CAJNDT010004112.1, read on the forward strand.
TCGTATCCTTGTCGGTTCAGGCGGCGCCATGTCTTATGTGGAGCTCGTCGGCGTCCAAGCACGCGCAGCCTGCACCTTCCGCACAGCTTTCATTCCCAGGTCATTGCTGATGCGTGCTCGATGGCCAACGCGAAGCAGCACCCCCAGGAGATTCTCGCCCAAGCCCGGGGCTCGGTGAGTAGACAGTCCGCCGGAGAAGCGACGTAAGTCTGTGTAGCGACAAGTGATAGAAGTGACCTAAATTTTCATACGCGCGCAATTACAGCAGCGCCACGGCGCCCTGGCGCACTGTGCAGCAGCGAAGGCCGAGCACACATCGCGTCCGTCATGCATGCAAGCCTGCGAGACACTCGACGACAGCGAATGACGACGATGCCGCAGGAATTCTTCCGGATGCTGCGGGGCGAGGACCTCCTCTGCCGTACGGAAGCGATCGAGCGCCGTTATGAAGCCGAAATGGCACTGGGTGCGGGCCCGGTATTCCTCACGTCGTGCCTAGGCGATTGGGTACATCTCAACATGCAGGCAGGCGCCCGCAGTCTCCAGCACTGCAGCAGGGCCAAAGCGGGACTTGCATCACGCGGACTAGCAAAATCGCCCGTTTTACGCAGGTGATATTGACATCACCGTGTGCGAGCACATCGCACAGAATCCCCAGGCCAGCCGACCAATCAAGATGGCTTCAACTCGTCGGTAGCATCGTAAAGCCACTCACGAAATCGTCCCATCCATAGAATCTGTCGCCGAGGCATCTCCGTGGCTGTCCTACACCTCGGAGTGCCTGGTGGCCCTGTGGTTTGCCCTGGGAAAGGCTGGCGAGTACGCTTGCGCCTCGCCTTGCCGGGCTAGCAATTATGCGAGGCGAAGGTTGGCGAGACGCGATTGGCCGCGGTCGATCCAACGGAGGTGGCAAGCTTCACCCTCCAAGAGGTGCGGTTCGTTTGCTTCAAGTCGATCACACCCGAGTGGACCCTTAGACGCCAACCTGAGTAACACGGGCGGCCGCCGGGATCCGCCGAGTTGGCAGCTGCGCAAGGGGAGGAAGCCGCACGAACGAAGCCTAGGAGACAGACTAGACTAGACGCAACCTCCAGAGACCAAGACCTGAAAACCGGGAAGACTGTCCGCCCTACTTTGACGAGGCTCGCCACTACACGACCTGGGCCAAAGAACGCCTGGTCGTGGCCGTCCCGTATACCAACATCGTGACTCACGCGGTGCGAGCCTTATAACCATCAAGAACCTCGTGCATTTGCTTTCGTTGCGACGGCCTGCAGGAGCTCACGGTCACCAGGGAGGACATCGAGTGGCATGTGGCCATGAGGCGCAGACGCCTGGAACCTCCTCCCCACCGCGGCGATCTGCTGGTAGCGTGCTCAGAAGCCAGCAGCCGAGACGGATCGGTTGCACGGACAGCGACTCGACGAGGCCTGGGCTGCCGCCGCGGAGAGGACCTTCAACCGACAGTGAGCCGGCGTGGCAAAGGGCTTATCCGCTGTCCTTCGTGTCTAGGCTATTGTCGCTCCAAGAGAAACGCGGACTGTTGCTGTTGCTTCCCTGTGCAAGGTGCACTGGACGAGCTGCTCAGCAGCGTACCTCATGCCCGCGCTCTTCCGCCACAAAAGATGCTTCGCAGTGCCGAGTCTTGTCCCGTTGCATTGTGCGAAGGCAACTAGCTGGAATACCCTCCAGAAGCCGGTGACTCCATCGCCTCCCTTAAGATGCTGTCTAGAAGAAGCGGAGCAAGTAGAGCCCTGCAAGTAGCAGACAGATACCCTCGGGCCGGCTCCTCCAGCATTCCCAGCTAGTCGCATTCTTCTCGATACCTTGCTGCACCTCCCTCAAGTGTGCGACTCAGACTCGCAACTCGGGTCTTGCTCTTCAGCTCGAATCCTCATCGGTCCAGGCGGCTCCGACTACCTCCGAAGTGCGCAACCCAGACGCTAAGCTTGAGCCGCTTCCTTGAGCAGCGTCCGCATTCGTGCTTTGGCAAGCTGCACCTCCAGGTCCTAACCCTTTGGCGGAGACCAGGAGGCCTGCTGACTCATGCTTTCCTGTTGCTGGCATGTACCGTTATACTGTGCTTAGCAGCAAAGACAGGAAGTACAAACCACGAAACATTCGTGCAAGTAGGCCAGCAACAAAGAGGCGAAACGTTCGCGCAACTAGCCGGCAGGGCGGGTAGCAAAGCGGGGCGAAACATTGGCGCAAGTAGCTGACAGGGCCAGCCACAAAGAAGCGAAACTTTCACGCAAGTAGCCGGCGGGGCCGGCAACAAAGCGGCGAGACATTCGCGCAGATAGCTGACGGAGGCAGCAACAAAGAGGCGAAGCATTCGCGCGAGTAGCTTCGGGCTCTGCAACAAGGAGGCGAGACATTCCCTCAAGTATGCGACAGGAGCCAGCAGGCTGGACGGTCATCGCAAAGAAACTTAACAGCCGTGTTCGCTGGCATGAAGCGAAGTCGATGCCATGCCTCGCAGTGACTCCATATCGCTTTCGCCGCACGAAGGTGCTTGGACTGAGCCGTCAGCGTCATGACTTGCATCTCGTCTCTGCTTTGGAGTGTCGGTGCTGGTTTGGGGGCGACTTTCCGGCTGGTCGGCTACTGGTTTGGGGGGAACTTTCCGTAAGCAACATCTGGAAACATTGAAAGACATGAAATCGAATATGATAGCCGTCCTTGCTATCGTAAAGCGATGACGTGACCGCAGCCTCAGCTGCATTGGGCTGCCTTCTTAAAGTAGCTTTCATGTTCGTTTCATGGGCAGGAGAGACACATTTTCAGGTTTAACGACTGTAGAGCAACAGCACTGTGGCCTCGTTCTTCTTTCCATTCATTTGCTAAGGCAAAAACAAGGATGCCAGTTGGGGGCGCTGGTTTCTCTTTGCTGAAGCAAAAACAAGGATGCTAAAGGAAAAGCCATGCCACGGGTTTCTAAACGTGAGTTTAGGAACTAAACCCTAAAAGGCGGAGCGGGCTTAGGGTGGGAGCCGCTCTCTACGGCGCGGGAGGGCATACAGTCGGTGCGGCCGAAGTCGGCCCCCGTATATCGTCGCTCCTTAGCGCATTCCGAAGCCGAAACTGTTCCTTAGCAAAGGTGTCTGCCCACGCGGCATCATACCGTTGTCCGTTCGGCCGCTGGCAAACCCCTAAACCCTAAACCCTGGACCCCTGAACCCTAAACCCTAAACCCTAAAGTGGTGTCGGCGTACCTGGCTCTGCAGGGCTTACCGGTCGACAATCCTCTGCGCCAACGCGGCCCTCACTACGAAGACCTTCGCTAATGCACTAGGATGCCCAGTAGTACCCTTATTCCCTTTTTGTAGTCCAGGTTCTTTATAAAGTTACCAAATACCAAAAAGAGAGGCCATCTTATTCTTAGGTTACTGGGTATCCTAGCCTTCGCTAATGCAGATCCCTGCTGACTAAGCTCCGTTCCCGCAAGATCGATTATGATAAAAATCTCGATGTTGGGGCTTGAAAGCAGAAGGGTGTATGCCTCCGGGCTATACATCACACGCGAAGTCCGAAAGCCACAAGCGCCAAGCTCTACTTGGAGCTTCATGGGTAGATATAAGTGGGGTTACAATTAGGATAGCTGTGGCTATAACCCCTATTACGGGACTTATAACGCCATTTATCACTACCCATGAACCTCCAAGTAGACTGTCTTAACACTCAACTATATGCCTTCGAATGTAGTAGTACACAAGACTGAACCATTGGTAGTATGCTTCCTTATGGTTCCTATAATACGATTGTTGTATAATATAGCCCCAACTCTTTAGTCTACGAACTCAATAGGCTTGCTGGATAGTGCCTGTCATTTGTTGCCATGTTTGAACTAAACAAACCGCAGTAACGAGATAATCACAAGATACGCTATCGACAAACGAGCCCTTAAAGACTACACCCTTCCCCCTAGCCGTAAGATTCCCTGAAAACCCAAAACATCGGTTCTAGAACCATGAACCCGGAGTTACTTCAACCCCTGAGCCTCAAAGGCCTAAACCTTAAACGCTCCTGGCCGCCTAAGCCAACCTATCGACACCCCAGCCGAGGAAGAAAATGGACAAGCTGGACAGGCCGAAAATGTTTTCGGACCTCACAGAGATGCAGATGCTTGCCGGCAGTTTCCCTCCTAATCACAGCGTTTAGGTTTTCGAGGTTAACCCTAAAAAGCTGAGCCCTGATCGACTAGCTTAGTCTCACTGTAGAAGCATACAGTCCTGCCATTGTTGGCACCCGTGGCTGCAGCTGCCATTGCCTTCGCGGTGCTAGTATCAAGGCCTGTGCGACTGTTTCGACTTTTGTGGTGGGAAAACTTTCAGTTTGGATTTGCACAGAAAGCAGTACCATAATCCTGCACCCCGAACCCTGAACATAAGCTTTCACCCTAAACCACCGAAGCCCTGAACCCCTAAACCCTTAACGCTGACGGTTAAATTGTGCAACAGCTTTCGACGCCATGGCTCCCTCGGATAGCCATACGAAGCCCTTGCTGCCGGCTTTCTTGGTTCCCGTGGAGGTGCGCGCTACGACGGCCTACGGCGACGGGGTTCTTGTTGGGGAGTTACCAGTTTTAGTAAGTATAGAAAGAATAGCAAAGCGTAACGTTAATTCAGTTCCCCTGAGGGTCCATGTACCCATATAGAGGTACATGAGCCCCAAAGTACCTATATAGGGACTACATTAAGGCCAATGTATATACTATATGAGTACATGGACCCTTAGGGTTCTGCAGCAAGAACCCAGGCGAGGGGCACCAGGGTGTCTTTGCGACGGCCTTCATAAAGAAGGGCACCGCTGCTGCTGGGTCTGGAACAGGAGCGTAAAGGTTTAGGGATTTTGGGTTCTTTTGGGTTTAGGCTTCAGGGTTTAGGTTTAGGGATCTTGGGGTCTAGGGTTTCGGGTTCAGGAAAGATCAAATCCCTAAATCCTAGGCCGAAACGCCCAAAAGCCCCAAACCCTAAACCCCTACTGTTGACGTGTTGTGGTTTGACTCGGGCTTTGCATTGTACTTACATTGTAAATACACTGTAACCATACATACATACATATGTTTAGTCATTTGCGGACTCAAAGAGAGGGTTTCGGTATATTGTACTATAGCCCTATGAGACACTGCCGAAAGAAGCTGCTAGCTATTTACTATCCCGACTCCTACATTAGACGGTTCATACTCACACTTGTTCGACCCTCTGCATTTCCGAAATGACATAAGCTCCGAAGCTCGCGTTTGTTGGATGTGGCTGCCTGGACCCAAATTCTCGTCTTTTTGCAGCAGCCCACCAACACCAGCGCAGCTTCGAAACCGGAACTTCACGATTGCGTATCTATGGCATGTAGCAGCACTAGCAGTAGCAACAGTACTAGTACTAGTACTGCTACCTGAACTAGAACTTGAATGAATCGGTGCTGGTACTGGTGGTGGTGGCGGTGGGGAGCAGTAGATCATCATTACTGGTATGGACTAATGACTAGTCCTGTGGGCAGAAGTGGGCCTGCCACAACGTAAGTACAACAAACCTGAACCCGATGGATCCTAGACCGGTGGGTGTTGATTGCAAAACCTCCACGTGTCCGGGGTCTCACCCATGCCAGCGAGGTTTGGGAATGGACGGATTTGGTTCACCGGATCCATGAATCTGAGATGGAGGAGGTTTTGGGGAAGATGCAGCCGATCGAAGCGGCTGTCTTCCTGCGACAAGGCTTTCGAGTGCCGCGCCCAAAACATTATAAACTCTCAAACCCCAAGCTAAACCCTTGTCCTTAAACCTTACACCCTAAACAACAGTTTTGGATTTGCGTTCTGCAGGCACGTCTCCCTGTACTAGGCCTGGCAATAGATACCTCTACAACACCGAGACCACCAAACTAGCTATAGCCTACTCAGAGGCCCCATAGTAGTTCGCTTTTGGGATTAGTTAATTACCTTCTAGGATTCTAAAGATAACCCCGGAACGGAACTACTATGGGGCCTTAGGGTAGAGTCTAGAGACCCATTCGACTTCCAGGGGGGCTCCGCGTGACTCATGAACCCTTTGCAGCTTCGATGTTCACATATCCGAAAGCACAGGTCTTAAACCCCCAAGCCATTAAGCTCTGCCCTTAGCTACCATGCTACTTTCCTGTAAGTTCATAGCAGAATCGAAGCACTCAGGTAGAACCCGAAAGCTCTACGTGGTAGCTGAGTGGATACACTTTCTACTTTTGGGGATAATACGACCCACGATAAAACCGAAAGTGTACACTTTTGGGGGGGCTTATGAACTCAGCAACTAAGTCTATAGAACGCCAAGTTTCCAAAACACAGGGGCCTATGATTGCTTATCTTGGCGTTTGATGTGATGTCCTAAAGTCCATGCCTTTGGGCCAGAAGCCCCGGATCCCTTTTAAACAGGCCTTATACCAGAGGCTCCATAGCAGTTCCTTGTTGGGATTACCTTAAGATTCTAAACATGAACCCCAAAAAGGCACTACTATGGAGCCTCAGGGTATACCACCCTTTGAAAGCATCAGTTTCAGAGTCGAAACATAAAAGCTCATAGCGAAGCCGTATCTTTAGAAACCCTATGAGAAAGACCCTGTACGTGCACTGCGCGATTGCGCTTCCCAAGCTTGGTCTCGAACCCGTCATCTATGCTTATAGTTAGATAGATACATAGATACGTGATATATATATATATACAGATACGTGTACATATATGTATACATATATATATATATATTTATTTATTGATTTATTTATTTATTTATTTATTTATTTATTTATATGTATACGTATACAACCATTATGGAGTTACGCCCCGCAAAAAACAAAATAAGGATGGTTCTTTGGGACCAAGTGCCATCACGTATCGGTATGTAATTATGGGAGTTTCCGATTGTGAGGGTACCCTATTTTGGGGTCCCTTATATAAGGATCCTAGTATGTTTAGGGTACGAAATAAGGGTCCCCTAAAGAACAAGGATCCTAGTATTTAGGGTACTATGTTAGGGTCCCCTAAACCCTAAACCCCCTTCTAATCCCTCAGAATAAAGGATTCTAGTATTTAGGGTGCTAAATCAGGGCCCCCTAAACCCTAAACCCCCTTCTAAACCCTGTTGGGCTATCGTAAGGATCCTAGCATTTAGTATGGAGGGTACTATATTAGGGTCCCCCTAGACCCTAAACCCCCCTTCTAAACCCTCAGAATAAGGATCCTAGAAACCCCAGAATAAGGATCCTAGTACCCTAAACCCTAAACCCCCTTTCTAAACCCTCTTGGGCTATCGTAAGGATCCTCCGCCTAAACCCTAAACCCCCCTTCTAAACCCTCTTTGGAAGGCTTCGTCCTGCCGGACGACCTGACACATTTCAACTCCAACCCTGAAGATGCCGGTCGGTGCCTAGATTTTTAGGGTTTAGGGGTTTGGGGTTTAGGGTTTGGGGGTTTATAGGTTTTAGGGTTTAGGGGTTTGGGGTTTATTAGGTTTTAGGGGTGTGGGGTTTAGGTTTAGGGGGTTTAGGGGTTAGGTTTTAGGGGTGTAGGGTTCAGGGTTTTGGGTTTAAGGGTAGTTTCATTGTTCCATATTGGGCTTAATGGGATCAACCTGGCTTTAGCTTTTCATATTTTCGTTACAACTCGTTTATGAGGCTTCGATTTCAGGGATTGGCTTAGGGCTCAAAGCTTGTCAGGCGTTTATAGTCTTGAATATTAAGGTTTGATTTGAAGGACGTTACGACGTCTTTTTGAACAACAAGTGTGTGTTTCGGGTTCAGTGCCGTTGTAGCGAAGCCTCGTTGTTGTTCGTTTCTAGTATCCCTTAGCGTTACTTTTTGTAAGCAGAGGCTGTCGTTCCCAAATGCCTGTTCAAACAACGGAAGGTAACGCTTGTTTTTGAGTTTCACGATTTCGGCTTCGTAGCCGGTAAGTGTGGAATGCCCTTTCTAGTTATTCAGGGAACAACTGTCTTTCATATATTTTAAATTTATGTTTCAGATTTCCTGTCAAGTAGCCAGTATGTCTGTGTGGAAAATGGGGTGAGTTTTGCATAATGACTTGAGTATCAGCCCTCTCGGCTGCACGCAAGCCTTACAAAAACCCCACACCCCCGACAAACCCACGAGCCCCAAACCAAGACTGTGACAGCTCAGGTTCACCAATCATTCCTCCACCCCGACGATCGGTTTTGACGGCGCCCTGCGCGACATTCAACCTGGTGAGGAGCTGACCATCGACTACGCTTGTCACGGCGACCCAGGATCGACAACCACCCCATCAACTCAAAACCCTAAGCCCTGAGACCCAAGCCCTAAGCAGAATATCCCACAAATTCATGAGACTTCAGTCAGAAGCCTGAAACCAACGGCACCAATCCCTGGAGCACCCCGTGTATTATATATACATATATGCATATATATATATATACATATGTACATATGTCTGTATCTGTGTATACACACACACACATATATATATATATATATATATATATATGCATATATATATATATACACACATACATACATACATGCATAGATGTACATGTACATATACATACACATACACATATACAAATACGTGTATCTATGCATATGCATACACATATACATATATATATTTACATATACATATACATATACGTATACGTATACATATACATATCCATATACGTATACGTATACATATACATATACACATACATATACATATACATATATACATATATATATATATATATATATATATACATATACATATACATATACATATACATATACATGTACATATACATATACATATACATATATACATATATACATATACATATATATATATATAAATACATATACATATACATATACATATACATATACATAAACATACTTAGCCTTTGTGCTTGGAACTCAGAATCGGAAATCCCATAATGCTGTAACCGTTCTAGTTCGTCATAAGCAGCCTGAGGAGTGAGGAAGGAGCCCTTCTTGAGATTTGGTTGTTGAGAGTTTAGGATTTAGGGGATGTGGGCATGCGGTGTAGAGTTTAGGGTCTACTTAGGGGTTTAGGATTTTAGGGTTTAGGGTTTGGGGGGTTTAGGGGTTTCCCTAGACCCTGAGCTTCCCAAACCCTGCACCCTGTGCTCCAAGCCCCAAGCTGAGCTTTTCGGGAATTGGGTTTAGCCGGATCAGATATTGCATAGGGTTTAGGGTTTAGGGACTGAGAGTACGCCATAGACACCCACGTCCAGGCTGGTACCAGGAGCTTTGCGCGAGGTATGGGGTGCTTACAGAGAGGCAAGTGGCTGAGAGGTCAAGTCTCCCATTCCGGGCTTGATCCAACTCTAAACTCGAAGCCGCAAAGTCTAAACCCAAATCCCTATCAAACTTTCAATCCTTCTAACAAAAAACAGACCTTAGCACAACACCTAATATCAGGATCCTCATTACATGCAAGTGGTCTATAGTATACATAGGGTATACAAGGGCTTGCGAACAATCAGAATAGAGTCGTAGCGCCCTTTTCAGGTTTACTTAAGATAGGATACCCTACAAACCCTATAGACCATAAACCCTAAACTTTAAACCCGAAAGCCTAGACCCCGAAGCCTAAGCAAGAAAAGTCATGGTTATTCATGCTGCTGTATCTGTTCAATGTGATATACCTACGGTGAACCCCATAAAGTTGGAACAGGGTTTAGGAGTATTGGTGCTAGGATCCCCTTTGCTTTACCTTAAAGGCATGAGGATAATGATGTTCCAACTTGCCGGCTTCGATTAAAGACGCTCCCAACCGCCAACTCTTTTCTGAGGATATCCGGGGGCAAACTGGTCTGCGAGGGTTTTCTTAGTTGAGTGTCTCTGCGCCCCCGTTTGAAGGATCCTCATGGGATTTTGGCTTTTCGGCCTTCTAGACCTTACCCAAGGCCCCATAGTAGTTCCTTTTTGGGGCTCATATTTAGAATCCTATAAGGTAATCCCAGAAAGGAACTAGTATGGGGCCTCTGCGTACTGTAGGGTGAATTAGGATCTTTCTGAAGTGCTTGCAAAGGCAAGTTGTGTAAAGTGCGATGGGGCCAAGTGTGCTCGGCTGGCTGATGTAGAGGCGTGTACAGACAAGCATGCCACATGCGAGAGGTCAAGAGCACGAACTCAGCGGCAAACCTGTGTTCATGATGGGGGCTTCTGCTGCTGCTTTAATCGAAGAGCTGATGTTATCTCGATCTCATTGCCTCAATCCTGGATAGACCGACCCCTGCATCAAACATAATTAGCCTAGATTTCCCCGTGAATAGCAGGCACTACCCCTGAACCTGACCTGCATAGTAATACCTTCCCTCAGGATTCTGTGTGATAACGCTATAGTATAGTAAAACCCAAAGCCAGAATTCAATCATTCAGGACCCCGCATGTCAATTGGAGCCCTTACGGGCTTTCATAGTTGGTACACGTGCTGGTTTATAGAGAGTAGTTGGGGGTTCTAGGTGGGCCGTAAACTTTCAGAGCATGATTCCGCTCGCTCGTTTTGCTTACGGGTTGAGTATAAATGCCGTCGGCTTGATGAAGTTTTTGCGACAGACGGTTACGGATTGGCTTCGGTCCCACCTTAGATGTGGAAAGGTGTCGCCTTGTAGTTTCCGATTCTCGAGTTTTGTAGTCACAGTGGAGTTGAGGGTTCAGGGGTTTAGGATGTATGGCTGAGTACACAGTAAAGGCCCCTTGATCGAAACACTGTCCTCAAGATAGCCTTGAAAATCCTGCATCATACCACCTTTATGGTGCCTAGCATTTCACCTGACATAACGACTGAGACCCTCAGCCCTCAACCTTAAACCGACACCGAACCAGCTGCGAAAAGATCCGCTTTTGCGTCAAGGTCTACTACCTGAGACAGGGTTCTAGAGTCTTTGGGGACAGGATGTAGGGTTTAGAGGTAAACTGCTGCAACCCTTGATGATTCGACAATCGCTCAGGATCGAGATCTTGAGTCACCACACTCACTTCATCTCAGAGCAGGCCCGAAGTGCTTAAAAAGGCGTCGCTTCCCTTAAGCATAATACTGTCGAAGCAGACGCACTTGCAGAATTTTGTCCTGAAAAGCCTCCGTTCACTGCATTTTCTGTTGCTCCTACTTCTCTCTATCTACTGATGCATGTCTAAGCCCTAAACCCCTACACCCTAAACCCTGAAACCTTCGGCCTCCATGGCCCGAAATGACTTCGTCCAAATAGTGTTGGGATTCCCTATACATTGCTCTTAAGGATCGAGGCTATGGCGTTTCCAACTTTTGGGCTTCTACTGCAGTAGCTCCTGTTTGGGGCTCATATGTAGAATCCTATCAGGTAATCCCAAAAAGGAACTACTGTGGGGCCTATGGGCAACCATAACCCTGAATATAGCCTACCTTGTTTGGGTTCCTTATTCTGATTTCCTTGTAGGATTCCTGAAAACGGTAGGTCATTCGTGGTTATATAAGGAATCCCTTGGGCGTGGGAACCCCTAAAAGACTAGGTTCCTGAGTAGTTCCATTTTGCCCATTTTGTTCTAAACAGGGTCCCCTTATGAAAACCGGAAAGTAGGAACAAGGCTGCCCTTATTATAACCTTCGATAGTGAACGGGGGAACTTTCAACTTTTCGGCCTCATGTATTTGCTGGATCTTAGAAAGTGTGGACTCTTTGGGGCCCGGTTGTTGAAGAAGGCGTAACCCAGACCCCCGGGAGCATCCAAAAAGCAGATCCCTTAATGGGGTTCTTCTCAAGTACCCTTAGTAGTATAGGGCCCCAAATTAGGGGATCTACTTTCTAGATCCTGCCGGGGGTCGGGGTTGTTGAAGAAGGAGTAATGGGGCTACTCAGGAACCTACTTGGAGGTTCATGGGTAGTTATAAGTGGGGTTACAATTAGGGTATCTATGGCTATGACCCCTATAAGGGGACTGAGAACTCCAGTTATAACTGGCCATGAACCTCCAAGTAAACCCTATAAACCCTAAACCATTATAGAATCCTATAGATCCCTTTAAAGGAACCCTTAAAGGAACCCTAAAAAGCCCTATTATATGCCCTAAAGACCCGTCTCAGAGGACCAGGACCTCCAAGTAGACTCTCCAAGCTCGGAAAGCCCTAAACCCGTAAACCCCTAAACCCTCTAAACCCTAAACCCTAAGACTCTCAAAGCTCGGACTGGGGAGGTCCCTGTGGAGACGATCGAGATGCCTCGGCTGAAGAGCATCCGAGACCGCTGTGCGCAGGCGGCGCGCGATTTCGAGTGGTTTAGGGTTTGGGGTTTGAAGGTTTAGGATGGGTTAGAATTTCGAGTGTTGGGCGGTTTTCTGGCTAGAGGCTCGGGCTGAACCCTAAACTCTAAACACAGTACCACGCCGGCTTAGCAGTAGGGGTTTAGGGCTTCAGGGGGGTTTGGGGTTTAGGGTGTTGATTCTTTCGTGTAAGATCCGTACGCAGCCCTTAGGCTCAGAGAGGATAGAACGGACTATAAGGAAAGCTTGGCATTCACAACTCGGAGTATTGGCGTAGTTGAAATTGGTAGGTCTGAGAAGGTGCTGAGCCGCATTTACCTCAAACTTATGTTTGTTGCGATGTGCTTTCGTGAATTCCGTGAACGTTCCAAATCCGTACCTGCCCGCCCCACAAACTGGTTGTTCCTTACGAGTTTGTTTGTTATTTTGTAGTGCAATTTTGACCCAACGGCTCATTAAAGTTCATCACGCAAACTATTTTCCTATGTTGTTCTAAGGGGCTTGTAGCAAAACCGAAGAAGCCCAGTTACTCGTAGAGGAGGTTCCGGTTCCTCATATAAGCACTATGTACGCATAGCCCAGGGAAGCTATAGGAGCCTTACGCATAAAGTGCTAAACCCCATTGTAAACCCATCATAGCACACGCTAAGGTTCCATATACCCAGATGATATATGGGTAGTTGTCAATATTTTGGTCCCTTTTGGGGTACCCTAAATAATAGGTGCCGTATACTAGGGACCCAAATAGGGACCATAATTTTGACAACCACGCATATACTTTGGTTCCAAAGGACCTAGGAGGGATTACGGTAGTTAAGGCCGCAGTGTATACTGTATGGCGACATGTGCCCTTCGGGAAATAGAAGCCGATGCAGATCTCTTTTGAGGAACCCTTGAAGGAACCATCATAAGACCCTTACAGTAACCATAACCCTTATAGAAACAGATTCTTACGAAGCTGTGCAGAAACCTTTACGACATTTCAAAAACCGCAGGATTTGCAGTCACCAATGGAGATCTCTTGTTATAGGACCCCTTAGAGGGACCTTGCAGTTTTCAGAAGCCTTAACCCTAAACCCTAAACCCCTAAACCCTAAACCGTGCCATCGGAAGTTGGTGGAGGTGGACTCAGAACTCTCGGCACTGGAAAAGGACGTGTTGGAGAAATTCCGGAACAAGGCTCGGTCGGAGCCCCTCTGCGCGGTTTAGGGTTTAGGGTTTGGCTCGGTCGGAGCCGTTTAGGACGTCGGGTTTGGGGCTTTGGCTGCAGGGGTTTAGGGTTTAGGGGTTTGGATTCAAGGCTTAGTGGTATTTGGGGCCTTGAGTTTAGTGCTTAGGGGTTGATGATATAAATCCTGCATTACCTTGAGGACCTTACACGATGGGATTTATGGTATATTCCTTATTATCGAGAATGCAGGATTCATATCATCAACCGTTAGGGGTTTAGGGTTGAAGGTTCAGGCTCTGGAGGTTTAGGGTTCGTTTAAGGTTTAGGGTTTAGGGTTTAGGGTTTAGGGTTCAGGGTCTTGGGACGGTTTCAGGGCTCGTTCCCACTGTTTGCAACCCAAAGGGGTCCTAGGTTTTGTTATCGGGAATACTTCCCCACATCATAATCGTAGTTCCTCCTATACAAGCCCCACATTCCACCATGTAGCTACTTAGGGCCCTTTGTGCACGGATGATGTGTTCCTACTTGAGCCTTTTTTTGGTACTGCTGATGGACACAATGGTGCATTACCCATTATGAGGAATATACCATAGTTCCCATAAAGTAAAAGCCAGAAAGTTGGAATATGATTATCCTAAACCCTTTATGGTAAATTATAAGGTATCCTGCCCTGAAACCATATTCCAACTTTCTGGAGTTCCCTTTAGTGTAGAGTCCTAAGGGTCATGAAGGCTTTTGCCCATCAACAGTAGGGCAGCCCCGGAACTGAGACCCGAGCCGCGACTCCTTACCGCAAGCCTAAGCTCAAACCACCCAGAGCCTCCAAAACCCCTTAATTAAGGAATATACCTTAAATCATATAAGGGATCCTATTATAATTTAAGGTATATTCCTTAATTAAGGGGTTTTGGAGGCTCTGGGCAGGCTTTCATACGGTTGATGATACAACTCCTGCATTACCTTAGGGACCCTAAGCTATGGGAATTGTGGTACATTCCTTATTGTGGGTCATGAAGGATTTATATCATCAACCGTAGGAGGCCAAAAGGGGTTTTAGCCTTTGGGGGTTTAGTAGGGATTAGGGTTCCCATAATAGGGTTCATAGAAAGGAATCCCTACCCCAAGAATCTTCAACCCCCCTGTTGGCCTCCCATCATTTCTCACATAAACACCTAAAGCCCCCCAAACCCTACATCCCTGAACCGCAAAACCCGTAATCTCAGAGGTAGACTGGGAGAACATCATGCAGATCTCCAACACGCCGGAGCTGGAGAGGGAGGCCCATGAGGGCCAAAGTAATGCAGGAGAACCGAGCTGTTGCTTAAAGGATACTTGTAAAGGGGTCTATAGGTGTTGCTAAAAGGGTTACTGAGGCCTTAATGATCAGAATCGGGTTATCTCAGACGGGAAACCCAAGAGCAAGTATTGGCAATTCTCGAGGCTATTATACTACGACCAGCCAAAGGAATGGCTGAACAGCCTATTGGGTTAGGGCTCAGTCAAGAGATCACGATGTTCCCTGATGGTGGTCACACATTCTGACGTTGCTGATGATGAAGATGATGAAGATGACGACGATGATGCAGTTGGTGGCGATGCCATGTCGATGATGATCATGGTTGCGATAACGAGGACGGGACGGTGTTGATGACTTGTTTCGTAGTGGATACGCTAAACCCTAAATCCTAAACCCTAAAGTCTAAACCCTAAATTCCAAATCCTAATCTCTAAACCCTAAAGCCCCGTTCTACCCGTGGTTGATGACGTGTTTCGTAGTAGATTCTGGCAGGCGGCTGAAGTGGAACACTTCTTGTCCAAGCCAGCAGGACCGCCGCCCGCCCCCAGGGAGTCGGCCCGGTGTCGTTGTGAAAACCTTGGGGTAGAGGACTTCGCACTGTGGAACTTAGGTAACTATACAGTAGAAGCCCAAAAGTTGGAAACCCATTAGCCTCAATCCTGAAGAGCCATGTATAAGGAATCCCAGCACTATTTGACCTTAATCCGGTTTCCAACTTTCTGGGGTTCACGGTACTTGGCTTTGGAGTACCATACTTTTATAGTTTTATCTTAAAGGAACCATTATGAAATACAAGTTTATACTGTTTTCTCCCTGGTTACTCAAAAGCCCAGTATAAGCGCAACTCCATTGAAGCGTAAAGGTACGGAGTTGAAGACGATTGAAAGGCAAGCTGCTAAGCTCCAGCCTAAGACCTTAAACTCCGACATCCTCAACCTTAAATGCTAATCCCATACATTCCTGAACCCCGAAACTCCAAGCCGGAGCCGCTATTAAACCCCTCAGCCAGATTCCCGAACCCCTTTCCCTAACCCCTAAGCCGAGCTAGACTAGGCCGTCTGCACTTTCCAGGGCCGCATCCCTGCGCCCTGCACCCGGAAAGCTCAATCCTACGGTTGTTGATATAAATCCTCGGACTCCTTTAAAGGGATCTATAAAAGGGTACCTTTAAGGGGTTCCTTTAAGGGATCTATAGGGTTTTAGGGTTTAGGGTGATATACATCCTGCATTACCCATAGTAAGGAATATACAATAATTCCCATAGTTTAAGGGTCCTTAAGGTAGTGCAGGGTTTATATCATCAACCGTATCAGGGTTTGAGAAGTTCAGGGTTCAGGATTTCGGGTTTGGGGTTAAGGGCGTGGAGTTTGGGTTTTAGGGCTTGGATTCAGTTCGGGTCAATCCGAAGCCCATGGTTACACCGACATGCTAAACCATCCCTTTTATCGTCAACATCGTAGTCCAAGCCGGCAGGCTCAACGCTGAGTCAGAAAATGCCCAAAGTTTTCACCGTTAGCCTTTAATCGTAAGAATGAGCTCCGCAAATGTGACAACGACCAACGACCCTCAAATCCAGGCCCTAGGCCCTAAACGCTAAGACCCTAACTCCCAAAACCCAAACCCTGAACCCTCGGCCCCACATGATATGCTAAGCCCTCAACCCTATATAAGCTTTAAGATTGGAGCCCTCCACCGCCCGAACTCCCCGCCAGGAGACTTCGCCAGCCCGTCTCGCTACCACTTTTCGACGAAGTGCTCCAGCCTTGCCGCAAGCCCAGAACCTGGGTTTGGAGTACCGCTACCATACTTTAATACTTCTTTTGGTACCTCTTCCTTAAAGGAACCATTATGAGTTAAAAGTCTATACTTTTTCCCCCTGGCTACTTCAAAGCCCAGAAGGTTTAAGGCTTGAGGTCTGCAGGGTTTCGGGCTGTAGGGGCCTTCGGGTTCAGGGTTGTAAGGCTGTAGGGTTTTAGTTTGAGGGTTCAGAGTTTAGGGGTTTAGGGTTTAGGCTTCAGAGTTTAGGGTTTAGAGTTTAGGGGTTTAGGGTTCAGGCTTCAGAGTTTAGGGTTTAGAGTTTAGGGGTTTAGGGTTTAGGCTTTAGAGTTTAGGGTTTAGAGTTTAGGGTTTTAGGGTTCAGAGGTTAGGGACAAGCAGCGACCAGGATCGGTATTTAGGAGTGTATGTCCGGATCTATGGGGCTTGGGGTTTAGGGCTTAGGGTTTAGGGACCTGCTTGGATTCGTTTAGCGTTGCTTCGGGAATTTCAGACATGTACGGACTAGGGATGATGTAAACCCTAAGCCCTAACCCCTAAACCCTAATCCAAGGTTCCGGTGACTTCGGATCTTCACGCTTAGGACTTACGGCTGGATGCATCTGACGAGTAGGTAAGTTTCAACTTGTTTGTTGGTTGTGCAAGAAAGCTATCATACTCAAAGGCTTAGCTTGCAGTGCTGAACCGAACTCAGCAACATCCATCGGGTCAAACGTAGTTAAGGCTGTTCATGAAGTCTGTGAATTGAAAGGGTTTAAAGGTGTTTATGGGCTTGGAAGATCTGGGGCACTCAAGGAACCGTGGGTTTAGGATCAAAAAAGTTGAGGGTTTCAGTGCCACAGTGCAGGTTTGATCTAGCCGCCCTCAACGCTGAACCCTGGCACATGCCCTTGTGCTTCGTGAACCACACAACTCGTGAATGTCATAGCGAAGCTGTTCGTGCTGAGTTGGAGCGGGCCAATCCAAGGCCAGCTGAGCTTGAGGAAACTGCCGAACCAATGGACGGCGCCGGGCCGACGTGGGCTCTCATCAGACATGAGCTTGAGGTTAGTGCCACAGGGGCGCTTGGCGCCCAAGCTGCAGAGTTTGCTCGCAAGGCAGAGCTAGCAGGCAGTGGGACCCGAGCCACTCTAAGCCCTAAATCCAAAGCCATGCCGACCATCTACATGTTTAAACCAAACAGCCTCAAGCCTCCCCGCCTCGAAAAAACAAACTAAGCCCGAAACCCTAAAACCTCAGGCGTAAACTCTACACCTTTCCTAAGCCCTGAACCTTAAGCCTTAAGCCTTAACCCCTAAGCTTGATGCCGGCAAGGAGCCGCCCACGGCCAACCGCTGGCTGCTTCCAGGGCGGCCGAAGAATCCTCTTCGTGGGCAGAAGACAGGCCTCCAACTTTGTGGCTTTAGGGTATACCTTAAACTATAACCTACTTCATTGGAGGTTCTTATTATAAGCCCTACTATGAAAATTATAGGAACCCTACAAAATAGTAGGTTTTGGTAGATCAAGGTAAGGTTTACGGGTTCAGCAGGGATTACCCTAAACCCTAAACCCTGAACCCCTGACCTCAACGAGGGGCCCTTCAACAATCAAGAGAGCGGTGGAGTGTATCACAATACAGACGTACATGCCGACTTTACTTAAACAGGGCTTCCGGTCAATTACTGAGACCCCTATCTTCGCATCAGCCCGAACCTACTCTGAGAATCGATGTGCTGCCCAAACCGAGGGTTTAGGGTTTGAACTCAGTCTCCAGAGATGCCCTGCCTTAAGAATCCCTGCTCGCACGATGCAGGGCTGTCGAGGGAAAGATTTACAGAGTACTGTAGACCAAAGTAGTTTGGAGGATTGCTTCTTTGTTGTCGCAGGGTTCTGTGGCGTGTTTTTTCATGAAGTTGCCTTTGTTTGTTGTTGGTTTTAGAGGCACAGCAGAATCAGATTTTGCAAGGACTCGAAACAAAACCCTCTGCAACTTACTGTATGTAAAGAAGACTTGGCCAGAGGGGGGCGTTTGAAGTTTCAGGGCATGGTGTAGACGATTCAGGGGTTGAGCAATGGGGAGGTGTAGAATTTGGAGTTTGGGGCTTTGTGTTTTAGCCGTCGTTTGTGTTCTTCGGTGTGGGAATGGCTGGCTTGACACCCGGTCCCTCCTGCAACCTGCAGCCCTAATTAAATACCCTGGAAATTTCTGGAGTAAGAACAGATTTCTGAACCTCTCATATGTAGTTTCTGGGCTGGACATCCATGTTATAGCATATTATGGTGTGTTTGTGCAGCAAATTACAATGTCGTAGCGTTTTGCACTGGGTTATTGCCGGGGAAGTCCCGCACCCCACAACTTTGCAACTGTCAAGCCCTGAACCGTTAGCACCCAGAGGTGTTCAGAGGTTTTAGGGTTCAGCGCACAAAGGGTTTATATATGGTTTACAGGGCCGTTATTATTGGGCTTTATACACATTCCGGGTTTCGGGCTTGTAATAGGAACTGGGGTTTGCTGTTTAGTTTGGGAAAGCTCGTTCACGTTAGAAACCCGCATCTTGACGTTGTGCTTCTTGGAGACTGTAGCCTGTTGCCAAGAAGGTTTGAGCCTGAGATAAAGGGCCTTACAGTACCCGAAGGCCCCCTAGTAGTTCCTTTTTGTGGTTAATATTTAGAATACTATAAGGTGATCCCAAAAAGGAGCTACCAGGGAGCCTTATAGGGTACAGTAGAAGCCAGAAAGTTGGAATATCATTATATATCGTACCCCCTTTAAGGTAAATTATAGGGGATCCTACCATTAATCCATATTCCAACTTTCTGGCATTCCCTTTAGTAAGATGTCATGCAGATTTCATCGGGCAGCCATGCCAGCACTTCCGACGACCTCACAACCGGCCAAGTCCTCGTCCTCCTCCTCATCATCATCCCGGGAGTTTTTGAAAATAAGGGACCATACTGTCGCACCCTAAATGGTAGGTTCCCTATTACAAGGACCCCCAAATACGGTACCCCTAATTTTCGGAAACCCCCTCATCATCAGGATGGTCGTCATCATCATGAGCAGCATGCTCACTGTGACCGTGTCGACAGTCATCAGAATAGCCATCATCGTTGTTAGATCTGCATCACCATCAGCAGCTGCTTCATCAACATACTCGTTACCTTAATCACCATTACCACCGTGCTGGTCACGGACTTATCATCACCATCGTCATCATCATCATCATCATCATCGCCGTCGACATTTTCATTATCAGCTTCACCGCCGAATGAGAGAAGCCCGAGCCAGCAAGTGTTGAGATCTGTCACATCATGGGATAACACGAAGACACTAAACCAGACGACCCTACACCGCCTTCGGAGAGGCATGCCCCTGGGTGAGGCAGTCGCAGAGGCTGGCGGATCCGGCCTACTGCAGTTGTTTGGCTTGTGCTTTAGTGTGGGGGGGGTGGGGCCTTCAGACTTATGATGGTGCGTTCATATAGGGTTGATCAGGTTTTTGCGGGGTTATACATTGCCATTGCCTAGACTTCCTGTTGTTTAAATTTACCCCAAAGCTCTCTTCTACCTTTGAAGGCCTTCCCTGAACTCGAAACCCTAAAACCCTAAACCCCTAAGCCCCTAAACCCTGAGCCCCTATACCCTGAACAGCACGCAGCTCGAAGGGCAACCGACGGCCGGCACCGAAACAAGTCGAGCCTCAGCTCCCGCCGAAGGACTGGGCTTTAGGCCTTTCAGGGCTTTGTGGGTACAGTACCCCCCTAAGGCCCCATAGTAGTTCCTTTTGGGGATTACCTTATAGGATTCTAAATATGAACCCCCAAAAGGAACTACCATGGGGCCTTCGGGTAGGCCTTTCAGGGCTTTGTGGCTGCAGTAGAGATGAGTTGGGACTTGTTTTCTAGGGCTCTACCCTATGGCTCCATAGTAGTTCCTTTGGGGGGATTATGTTTTGAATTCTATAAGCAAACCCCCAAAAGAAACTACTATGGAGCCTCTGGATAGGGCTTGCGGGCCCGAAGTTTACGGTTGGGGGGTCTTGCGGATTTCTGGGTGGGACTGAAGATTTGGGGTTTAGGGTTTAGGGTTTAGGGGTTTAGGGTTTAGGGTTTCCAGTCTTTGGTGTTCCGGTGACTGAGGGCCGAGGGTGTTGACACAGCTTCCACAATTTTGAGTTTGCGATTTTGGGGTTTATTGAGATGTTGATGAGTACCTGATGTAAACCGGTGATGGGGGGGACACTGTTGCCAAATATTCCGACCACTACAGTAGGTTCTGGCAGGTTGCTGGGTTGCGGACCCATCAGATCTATGAGGGTTTGATGATCTAGTAACCCACCACGTAAGTCTTGTTTGGTCGGTAACAAAAAAGCCCTAAAGGGAACTCCAGAAAGTTTGGAATATGGTTTCAGGGTAGGAGACCTTATAATTTACCTTAAATGGGGTTACGATAATGATATTCCAGCTTTCTGGCTTTTACTTTAAATTCCAAAACCTACGGCCTAGCTGTCAGGGTAGAAGACTAGAAGCTGGTGCTCTTCTTTGGGTTTGCCAGTCACTACTGATCAGGGTTCAGGGGTTTAGGGTTTGGGGTTTATGAACTTAGGGTTTAGGGGTTTATGAATTTAGGGTTTGGGGTTTATTAAGGGTTTAGGGGTTTAGGTGTTTGGGGGTTTAGGGTCACTGCTCAGGGTTCGGGGTTTAGGGCTACTCACTGCATCTGTCTTCAAGCCTTTGCCAAAGGGTCCTAGGTATTGTTATCGGGGAAGACTTCCGCAAATCACAGTATTCATTCCTAATATAGAAACCCTACATGTACTATATACATAGTAGCTGAGTGAATACACGTTACACTTTTTGGGATAATATCACCCATGATCAAATTAAATGTGTACACTTTTTGGGGGCTTATGAACTCAGCATCTAAGTATCATAGGTACTTTGGAC
This sequence comes from Symbiodinium sp. CCMP2592, assembly GCA_905221615.1. Lineage (NCBI taxonomy): Eukaryota > Dinophyceae > Suessiales > Symbiodiniaceae > Symbiodinium > Symbiodinium sp. CCMP2592. The sequence continues at coordinate 1,189,817 of CAJNDT010004112.1, forward strand.
CCTTTGGGTTTTGCACCCAGATAAATACGTTCCCTTCCCCAGCCTGCAGTGTAGTCAGGCCTGGTGAGGACTCGGGGCCAGAGCTTTGGTTGTGTATATCCTTAGGCTCCATAGTAGTTCCTTTTGGGGGTTCATATGGGAGTTTCCGACAATAGGGGACCCTAGTATAGCACCCTAAATCGTAGGATCCTTATTATAAGGACCACAACACAAGGTATCCCTATTTTTCGGGAACTCCCATATGTAGAATTCTAGCAGGTAATCCCAAGAAGGAACTACTATGGAGCCTCTGGGTATGTTTCTTTGTGCGCTTCTCCCAAGTTTGAGAGGGGATGCAGCGTTTTTGCCGAAAGCCGCGATCCCCCAACCCCTCGACTCCTTTGTGACAGCGGCTTAGGGTTAAGGTTTTAGGGTTTAGGTTTTAGGGTTTTGGGCTTAAGGGTTTATTGTTTAAGGTTTTAGGGTTTAGGGTCAGTGGAGTTCAGTGTTTCGGGAACAAGCACCGGTTTATAGGGTTTCATTCGGGGAGCGCAGATTCTAACTGAGCCGAGTTGACAAAATTCTCCCTTTTGCGCTCCGCGCACCGTCGGGCAGTGGAGGACAAGGAAGATGATCGCGGCTGGTTCCTTCAACAGCAGGCCGCATGTCGGAAGATACGTGTTTGGGCTTATTGCAGCCCTCTCGGCTTCAGTGTCTTAAATGTAAAGTTTGAACTCCAATGCACCATCGCTGGCCCCTTTACTCGCCAGAAGGCTCCTTGCATCCTCAAATCCTCAAGGAGGGTATCTAAACTCCCGAACTCAATAATGGGTACTTTGGGTGGGCGGAGGGTCTATAGATAGGCTCTTCCCATGCGCAGTGCTGGAAACTCCCTCCGGGTCTCAATGTGGCTTTTTGATTTTTTAAACGCATGCCACCTGTAGTAGATACCGTAGATACCATGGTTGCTCTTGTTTTCAACCTGTGATACAGGTTCAAGGAGCAGCTTTTACTTGTCCATGAAACCGGCCCAAGGTGGATAGGTTGTTTTTTGCACTGTACTTATAGGGATTGGGGTTCAGGGTCTTTGATGCTCTGGGATCTCCGGGCTTTGGGGGTTCAGGTGGTTTAGGGGTTGGGGTTCGGATGATTGGAGTTTAGCTCGCGGCGAAGGCGGGCTGGGGGGTTCTTGAGAAAGACACGTCTGCATTCAGGGTTCTTGAGCTTTAACTTATTGGCTGCAAACTCAACTTTTCAACCTTTGGGGTTCTTGAAAGTTAGTCCATTCTCAAAGTTTCAACTTTTATTCCCTTGGGTTTCGGGCCAGTGAGTTAAACGGCAAACCCTAAACCCTACACCCTATAGATCCCTTTAACGGAACCCCTTATAATCCCTTTAATGGAAACCCCTAAAGCCCTCAACCCAAAATCCTCCCTGAAGCCCGCTTAGCTTCAGAGACCCTACAGTGGAAGCCAGAAAGTTGGAACATGGATTTAGGAGGATTCGTGCTAGGATCCCTTATGCTTTACCTTAAGGGCATGAGGAGTCTAATGTTCCAACTTTCTGGCTTCTACCATAAAACCTGAACCCTCTGCGCCCTGAGCTTACCTTGGGGGTCCGAAGGGGTTTAGGGTTTAAGGGTTTAGGGTTTAGGGTACTGATAGGTCTAGGATAGTAGCTATGTAGGTTATTTTTTGAAGAAGTAAAAAAAATACTGGGTACTTGGACCCTTAGGGTTAGATCCCTAGGCCCTAAATCTTATAATATGGGCGGTTTTCGAAATTTGGGTCCCTTTTTGGGTACCCTAAATATGAGGTGCCGTACTATATCAGGGACCCAAAAAGGGACAATAATTTTGACAACCACCCATATGGGGGACCTTGGGGCCCAAATGATGCTGCAGGCCCAGTCGGTGCAGCTCAGATCATTGCAGCTGCCAGCGCCTTAGTGCTGCGTATTCGCCGCTGCAACCGCCCGGACTACCCTAAGGGTCCACATGTCCATGCAGAACATGCGTGAGTATATATGTAAGTGCTTATGTTATACAAATATATATATATATATATATATATATGTATGTGTAAATATATATATATATATATATATGTATACCTATATTATATGTAGACATGTGGCAAACACTTTGGCCCTCGTCTCTTTGTTTAAAGCCACGTTGGCCGAGTACAGTTGGCCCTAGGACCCATGTAGGAAACCACTTTGGCCAAGTACATACTATAATATTTATTATGGATGCATGGACCCGAAAATCAGCCTTGAGGGCAAGCACACAAGAAGTGCTGCAGGAAGAAAGGTGCTGACAGCTTTGAACCTGCCAAAGCCGAAGCTCAAGTACTACAGTAGAAGCCAAAAAGTTGGAAACCCCATAGCCTCAATCCTTAAGAGCAATGTACAGGGAATCCCAGCACTATTTGGCCTTTATCCGGTTTCCAACTTTATGGGGATTACTCTGTACCTGAAAGCAGTTCACTGCGAATGCCCTTGGAGGCTTGAAAGTGAAATTAAGCTCCCAAGGGTTTGTGGTTCTGGGAACGAGTATCCTGCGGGTAACCCCTTCACCTGGAAGCCATGCGGCGGTTCGGGTTTCGGGTTTAGCTTGGATGCTGCCTTGCGTGAGTTTAAGTAATAGGTGAGTACTATCCATAACATAGATGACATATATATATATACATATGTATATGTATAAGGCCCTTAATAGTAGCCCCGGTATTGAGATTTACTGTGTGGGGGCAGTGCCCAAGGTTGAGGGTTTTGGGTTCAGGGGCCTATCAGGACTCGATGCCGTGAGGCAACTGTATCCCCTAAGCCCTACTTCCCAGGGTCTGGAGTTTAGGGTTTACCCAGAGGCTCCATAGTAGTTCCTTTTTGGGTTACCTTGTAGAATTCTGCAGATGAACCCCAAGGAGGAGGAACTGCATGGAGCCTTAGGGTTACGGAAACTCATGGAGCTTGGAATTCAATTTTCAGGTTGGGCTCGTGGCAAGAGGGGTTGGCTTCTGCGTGGCTCAATCTGGTCTGCCATAGCACTCATTATTGAAACTTGCTCTGTGCTACCAGTAGCATGGCACTTTATGACGATGTTGATAGTGATGCTGCATGCTGATGATGACCAATGATGACTATGGTGCTGAGCAGATGCAGCAGCTGTGGCACTCATCGAAAATGGTCGCTGGTGTTGTTGCTAGAGCTCTTGGTCTATGCCCCTCAGGTTTGGCAAAGGCAGCCCCATACTACAAACTTGTACTGTAAACCCTGGAAAGATACGAACCCAAGCCTCAACCGAACCCCCAACACGTTTATTTGCCAGACCACTTGGAGGTTCATGGGTAGTTAGAAGTGGAGTTATACTTAGGCTAACTATGGTTATAACTTCTATTAGGGGAACTTATACCCATGAACCTCCAAGCATGCGAAAACCCTAAACCCCTAAACCCTAAACCCTAAGCCCTAAACCCTAAACCTTAAACCCTAAACCCTAAACCCCCCCAAGGAATGAGCGCGCGATCAGCCTTTGCGAGCGTGCGCGCACCGCCCAAGGGGGAGCCCCCAGGAGGCGAGCCGGTTTCAGGATTCTGGGTTTGGGGCTTATATAGGGGCCTTAATACGGTTGATGACATAAATCCTGCATTATATACTTTAAGGACCCTAAACTATGTGAATTATGGTATCTTCCTTATTAAGGGTAATGCAGGATTTATACACTCCCCCAAAGCTCCATGTACCTTTATAGTAGATACGTAAGCCGTAGAGGGGTCCCTATATGGGTGCTTTTAGGCCTAAGTATATACTTTCTGGGTACATGCAGCCTCAGGGTTTGGGTCCAATGTAGGGGCCTCAATAATTACGTGTACTCTTTTGGGGGGGCTCCTTACTTTAATGATAGTAATTATGAAGGGCCCCGTATTCTGATCGTTCGGGCCCCTACATTAACGGGGTGTTGGATTGCCGGATTACGGAGGTCATGGACAACCCCAAACCCAAAACCCTAAACCCAAAGCCCAAAGAAGCTTTCCCTTGAGAACAATGGCATTGCGGAGACCTGAGTCCTGAGTAGAGGCCAAACATCATAACTTACCATTTTGTGTATAATAGATGCACACATTATGTATGCAGTAGGGTGCATAGGAGTACACACAAGCAACTACACCTTCAACTACTTTCAAGCACACTGGGCTCGCAGATCCCTAAACCCCTAAACCCTACAACAAACTTAAACCCTAAACCCTAAACCCTACAATAAACCCTAAGCCCTAAACCCTACAATAAACCCTAAACCCTAAACACTACAGTAAACCCTAAACCCTACAGTAAACACTAAAGCCCAAACCCTAAACCCCTAAAACAGTACTAGGCTTTGGGACCTCTTGGTAAGCCCTAAACAGGATTTCCCGCGAAAGCCTGGGCCGCGACTCTGCTGTTGTCCGGCCCTCGGTGTCCTGGGAGCAGAGCGGAGGAGGGCACGCTTCAAAGTCCTTTAGAGTGGCTGCTAACCCTAAGGCTCCGTGTAGCCATATAGTATATACTTAGGCCTCAAAGTACCTGTACAGGAACCCCTTTGAGGCCTAAGTATATACTATATGGGTACATGGAGCCTTAGGGTAATTACTGTATCCTAAAAACCTTGAACCCTATAAATCCTGAAGCGTGTTTAATGAAATTCCTAAATGGTCTCCTAAAAACCCTGAACCCTATAAATCCTGAAGCTTGTTTATGAAATTCCTATATTGTTTCCAAAAAACCCTGAACCCTACAAATCCTGAAGCTTGTTGACCTGAACCCCATAAATCCTGAAGCTTGTTTAATGAAATTCCTATATGGTCTCCTAAAAACCCTGAACCCTATAAATCCGGAACCCTTGTTTAATGACATCAGCAGTGTCTATGCGAGTCGTGTTGTAGCAGCCGACGTCAAGAGGCAACTTTTGATTTCAATGCACGTTTAGGAGTCCCTAAACCCTTAACCCTAAACCGTTTAGGGTTTAGGGGTTGGGGTTTAGGTATGGATTAAGGCTTTTCGGTTTTACTTTAGATGAGGCCTCTTCGGCTCATTGTGCAGAGCTGCAACCTGCAGAACACCTGCAGTTTGGAGTCAGAACTGCTGCTACGGTTCCATAGGGTCTTGATAAAAGGGTTTAGGGTTCAGGGGTCTTGATAGGGTCTTGAGTAAGGGTTTGATAATTGTTGTTATGGTCGTTTACAGGCTGTCTCGCGGTTCATTGCGAGCGATCCCGCGACTGAAGGGTAGGGTGTTGAAGTGTAGAACACTGCAACATGCTAATTTCCTCGAGGCTGCCTTATGTCGGTTCGGGTTCCACACCCGTGCTGAGGCTAACATGGCAGCGGCTGAGTACAAGGCCAGCAACGAACACAACAGCACTTTTCTTTCTGAGAAGCTGCAACCCCGGATGCCGAGAGCTCTCAACCGATGAACTGAGGTACGCGCCGTAAACTGTAATCAGAAGTCCTAAACCTCATACCCGAAACCTACCCTAAACCCTATACCCTAAACCGCGAAACCCTACCCAAAGCCCGGAACCCTAGACGCCTAAACCACAACCCGGAACCCTCAAGCAATGTGTTTGTGCATCTTTAGGTTTGGGATGACTTGTGTCGGCTTAAGGTTGTGCTCTTTTCTGGTTGAAGTACCCTTGAGGTTGCGTTTCTGGCTCAGCAGTCGCTTTCAGGCTTGCGGGCTTTATCAGTTATTTCCAGGATTCTGGATTTTGGGTTCAGAAAGGGGTGGTGGATTAGGGGTGCGGGGAAAACCTGTCCGTTTTGCAGCAAGGGATTCAGGGTTTTGAGAGTTTTGGGCCGTACCAGGGATGCCTTATGATTGAAGCTTATAGACCGTTAAAACTTGTTCACAGCCGCTTTCCTTGCAGGCCCCAATATTCGGATCCCTATTCGAATCCTTTCTGTGGGAGAGGGGTTCATCAAGCACAGTAAACCCTGATATGTAAGCCCTATTAACCTGTTGGGCCGAAGCAGATATGCCTTACCCTAGGGTTTTTGTGTCAGGGTTTGTAACTTACCCCACTTTAAACCTATATACATGTATTGCTGTCGTCGGAAATAGATGAGTCTTCATATCATTGCTTGGTGAGGGCCCCGTTCAGCGCCTGCGGAAGTCTCTCTTCGCCAAGCTTTGTGCTGAGAAGGCCGTTCGGGGGGGCTGTGTAAACGTGAAACGTCACCCCACACCTTCAGTCCGTAATTAGCCCTACTCGTACACCCTAGCGGATGACTTGTTGGTGCTTGGATGCTCAATGTCAGTTCTAGGCCATTCTAATTCTAAGCCGAGAATTCCCCCAGACTCCTTGACGCCGAACATGACATGTGCCTGTCCGTCTGTCCGTCTGCCTGCCGACCTGCCTGCTCGCCCGCCTGCCTGGCTGTCTGGCTGTCTCTGTTAAAAACACACCCAGACATGTATACATATATATATATATATAGATAGATATGTTACATATGTGTGTGTATATATATATATATACATATATATATATATATGTGTGTGTGTGTGTAATAATACGTTTATTTTCTCATACATACACACGTACACGTCATGCATGCATACATACACATACACACGCATTGACACATGCATGCATGCAGTATGTATGTAATGTATGCAATTATGTATGTAGTATGTATGTATGTATGTACAGAGATTGATGCTCAACTGTTGTTTTCTCTGGTTGTTCATGCCTGCCTATACCGTAAAATGCACAATCTAGATGTACAGATGTACACTTCTCATGCCCTCCAGCCGATAGCCCGAGCATAGGGAGTGGCTGCATGCAAGAGGCCCAGCTGCCGCGAAAGCCCGTCAAGCGGACGGATCATCTCGCCTTGGACAGGTGGGCATCGGGGACGGAACCTTAGTGGCTTCCTGTAAACTCCAAAGGCCCCGCACCGACACAGGGTTTGTCTAGGCTACTATGGGCTTACACCATGAGCCTAAACCAATCCTAAACCCTAAACCATAAGTACTAATCCCAGATAGACCCTAGCCCTAAACTCTAACTCCAAAACGAAGAGGTGCTTTGTTCTTTAACCGAGTGAAAACTGAGCCTGAGGGTGCAAGCATAGTGAGCTATGGGTTTCGGTACCCACAAAGGATTCCAACAACAGGAAGTATATACGTGTTAAGGCTACCAAGCCGAACCCCTTTAAGCCCTAAGCGCTATGCAAGCTCTGTACACTACAATACCCAGAGGCTTCAATTTGTATGTCTAATTAGTTTATAAACATGCATCGCATGGAATACTGTAATTAAGACTATCCCTAGTGTGGTACGAATATTTCCATCATTGCTCTGAAGGTCCACAGCTTCAGGGCTTAGGGTTGCTGCCAGGCGCCTTTTCATTTTGCCTTTCAGGGCTTCCAAGGCGCTGCAGACTGTCTCAAAACCATCGAAGCAATGCAGTCAGTTCGAACAGAAGCAAGGGTTTAGGGTTAAGGGTTTTGGAGGTTTAGGGGCTTAGGGTTTCAGTGTCAGGGTATCCACGTAGCAACCTAGCAAAGCCAAGTGATTGTGGCTCCCGGTCATGCAAAATTGTTGCTCGTTTCCAGACCCTTGGCCGCCTCGGCCCTGACCCCAAGTCTTGAAGACCCCAAATGCAAAAGCGAAATTCAGCCAAGAACCAAGCCGTATATAACCCTAGACTCCGCGAAGCCCGCAACCCCACAAGCTTCTTCAGCATCCTAAGCCCTAAAAACATGCCCTAAGCCCCATTTTTGGTCATATACCTCTGCTCTTCAGAAGCCGACGTGTGCCAGGGGTGCTTTCGATCTGACTGGCGAAGTGCGCCCGTCGGAGACCCGCTGGCTTTGGGCATCGGGATGCTGTAGTACTACGGGCCTTATATTCTATTTTGATTGTAATAAGGAACCCCAGGGAATAGTCTTACTTACCCAGAGAGCAGAGGCAACCTCTTAAGGCGAAATTAGTGTTGTTTTTGGAGCTCGGCATTCGACAGTGCTTCATAGCATCACAAACCTCGTCAAAAGCAAAGCGGGCGTTGGGTTCTCGCAAGGAAAAAGCCGGCCGAAGGCTTGTATCGCTCAGTGTCGCAATCCTCGCCAGGAATGCGATTTATTGGTTTAGGGTTTAGGGTTGAATACTTAGACGAGCGGGTTTGTATTTTGGCGGTACATTGTAAAAAAGGTTTAGTTCTAGCTTGACAGCGACCAGAAGGGGATGTGACAACCAATCCAATTATTTGGACCCCCGGAGACCACAAACCGCTTTATAGAAGTAAGGAACATGACTAAAACATGGTAGGGGTCCCTTTTGTTGTTCCGTGTATTGATTTGGGAAAGTGATTGGCATTGTGGAAACTGCGTTTCGAGCCCTGCATCAGCAAACGTAAATCGTACTAACGCCTAGTATAGAGATCGGACTATTATTTAGTAATGCCATTCGGAAGAATATTCCCGCCCGTATCCAATTCCAAGAATAGTTAAGGCCGTTCTAGCTTGCTGCAGCTATTCCTGCAACGAACGTGGGATGGACATACACTAAGCCACTACCCTAAGGCCCCAAAGTAGTTCCTTTTTGGGGTTCGTATATAGAATCCTATAAGGTAATCCCAAAGAGGAACTACTTATTGGGGCCTATGGGTAAGCAGTAAGCCCCTAGACCCGCAGCCCTGCATGGAAGAAGGAGATCGACACCCCCACCTTCGGCAACCGCAGCTCCTTTGGTGTGGCTGTGGCATCCTCGGGTTCAGGCAAGAGCTTCCACGCCTTTTGAAGTTTTGGTGTTCAGAGTTTAGGGGTTAGGCTTCTAGGTTTAGGGTTTAGGGGTCAGGGTGTGGGGTTTAGGGGTTAGGGTTTTAGGTTTAGGGTTTAGGGTTCCTCTGAGAGTTCGATCTACTGATTACTATACGGATAGCAGAGATTCGGGTTCCACTGCTGTGTGTTGCTTTTTTTGGGGATTGGGCTTAAGGCTTTAGGGTTTGGTGGCCCTGGCATGATATAGGAGCCTGAAGACTCTGCAATAGTACTAGTATCCCAGTGAAATCACTATGATGTTATAGTGTACTTCCCCACAACCCCATTCTAGCAATTGAGGCCCCGATATGATCGGGAGGGGTGGGCACTGCAGGTGACTGAAGTAGAAAGCCCACAGCCTGACATCAAAACTTACGGAAGCAGGGAGGACACACATAGGAGGATACTGTGTAATTCTTTTTGCGCAATAGAGGGAACTCCAGAAAGTTGGAGTATGGTTTCAGGGTAGGATACCTTATAATTTTCCATGAAGGGTTTAGGATAATCATATTCCAACTTTCTGGTTTTGTATTACGGAAGCCCGAGGTTCAGGCCTCTTTATGCAGCATATGCTGTGTAAGGTACATGGGCCGTTAGGAAAACCAGAGCATGGTGACAGTGCGGCCAGGCAAACAGCTGCATGCCGCAGGGCTTCGAGTCAGCACTCTTTGACAGTGCTCTGCCGTGTCGCAGAAGTCATCTCAGGAAGCCTGAAGGCAGAGTGCCGTCAGGAGTTCTGGCAACTTTTCCAGAAGTGCAGCCGGAACCAACTGTAAACCCCTAAACACGACCCCTAAACCCCTAATCAAACCTTCAACCCCTAAACCCTAAGCCCCCATGTCTGGCAGAAGTGCCGCCGGGAGAGCATTCGGCATCTGCTTGTGGAAGGCCCGCAGGCCGTCGGCAGGTCCTCTGATGCAGCAGAGCGCTTCTATGAGCTTGCCAAAAAAACTTGGGGTGACTATCACTCCGGCTGACTTACCAGGCCTATACAAGCATGACCAGAATCCCTCGGAGCGGTTTCTGAGGCGAATCATGCACGGCTACAATGAGCTGGAAGAGGATTTGGCAGTTCAGATGTCGCGAGTTTAACCCCAAACCCTAAACCCGTAAACCCCTACAGCCCTAAGTTTTGGGTAGAAAGGAGGCTATCGCTCCCGAAATGCATCGCCCGAGCATCTGGCACCGTCCCATGAAGGTGTGGGCCTGGGCTCGTGAAGATCCGCAGTGCCCAAACTTAGAGTTGAAGATTCCCCGGACGATCGCAAGTTCATTTGCAGTTCGACTGCCCTGGAAGTCGGAACCTGTAAATCCGGAGTGTTTCTCGCAGACTTGTGATCCGCGCCCGATACCCTACGCTCGATGAGGCCTGAGTTTTTCCTGACGATTAACTACCCGAACGCTCGCCCTGTAAGCCCCTCATAAGTCCCGAAGGATTGCCTGCCCAGCAAGTCCAGAGTCTTTTGTCTGTCTCTAAGTCACAAGCTTCTTGTGCTGACTACTGCAACCCTCAAGCACGTGTATTGCCTCGTCTTCTTTCCCTAAGGCTCCATGTACCCATATATAGTATAAACTTAGGCCTTGAAGTACCCATACAGGGACCCCTATAAAGCTTAAGTATCCACTATAAATGTACACGGAGGTTTTGTGTTTCGTGTGACACTGGCTGCAGTTGACAGCGTCGACGGGGCTGCTGCCAGTGGGGAAGACGAGCGATTGCTGATGCCGCCGCCGCTATTTGGCTGGGTTTAGGGTTTAGGGTAAGGGTTTAGGGTAGTTTAGGGTTTAGGGCGTTTGGCTGAGTGCATGAGCGGTTTTGAATCATAGGAGGCCAAAAGGGGTTTTAGCCTATGGGGGTTTAGTAGGGATGAGGGTTCCCATAAGAGGGCTCATATGAAGGAATCCCTACCCCAAGAATCTTAAACCCCCCTTTTGGCCTCCCATAAATGAGCGTTGTTGAAGGCTTTTTCGGCAGAGCTCCCAGAAACAAACAACAAGTCCTAAGTGCTGCCTAGGGCTGATGCTGTATGTAGAGGCCTATAACCCAGAGCGGGGGGGGGGGGGGTTTAAGCAACCATATGATATGGTGGCCAGTTCGTTGCGATTTCAGTAAGGGGTGCCCCAGAACAAAAGGGCAGAGGGGCTTAAACCCGGTTTAGAGTTCAGGGTTTAGGGTTTGAGGTTTAGGGTTCACGGTTGACCTTTCATTTCGCACATAGGCATAGGCCATAGGAGTGCTGATCCTGCGTGCTACCTCCTTGCTGCCAGCTCTTACTCGGACGGATCCTTTTTGTTTTCTTTGTGAGCTGGCTGTACATGGCTGATCCAGGCTCTAATATAGGGGCTTTAAGAATTAGAACAGGGTTTGGGGTATGCTAATTAGACTATCCTTGTAATACTAGGATGCCCAGTAGTACCCTTATTCCCTTTTTGTAGTCCTAGGTTCCTTATAAAGTTACCCAATACCAAAAAGAGAGGCCTTTTTATTCTTAGGTTACTGGGTATCCTAGCCTATATAACCGGTATAAATCCAAAATCCCTTTCCCCCAAAGTCCAAAGTCTGAAACCTCAAATCATACATCCCAATTCCCAATAGAGCCCTTCGTAGCAGGTATTCAGCTTACGCGAGACGGGAAGCTTCGGGGCGAGTCTACAGTAAGCCCCATAAAGTTGGAAACCCGATCAAGGTCAAATAGTGCTTCGATTCCCTAGACATTACTCTGAAGGATTTAGGCTAATGGGTTTCCAACTTTTGGGCCTCTACTGTATGGTTCAGAAAGGCATAAGAGCCCAGTATGTATCCCAGACGGGTCAGCTGAAAGGTGGCCGCTCGGTATTCGGGTTCCTTGTCGGTGTTTGCACGAAACCTCCCTTCAAGCCCCCATAGACCCTAAACCCGACTGTACCTTGGCTTCGAATCTGAATGGGTTTTTCGAACTTCTTCTAAAGAAGCTCCCCAAAAGACAGCTCGCCGCCGGTCCCCCACGGCTCCCTGAAGCCGAAGCCTTTATAGTGCCCTTCTTGTAACGTTGTAGATACCTTATCTTGGGCATAGTTGGGTAACATGTTGCAATTTATGGGAAATTATATCCAATGAGGAATACAATTCTAAATCGTTATTAGCATCCCAACCACGAACTAGTTATGATATCTTGTAGAGTATTCTTGTAGTGCCCTTATGGATATATTGCGTGCGCCTCAAGGTCAATTGTGCCAGACAAGAAGAGAGGAGGCGGGAAGGGAGGACTGGACACCAGATTTATAGACTTCGCAAGTCGGAAGTGAGGTCCAGTATCCCGAAGCCCTAAATCATGCCTTAGTGCCTCCTTCCTATTTCCTACATAGTTATATTGCTGGTCTAGATAAACCCCCAAACCATTGCTTAGTGCCCCCTTCCGAAATTCCTAAATATACTTCTGATGTAAAGTAGCGACTGGTCCAATTATTGAGGCCGTGGTTTGTGTGGTTCTTTTTTTTCTTTCGTGTCGAAGGGAATGAGGTACCTGTGGATCACATAACCTACTAATCACCTACGATTAACCAAGCACGCTGCAGGGTTTGGGGTACAGATAGGGCTTGCAGGGCTCAGCGGATCACGCCACCTGAGTGCTTGAGGAGCACGTCTTTTCCCGTGCATTTCTGACAGCTTTGCATTGAGTTGGCCTGCAGAGATCATACCCTATAGGGATCTAAGGACTAATACATTAAGGCTTGGGCCCAAAGAACATACTATATAAGGCTTTTGGGCCATTTTGATCCCTAAGGATAGCTAGCTTACTTTGAGTTGAGGCCTAGATAGGTGCTTAGTGATTAGTGATTAGAGCTTCTCTAGGCAAGACCTCCTTCAGTGCTGCATGTGTCGGCCGCACGCACGAGCGCTTGCGACGTAACACAAGCACACCGACACCCCAAACATCCCCAAACCTTTAAAACCCCAAAACCCAAACCCCAGATCTTACTGTAGGCCGTAAACAGCCCTAAATGACATACCTTAAACCATATTAGGGCTCCCATTATATTTAAGGTATATTCTGTAATTAAGGGATATTTGGAGTCTCTGGGTATGCGTACTTGTGCTGGGCTGGGCTTGTCTTGGTCACCGTGTTTCAACCTAGTCTAGGTGACCTGTCTGACCCCTTAGCCACGTGTATAGCAGCGTGCCCTAAGGCTGCATGTAAGGTACTTAGGCCTTAAAGGGGTCCCTATATGGTTACTTTAAGGCCTAAGTACCTGCTATATGGGTACATGGAGCCTTTAGCTTGATGTCCCGACCGAGAAACTCCAAAAGCCTTTAAACACGGAGTATCCCACATGTGAGCCAGACTATAAGCACCGCTTGAAGTCTTAAGGTACGTTATACTAGACTACAGTACTTTCCGAGGAGCCCTTGAAGCTCTAATTTAAGGCATACTATACTACTGTGCAAGTTCTTTTGCTTCTGTACATACTCCACCTCCGGTATCGTCTACCAATTGTAGGATTTCTCTCAGAAATCTCCCAGGAGGCGCGGGGGTGGGGGGTTGTTGCCCTAGCTTAGGGTGTCACAGGCAGCGCAGCGGCATCGTCGGGCGGCGGTCTGGCCGCTGACAGCGCAGGCACTTGGGGATTGGGTACTACCAATGTAGGCGCTCCTCTACTTATCAATATTACCTATAGTCTCCATTGTAGTTCCTTTTTGGGGTTACCTTATAGGATCCCAATTGTATATCTGGTTTAACCAAAAAAGGAGCTACAATGGAGACTATAGGTATTCCTGACTAGGGTTCCGTTATGTATATATACTATAAAAGATTGAAACCCAGGCTAAAAAAATCGCACCCCCATGACACCACCGAAACGATGAATAGACCGGTGCAGAAAGTGAAGGATCGAAATAGCTGGTAATGTACCGCAGAAAGCTTTTTTCTGACTACGATGGCCCCAACATTTCCGCAAGCAGTATTGTGAGCCCTCTTATGCTGCATCGCATGTAGCTAAAGGCCTCCTTGAACCCCAAGTTTCGGGGAAGAAAAGACCTAGTAGTAGAGTAGGGAACCTTTAACCTTTTGAGTAGTATAGCCCCTATGTAATCCCTATATACCCAAAAAGGTTAACGCCAAGGGTCCAAGTACCCAATAATCTCCAAAATGCTAACCTACATAACTACTATCCCAAAACCGAGTACCAAATTACTGGGTCCTTTGGACCCTTGGGGCAACCTGTAGTTCCCCATGATACCCGACAAGTAGGGAGACCCTTGAGGCGCCGGACTCTTTGGCATGAGTGGTCTCTTCTCATCCACCGGAGAGGCTGTGGATTCGATTTGTGAGTTAGGGTTTAGGGCCTTCTATGGCTTAGGATGTAGTCAGGCTATCGAGTTAAGCAACTGGCTGGGATGTTCGCAGTTTAAGTTGAAGTTTTTCAGTTCACAGAAAGAGAGTGCAGGGGGCTAGTCTTTGGAGGATTTCTTGCGGGCTCTTCTGTCCCTAATAGCCCGAAGCCCGGCTAAGATCACTGGGACACGAGAATTCAAGGTCCAACTTTTCCGGGGCACAAAAGTCTGAAGCAAAAATCCTCCCTCCCCTGATGCCCTTTGAACCCTATGACCTGAACCCTTGCTGCTGTCCCTGCAAGTTTCCAGGAATCCAATGATCTTTGGAATGATCTTTTGATTAATGAGCAGACTGCCCTTTAGAAGTTAGTATGCATGTCATACTTCCCAGCAGGATCACCCGCTACTAGAATTTTCTTAAGACTAAGCATGTGAATGCCGGGTTGTTTGCACCCTGAGCGATCATCCTTATCCCAGGGGTAACATTACGTGCACACTTCGCCGGATGATACCGCAACTTCATGAGAGCCCTCGAAACCCTAAACCCTAACCCTCTGAACCCTCAGGCTTGCCCTAAGGCCCTAATATCGAAATATATTCCCTGTCACATTCAAGGCATGCATGCAGATTATCAAAAAAAGGAACTACAAGGGAGACTATAGGTAGAGTTCATGGCATAGGTTTCTATATTATCCCGGATCGGAAGGTAGACCACCTCTCACGCAAGCCTAGCGGGAAGGGCCTCAATACAAGCTCTTCAGGGACATTCAAAGGGGACCTGTATGACATGTAGGTTGTTGTTATGCTTTGTCTAATCCCCAGACACCAGACCCAGCGAACCCAACAGCCCTGAATACATATCCATTAAGTCACAGTAATAAGCGCTTGAAAATTTCCGTTCGTCAAGCACCATTGAGGTTTTGAGTGCTCATGGCCCCAATTTACTTATTTATTGTTGCTTCAACCTCACAACTTACAGCTACCCATGAGCCTTCAACGTGAGCCGAATGATGTCCCTAAGCCCGAAACGAGGTGCCTCCCGCGGATGGGGGTGCTGGGGGCCTTCTCGGGGGCTCTTTGGGATCCTCACTGTGTTTTGGCTGCAAGAAAACTGACGAGGCAACGGGCCGGGGGGATTGTAGGAGCCTGAATACATTATTCCAGAGGGCTCCTCATTAAGATTATACTACATCTGTGAAGGCCCCCCATATGAGTGGTGTCGAGTCTACCGTTTAAGTGTAAGGTTCATGTGCGGTTACAGAGTTGGTCTACCATGCAGCGTTGGAACTGGGGAGGTTGGTCCTGATAGCAGGCTGTATGAAAAGGAGCGTTAGTGGATGTTTCAGCTTACCTAGACCCCAAGGGTCCAAAGGACCCAATAATTAGGTACTCGGTTTTAGGATAGTAGTTATGTAGGAATTTTGGAGAGTATATGATCATTGGGTACTTGGACCCTTGGGGAAAGTTACCATCGAAGTTTCCTTGTTTTGTTATCTTGGTTCAGCATATAGAAGCCCGAACCCCGAACTCTTCCACATGGGCATCCTGGGCGTCGATGCAGAACTCCCCCGGACGCACGAACCCAATCCGATCCCGAACCCGTCTACAAATGTGAACGGGTTCCGTTTAGGGGTTTATGGAGTATAGGGTTTAGGGTTTAGGGTTAGGGGTTTATGGAGTAGGGCACGCTGCAACCCTGAACCCTGAACCCTGGCTGAGCTCAAAGTTTCACGAATGTGAAACAAACAAACAAGCCTAACGCCGCCGCCCAAGACAGTCGAAGAGCAGGCCAGCAGAAAAAGGAGACTCCCTTTTAGGGCCCCCTTTCTGGTTTAACATAACCTGTAGTCTCCATTGTAGTTCCTTTTGTTGGTTTAACCAATTATACATTAAGGATCCTATAAGGTAACCCAAAAAAGGAACTACAATGGAGACTATAGGAAAAGTCTGCACGGTTACTACACCATTGCTCGAGATTTGCGGATTCTAGAGACGGGCTTCTACGACTTTGCAATGAACCGTTGAAGGTCCTTTTGAGTGCGAGGGTGAGAACCCTATAGATCCCTTATAAAGGAACCCATTAAAGGTACCCTTAGAGAGGGGGGAGGGTGCTGAAACTGTTAAAGGAGCAGGACTTTGAGTAGGTTTTAGATACCCTATTGGGGATATCCTGCTTGTCACCTCTCTTATACCACACTTACTAAGTCTCCCATTCCTCTAAGTGCTTCGGCGGTAAAAGCCAAAAGCCCCAAACCCTAAGACGCTCATTCCGAAATGACGTGACCTGAAACCCAAAATCCGTAAATCTACATCCTAGAATCCCCACATCCACACGCTAAGCCGGTACCTGAAGGCTAAAGCAACTCCTGACATCGGCCTGCAAACCGCAAACCCTAAACCGAAGCCTCAAGCCGTTACATTGTTCCTCCAATCATCTTCAATCGTAGTCCCTACCCTGACCCCGAATAACCTGCCTTTTGAGAGACTTATTTACAGAAATCATATTATGGAACCCTAAAAAAGGTAGGATTTTTAGGGTCCAGGTAAACCCTAAATCCTTAGCCCGTTTCAGCCGTCAGCTGCACATCTTCGAGGTTCGGCACAGGTGGCACGCCGGCCACCGGGGTCGACGGACAATCGGCAGGCCAATGACATGTGGGTAGTTCTCTAAACTCAAAAGGAACTACAACGTTACAATGGAGATTGGAGGTAAGACATAGGTACATGTGCCCTTTGGGGTTTGTTTGGAGGATTTGGAGTTTGGAGGGTTAGTGTGTGGATGCATTAACCTAGCGTTTGAAGGGTTAGACTCCAGCTTTTGTAGTCATAACCTACTGCTTTGTAGGGTTTGGGGCTACGAGACGGGCTTAAGGTCAGCTTCGTGTCAGTAATTATCAGACTTAAGCATCGGATTTGGGGATTAAGGGGTTTGGGGTACGCTTTACTTCGGGGCCCCAACTGTCATCAGGCAAGAATGGCACAAAAGGTTTCAAGCTTCGACCCGCGCACGTTGCCACAACTCCTAAACCAAAGCCCAGCTCTGTTGTGTCAAGCCTGCCTGGCAAAGGAGGGTTTGTGCGGTGCGAGATCTGGAATCACTCGTCCAGCCGGTTGGATTAGGCTTTAGGGTTTATGCGTTCGCCCGTGGCATCACAAACCTACCATGCATTTCCGAAGCGTGACTCGTGAGGCCACCATTGGTTCCGATGTGCGTCCATAAACGGCGGTTAAAGGTCCAAGGTCTGGCATGAAGCCCTAATCTCTGCTGATAAGTGCTTTCTTATTGCCTGTAAACTCAACTTTTCAACTTTTGGGGTTCTCATCATTATCAGGTAGTCGGTTCTGAAAGTTTCGATTCAACGTTTACTGCCTTGGTTTTCGGCCGGTGAGCTTTACTAGTGGTTCCGAGTATTGCACGAGGGGTTGCTGTGTTCTCGTGCTCTTGGTGCAAGCATCATACCGTTACTCCGCGGAGGATGCAGTCTATTGTGTATGTTGTTTGCCATCCAGAACCCGCTGCTCAACCCTGAATCCAAACACACGGCCCTAAACTCTAAGCTAAACTCAAAGCCCTGCAACCCCAACCCCTAAATCCTATCTCCAAAGGCGACAAGCCACCCCCCCCAAGACCCTGGACCTAAGCCCTGAAACCCTAAAACCCTGAAACCCTAAAACCTTAAACCCTCAACCCTAAAACCCTAAACCCTAAAACCTTAAACCCTAAAACCCTAAAACCTAAAACCCTAAACCGTAGAGCCCTCAGAGGTTTGACTTACCAGCCCTAGAGCTTCGCTCAACCTCCGAAAGCGACGGCCAAAGCCTTTCCACACGTGTCTACTGTACAGTCAACCCAATCTTACTGTAGGTTCCTTTAAGTGGCTCCCTTAAGGGTTCTAGAAGGGTTCAGAGTATAGGGGTAACCCCTAAAAGTTGGAAGCCGGATTAAGGCCAAATAGTGCTGGGAGTTCTCGATACATTGCTCGTAAGGATGGAGGCTATGAATTTTCCAACTTTTGGTTTTAGAGCTTGTCGCATGTATGCTCCGCTTTTGCTATCGAGAGCTTCCAGCCTAGCTGATGTATACTGGCATGTGCCAGTCGGTTTGATTCTTCTATGTTGCTCCTCTTATATCGGGATTGTTTTGTCCATCTGATTTATACAATATCTCGAGATTCTACAGATCTCTACCGGGGCATGGTTTGCGGGGTCTTAGTTGAGCGTTCAAGGGAAAGCTCTTCAGGCAAAGCCACTGCTGATGCTGCTGCTGGGGCAATCGGAGGCGCAGGGGCTTGGTTTTGTTATGCCTGCACCCAACAGCCACTAAGCAAGTAATGTAAGGGTTTAAGGTTTAGGGTAGTTGGCGGGTAAGGCCGGACCAGCTTTTCGGACAGAATATGAAGAACAAAATACGAGCCATTTTGTTTGAATCCTGACCTTGCCGCAGACTTCCTCAAGAAGTTCTTTAGCAGTGCTGGCGTGAGCTCCACCACGCACCACCCGGCTAAGAAAGCTAAGAACACAGTGGATGCTGCCAATAGCTTCTATGTCAACCCAAGCCAGCGCATGATGTCTTAAGAAGGAAAGTTGTTCTTGGGGCTGACCCGGGTGGGGTTAGGATCTATTTACGATATAGTAATGCAGATGTGCCTACAGAGGCAACGCTCAAACTGCACACTTATGCTTCACAGCAGACTCTGCCCTGCCCGATCAAAGAGGAAACGGAGGGACCCTTAATGGAGACCCCTACCCTATAATGGGCAATGGATTTATAATAGCTATGTCAAGGGTATATACCTAGGGGTCCTTATTAAGGGTCCCTCCTTTTCCCCCTTGACCCGAAAACCGGATAGGTCCCTGGACCTCAAAGCATCAAAAGGTTCGAGATGTCAGCCACCCACCAGCCCTGAACCCAAATCCTCATGCAGAACTGAGACTTAACCTTAAACGATAAAGTCTAAAGCCCTAAATCCTAAACCCTAAAGCCCTAAACTCTAAGACCCTGAAGCCATATAAACCCTAAAACCTTCGGCTCTAAAACCCTAAACCCTCAAACTTGACAACCCTAAACCCCAAGGGCTCCAAAGAAAATCAAAACCCTCAAACGTCAAACCCGAAATCCTAAAACCCCTAAAGCCCCTAAAACCCTAAACCCTCAAACTTCCAACCCCTAAACCCTAAACCCTAAACCCTAAACCCCTAAACACCTAAACCCTAAAACCCCTAAAGCCTTAAGCAGTTTGATCCTTGAAAACCCTGAAAGCCCTAAGCTCTAAAACCCTAAACCCTCAAACTTCCAACCCCTAAACCCTAAACCCTAAACCCTAACCCTAAACCCTAAACCCCTAAACACCTAAACCCAAAAAACCCTAAAGCCCCAAGCAGTTTGATCCTTGAAAACCCTCGCGCCGGACCAAGGCTCCGATGGCGTGAAGCAGGCGCTTTGCTGTCGGGTTTAGGGGTTTTAGGGGTTTAGGGGTTTAGGGGTTTTAGGGGTTTAGGGGTTTAGGGTTTAGGGGTTTAGGGGTTTAGGGTTTAGGGGTTTAGGGTTTAGGGTTTAGGGTTAGGGTTTATAGAGCTTGATTAGGTTTTTTTTAGAGTTTTTGGGGCTTATGAGGGCTTATTTGGGCTTGTTATGGTTTAGGGTTTACTACCCAGAGGCTTCATAGCAGTTCCGTGTTGGGCTTCATAGTTAGAGTCCTACAATGTGATCAGGAACTACTATGGGGTATAGGGTTTTGGGATTCGGGTTGCGTATTTATGGTCTAGGGTGCAGGGTTTCGGGTGTGGTTCAGCTTCAAACGCTTTTAGGAGAGTATATGGCTGTTGGGTACTGGGACCCTTAGGGTAAGGTAGGCTTCGGCTTTTGCGTGCATTCGGGCTTCTCTTCCGTCGGCAAGGGAGTTGAGCTACCATCTTCCAGTGATCACGACGATCACGCCGAATCCGGCAGCGGCTGCATTCTTTGCTCCCCCTGCCACAGTCAGTGCTGCCGGGCCGCCAAAGGCTCGACCCAGTGCTCCGCCAAGCACTCTCACAGTGCCTATGCCGCCGCCGCAATGTGCAGTACACCATTGTGGTCACAGCCAGACCTGATCCCTTAAGCAGGACTGAAGCCGGCCCTACCACTGGTACATCTTTTGCACTCCTTGAATGATCTCAAGGCTATAAACCCTGCAGAGCACGAGCCCTAAAGACTGCGAGAGCCTCTTGCCTGGCATGAAGCAGAGAGTTTGGGTATTGCTTATAGCACATCGGCAAAGCCGCAACGGGTTTAGGGCTCAGGGGTTACCCACAGTCTCCATTGTAGTTCCGTTTTTTCTGTGAGCTATAATCTATAAACTGTATTATAGGATCCTAACCATAAAGCTGGTTAACCAAAAAGGGAGCTACCATGGAGACTACAGGTAGGGTTCAGGGTCTCAGTACCCTCAGTTAATCTGCATGCCAGCCACCATCGACCAAGCTCGGCCCGGTTGCTCCATACGTGTAGGGTTTAGCGTTTAGGCTTTAGGGTTCAGGGTTTGGGGGTTTAGGGGCATGTTTCACTCTATACCTCGAACCAAAGCCTAAAACTTCCTATATTCTGACCAGGCTATGAAACCCAGACCTAAAACCTAAACAGCCTAAAACCCTAAGCTTCAAACCCTGGAACCAATACCCCAGACCTTCCAAAATCCCTGAATTAAGGATTATACCTTAAATCATAGTAGGATCCCTAATATGATTTAAGGTATATTCCTTAATTTTAACGCTACGCCGCCCGCCTCGGCTCTGTAGTGGCAGGGCGAGGGTCCCGGCTTATTGTTTTGCCTCTGGTCAGAGAAGAGCAAGAATACAAGGCACCTGTCAAATGCTTGAGTCAGAGCTTGGTGCGAAAGTTGCGGGGTTTTGGGTGCGGAGCTAACGAAAATAAGAGATTTTAGGGGGGAGGGGGGGAGGGGGGAGGAAAAAAAAGAGGGGGGAGGAGGCCTGGGAGGGGGCGGGTAGGCCCGCAAATCAAAGAAAATGAGGGGAGGCCGGGCAAGGGGGTGGCAAACGAGCGCAAAAACAGGGTGTCACCAAACATGAGGTAACCACCAAAACGCCTGGGCCTGTGGCCTCGGCGGATTAAGGGATTTTGGAAGGTCTGGGACTCCGAAGCCAACGCCCGATGACACACTCCGAACGGAGGTTCCTGCACCTCAGGCCCTGAACCGCAATACAGAGAGTTCAGGGTTTAGGGTTTAGGGTTTAGGGTTGATGATATAAATCCTGCATCACCTTAAGGACCCGAAACCTATGGGAGTTATTGTATATTCCCTATAATGGGTCATGCAGGATTTATATCATCAACCGTAGTAGTCACCAATTCTATTCTGCAGGTCTCCACAATCTGATCGTACTCGATTGTGCCCTTAAATCCTGCTCGGATTCTACTTGTGTAGGCCCATGCATCCGAGCCAAAACTCTAAAATACCGTAGGTGAATGATGCGGGTGTCTGACTGAACAAGTTGCAACATGTTCCTTACTGGCCCTACATCCCAAGCCAAAACCGGGTCCAACCTCCCGCCCAAGCGCCAAATCCGAAACCCTACTCAAAAAAGGCGTACAAGGAGCGGATGATCAAGATCTACCAGCAACACAACCCCAGCAAGCTGCAACTCGGCCGGTAAAATCATACACGGGTCCTTTCCTACAGCTTCCAACGCTTTCTTTTGGAGTTCGTATACGGGTTATAGACGAGTTGTAGAAGGTTCTTGCCGATTTTTGCGATTGTCTAGGGCGTCTCTAATCTCGCTTTGGTGTGGGCCGTCGGTGTATAGCAGTCTACCTCCGAACTACACTCAGAGTTGCCCCAGTTGTAAAGCCTTGTTCTTAAGGACCAGGAGAGCTCTGTTAACGGGTACTTCGGGGTGTCCCGGTGGCGTTCAGAGTACAGGGCTAAGGAATTTCAGCAATGCCGCCAGTTCAGGATGTAGGGTTTAGGGTTTTAGGTTCAGAATTTTGATTTATCTTTTAGGGTGGAGTTTTTAGGTTTTTTGTTCTGTAGTTTTTAGGGTGAATATGTTGTGAACACCCGGGTTTCGGTTTTCATCTGTGGCGAAACGTCTGAGAGTTGACTGTGAGGGAGGCCTCATGAGCGATGGTGGCTAGCACACATGCGTACAACAGCCCAGACCTTCCAAAATCCCTGAATTAAGGATTATACCTTAAATCATAGTAGGATCCCTAATATGATTTAAGGTATATTCCTTAATTAAGGGATTTTGGAAGGTCTGGGAGCCGTGCTACGTGGAATCTTCGGCTCATATAAGGGATCCACCTGGGTGGTTGTCAAAATTAGGGTCCCTTTTTGGGTCCCTATTATAATACGGCACCTAATATTTGGGGTACCCTTTTCCTAATTTTGACAACCACCCACCTGGCAGTTTTCTTTGGAGGTGTTTGGGTCAGAAGGGCATCGGCCGCGTCACAAAAACCTTGGGCTCCGTATTTGTAGCAAGACCCTAAGGCCCCAGAGTAGTTCCTTTTTGGGATTACCTTATAGGGTTCTAAATATGAACCCCCCCAAAAGGAGCTACTATGAGGCCTAGGGTTTTGGTGCCGAGGAATGAGATTGACACCCTCATGGCAAAGTACGTCGGCAACGAGCACGTGATGTACCTGAAGATTTGCAACAAGTGCCCTACGTAGCCGTTTTGCTGACGCAGGCTGCAGAAGTAAGCTTTGTCTGTTCGGTCGTTTTGTAAACCAAACCACCCTAAACCCTAAACCGTGAAAAGAAACACGGAACCAGCCCACCGTTCACAACTGCACACAGGCCAACAGCCGATTCGCACCCACGCGCAGCAAGCTAGAACCCGTCCTAAAGATTGAGCCCAGCACAGCAAACCGGCATGGCACAAGGGCCCGCAGTTCCGCTGGATATTGTTTGGCTTTCTTGATGATAGCGATGATGATACCGCTGGTGAAGAGAATGAGGGCAACAATGATGCTGATGATGATCATGCCGATGTTTCCTTATGTCTCTATATGGGTGGTTGTCAAAATTAGGGTCCCTTTTTGGGTTCTTAATATAATACGGCACCTAAGATTTAGGGTACCTAAAAAGGGACCATGATTTTGACAACTACTCATATTCATGTCTATGACTGACAGGCAGTTTCTGACGGCAAGTCAGGCTTTAGCCTTACCCTAGGACCTAGAGCAGGCCATGAATTCCTTTTTTAGGGTTCAGGTTCCCTTATAAGCCCCTTTAAACCCAAAGGGCACCCTTTTTATTCCTAGGTTACTCTTGGGTCTAGTACCGGTATATCATAGGGATCCTTAGGGGTGTAGGGGGGAGGGGTGTAGGGGACTATATTTCCTTAAATAGGCCTTATTAGTCCTTATTATGGGCCTTGAGGCCCCCTACCCCCCCTCCCCCTACACCCCTAAGGATCCCTATGAGTATAGGATTCCGGGCATCAGGCTTGGCTCGGGGTCTGGAGCTGGGGGCTTAATATAGGGGCCTAGATAATTATCAATACTATTCTTGGGGTTCCTTACTATATGTATAGTATAATGGAACCCCAAACACTATTCTAAAAAATATTAATGCCCCCATATTATATAAGGTGCTTGCTTTAGGGGTTTACTCGGGTTTCAGTGCTTATCTGGCTGTGAGGTGGGGGATGAAGACACCAGGCTGTTCAGTGGTGCACTTTTTTACTTTCAGGTTTCTGAGTTCCTATTATAAAATAAGAAGCCTAAAAAAGTATGTACTTTTGCCCAGTGGGTTACTGAACTGACATGCACTGTAGGATTTGAGGGGTGTGTCGGGTGACTTTCTAGGACTCAAAGAGCTGCCCCAAAGCCCAAATCTCCAAAGAGTCCTAATTGGTTCAGGTTTTGGGGTTTTAGGGTTCAGGGGTTTCGGGTTTAGGGGTTAGGGTTTGGGGGTTTAGGGTTTAGGGTTCAGTGTTTAGGGTTTAGGGTTTAGGGTTCAGGGTTTAGGGGTTTAGGGTTTTTGGGGTTTGGGGCACGACACCCCCCGACAAGAGCACTAAGGCTGTAAGCAGGTACAAAGTCCAGCCAGAGCCAGAGATCAAGCCTGCAGCAGCAGGCGGCTGCAGAAGGGCGCAGGGTTGAAGTACCTATCCTGGGTCCCTTTAAGGGGTCTCTAAGGTTTAAGGGTTTAGGGTTTAGGGTTTAGGGTTGATGATCTAAGCCCTGCATTACCTTAATCGCCCAAGACTATGGGAATTGAATTATGGTAGATTCCTTATTATGGGCCATTACCTTAGTTGCCCAAGACTATGGGAATTATTGTAGATTCCTTATTATGGGTAATGCAGATTTATATCATCAACTGTAGGGGCTGCTTGTGGGCCCGAAGGGTGTTAGGATTTGGCTTTTCGGGTCTCGCGCTTGAGAGCTTAGGCCCGGTGTTCAACGATTTCAGTCTGATGAGTTTAAGTTTCCCTAAGGCTCCATGTACCCAGATAGTATATACTTAGGCCTTAAAGTGTCCATGTAGGGACCCTTTTAAGGCTTAAGTATCTACTATCAAGATACCTGGAGCCTTTGGGTTATTAACCTTAATGCCCTAAACCCCTCAGGGGTCATGGTCTCAGGTTTCTGGTGATCTTTGGACACCTAAACCCTAAACCTAAAGCCCTAAGGCCCCAAACCCGAAGCCCCACTACGCCCCTACAATCCCTTGGCCCTAGGCCAAGCCCTAAACCCTAAAGTTTTGCAGCATGGATTCTGATCAGGATCTATGCCAGTGTAGGCCGAAAATCGGCCGGACCTTTCTGCAGAAAAAGGCCCCATTGCACTTTAAAAAAACCCTGAAACCCTAAACCCCTTAAGCCGTAAACCCTGAAACCAAACAAAACCAAAGCTCCACACTGTCTGATCCTCATTTGCTCTGGAGGAAGCTAGGCCGCACACGACACCCATGGGAGATGACAAGCCCGTAGGCAACACACGGTTCTAGGGTTTAGGGTTTTAGATGTTTAGGGTTTACGGGTTTAGGGCTTAGGAGTTTAGGGGTTCAGAGGTTTAAGGTTTAGGGCTTTAGGGTCTTACGGGTTTAGGAGTTTAGACAGTTTAGGGGTTTAGGGGTGACGGTTTAGGTGTTAGGTAGCTGACACACGACATCTTGGTCAGGTGACGCGCTGCTCAGGATGGTGCTCGCACAGGAGGCAGCAGTTGGGCTGAATGTGCCGGTCCACTACAGCCCAGAGAGCCCAATACCCCTTAATTACGGAATATAGCTTAAATCATAATATGAAGCCCTATATAATTTAAGCCATATTCCTTAATTAAGGGGTATTGGGCTCTCTGGGAGCAGCTTCGCGGAGAAAGTTCCCACTTTGGTGAACTATGGGCGAGAGCACAGGATTTTTAGGCGCTGGGCCTCATACGCTTGCGTAATCGTGCTCAAGCTCGGCATGGACTACCAGCTGCAAGACCTTACACCTGCAAACCTGGCAGTCTCTGTCCCTAAGGCTCCATGTACCCAGATAGTACATACTCTGGCCTTAAAGTACCCATATAGGGACCCCTTTAAGGCTTAAGTATCTACGATAAAGGTACATGGAGCATCTGGGTTTGGTGTCTACAGAGGAGACAATGCCTACGTTGGGTTTCTTTGACACTGCGGACTGGCGCCTGAAGAGTGACACTGCCAAAGGGGGGTTTAGGGCTCAGGGTTTAGGGTTTAAGGTTTAGGGGTTCAGGGTTTAGGGGTTTAGGGTTTAGGGGAGCCACCTCTCGCAGTATGCGTGGAAAGATTTTGTGGCGATCCTCAGGGAAGTTTGCAGAGACTATGGGGAGAACGCACAGCCGAAGATTTCCCGGGAGGATTCGACAGCTGCAAACATTCTCCAATACCCTACCTTTCGTACATATTTCTGAGGTACATTGGAGTTTAGTAAGTGAGTTTAGTAGTAATGAGAAAACTGTTTAAACTTTCGTTTCTGTGGGTAAGTACGACATCACGTACCTGCATACACGCATACAAGCGAGCACTGCTTGGCCTCCAGGCCTTGGTGCCAGCACATGAAACCCTCTGACACCGTTGAAGGATATGTCTTTTGGGTCTAGGGTTGTGAAAATGTACCTTGCATGACGGCGAGGATTCTAGATAGATTATTATGGGGTGCATTTATCTTCATTCCTCATAGTAGCGATTACGTTAACGGGTGGAAACGACGTTGAAATACAAATGAAGGTGTACTCCTTACTTGAGGAATTCGAGAGTCGTGCAGTATCCCGAGAACCTTCTCCCTAGAATCCATATCGAATCTTATAAAAGCCCTTCTAGACCCCTTCTATACCCGCTTGCTGTACTTTATTGATCATCCTAGACCCTCAAACCGTAATGCTTGTAGATCCCTTTTGGAGCCCCTTGCCTTTAAATCCTCAAATCGAAGCCCTAAACCCCACATCCTAGAAGCCCAAAAATCCTAATTCCTAAATCCTAAAACCCTAAATCCTCAAACTCGAAATCCTCAAACCCCAACACCCTCAACCCTTAGTCGTGGTCTGAGTTGGAGGTTCTGCGTTGGGTGCTCCCGCAGCCTCCGCCAACTCCGGCGGTGGCCTCTTCGGCAGCACAGGCTTCCGAAGTCCTCCTTTTAAGGGGCTTTAGAAGGGTTGCTACAGAGGTTCTAAAACGGATTGATAATGCTATTCCCTCTGTCTCGCCTCCTTTTCACGGTTTTTTGAGGGGCCTTGTAAGGATCATTTTAAAGGTTGTACGACGGGATGAGTCAATTTCACGAGCTGCGCAAAAACGTGCAAGCTTT
This sequence comes from Symbiodinium sp. CCMP2592, assembly GCA_905221615.1. Lineage (NCBI taxonomy): Eukaryota > Dinophyceae > Suessiales > Symbiodiniaceae > Symbiodinium > Symbiodinium sp. CCMP2592. Next base: position 1,216,679 of record CAJNDT010004112.1, read on the forward strand.
GACATTTGTGCTTGTCTGTGAGTGGCGATATGCAGACGCTGCTCGATGAGAACTCCCGGAATCCCAGGTGGAGTCTCTTGGAGTATGCTCTCGCAAGGTCAATTCCATACCATGCTACGGTGCTATCTCTTTGTAGGCAATGTCGGAAAGGTGCGCTGTTGTTCGGGGCCAGCACGGAAAGGGTCACTGTGTGATCGTGCCTGCAGCCTGCTGTCTTGATTGCCACTCACTCCGGTGGGCTCGTAGCCTGGCTCGTCTACACGAAGGCAAGCATCACAGAGCTCGCTAGCTTGGAGCCGCGACTGTCACACAACCACAGCTTGCTTGATGCACGGTGCAGTTGAGATGGCGGCAATCAAAATCTAGCAGGATGGTTATCATGAAGAAAGACGTCTTAGACCTCAAATTGTGGAGCCATGCTAAACCTCAGTTAAAGGTGGTTTGCTCCCAGGTATGTGAGGGCCCTGAAACAGGCAAAAAACAGTTACTTCTCTTAGGAGTCCCATCAGGCAGAAATGAGTAATTCCTAATCCCTAAACCGGGGCCCTAAACCTTAAAACCTAAACCCTAAACCCCTAAACACTAAATGTTGTAGCACTCGAGTCTCGCCGGCGCGCGATACATGTGGGGTCGCCTCTTGCTGCTGGTAGTGGACAACCCCTTATATACCGGCATAACTTCAACCCTCCACAGATAAAGCATATAGATCCCTTGTTAGATGGCTTTCTCCACAAATTCAACCTTCAAACCGAAACCCTAAGCCCTATATTACATCTTAATAGCTTCTAAGCCCTAACACCCTCAACCCTTAGTCGTGGTCTCTGAGTGGGAGGCCTTGGTTCTGCGTTGGGTGCTCCCGCAGCCTCCGCCAGCTCCGGCGGTGGCCTCTTCGGCAGCGCAGGCTTCCGAAGTCCTGCTTTTAAGGGTTTACGGCCTAGGGTTTAGGGATTTAGAGAAGGGTTGCTACAAAGGTTATAGAACGGATTGATAATGTTATTCCCTATGTGTCGCCTCCTTTTCACGGTTTTTTTGAGGAGCTTCAGAAGGGTTACTACAAAGGTTTATATTCTCCTGAAAGGTGCCTCGAGCCAAGCAGCCTCCTCCGGCGGCTGGGGCCCAAGCGTTGGGGCCCCCCTTGATGCCTTGGTGTTGGGGGGTTTAAAGTTTAGGGTCTAGGGTGTAGGGTGTGGGGTTTTGGAGTTCAGGTCTTGGTGTTTATGATTTCGAGTTTTGGGGTTCTACGGAACCTTAGTTGTGCCAGGATGCCGTTGAGGCTTTTTGAAATTTCAGGCTTTCTTCGGAGGCTTTGATCTTCGCTGATTCTCGAGCTGGTGGGTTCTGCGAAAATGAAACACTCCAACCCACATACTGGGTTAATTGGAGTACCATCCTTGAATACTTTTTTGGGGTACCTGTTCCGCTAAGGAACCATTATGAAAAACAAAGTCAGTACTTTGTTCGTCTCCCTTCTTACTTCAAAGTCCAGCATAATGATTTGTTCGTGCCACTGTCGAGGCTCGCAACAGTTATGGTCCTTCTGAAGTGGCTTAGATGGGTATCAAAACTGTTTACGTTAAGCCCAACAATGAAACTCTGGAACCCTCAAGCCCCGCACCCCAAACCCAGAGCCCTAAAGCGTACCAAGAGTCTTAAGTTCCTTATTATGGGGAATACTTACCGAAACCACCATAGCTCTTCTACATAAACCCTACCTTCTAATAGGACCTTTCACGAAAAAGACGCTTTTGCAGTGTTTGCCTCAGTCCTCAGCCCAAGACCACCAAACCGAAAGCCTAAGCCCAGAGCAAATGGTTTAGGCGTTTAGCTATAGTGCCTTAGTCACAACTGGTAATGACCGAAGTACGGTGTTCGGAATGATTGGTAGTTCTGTCCCCTTCCCTTGTCGCCCATGCAATGCAATATGTTCTACTTTTTTGAATGCATGGCCACGTTTCAGACGGTAGTCTGCTGCATAGGCAATTGGGGTCTGAGGGTACGGAGCACATTTTGAAGCTCACAGGCCTTCTAGTACTTAAGGTCTGTATTGGGCTCTCTGATTGTGGGGCTAGTCTCCAAGCTGAAAAGAGTAAACCACACGTAGCTCCCAAATCCATAACAAGTAGGCTATGATCCCATAACCTCAAAACAATTTATCGTCCACACAATATCAAAAAATGTAGGTAGTTGGAGCCACCGGTATAAACCCAACAAGCCCTGCAACAAAGTTGTACAACAACTCATCAGATCCCTCAGCCATGTAATTATCAGTCCATAGAATCCTTCGCTGGTGCCTCGAATATATGTATACTTATGTATGGAGGGTTCCTATCGAACCCCACAGTACTATAGAACTCCACAGAAACTCCCAGAGACCTCCTAGGACTCTTTGGCGCGCCGTCTGCAGCTTCCGCAACCGGCCCTGTTGATGTGAAGCAGGCGCAGTGCTCTTGGGAAGTTGAAGTGCTCTTTAGAGTCTTGAAAACGGTTGAGAGGGTTGTGCGCGAGTTATTGTTGTTGTAATATTCTTTTAATGAGGTTGCTGTGGGTTTTGCGGGGCTTAGCCTTTATAGTCCGGAGTTTTAGTGTTGGAGGCGTTAGGTTTTCACCTGTAGGGTCGAGTCATACCCCACCGGGTACCTACTGTACCATACTATAGAATAGGTCCTAACTATAAGACTAGGTATCCGGAAAACGAGGCAGGGTAGGACCGTCGGGTAGAGTTTATGGTTTAGGTTGCTAGTGTGTTAGCCGGTCGAATTTGGGGGTTTCCGAAAATTAGGGGTACCTTATTGGGGGTCCTCATAATAAGGATCCTACTATTTGACGTACTGTATTAGGGTCCCCCATTTTCGGAAACTCCCATAATATGGCCATTGTAAACCCTTACAAAACCTGGAGGTCCTGAAACCTTGAATCTACCTGTACCTGTGATGTAGTGTTTTCTTTCCTGAGAACCCCCATTTTCTGGCCAGAGGCCCATAACAAGAATCTAGCATAAATTTTGCAGGTACGCAGGAAGGGTACTGAGTACTACATTTTCCTTCCGGTCTAGGGACATCCTTTGTTTCAACCCCAAGCTCAGACTAAAGACCATGGTCCTACAGCTTGCTACTTTCATCACCATCAGATAGGAGGATTTAGGCTTCAGCGTTGCGCTGATGGCTCGTTTCAGGCATATCGCGAGCGGATGATCAAGATCTACCAGCAGCACAACCCGAGCAAAGTGACGCATGGCCTCAACCAGTAACCGCTGAAGCCTTACCCCTGCAGCTTTTCAGAAGGCAATAGAGCTCCATAAATCCTTAAAGAACCCTATTTCATCGGTATGTGTATAAATATATATATATATATATATATTTATTTATTTATATACATACACACAAAAACTCTGTGTGTGTGTGCGAGTATAAAGATATATATATATATATATATACATATATATACATATATATATATAGGGAGAGAGAGAGAGAGAGAGAGAGAGAGGGAGAGAGAGAAAGAGAGAGATAGATAGAGAGAGAGGGAGAGAGATAATCAGTCACATACATACATACATGCATACATACAGACAGACAAGAGACAGACAGACAGACAGACGGACAGACAGACATACATATATGCATGCATGCCTACGTGCATGCACGCATGCATGCACAAATGCCTTCATCCGTCCATGCAAGCATGTATACATGCCTACTATATAGCATACTTGCGTATATATATATATATATATATGTATATAAACATTTAGATCCCAAAACAACTCTGGATCAACTGGAACAGTGAGCCCCAAAGTCGAACGCCTGGCAACCTTTTGCAGATCCCAGCCACCACAAACTTAGCTAATGTATCCTTACCTTAACCCCACGTAACCTACCATTTTAAGGACTTATATAAAGAAATCATATTAGGGAACCCTAAAAAGGTAGGTTCCGTAGGGTCCAGGTAAGTTTTATATATAGAGTTACCCACCCAGCAGAATAGTAGGTTACTGTAGGCCCTCAACGAACAGGGTGCGCTGCTGCAAAGAGTAGGCACATGAAGCCACCTGTCTACTTTTGGAGAGTAAGGCAGGAATTTTTGTCACTTCGCAAGAAAGGAGGCTTGTGGTTCCGCACTGTAGGGTTTGATGCATGAGGGTTCTGTTTGCAGGAAGTGTGGGATAATGTAGGTGTAGTAATCATGTTCACTTAGGGTCCCTGTATCACCTCAAAGCCTTCTTGGAACCTAAGGCTCCCCCCCCCTTCAGAGTTTGAGCGTCTTGTTTCCCTAAGCCCTAACCCCTAAGCCCCTGAACCCTAATCCGCAAACCCCCTAAAACCCCGAACCCCTAAAACCTCAACCCGAAGCTAGGGCCCCGCCACATTCGGAGTTCGAGCCTCTTGCTGAGGAGTGAGATCGATTCCCTCATGGGCAAGTACGTGGGCCAGGAGCACACCATGTACCTCAAGATTTGCAACATGTCTTAAGCTCTAATTAGAATAGGGTTTAGGGTTGCATTATACTATAATTATGGTATACCACAAGATTCGCAACGTGTCTTAAGCTCTACTATAGATGCCGTAATGATAACCTATACTATTTGAGGGTTCCTTATTATGAACACCTCAAGTTTTGCAACATGTCTTAAGCTCTAAGACACAGGCCACAATAATCAGGATAGGGTTTTGGCGTATTTTGTTCTATGATTACAATAAGGAGCCCCCAAAACCCTAGTCTAATGATTCAGGCAACAAGTGAGATGAGTCTACTTGGCTACATGGCAGATAGAGCCGAAACGGTACACCGTGTTTGGATGCTTTAGGTTTCAGAGTCTGGGTTTTAGGGTTTAGGGCTGTAGGCTAACTGGCTGAACGCTAAAGCTTGTCTCCGGTGAGCTTTGGCTGTTGGGACGTTGAAGGACTTGTTTCAAGAGATTCAGGGTGATCCTGTTGGTCTATGACCCAATGCCACCAGTCCTACACGACAGCTGCGGCTCGGACTATCAAATACCTTAATACATAATATGTATGTATATATATATATATATATATATATATATATAATAGACTCAGAGATCCGAATCGAATCATGGGATCACGTAGGGCCCTTCTTGCAGGGACACCCCCAGCAAAGACCCCGAATTGTTCCGAAAGCCCTGAAAGCCCCGAACCCCAAGCTGCAAGAGACGCGGCCAGGGATGTCCTCTATTGGCTGTAGGGAATCCCAAAAAGGAACTACTATGGGGCCTTAGGGTTTAGGGGCTGTAAGCTCAACTTTTCAACTTTCGGGGTTCGTGTAAGGTAGTCAATTCTGAAAGTTTCAACTTTTGCTCCCTTGGGGTTTCGGGCCAGTGAGGCGTACCCAGAGGCCCATAAGATTCTAAATGGGAACCCCCAAAGCGGAACTACTTTGGGACCTTAGGGTAGGTTCAGCACAATCTGCATCAGACCTCAACCCTGAACTTGCTAACCTAAAGACCCGAACCCCCACATTGCGCTACCCCTAAGGGTCCATGTACTCATATAGTAATTATATACATTGGCCTTAATGTAGTCCCTATATAGGTACTTTGGGGCTCATGTAGACCCTTAGGGTACTTGAACCTTATCTTGGTACCCGGCTTTCTCTAGTCTGCGCAGATTGAAGGTCTTCAGGCCTGGGGAGAAGGGAGAGGCAATATCAACGAACACATCATTGCTCAATATGCCAAAAAGTACGCCGGGCCTATGCAGCTGTTCGATCGAAAGTACCCTTAGAATGAGGAGCCCAGAGACCGTAACCCTAAGCCCCTAAACCATGTTGAGAAACACCCATAATATCGTTCGGCGCCAAGGCAAGAAGTACAACGTGCGCCATGGCTTGAGTTTAGAGTTTAGGGTTATAGGGATTTAGGGTTTGGTGTTTAGGGGTTAGGTTTCTTGAGTATATGTATTCTAGGGTCACAGGGATTTAGGGTTCAGGGTTTAGGGCTTAGGGTTATAGGGATTATTGAAGTTCAGGGTTTAGAGTTATATGGAGTATTGAGGTTTGGGTGATTTTGGGCTGGCGTTCTGCTATCTTTGGCTGCCGCAGTGAGGCAGGACACCCGGTACCCGTCATCGAAGTCGCCCGACAGTATGTAACAGGTTCAGACCTGGGAGTAAGAAAATCAAGGCGGGCAATTGGGCTCTTAAGGGCTGTAGTTGATCCAATGCTGCAAGCTCAGCAGGGTTTTGGGTTGCCTCCACCACCCCTCAGGCCCATAGAGTATATACTTAGGCCTTAAAGTACCCATATAGGGACCCCTTTAAGGCGTAAGTATCTACTATCAAGGTACATAGAGCCTTTGGGCACATACATCTACAAGGGGACCTGGGGATCGCGTCTCGCAAGGACCCTTAGCCCTGGTAGGTTAGAATCAGGATAACCCCACTTAGGGGACTTATAAACCCAACTATAAGCTACTTACTAAGTCGCAGGATCCTTTAAGTACATGCTGGGGTTGAGGGGTTGAGGGTTTACCCAGAGGCCCCACAGTAGTTCCTTTTAGGATTTCCTCATACGGTTCTAAATATGAACCCCAAAAAGGAACTACTATGGGGCCTTAGGGTAGGGTTTCGGGCCCTAAACCCTAAAACCCCCTGAAGCGTTGGCCCGAAGCATCCTGCAGCCCCAAACCCACCAACAAGAAGGGTTTGGGGTTTAGGGTTTAGGGTTTGGGGTTTAGGGCAGTGTATCCTCCGGCCTTTGCGACCTTCGACCTCGGCGCGGGAAATTCCGAAACTGTGTTGAAGACTACGAAGGGTGGCGAAGGCGAAATGCGACAAAGGGTCTAAGGCACCAGAGGGCCAGAAATCAAAAGGGGAAAAGGAGGGACCCTTAATGGCGACCCCTACCCTATAATGGGCTATAGAGTGGGTATATAAGAGCTGTATTAAGGGTATATACCTAGGGGGTCCTTATTAAGGGTCCCTCCTTTTACCCTTGGAATAAAGCGTTGCGGGTTTCGGGGTCAGGATTTAGCAGGCTCATCGTTTATGATTCAGGGGTTTAGGGGTTAGGGTCGACATAAAAGCCTTCTGCCCTTAACTCTCCGCAGGATGCCACATAAAGCCGTCAGGATCGTGAGCAGGCTTGTGTTTATGATTTAGGGGTTACAGGCTTAGGGTCGACATTAACGCCTTCAGCCCTTAATTCGTTGCGGGATGCCACGTAAAGCCATCAGGATCGTTGGTACTAACCCTTAAGTTGCCAATATTGTTGAGGGGGTTTCCTTGTTATACCTATACTATAACATACCCCCAGAATCCTATTCTAACTATTGAGGCCCCTACATTAGACTCACCAGTGCAGTTGTTGTTGGGGCTCTGGGTGAATTTTCGCACTCTCAACGAAGCACCTGACACCCCCCAAGCCGGGCGAACCGCCTATGATACACTCACCTCTTGGCATGGGATCATACGGTCTTTGTATGCCCAGCTTTCTCCTAAAGAGTATTAGGGAGACCCCTCAAAGGGGACCCTTCTTGACACTACTTCCGGCTCTAGTCGAAGGGACCTGATTGAGAGGGTCTATGTCCCCCAACATTCCCCTTTAATCCTAAATCCTAGTATCCAAAGCAGAGGCAGCCGGAGCCAGAAATCCCTCAGAACACAGCTGCGCCCACGCCCGGCCTTGGCATCACGGGAGGCGCTCGCGATGAGGGAGAGTTTGGAATTTAGGGGAGCTGCGGGCTTAGGGAGTCTAGGGTTTCCCCGGACCCCAAAGAACCTACGTTTTCGATACAGAGGAAATCACGATCAGGAGCCCCTAAATTGTAAAAAGGAAGGCGTGCTGTAGGGCCCAGGTAGGGTTTGGCGAATGGGTTACGTAGATCGGGGGGCTCCTTACTACGCTTTCTGCTTTAAGGGGCTGTATAGGGTCCACTGTTTTTTTTTCCTAGGTCTGGCCTGGTCTGGGGGGCCTTGCTAGGTCTGGTCCCATGGTCCCTTGGTCCCCTGGCCCTTTGGTCCTCTGGTCCTTTGGTCCTCCGGTCTTCTGGTCCCTGGTCCCCTGGTTCCCTGGTCTCTCCTGGTCCTGTGCCCCTAAACCCTCAAACCGCGAAGACTTGAGCCAAGCTTTCCTCCCTCATACTTCTCAACATTCAGGAGTGAGTGCATCAAGCACTCATCCAAGACTGCTTGTACCGGCACGGGACATGCTTTACATCGATTTGGGTCCAACCAGCCACAACCACAACCACCGCGACAACCACAACAACAACAACAGCAACAACAAGAACACCAGTAACAACAACAAGAACAAGAACAACTACCACGACGGCAACGACGAGGACGAGGACGAGGACGACGACGACGATGACCTAGATGTCGACAACGACACCAAAAAACAACGCCAGAAGACAGAAGATTTGAAATTGGCATTTCGCACTATTCACACGCGAAACACGACCCTGCAAATTGTAGTGCTCCAATACCTTCATGCAATACACAAGCAAAACCAGACCCTGCGAATGCTAGTTCCCCATTAGCTTGATGAAAAACACAAACAATAAAAGACTCTGCAAATTGTAGTTCCCCAATAGCTTGATGCAAAACACAAACAAGGCCGACCCCGCAAATTGTAGTTCCCCCATTAGCTTGATGCAAAACACAAGCACAAGAACACACCGCAAATTGTAGTTCCCTAGTGGCTTCATGCAAAAGACAAGCAGATGAACACACCGCAAATTCTAGTTCCGTAATAGCTTCAGGCAGAACACAAGCAGAAGAAGACCCTGCGAATTGTAGTTCCCCAATAGCTTCATGCAAAACACAAAGAAAACCGAACCCTACAGCAACAACAAGAACACCAGCAACAGCAACAAGAACAAGAACAACTACCACGACGGCAACGACGAGGACGAGGACGAGGACGACGACGACGATGACCTAGATGTCGACAACGACACCAAAAAACAACGCCAGAAGACAGAAGATTTGAAATTGGCATTTCGCACTATTCACACGCGAAACACGACCCTGCAAATTGTAGTGCTCCAATACCTTCATGCAATACACAAGCAAAACCAGACCCTGCGAATGCTAGTTCCCCATTAGCTTGATGAAAAACACAAACAATAAAAGACTCTGCAAATTGTAGTTCCCCAATAGCTTGATGCAAAACACAAACAAGGCCGACCCCGCAAATTGTAGTTCCCCCATTAGCTTGATGCAAAACACAAGCACAAGAACACACCGCAAATTGTAGTTCCCTAGTGGCTTCATGCAAAAGACAAGCAGATGAACACACCGCAAATTCTAGTTCCCTAATAGCTTCAAGCAGAACACAAGCAGAAGAAGACCCTGCGAATTGTAGTTCCCCAATAGCTTGATGCAAAACACAAGCAACACCGATCCCTGCAAATGCGAACCCCCCAATAGCTTCATGCAAAACACAAAGAAAACCGAACCCTACAGCAACAACAAGAACACCAGCAACAGCAACAACAACAACAAGAACAACTACCACGACGGCAACGACGAGGACGAGGACGAGGACGACGACGACGATGACCTAGATGTCGACAACGACACCAAAAAACAACGCCAGAAGACAGAAGATTTGAAATTGGCATTTCGCACTATTCACACGCGAAACACGACCCTGCAAATTGTAGTGCTCCAATACCTTCATGCAATACACAAGCAAAACCAGACCCTGCGAATGCTAGTTCCCCATTAGCTTGATGAAAAACACAAACAATAAAAGACTCTGCAAATTGTAGTTCCCCAATAGCTTGATGCAAAACACAAACAAGGCCGACCCCGCAAATTGTAGTTCCCCCATTAGCTTGATGCAAAACACAAGCACAAGAACACACCGCAAATTGTAGTTCCCTAGTGGCTTCATGCAAAAGACAAGCAGATGAACACACCGCAAATTCTAGTTCCCTAATAGCTTCAAGCAGAACACAAGCAGAAGAAGACCCTGCGAATTGTAGTTCCCCAATAGCTTGATGCAAAACACAAGCAACACCGATCCCTGCAAATGCGAACCCCCCAATAGCTTCATGCAAAACACAAAGAAAACCGAACCCTGCAACTTGTGGTTCCCCAACAGCTTCATGCTAAACACAAGCAAAATCAGACTCCGCAAGTTGTAGTTCCCCAAGAGCTTCATGCAAAACAGAAGCAAAACCAGAGCCGTCGAATTCTAGTTCCCCAATAGCTTGATGCAGCAAAGACCGCAGTTGCCGCTGTTGGCAACCACAACCAGTGGGCCAGACTTAGGAAAGCAAGCCGGGGAGGGCCAGACCTAGGAAAAAAAAACCGCTCCGCCGGGCTGTATATAGCACATGCACCCTGAGGGCGTGTTCAGACCCTAAACTTGTGCAGTCCTCGCAAGTCAGGTGGTGCAAGCGGCGGCGGCTTGTTTGTAGGAGGCCCTTGGAGTTGCGACAGCTGTTAATATACGGCTTTAATAATTAGGATAGGGTTCCTTTAAGGGGATCCTGACTGTGGTCTGAAAGGAATCTATAAGGGTACTATGATAGAGCGGCCTTACGTAATAATAAGACTCGGGTTTGGGGGTACTTTATACTATAACTATAAACGGGAACCCCCAAAACTCTATTCTAATTATGAAGGCCCTATAGTAAACGATGACTACTTCGGAATAGATCTTCTTAGGCTTCATGGCAGATTTAGGGTTTTTAGGTAGTCGGGCGGTTCACACAGAGGTTGCCATCGTTAGTGTCATCTGATGTCATGTGGGGGGGGTCGTGCACGCTGGGTCTTGCTAGGAAGTTAGACAATCCCCCAATTCGGCCGCCAGCAAGCTTCTTTCAAAGGGGAAAAGGAGGGACCCTTAATGGGGACCCCTACCCCATAATGGGCTATAGAATGGCTATATTATGGGTATATACTTAGGGGTCCTTATTAGGGGTCCCTCCTTTTACCCTTCGATTCTTGCAAGAAGCCCTAAACCCTAAACCCTAAACCGCTTCTTGCAAAGGAGGTGGCACAACCAGCTCTCTCTTCGGAGGAGGCGGGGCTCTGGTCTGCTATAGGGGCTTTCATAATTAGAATAGAGTTTTGGGGGTTCCTTTTTATAGCTATAGTATAAACTACCCCCAAACCCTAGTCTAATTATTAAGGCCGGTCTATCATACGAAGGTCCAGAAAGTTTTGGCTCATAGCTTTGAGCTCTAAACGAGGTGTAGCCATGGAGCTTCGCCAGCTCTGTTGGACCTGGGACCCAAGACCTTGCAGTAGGCTCCGCAAGCACTGACGCATAGAAGGTCTGTAAACCCTAAGCCCACTAGACCCTGCACCTTATGTTAAACCCTGTTTGCATGCTTCAGTTTGATAGCGACGGCGATGACGACAGCGACCGCGACCACGACTATCACGAGCGACGACCACCGCCACGACGAGTATATACTGACACAGTGAAAGACTAAGCACGGCTTGGAAGGGAAATTCAACAGCAATGCCAGTCGTTTCTGAGTTTCGGAATGTTCACACGAACAAAATTAGATGCCCTCCATCATCAATGCCCAATGTCATCAAGCGTGCTTGCAGACAGGCAGACAGGGTCTTTGGAGGTAGTAAGCCAAGCCCCCCACTTTGGCCGAAAGCAAGCTTTTTGCAAATGAGGTGGCGCCAGCAGCGGTGGCTCACTGTTCGGAGGAAGCAAGCTGCCAATTTGGGTTTGGGCGTCGGGCTTCTTGTGCGGGTTCAGCTGCGATGTCCAGAAGATTCTTTCAGAGCTTCGAGCGACATGTTAGGTGTAGGGAAGAAGGTTTGGAATGAGTTCTAGCCGAAAGAGCTCGGAAATTGTGTGCACGGCAAACCCTACTTGTATATACTTCGTATTAATTGTTGGTCTTAAGTGGGTCGAGGGTCCAGGATCCTAAACCCTAAGCCCCAAACCCTAAACTGTAAACCCTGAAAGGAAAGAGCCCGGAAGTGGCAATTCATATGGGTCTAAACAATTAGTCATGATCTCCACTCTTGTCCATGTATAGTCGTACACATCACATATGTTCAAAAACCCTGTCCTAATTTCTGTTCGGTTGGTACCGTCAGACCCTGGGTAGGATCTCGTCGAATTCGTCCATGCAGCTTCAACAAGTATATAGTAAGACGAGCTTCCATTTCTCTTTGTCCAAAATATCGCTCAAGGCCACATTAAAACGATCAACACCCAGAGGCCCCAACTGTCGGGCTTAGGATCTGCGTGTAGACCAACCAACAACTCCTCCCGTACTCAGGGCTCCCCCCTATGATCATATTTTGTACCATTATCATGCCTATGTTAAGATAGTTTTTATGATGTCCTTATAGATGCCCTTGACCGGAAAGTATCTGTGGCTGCAGGTCGGGGTTTGGTAGGAGTTTGTGAGCTTCAGTCAGCTGCAAATACCTCCCTGTGTAGTTGTTTGGGACCTCTGATTGCCTTAAGGTTTAGGGTTGAGAGCTTGGCGTTTTTAGTGTCATGGGCCCAAAGGCTCCATGTACCTTTATAGTAGATACTTCAGCCTTAAAGGGGTCCCTATATGGGTTCTCTAAGGCCTAAGTATATACTATATGGGCACATGGAGCCTTAGGGAGGGTTCAGATTTTGGTCTCACGGACTAAAGCGCACAGCGCGTGAGGAGGGGCCAGCAGCAGCTCCTCCTTATTCGGACAAGCCAGCAGTGGAGGCTGCAGAGTCCTTCTGAAGGTCATAGTTTACTACTTTGGGGGTTCCTCATTGTAGTCATAGTATAGTATACCCCAAAGCCCTATTCAAAATATATAACCTCTCTAAAAGCGTCTGGCGACTCAGGGAAACGGACGGTTAGGGTTTATAGGGCCTGTAGTGGTTTCAGACTTTACGATTACTTTAGGATTCTAGACGGGTGGTACAGGGGTTTCCATCGGGTTGTATGCAGATAGATCTACAGTAGAAGCCAGAAAGTTGGAATATCATTATCCTAACCCCTATAAGGTAAATTATAGGGGATCCTACCCTGAAACCATATTCCAACTTTCTGGAGTTCCCTGTAGATGGCTGTTTTCCAGATTTCCCTTTGAGCAACCCAGAGCTGACCTCACCCGCCGAAGCATACAAGATAGGCTGTGACTGTGACTGTGAGGCATCAGAGGTCCGAACGGTCCGCGCCTTCCGCGTAATGCCGTTGTTGGCACCAAAAACGCGAATTTAAACCTAATACAAGATAGGAAGTGAATCCCTAAGGCTCCATGTAGGCATGTAGTGTATACTTAGGCCTCAAAGTACCTGTACAGGCACCCCTTTGAGGCCTAAGTATACACTCTATGGGTACATGGAGCCTTAGGGAATGCCCTGATTTTGCAACTCACCCCTCTAAACCCTAAACCCCTTCAACACGGTAGGATTTTGGATCAAGCCCTCCTAGAAGCTCTCATTGATGCAGCACCCTAAATTCCCTAAACTACAGCCTCCAACACCTCCAATCGGTCCCCGGTTAGTCTTAGAAGAGGGACTCCACTCAATGACATCACAAGAATGGAGGACTGCTCCGATTGGGTTTTTGATGCACGGTTTAGGGTTTAAAGGTTTAGGGTTTGCATTGCATTTGCAGTTGCCTGAGTCCTGCATCATCATGACGCATTGTGGACCATGGTTTTGGCGACCCTAAACGCTAGATCCTGTAAACCCAAACCCTATGCAGACCGCACAGACCTTTCAGGCCTTTAAGCCTGAAGACCCAAACTCCCTAATAAACCCAAGGAAGGTCCTTGCGCTTCCAAGGCCTTCGCGCCTTAAGAGGTGTGAGATTCCTAGGTCTTCAGGGCTGTTTAGGGTTTGGCGCTCAGGCTTTCAGGGCCCTGAGGCATTCACCCGGGCCGTGTACAGAGATCTACTTAGAGGATCAGGGCACTTAGTATTTATGTAGGTTTTAAGTAGAGTTGCACGCCGGATGTCTCAGTCATGTAGGGTGCTTATGACTCTACTTGCTAAGACCCTTTCTCATTCGGGTATCACTTCGGAACTTCAAACGCGTGGTAGGTGCTCTTGGTGGATCCTTCCTCGGCGGCCCGACTGCCGGCGCGCCCAGCGGGGGCCCGGGGCCTAGACGAGTGTGTCTTTCTAATCGTCGTTGTAATCTTGACGTTCTTCTGGTTGGCTCTTCGGACTTTAACTTTTTGGGTTTCTATATGAACCCTAGTAGGGAGGCTAAACGTTTTACTTTTAGGAGGGGTTCAGAAGTCAGCCAAGTAATGTCATGAGCAATCAAAGGGTCTTCTTTTCCATGGGCGGCTTCCTCAATTTCCCCGTTGCTGCAGACTTAGATGGATCTTCAGCACAGCCTCTTGATGGTTGAACCTTCGGTTTCGCCTTGTAACAAGTTGCATGACACCTTCCATTCCCTGTCCTAAGGCCCCATCGTAGTTGCGTTTTGTGGTTCACATTTAGAATCCTATAGGGTACCCCCAAAAAGGAACTACGGTTGATGATATAAATCCTGCAATACCCATAATACGGAATATACCACAATTCCCATAGTTTAAAGTCCTCAAGGCAATGCAGGATTTATATCATCAACCGTACCACGGGGCCTTAGGGTAAACCCAAAACCTGGTTTCCTGGGTGTTTTAGCTCTGACTGAGCTTCTTGGAGTCCACTGAGCTGTTTTGATTTTCCTGGAAACCCTTCGCGCTGTAAGGTTCCCTTTAAGGGCTGCTTTAAGGGTTCCTGTAGGGGCTGCTCTAAGTTTTGTTTTGTTTTTTTTTCTGGGGTGATTCCCTGAATCGGGGTCCACGTTTATGCATCAAAGCTTGATTATTTACCAGGCTTATGTTGGCTCCAGTGTCCTCCTCGGTACATGGATATATATATATATATACATATATATATATATATACTTATTTATTTATTTGTTTATTTAGTCCATCTATTTATTTATATTACTATTCACATTAATATTAATATGTATATGCATATTAATATCAGTATTAAGATTAGTATGAGCCGTTGAAAGCCCCAAAGCAATCAGCAAGTACACTATTCGTTCAGGGTCTTGGTAGATTCCAACAGAGACTTGAGCCTCAGGGTCTGTGGAACTGATCCCAATTGTCTCAATTGCCTCCGTCAGCCAAGAATATAGGAGCAATAGCAGGGCTGTAAGCGGGTTCTGGAAGAGTTCTGAAAAGGTTTTCTGAGGATTGCTATGAAAGGCAATGGCGGTCGGTGCCACTTGCACCACTGTCGTCGTGTAGGTGATGTTGTCTCAGCAATCTCGTCTGCCTTGGTCGCTTTCTTCGTTTTCGTTCGTGGTTGTGCGTTGTGCGTCTGCTGCGTGCGCGCACGTGTGCGTGTGCGTGTGTGTGTGTGCGCGTGTGTTGGTGGTGCATGTTTTGCTGCCGTATTTTGGTGGTGCTGGGCTGGCACTGGTCTCGCGCTGCTCTGGTGGTGCTGGTCGTCGTCTCTTGCTGGTTCTTTTTGTTTTTTGCTTGTTATTCGTCTCAGTCCTATTCTTATTATTAGTCGTGTTTTTTCTTCTGCTTGCGGTTGAAATGTTGCTGCTGCCGCACCGTACGACATTCGACAACAGTCATAAGTCATAAGACAAGCAGTATCAGCACTAGCCTCACTAGCCGTAGTACTACTGACGCCCGCAGAGCGGTACGGTAGCCGAGTTTTTTTTTGCAAAACCCGACTCACGAGCAAGCCCTAAGCTTTGAGCCTGAACACGGTACGGTAGAAGCTGCACCGCCCAGTAATAGTGACTATAAGGATGTTTTTAGGGCCCTATTATATTCTTGTTATACCACTATTACAGGGTGGGGGCCCCTTCTAAACGGTACGTTTTAAACCCTGGGTCCTCAATGCAAATTCCTGAATGCCATGCTGAATCTTCACTCCTACACCCACTCCAATAGGTCCAGCACCTTCATCACGGCTTCCTTAAACGAAGTCTCAACGAAATCTAAAACAGACTTGGCCTTCAACCCCACACTTTACAAAAGACCTACGGCAGGCTTTATTTCATGCCGTGCAGTCTCCGGTAAAGTAGCCGTAAAGCCGCAACAACGACCGTGCTCTCTCCCAGGCCCTAAACCCTGAACTCGTAATCCCCAGAGTCTAAACCCTAAACCCCTAAACCCTGAATCCTAAACCCTAAAACCTGTAATCCCCAAACGTTATAAACCCCTAAACCCCCTAGAAGCCGTAATCCCTAAACCCACCCTCTCGGCACCGTAACCCCCAGACCCTAGGTGCATTACACTTAAACAAAAAAGACCCTAAACCCAAGGTGCTGGTCTCTTTGGTGGCCCTGCCGCGGCTGCACCTGGCCAGGTCGATGTGAAGCAGGTGGGGAGAAGGATCTAGGATTCGGTTTTAGGGTTTAGGGTGTAGGGTTTAAGGACTTAGGGTGTTTGGTTTAGGGTTTAGGGTTCACTGGGGCGAAGGGATTAGCTAGGTGTTTTGTTTTTGTTCGGCTGTTCATGGTGTTTTCAATGGGCTTGGAGTTGTTAGGGTGTATATCATTTTGCACACTGTAGAACCCGTAAATAGCCTTATTCTACAGCAGGCTCCCTTCCAGGGCATCCTTTTTCGGCTTTGTCGGCACAGAAACCAGTAATTAGTATAGAAGCATGAAAAAGTAGTGTTATTTTCTCTGTTTTGTCGCTGTAGATTTATGTGATGTATAATATGGTCCCCAACCTATTCTGATTATTACAAGGCCGCCGCTATCTTACCCCGAAGTATTACCCCGAAGTAGGTGTTCATTAAGTGAAGGCGAAATATTGCTGGGATTCCCTATATGTTACTCTTAAGGGTTGGGGCTATTGGGTTGCCATCTTTAGGGCTTCTACTTTAGTTAGACTAGTAGGGACCATACTCACTCAGAGTACAAGGAGAGGCCTAATAGGCTATTTTTTGTCGGCATCAGGAGATTGGACCCCGAGGTAGGTGTTGCCGACTGGGGGCTTAACAGGAGAGGAGAATACGACGGTTGATGATGCAAATGCTGCAATGCCTTAAGGACCTGACCTTAAGCTATGGGAATGCTGGTATATTCCTTTTATGGGTAAGGAAAGATTTAGATCATCAGCCGTAGTGCCTGGCTGTGTGCGAGGGCATAGTTTGATCAGACGCTAGGGGCTAGGACTTGCCGTTCAGAGTTTACGCATCCCAAGTTTGGCACTGCTCCCCCTGACGAGGCCTACCGGGAACGAATGATCAAGATTTACCAGCAGCACAATCCCAGCAAGGTGACACATGGCGGCGTCTTGATGGTTAGCTTCCATAATTCCTTTCGCTGTCGCGAGGCACTTCTTACCCATTGTACAGCCTGCCTAGGAGAGAATGGGTAGGGTATCATGAGTTGTTGACCACGTTCTTGCGTTTGTCTCGGATGTGTGTTTCTGCAATTCACATGGCCCCCACAGTGTTTGCTTAGCCATCCCTGTATCTGATGGGCCCGTTGAAGCTTGCCCGTTTGCAGTACAAGCCCAAAAGTTGGAAAGCCAATAGCTTCAATCCTTAAGAGTAACGTATAGGGAATCCCAGCTCTGTTTGGCCTTGATCCGGTTTCCAACTTAAAAAGGCTTACTATAGGTCCTCCGCATCCGACACTTACCACCCACATTGCCTTAATTGGGAGTTTCCGAAAATAGGGGACCCTAATATAGTACCATAAATAAATCGTAGGATCCTTACCCTAAATAGTAGGACCCTTGTTATGAGGACCCTCGAAAAAGGTACCCCTACTTTTCGGAAACTCCCAGTTGCCTTGATCCCGGCATCCCAAACCCGTAGAGTCTCCGCAATTACTCTCTACCCCCCCCCTTCGCCCTCGCCCAAAAGCCTTTCAAGCCATAACCCTAAGGCTCCATGTACCCATATAGTATATACTTAGGCCTTAAAGTATCCATATAGGGACCTCTTTTAGGATTAAGTATCTACCAAAAAGGTACATGGAGCGTTTGGGCAAGTAACCGAATGGATAGTCCCTAAGCCTGAGCCACGTGACCCTGAGCCAGAATTTCTGCGTGGAGCTGCTCTTCCGCGTTCTTGAGGGTTTTTGAGGTAGGATTGGATGGTTTGGGGTTGCAGATGTTGATGCTGCTAAGGGGCGAGATCGATGTCCTGATGGGAAAGTATGTCGGCCAGGAGCACACCATGTACCTCAAGATCTGCCTCTCGGCCCATGCATGCACTTCCTTGCACGGCGTTCGCATCTAGAACTCAGTGCGTAAAGGTTTCCCTGCTGATTTGGTATGTGTGTATGGTATGGTGTGTATATACATGTATACACCTACATGTATACATACATATTGTGTGTATATATATATATATGTACTTATATACTTCTACACTCGTACATACATATATACATGCATACACGTACATTTTGCTCGTATGTAATAACAAGTGAGTCATAGTTCTCCATGGTGTTTTGAGGTAGTAGATCGTGCATGCATCGGATGGCCTTGGTATTGATCCTCCTGATCCAAGAAAAGCGCAGCAGTGCTCACAAAGACGAATTTTACCCGCCATTGTAAGCCTACACCCCACACCCCGAGCATGAGAAGCTTTGAAGCCTGAACCCTAAACCCTAAACCTTTGAAAGCTCCACCCGGGGTATCCCAGGCAAGAAGTACAACGTGCCACTGGGCATTTGAAGGATTTCCGGTGGAGGGTCTTAGGAGGCTTTGTGCAGGTATATACTTGAATGTATTTCATACCATGTTTGAGGACTGGACCTGGTTTTGGAGGGATTTACATTTTTGGTGTGAGCCCTAAACCCTGAACCCCAAACCGGAACCGGTGACCATTTTGTAAGGACCCTCGCCCTCGACTCACCTAATCATGACCCGGCTGTGCTAGCCTTGCCCGTCTTCACCAGGGACCGGCCCCCGATCTGCCACCCTTCGCAGTTAGACTTTGATGCACAGAATTCAGGGTTTAGGGCTTAGGTTCAATTACATGGACTTACATATCGCCTGGCAGTGTCAAGTTTTTTGGCATTAAGCCGCGCACTCCACGCACGGAGTGCCTCCCCACCAGTGTGAAACTGGCAACTACAGCCATTGTTTCATGCCTCTCCCCGAAGGGTCTGTTTACCCAAGTACTATTTGCTTGAAGCCCAAAGTACCCATGCAGGGACTACTTTGAGGCCCAAACCATATACTACATGAGGACATGGACCCTTACAGTCCTATACAAACGATACAACCTCCAGGCTGACCACCGCAAGGACTAAGTTGCCCAAGAGAGTCATCTAACAAGGTATAGCCCCAACATCTACCTCAAAAGCCCTCGGCCCCAAAGTCCCCTGAAGCCTAAGACCAGACGCCTAAACCTGAAACCCTGAACCCTCAACGCTAAACCCTGAACCCTACGAGAAGCTTGAAGTCTCAGCTCCTAGGCAACCCGAGCCGGAGATCTCTCAGGGCGCTGGCGCGCTGTCTCCCGGCCTCGGCAGCACAGGAGGCCTGGGCTTCGGACTTTGGGCTTAGGGGTTTTAGGGTTTTGGGGTTAGGGTTTAGGGGCTTTGGGGCTTGGGGGGTTTAGGATTTTAGGGGTTTCAGGGTTTTAGGGCTAAGGGTTTAGGGGCTATGGGTTCTGGGGTTTTGGAGTGTAGGGGTTGGGATTTAGGGTCTTTGGGCTCGAGGGTTTAAGTTTAGGGCTTTGGGTTTGGGGCTTGACTAGGGTTTAGGGTTTGTGGTTCAGGCCTCAAGTGTTATGCTGGTGGTTTTAGTTTTAGGCTCTGCCGTCTCGGGGTTTTCTGTGGTGAGGCTTTCGGGCATCGAGTTGTGGAAACCTAGGACATGCTTTGAGGGCAAGAATCTAGAGTGCGTGAAGTGGTGTTTCGAAGTGTTTAATGTAGGGAACGTAGGTGTTCGACTAGTTGTCGCCTGTTGTGCTGTACCTCTGTTGGCTCGATTACATACTGATGTTTTGGGTGGCCGATTCTGGATTCAGGTTTCGTGAACTCACCCTAAGGGTCCAAGTACTCACTATTATAAGTCCTTGGGCCCATTCTGGGGTACCAAAAACCAATTAATAAGGATTACTTGGACCGTTAGGGTCACAAAGCTGTAGACCTTGAGTCCTATCTAAGACGGGAAGCCCTAAAACTGGCACCCGACTGTAGGGGGTGGGGATCCTTCTTATGATCCTCAACACCACGACCCGGATGAACCCAAAGAACCGAGTTCGAACAGCCCCATGAACCCTACAGAGCTCTAAATGTGTAAAACGACAAGCTCAGAAGAATGCTAGAATCCTCACTACTAACCTGTACCTAAATAAATATACAATACGAAAGGTCAATGTACACGATGTAAGTATCCTATAACGCAAGTTCTCTTATATACACCTCCAAGGCCCTACCAGCTCAAACAGTCCAAAATCCTAATGCCCCAACCGCAAACTTGTAAACCTCACCCATCCAAACCCCAAAAACTCCTTAACCTTCAACCACTTCACAAGCCAAAAGGGTCCAGGTATTATTATGGTATATACTTAGACTCAGACCCCCAAAATACCCTACAAGTAAATACCATAGTGATACTTGGACCCTTTGGGAATCAAGCGAACCAGCAAGCAGCAACATCCGAACCTTTGTGCTGAAGGCGGCCTGTTTGGTGGCGGTGCTGGAGCGGCGCCTTTCGGCGGTGCGGCAAGTTCAGGACACTGCCTGTTCGCAGGGTCTGGGGTTCATGGGTTTCTCCGAATCTCTCAACGAAGGCCCCAAGACCTAGACTTACATAAGAAATCCAAAAAGCCGAACACCTAAACTCCAACTCTGAACCTGCACCCCGAACATTAATCTTCCAATGTCAAAGCCTGAACCCCAAGCCGCACGCCCTAAACTTCTAAACCCCACACGCCCTCATTGGTCTTTTAGAACCTATAGGTCCATACGTTTAGGTCTTTTAAAGAACCTGGAACCTATGTTCTCAAAAGAAACCTACCCTAAGGCTCCATCGTAGTTCCTTTTAGGGGGTTCATTTTTGGAATTCTAGAACGTAATCCCAAAAAGAAACTACTATGGAGCCTCTGGGTAAACCCCTGAACCCTAAACCCGCAAAACCTATGTCTTCTAAACCCTAAACCCTACACAAAACCCTACGCCCTAAACCCTAAACCAAATCCCCCCAAAACCCTAAACCCTATAGCCCTAAACCCTAAAACCTAAACCCAATCCCCCTAAACCCTGAACCTTAAGCCCCAATCCCCTAAACCTATGCAAGACGCCGCTCAGGACCCTTAAAGGAACCCCAAAGCCCTATAGTAGCACCCTTATAAGGTGCTCTTATTCCCCAACCTCTGCAAGACGCCCCACAATCTCATCCCTAAGCCCTACACCAAACCCTCTAAACCCTAAATCCTAAACCCTAAACCCTAAACCAACACCCTAAAACCCTAAAACCCTAAACCCTATAGCCCTAAACCCTAAAATCTACACCCATTCCCTCTAAACCCTAAACCTTAAACCCCAATCCCCCTAAACCAACCCCCAAACCCCCACAGTAGCACCCTTGTAAGGTACCCTTGTAATGGTAGTCATACACCCCCCCAACCTCTGCAAGACGCAGCTCAACCCGAAAACCCTAAATCCTAAACCCTATAAACCCTATAAACCCTATAAACCCTATAAACCCTAGATCCTAAAGCATTCCCCCTACACCTCTGCAAGACGCCGCTCAGGACCCTTAAAGGAACCCTCCTTAAATTATGGTAGGATCACTTATATGATTTAAGGTATACTCCTTAATTAAAGGGATATTGGAGTCAAATAAACCCTAAACCCTCTAGATCCCTTATAGGATCCCTTAAAGGAACCCTAGGTATTTCCTTAATTAAAGGGATATTGGAGTCTTTGGGCAACCTCCAGGGCTCTTCGGTGGCGGCGCTCCCTCGTCCTTCGGCGCGCCTCAGAGCTCGGGCGGCGAACCGCGGTGCTTAGTTTAGGGTTACAGGGAACTCCAGAAAGTTGGAATATGGTTTCATGGTAGGATACCCGATAATTTACCATAGCAGGGTTAGGATAATCATATTCCAACTTTCTGGCTTTTGCCTTAAAGGGGCTCTGGAGGCTAGAGCTTAAGGAGTTTAGGGCCAGTTTAGTTTAGAGTCTAGGGGTTTAGAGTTTTGGGGCTTTGGGGTTCAGGGGTTTAGGGGTTTAGGGTTTGGAGGTTTAGGGTTTGGGGTTTTGGAGTTTAGGGGTTAGGATTTAGGGTTTAGGGGTTTAGGGTTTAGGATGTAGGGTTTAGAGTTTAGGGGTTCAAAAGTTTAGGTCAATGTGTTGTTGTTGATGATGATGATGCTGTTGGTGATGGTTGCCGCAACTGCACATGCCGCAGCCCTAGGATCTACGCAACAATGCCGTCCCCCAAAGTGCAGCCGATGAGAGCACTTGACTGGCAGGCGGCATGTTTGGCGGTGGGGCTTCGGCATCGCCCTTCGGTGGCGGTGCAAGTGCAGGCTCTCGGGTAACTTGAAGTGCTGGCAACTGTGGGGTTGTCGATCTCTTTCCTCCGAAGAACAACAAGTCTCTCCGTGGGTATTGTTTAGACATACATGGGGGGTTTTCTTCAAGTCAGATGCAACAGAGGGGCTTGTGGTAGCGAAGATGCAGGAAATGTGACCGCTATTCCGCCCTTGGGGCTTGAGGATGATCTTGCAATGATTATCCTGCGGGCCGTATACATGTCTCAAGAAGCCTCGTCCTGGACGTGTTCTGGGTTCGTGGAAAGACGGAACTTAACTTACGCTACTATAATGAGGCAGCCATGCTGTTTGCTCCAGTTCCCAATGATGGAGCTCCATAAAAATAACCAGTAAGTCACAACTCAGAGGCCCCAAAGTAGTTCCTTTTGGGAGTACCTTATAGGATTCTATATATGAACCCCAAAAAGGAACTACTTTGGGGCCTTTGGGTAGTGCCTTCATCCCAGCCAAGGCCCACGCCGCGAAGCCCGGAGCACCACACCCTGAGCCCAAACCGCAGTCGGCATCCAGCAGCCCTGGGGATCCCAGAGACTCCAACATCCCTTAGTTAAGGAATATTCCTTAAATCATATTAGGGATCCTACTATAATTTAAGGTATATTCCTTAATTAAGGGATATTGGAATCTCTGGGATCTAAGGACTGATATATTAAGGCTTTTGGGCCCAACGACCACACAATACAAGGCTTTTGGGCTGTTTTGATCCCCAGGGCAGTGTGCTCAACTGCACTTCAATGAGAGGTTAAACCCTGAACACGTTAATCCTAACGCTGTAATACTGTCTAATTAATATGCTTGAACTCTCATCGTAGCCCGCATAACAAGTCCTTCCGAACTGTTTGGCAATCCTTCCCATCTCAAAGGGTCCAAAGCACCTAATGTAGGGTTTCTATTGTAGGAATTACCGCTATGATTTGGGGAAGTATTCCCCATAACAGTACCCAGAGAGCCCAATACCCTTATTTGAGGAATATGGCTGAAATCATAATCGTTAAGCCATATTCCTTAATTAAGGGGTATTGGGCTCTCTTGGTACCTACAGTAGAAGCCCAAAAGTTGGAAACCCTGTAGCCTCAATCCTTAAGGGCAATGTAGAGGGAATCCCAGCACTATTTGGCCTTAATCCGGTTTCCAACTTTATGGGGTTCACTGCAGGAATTGTTTGGGCATGGCAGGAGGTCTCTTTGGCGGTGGTGCTGCAGCTTCTCCTTTCGGCGCAAGCTCAGGAATCCGAAGAGATATGGGGTTTAGGGTTGAGGGTTTTGAGGGTATTGAGGGTTTTGAGGGTTTAGGGTTTGGGCTAAAGGGCTCCGTTAAAGGGATCTATAAGGTTCCTATAAGGGTTCTTTTGGGTTTGGGGTTTGGGGGCGGGATCAAAGCTACCCTAAGGCCCTAAGGCCCCTTCGTAAGTTTTTTTCTGGATTTCCTCATAAGATTCTCACTATGAACCCCAAAAAGGAACTAGGATGGGGCCCTTAGGGTAGGGCCTTACAGTAGAAGCCAGAAAGTTGGAATATGATTATCGTAACCCCTTTAAGGTAAATTATAGGGGATCCTACCATGAAACCATATTCCAACTTTCTGGAGTTCCCTGTAACAGTTAGGAAAGGGCTTGGAAGTTATGTTCTTGTATACTTACCAGAGGGACGCTACCTACTACGAGCACCGTACACAACAACAACAACACCTTTCACAGCAACTCGTGTTACGATATAGTGATATAGTTAGTCCTACTTTTCAAAGATACTACAACTTCGTTAGGTCGTATGCGAACTCATTATCTCGAGTGGTCCAGCAGCTTTAGCCACGACTCGGCTCGCAAGCTGAATACCTACCCAGCTATCTACTACCTGCTATTCATAGCACAAAGACCCTCACAACAACGGCGGACTACCACAACCTCACTAGCAAGCATGAAAACTTCAAAATGTTGAGTGGGTCAGGAGCTCTAGCTAGCAGCGAGCTCGCCCGCCAAATACCTACTCCAGCTATCCAAGACACAACCCCCATCATAACAACGGCCACCCGCGACGACGTTGGTGCTGGTGCTGGTGGTTGTGGGTGTGGCGGTGGCGGTGGCGGTGGCGGCGGCGGTGGGGCAGTCGTGGTGGTGGTAGTACTGCTGCTGCTGCTGTTGCTGTTGCTGTTGCTGCTGCTGCTGCTGCTGCTAGAGCATCTGCCTAGGGTTTGGGATTTGCTACTTACTGTGGCTCGGTGGCAATCAGGAACACGTCCCCTTAGAAATGCGAAAAAGGTTATCTTTCGTCAACCCCGACCCCCGAAAGCCTTAGATCATATCTTGGGTTTGTGGTTCGAGTATTCAGCAACAAGAGCTAGATAAGGGTCTGCATTGCGCGACAGGAGGAGGGATGTTCGGCGGCGGTGCTTCGGCATCTCCCTTTGGCGGTGCCGCCTCAGGCGCCCTCGTTGTCATAGGTAAGCCCTAAAAAAACTTACGGACCCAAACCCGACAAGGAAGCCTCAACAATCCCCAAGCCAACCCTTGAAGGGGTACATGGACCCTTAGAGAAGTCCATGGCTATGAGGATCCATATCACGCCCTATGATCCCAGAGGTCCATGTCAGTTTTCAGAACCCATGCATGTCCTCATGGTGCCGGGAACTCTAGTGTTGGACTATCAATAGTCGGATCCTTATTCCAAGGAAATCTGAAATATGGGACCCCTAAGCCCTTAAGCCCCTAAGCCCTAAACCCTAAACCCTTAAGCCCCTAAGCCCCTATAAGCCCCTAAGCCCCTATAAGCCCCTAAGCCCCTAAACCCCAAACCCTAAACCGCCCTAAGGCAATCAGCTCGCCCAAACGGGCTTTCGAGAGGCATCTGCAGATCGAAAAGGAGCCCTTAAAAAAAAAAAAAAAAACGCCCTAAGCCCCCTCAATTGAAACGATGCAACCGACTCAGGGCCTGTGATGCTTGTAGGTGGCATCGGACCTCATGGCATGGCGACGAGGTCTTTCCGGACAGTTGTACTCAAAAAGGGTCCCAAGCACCTATAAAGGAACCCTTAAAGTAGCCCTTATAGTCACAACTAGAGGAACCCTGATGGGAAATACTTACCGAAACCCTAAGTAATAGTAGCTTTTACTATAGAAACCCTACTTTCGACGATGTAGGCTTAAGACCTTTAGGGGTAGTTTAGAAGCAACGCCGTCCTTCGTTCTCTGGGGCAACCAGGGATATGAGTTGTTCTCTAAACCAGCGTCCCGTCTTAGGTTCCAAAAACAGCACGACACCCTTACAGAAAGAACACCAGGGGATCGAGATTTAGACATCTACCCATTCTGTGACAAAACTATGTGGTAGCTGGGGGTTAGACTTGAAACCCAAGCCCTTGGGTTTGGCTCCGCATTGCATCCCTCAGCCCTAAACCCTAAGCACTAAACCGAGGAGGAGGGCTGTTCGGCGGCGGTGCTGCGGCTCCCTTTGGCGGCGGGGGCTCGGGCCCCTCGTCTTCATAGCAAGCCCTAAAAACCCGACAGGGAACTCTGCAAGGACCCCCAGGTTGAGGGTTGCGAGGGTGTAGGTTTGGGGTGCAGGGGGGCGGGGGAGGGAAGCCGGGGTGTACGGGTGTTTGGGTGTGGGGTTGCAGGGTGGGGGTTCGGTTCGGTGTGGTGTGGTTGCTGCTGGTACAAGACGGGTAAATGGTACGGTACTGCCCGACAGTCTTGCTGAAAAGCCCATGCTGACCTCGACCTCCCAAACCACCCATATAGAGCCGTTAGGCACTAAACTTCAGACTCCACCTGCAGTCTCCATTGTAGTTCCTCTTTTTGTTAACCCTAAAACCCTAAACCCTAAACCCCTAAAACCCTAGAACCCTGAAACCCTAAAACCCTAAACCGTTTTATGGTTAGGATCCTATAATAGAGATTTTGGTTGACCAAAAAAAGGAACTACAATGGAGACTATAGGTAGACCCTTAAACTTCTCAAGGAGCACCCTGAGCTCTAAACCATGTACCCCAACAGCCCTTACCCTGGCCTCAAACTCTACAAACCCGGAACCCTCAAACCCTAAACCCTGAGTTCTAAACCCTTTACAAGGGCAGGCTAGGGTGTTTCCTGGACACTTCGTAACCCCTATATTCTCAAACCCTAGCACCCTAAATCCCAAAACTACACCCCAAAACCCTAAAACCCGAAACCCTAAGCCTTAGAACCCCAAAACTCTAAACCCTGGAACCCTAAAACCCTGAACCCTAAAATCCCGAAGCCCTAAACCGTAGAACCCTCCTGAGCCCTAAACCGTTTCGGCCAACTCTCAGGCGGCCTGTTCTCGCAAGCTGCAGCTGGCGGTGCCATGGACGTGAAGCAGGCCGTTCCCTCACATCTGAATGAGCTCTCTGGGTTTAGGGCTCTAATGCTACGGGTCCAAGTACCTATAATTATCATATACTCTCCAAAATGGTATCCTACATAACTACTATCCGAAACCTAAGTACCTAATTACTGGGTCCTTTGGACCCTTAGGGTAAGGGTTTTGTGGTTGAGTGGTCTAGGGTTCAGAGGTCTATAAATACGGTTTATGGGCATATCCGGGGTTGAATTTGCGCCAAATTGGGGATAAGAGTAGTTACAGTGTGCGTTGCTTCATGACGCAGCCCTGCCATGGTGATTCGGAAGAGCTTGCTATGCCTCAGCTTAGTGCGGTAGAGTCGGAAGAGCTTGCGATGCCTCAGCTTAGTGCGGTAGAGTCCGAAGAGCTTGCGATGAAACAGCTTAGTGCGGTATAGTCCGAAGAGCTTGCGGTGCTTCAGCTTAGTGCGGTAGAGTCCGAAGAGCTTGCGGTGCTTCAGCTTAGTGCGGTAGAGTCCGAAGAGCTTGTGGTGCCTCAGCTTAGCGTGGTAGAGCCGGTAGAATCTGACACGTTCTCTTCTGGTAGTTCGGTTGGGTCCTCGGTTGCTGGGGGTGATTTAGGGACCATAGCCGAAGCTGGTCAGTCTTTGACGTAGGCCAGAGCAGTGGAGAAGGGTTTTTGACTGGTGTTGGTGGTTCCAGTGGTCAAGGGGTAAGGGGTCCTGGAGAGGGGTTCCCGAAGCTCTTGACGTTTGCCGAGGACGTTTAAACCCTACGCGCTACATGTGCGGGAAGCCCTTAGAAAACTACCTTTTTAGGGGTCATTATCATGAACTCCTTATACAAGTTTTTAAAAGGTGTGTTGTTCGGGCTTAAGGTAGGGATATATATATATATATATATATATATATATATATTTTTTTATGAAGGAAATGGGCCCTTTCAAAGCCTATACTGTAGCAACTCAATAGAGGTTTTTGATCACACGGCTCTTCGGACAATTTTGTCAAGCGGTATGATGCTACGCGCTCACCTTCCTGTCAAAATGCCAACCATAAGGCCATAAGGTTCCAAAAGAAAAGTACCCCACCATCACCAAATGAAGACTCCAAGCGCGACTGAGAACCGGCGGAAGCTGCGCAAGCATCAACACGAGCCTTAGCCAACCATAGAAACCGCCAAAAGCTCGTCAGGATCAGCATCTGAAGGCCAAGAGCCACTTGCAGTTTCACTGTTGCATAAGCCTGTGGCAGAGCCCTCGCTGGAGGCATACCGGGAGCGCATGATCCGGATCTACCAGCAGCACAATCCCAGCAAGCTGAAGCTTTCCTGCTTTGTGGGAGGTGGGGACGTTTATCGCAGCACCCTCCAAGTAGTTCTTTTTGGGGCTTCGTATTTAGAATCCTATAAGGTAATCCCAAAACGGAACTACTATGGAGCCTCTGAGTAAGGATTCAATGTAACCCCAAAGCCTTGCCCGGATTGGTTTTCAGATGGATCAGACAGGGTGGTCTGGTCTTTCCCGGACGGCTGTGCCGGCGATTTCAGTTCAGAGTTTGGGGAGTGTTCAATGCCTATGGCTTAACACTTTTCTCTCCCAGAGGTGTTGAGGATTGTTGGGTCCATGCACCTATGCAGGACATTAGTATGCAAAATAGGGAGGCAGGGAGGGAAGGAGGGAGGTCCCCGAAAGTGCTGGAGGGCCCAAGTGTATACTATGCATGTACATGGACACGTGGGTAGTCATAGCTTCCAGAGGCCCACTACCCTTATTTCCTTTTTGTAGTCCTAGGTTTCTTATCAAGTTACCCAATACCAAAAAGAGAGGCCTTTTTATTCTTAGGTTACTGGGTATCCTAGTAAACCACAAAGCTGCAATTCAGGAACGAGATTGACCAGCTGATGAGCAAGTACAACGGCCAGGAGCATGTCATGTACTTGAAGATCTGCAACAAGCGTCTCGGCATAAGACTTCCCTGTGGCTTACCTAGTAGTAGAGTAGGTAACCTTTAACCATTTTTGGGTAGTATAGTCCCTATATAACCCCTATGTAACCAAAAAGGTTAACCTTTAGTTCCCCATGAAGCCCGACATGTAGGCTTAAATATGCCTTGATAAACTGATGCAAGGCCTGAACACCGAATCCCTAGTTCCCCAACCGTTATGCGCTGCAACCCCGAACGTAACAGCCCAAAAGCCATCCAAGACCCCTGTAAACAAAACTACACGAAACGCGGAACCATGCTGAACCGAAAGCAACAAAACTGAGGGTCCCTCTGCAACAACCCAGAGACTCCAACATCCCTTAATTAAGGAGTATACCTTAAGTAGCATTAGGGCTCCTACTATAGTTTGAGGTATATTCCTTAATTAAGGGATATTGACGTCCCCTAGACCCTAAACCCTATATAGATCCCTTTTAGGAACCCTTGTAGATACCTTTAAAGGAACCCTAGGAGTCTTTGGGAATTCCCTGCAAGGTACAAGGTGCAGCCAGAGCCAGAAATCCGCCCCGGAGGAGTCGGACTCCCACAAGGAGGTCGGCTGTGGGTTTAGCCTTAACCCGGAATGACTTACACAAAGAAATCATAATTATCCTAAAGCGGCAGGTTGTTCAGGGTTTAGGAGGTTTAGGGTTCAGGAGGTTTAGGGTTTAGGGGGTTTAGGGCTTAGGGGGTTTAGGGTTCAGGGGGTTTAGGGTTTAGGGGGTTTCGGGTCTAGGGTTTAGGGGGTTTAGAGTTTACCTAGAGGCTCCATAGTAGTTCCTTCTCGGGGCACAAATTTAGAATCCTATACGGCAATCCCAAAGAGGAACTACCATGGAGCCTATGGGTAGGGCCCAGTTTAGAGTTTAGGGTTCAGGATTAGGGTTTCGGGTACGGATTGAGGGGGTAGTACAGGGCTTGGGGGGTTTAAGTTTGCTTATCAGGATTCATGGTGAAAGGGTTTCTACAACGTTGTATGGGCTTGAGGGGGTTTGGGCTACATGTTGCGTTTAGGGTTTGGCGTTTAGTAGTGTGTTGTTGCCAGGTCGACCGTTTTTCAGTGATGTTCAGCGAATGGTCAAAGTCACGTCATTGGGTATCTGGTTTTGGAATTGCAACATATTGAGACTAGTGGTGGTGTTATTGCTTTAGGTTATAC
The DNA here is from genome assembly GCA_905221615.1 of Symbiodinium sp. CCMP2592. Taxonomy (NCBI): domain Eukaryota; class Dinophyceae; order Suessiales; family Symbiodiniaceae; genus Symbiodinium; species Symbiodinium sp. CCMP2592. Next base: position 1,246,581 of record CAJNDT010004112.1, read on the forward strand.
GGCTTTGCATGCAGGAGTTTAGGGCCTTGTAGGATTTGAGTTTATATTTTTGGTGTTCAGGCTTGGTTCCGGCTTTGTTTTTTGCGAGGCCCAGTTGCGATTAAGTCGCAACGCGGTTATTCGTCTACGCCTTACGACCTTTATGACCACATTACAGTTCATAAGGGATCATTAGCCCTAAACCCTAAACTGGCCCTAAACCCTAAACCCTACTCTCATGCCTCATGTGTCAGCTGCTGCCCTATACACCGAAAGCCCAAGCTCGTAGACCCACCGCAACCGCAAAGAACGTATGGAAGCCTCTGTTTTAATGAGCTCATGTAGGAGCCCTTACGAAGCCGATAGCCCATAAGACATCTTATGGTCCCTATACTCTAGTCTTTATGTATATATATATATATATATATATATAGACAGTTAGATAGATAGATGTACGCATTATATGCCTTTAACCCCTATTCTAATGATCTCATTACGTATAAACGGGCTTTGTATCTTAGGGTTTGTATTGGGTCTGTATGGGCTCGTTTTGGGACATCTGTGATCGCTTCGAGGGTTGAGTTTCAGTCTTGAAGTTTAGGGTGTAATTGCATGGTTAAAGCTTCATGTTTAGTTGTTTAGTATTTAAGGTCAAAGTTTCAAGTTTTGGATGTGAGGGTAAAGTTTCAAGTTTTGCGTTTTGGGTCAAAGTTCAATCATGACCCAACCGAAGGCGCGTTTGGCACACCGATGGGTGTCGCACCGATGGGTGGCGCCCCACTGGGCGGTGCGCCGATGGGTGGTGCGCCGATGGGCGGCGGGTTCGGAGCGACCATGCTCCCCGGCGGCCTTGCTTTCAGGCTTGCAGTGTTTGTGAGGGTTTCTGCATGGAGCTCAGTGTTGTTTATGATTTCAGGAGTGGGGTGGTGGCGGTAGTGGTGGTAGTGACAGTGGCGGATAGGTCTGGTAGGAGTCTTCGTAGAAACAGTAGCAGTAGCGCCGTAGCAGCAACAGCAGCAATGGTGGTTAGTTAGTTCGTGCGTTAGTCAGTCAGTAGGCAACAGAGCTTGTTTGTCCGTTACGGTTGGTGAGCAGAAGAAGCAGCTCAGATGTTGTCGTACTAGTAGGGCACGAGCGTCTGTAGCAATTGGAGTGTAAGAAGGACCGGAATTGCATAGGGCCGAGATTTAGACTTCACAGATTCAGGTCTGAGAGTCTTGGCTTAGGGCTTTAGGGTTTGGGGTTTACGAGATACATACATAATATCTACATCATATGTATATATATATATATATGTATGTACTTTTTTGTTTTTAGGGAATCGTGCCTGTTCTCAGCTCTTCATGTCTCAACGAAGGCAGATGGGTGGCTTCGGCGCCGGTCTGGGCGGCTTCGGGGGAGCCGGATCGTCGATGGAGTGCTAGATCCCAAAATCTTCGCCGGTTTAGGGTTTAGGGTTTAGGGTTCATCCACCTTTTCCCAAAGGGTCCTAAGTAAACCCTAAACCCTCAACCCTAAACCTCGGGTTTGGGGTTTAGGGTTTAGGGAGTCCCCCCCAGAGACTCCAGGAATATACCTTAAAGTATAGTAGGATCCCTAATATGATTTAAGGTATATTCCTGAATTAAGGGAGATTGGAGACTCTGGGCCAAGGGGTCCTAAGTATCGATTTGGGGGGATACTTGCCCAAACCATGTAAGGACCTCGGTAGTTTCTTAGCCAGCCTGCCAAGCTTGAAGGGGCCTCTCAGGACGCATCCCTGGGTTCCTCCTGAGCAGTACCCTTTTGCCCTTTTTTTTCTAGGGCCCCCCCTTCTTAAGACCGAATAGACGGTTGATGGTATAAATCCTGCATGACCCATAATAAGGAATATACCATAATTAATTCCCATAGTTTAGGGTCCTGAAGGTAATGCAGGATTTATATCATCAACCGCAGGAAAAGAAGGTACACGTACTATAATGGGGCTACTCAGGAACCTAGATCCAGACACTGTTGACAAGCCTTGCGTGGGTTGAATGCTCTCAGGGTTAAGGGTACCATGTTTCGTGTATGTAATGAGACAAGATAAGTTCAACTAAGATAGGATTGACGAAGCTGAATTAGACTACGTATATTGTTCAAGAGTATAGAGTGGCGTCGGATAGGGCTTGGGGTTTATGGCTTACGGCAGCGCCACGGCAAGGCAGGATGTTTGTTTGCCAACTTAAGTTGTTGCTTCTATTCTTCGGCTGCATGATGAAGTGCAGCCGTTTTGGAAGGGTGGCAAGAGGGACTGCAGCAGCAGGGAGGACACCTTGCGGAAGTTTCGGGAATACGCCGCACTGGCACTCATTCCGTCCAAACTCGCGAAGTTTGCGGTTAGTCGCTGGTGCCAGCAGATGGCGGCCGTGTCGTGGACCGGGTTGTTGAGTGCGCATCACAACCTTCTCCATCCGGTACTGCTTGCTTACACTGGAGGGCCTACGCCTTCGCCGGTGGACGAATCTTTTACTGTTGACCAACGCAAGTCTGCCCTCATGGACGAGCTCTTGGCAGACTTGCCCGAGGATGGGGAGCAGCAAGACGAGGCCGGGGGTGGGCAGACCACAGTCAGACAGTCGGACGATCTGTTTCTAATTCGATTCTAGTTACTAGCTTCTAGATTCAAGTTTACTGGTCACTAGTCAGGAGTCACGGCTTCCCGGTCCCAGTCCCTATGCTGACCGGTTGCTGCTAGTCACTAGAAACTAACTAGTCCAGTGACTAGTCAAGTCACTAGTCACTAACACTAGCCGCCACCAGTCACTCACTAGTTTATAGTTACTAGTTACAGACTATAGTCACCAGTCTGATCATTAATTGATGGCCACAGTGTTAGGTTAGTCTAGTCAGTGTTGAGGTTCGGGCCTTCAAGCTTCGGCGTAGGGTTTAGGGATCAGGGGACCTAGGGTAGAGGCATCGGGTTTAGGGTTTCATTCATGTCCCCTTGAGTGCAGCCATTGGCTCTGTTAGTCGAGTGTGCACATGAAGCATGATGGGAGTTTCCGAAAAAAGGGGGCCCTAATATAGCACCCTAAATAGTAGGATCCTTAATATGAAGACCCCAAGATAAGGTACCCATAATTTTCGGAAACTCCCAGATAGAGTCTTTATGCATGCAGCGGTGTTGTTTGCGATCCGACCATGTTACCCTGAGGGTCCATGCACCCAAATAGTATATACTTTGGGCCCAATGTACACATATCGGGAGTACTTTAAGTCTGGGCACATGGATCCTTAGGGGCTACACCCTAAACCCTACGCTTTGGGTTTGGCTGCATTCCTGTTGACCGGGGATCGTACCGGACCGAGCTAGACTGCCCGTCTCAGAAAGCCAGAAGCAACGTTGGGCACGGTTTACGGCTTCACATGCCTTAGCAAGCAGAGATCCAATCCGACGCCACATCTTGTAAATTCAGCACTTTGTGGTCCACTGCTTTCCCTGCACGGTGTAACTAGTGTGTGGGTCTACGCTCATGCATGTCTCTCAGGTCTAAGACGCAGCATACACGCGACCGCAAGCCCCGAACCTACAATCACAACCTGCGCATGAGTGACGTAGCTGTGTCAACTTCTTCTTTTGTGAGCCTTGACGGCGCGTGGCCGGAAACTCGGAAACTGGTTTCTCGGTAAACGTCTGCTTGCACCCGAAACCCTAAACCGTGACCCCACTCCCTTTGTGAATAAAGCAGTTCCCCCAAAGCCTGAAGGTTGCAAGCCCTCTGTCATAATTACAGCATAAGGGGCCCAAAAACCTTATTCTAACTATAAATTAAGGCCCCGATAGTACGTTGTCCATGAAGGCAGGGATCCAAGGTCCAGTCGGGTTCAGTCGTCAGGCTCCTAGGCTTTGGGGGAAAGCCCGATTCTTAAGCCCTCCTAGGATGCCCAGTAGTACCCTTATTTCCTTTTTGTAGTCCTAGGTTCCTTATAAAGTTGCCCAATACCAAAAAGAGAGGCCTTTTTATTCTTAGGTTACTGGGTGTCCTAGCCTCCTGGAGTGTGTCTGTTGAAGGGGCCCTTCATAATTCGAATAGGCCCTTTTTCAGGAACCCTAACTCTAAGGTTCCATGTACCCAGATTGTATATACTTTGGCCTTAAAGTACTCCCTATGTAGGTACATTGGGCCCAAAATATATACTATTTGGGTACATGAACCCGCAGGGTCAGGAAGAATTGAATAATATAGGTAATTATTGAGGCTTCTGTATTTTTGGCGGAAAGGTTTGGGGCTTTGGGGTCTCCGGCTTGAAAGTTTCAGCGGTTTGCCGCTTAAGGGTTTCGGGTTTCAGACATCACCATTCAGGTCCCGAAGTCCCGAAGCTTGCGGGTTCGATGGAAGCGAAGTCCACCGAATACTCGTTGAGTCGGTTGCAAGCTTCAGCTTCAGCTTCTGATTGTTTGTTCATACATTGCCGTTGCATATAAGCCCTGAGCCCTACAGGACCCTCAACCCAAACTCCACCAAACACTTATGGCTCTTCAGTTTGTCGTAGATATTAAATATTTGCCCATGTAAAAAAAGGGGGAACGTCTGCCCAAAATGAATGATCGAGAGGATTTTGCCTTCAAATGTCCCATACTTGGCCTGCTGAAGTAACCCCCAAAAAGTTGGAAACCGGATCAAGGACAATTAGTGCTGGGATTCCTTATACGTTAAATTGCTCTTAAGGATTGAGGCTCTTGGGTTTTCCAACTTTTGGCTTGCTGTACCTAGCAAGACCTAAGAGAGCCCACTGCCCTTTGATGAAGTGCGCGCTTATAGAGTTTAGGGTTTGCATACGGCAGCCCCTGAAGGAACCCTTAAATTAGCCCCTAAAGGAGCCCCTGAAGGAACCCTTAAATTAGCCCGTAAAGGAGCCCTTAAAGGAGCCCTTAAATTAGCCCCTAAAGGAGCCCTTAAAGGAACCCTTAAAGGAATCCTTAAAGGAGCCCTAAAAGGAGCAATCCTTAAAGGAGCCCTTAAAGGAGCCCTTAAAGGAGCTGATCCCTGGCTACAGGGACTGCGGGTGTATGGAAACCAAACGACATGGTATGCCTCAGTTTAGCACGAGGAAGATGCCCCCTAAACCTTATAAACCCTAAACCCTAAACCCTAACCCTAAACCTTAAACCCTAAACCCCTAAAGCCCTAAACCCTAAAACCCTAAACCCTTGACCCACTACGCCCCCAAATCCTGTGCAACCCGAGCCGGGCATCCTAAGGTCCTAAACCCAGAAACTTAGTAGCTGAGTGGATACACCTTACACTTCTTGGGTGTAATACGGTTGATGATATAAATCCTGCATTACCCATAGTAAGGAATATACCATAGTTCCCATAGTGTAGAGTCCTTAAGGTAATGCAGGATTTATATCATCAACCGTATTACCCTTTAGGGTTTAGGGTTTAGTGTACACGTTGGGGGGGGTTATGAACACAGCAACTAAGGTAACATGAAGCCTGAGCTCAGGAAGCATTGCGGCATGAGACATCGCATTGGCATGTTACGACGCAGCCCTTGATCCCCGAACAAAGTGGAGTCATGATGGAAAGCTTTGGGATTTCAAAGACAAAACAACCATGAGGGAACCGAAAGGAACATGCTGGCAGCCAGTATTTGTGTTCCTAACTTGGCATCCATAACGGGTTTAGGCCCAAGGGTAGACCTTCCCACCCTAAAGCGGTGAAGCCCCGAAGCTACAAAGCCCCGAGAGAGTGAGCACACCCCAGAAATATGACGTCCACCCGTAAGTGCAGATGTCCGTTTCTTCGGAATTACCTGCATCTTCCTTTACTGAAAGGTACTAACACGGTAAAGCGTTGTGAAAACCTCAGAAACCCTGTAGCATGCTACGGAACACCCTCAAGAATTTGTGTTTGGCTGCTTGGGCCCTCCTCCACTGCCGTCGCAACACAAAGGCCTGCTCGCGACATGTTTATGAGATCCAGGCCGAGAACATCGAACCGCCATGATGACACTCGCATCCGGATTAGGATAGTCACGGTTTAGGGTTTAGGGTTTAGGACATTAGGATGTGCTCCCTGTGGGTTTCATTACGGTAGTCAGACCCCGAAGACCGTCGTCTAGAATGAGGCTCCTGAATCAGGCGTTTGGGAATTTGAAGAACAAAGGCGTTTGTGTAGATGGTTAGTACAGGGGTAAGGGATTGGGGGGGTGGGAGGCAAGGGGTCGATGGTGGGAACAAACTAAAACAGTAGGTCCCCAGAGCCTCCAAAACCCCTTAATTAAGGAATATACCTTAAATCATATAAGGGGTCCTATTATAATTTAAGGTATATTCCTTAATTAAGGGGTTTTGGAGGGTCCTTCGGATGCACCGTGAGCAGGTCGTAGATCATGATCCTGAAAATGACTTCAAAGAGGACTGGCCCCAAAGAAACTGGGGTTGTGGATTAGGGGTCTAGATATCTTGTCGCATCTAGCACCTCAGCCGTGTCCCTTGGCTTATGTGTGGAAGTTTACGATTCACGCCTAAACCCAGAACTCTAAGCCCTATAAACCCTAAACCCTAAACCCCCTGACTTTCGGACGTCCCCTGGGCAGACGGAAAAGAGGGTTCAAAACAAAAAAACCTGACTGGTAAGGAAGAGATGTCGCCTCTTTCCATGGAAGATCGGGAGGAAACCGGCGGATCGTCCACGGGATCTTCTGGACTCGGAGTGGGGTGGAGAGGGTTTAGGGTTTAGGGCTTATAGGTTTAGGGGTTTAGGGGTGTAGGGCTTAGGGTTTAGGATTTAGGGTTTAGGGTTTAAGGGTTTAGGGGTGTAGAGCTGAGGCTTTAGGGTACACATTGATGGGTTAGGGTGAGTCGAAAGGTTTGTTTCAGGGCTCCGCAAACTAGGTTACTATAGTGGTAGCAAAAGGGTACCACAGGGGAGTATGTAGGGTGGAGGGTTTAGGGTTTCGGGTTTAGGATTCAGCTTGGGTTGCAGAAAGTGTGGGGATGGCACTGAATGAACTCTAAGCCTTGACACCATGAAGCGCAGAAGGCAGAGGCGAAAGCTAAGGCTGTGAAAGGTTCTGCTGCGAGGTGTACCATGCGACAGGAGTGGCAGGTGGTGATATAATATAGGGGCCTAAATAATTACCTATACTATTGTAAGGGCTCCTTATTAAAACTCTAGTATAATGGGCCCCAAAACCCTATTCTAATTATTCAGGCCCCTTTATTACCCTAAATCCTCAACCCAAAGTCTGTCAATGCTGGCAGTCCGAATGTGCGGTCCTGCGCGGACAAGCCCATGCCACGACATCAGTCGAGACTGGAGACCCAGCAGCTGACCACGGACGATTCGTATAGGAGCCTTAGCAATAAGAAGAACAGGGTTTAGGGGGGGGGGGTATTTTGTATTATAAGTCGAATAAAGAACAGGAGAAGAATAGGGTTTGGGGGTATTTATGTTATAGTTCTGATGAGGAACCCTCCAAAAATAGTATGGTAACTATTTGGGCCACTATCTTACAAGGGATGGCTCTTGGCATCCAGCACCAGGCCGATCCTCAGAAGCTCAAACGGGAGCTGAAGCCAACCCAGACACGAAATTCTCTTTCGAAAGCATTGGCGGCGTGTCTGAGGCATGGCCACCGGCCTCATATTTCCGTCTCACGTGCAGGATGGGCTCGGCTGGATGATGTACTGTCGTGGCCTCGCATCTACAGCCAGCGAGCGTCTGCAGGAGACATATGGAAATAGCCCGCCACAACTCTAAAAGCAGATATGAGCTGGGGGCCTGCTACATGGGCACATGGAGTCTTAGGGGATGAGGTCGGAGTCGCAACTTCGCTTCTGAAACTAATGGCCAGGTTGAGTAAACATCCCTGACCCCGGCCCCAAACCTCACCCTGGCTGCGCTAAACCCTAAAGCCCCAACACCCCCAACTCCAAAGCCTAAGTGCACCAAGCATCCCTAAACTCTCAACTCCAAACTTTAAGTACACCCTAAATACACCCTGCCCTAAAATCCTTAAACCCTAAAACCCCTAAACCCTAAAACCCCCAAAACCCCTAAACCCTTAAACACCCCAAACCCCACCCTTACAAAAGCGCAACTCCCCAGGAAAAGGCCGCTCCTTATTAAAGCTATAGTATAATGGGCCCCAAAACCCTATTCTAATTATTCAGGCCCCTATATTAAACTACCCTTATAGTACCCTAATAGTAACCCTTATAGTATCCCTTTAAAGGAACCCTTTTCTAATTATTAAGGCCCCTATATTACCCTAACCCCAGGAGGCCGCTCCTGGCAGAATCTTCTCTCCGTGGCGGCCTGTGGTCCCGAGCTGAGTGCCGGGTTTTGGGGGTTTAGGGTTTCCTTAAAGGGATTTATAGGGGTTCCTTAAAAGGGATCCATAAGGGCTCTATAAGGGATCTTTAGGGTTTAGGGCTTAGGGGTTTAAGGGTTCAGAGTGTAGGGCTTAGGGCTTAGGATGTAGGGTTTTTGGGGTTTAGGGGCTTGAGGGTTTTTTTGTTTCGGGTGCAGGGTTTAAGGCTTCAGGGTGTAGGGGCTTAGGGGCTTGAGGGTTTTTTTGTTTCGGGTGTAGGGTTTAAGGCTTCAGGGTTTAGGGGCTTAGGGGCTTGAGGGTTTAGGGTTTCAGAGTGTAGGGTTTAGGGCTTAGGATGTAGGGTTTCGGGGTTTAGGGGCTTGAGGGTTTTTTTGTTTCGGGTGTAGGGTTCAAGGCTTCAGGGTTTAGGGGCTTAGGGGCTTGAGGGTTTAGGGGTTCAGAGTGTAGGGTTTAGGGCTTAGGATGTAGGGTTTCGGGGTTTAGGGGCTTGAGGGTTTCTGTTTCGGGTGCAGGGTTTACGGCTTCAGGGTGTAGGGGTTTAAGGGTTTAGGGTCTAGGGTTTAGGGTTCAGGGTCTAAGGCTTAGGGTGTAGGCTTTGGGGTTGAGGGTCTAGGGCTTAGGGTGTAGGGTGTAGGGGTTTGAGTTTAGGGTTCAGGCTCGAGGGTGCAGAGTCTAGGGGAGTACATCGAAAATGGTTGTTGTATCTGGACATCTACCCTAAGGCCCCAAAGTAGTTCCTTTGTGGGGTTCATATTTAGAATCCTAAAGGTTACCCCCCAAAAAGGAACTACTATGGGGCCTCTGGGTAGGTTGCTTGAGTGAGGGCATTGTGGGGTTTTGATTGGGTTTCCGAAGATAGGAGCCACGGCCTGGGTGTTACATGATATTACATCATACGGTTGATGATATCAATCCTGCATTACCTTAAGGACCCTAAACTATGGGAATTATGGTATGTTCCTTATTCTGGGTAGTGCAGGATTTATATCATCAACCGTAGTCTGCATAGGGCTTTAAGCAGGGTCTAGAGTTTAGGGTTGGGGGGTTTTACGGATGTTGTGGTTATAGTTCTCGAATCTAGAGACCTGGGGCGTATGCTGCCTCAAGCTGCTTAGGGTTTAGGATTAGGGTTGGCATTGAAGTTAGTACGGCCAGTTATTACGTGCACTCGGCGGTGTTATCTTGCATTTGGTTTAGCAGTTGGGCTCCGCTGCGCCTTCGTTTGCTCGTTGCGTTCTCGTGCTTCGTAAGATTTTGTCGTTGTGTGGTTGTGTCCGTCGCAGTCTACTTCCCGAGGCCCTGTTCTGAACAGCCTGTTCTGTGACTTTCGCCATTCCCTACATGATAGTACCCTTGTAGATCCCTTATAGTAACCCTTATAATTAGACCCCCTGTAAAGGAATCCTATTCTAATCATGAAGGCCCCTACATCGGCTCCGGCCCTGCAACGATTTTTCAGACCCGCGAGCCCTGAAGTCGAGACGCTAAACCCTGCCCCCTCATCCATGCAAAGCCCTAATCTTTTATACAACCCTACACCATCGTAGTATAGGGGCTTGAATATGTAGTATATATAGGTCCATTGCTTATGACTCCTTGATGTAGACACTAAGCCCAACACATACTGTTGCAGGTGTGCTCCTGCTTGTTTTCATCGTGGTGTTTTTGATGTCCTGGCCTCAGCTGCCAACCCGTTGGAGGGGCCTACTTTGGCCGCACAAGTGGGCCCTTGGAGTTGCACTCCGAGCCCTACACCTCAAACAGTTTTGGGGGGTCCTTAATACTTGGAGTTTAGATTGGGCGTTGCTTCTATGGGATCTTTCGGGTCTTATAGAGTTGAATTTGCACGGGCTTGTCGACTTAGACCCTGAAGTGTTTCTTGCGATCTATTTGTAGGGAGGATGCGGGTACCCATTTACATTCAGGGTTTCGGTAAGCCCCGAAGACTTAAGAATTGGAGCCGCGGTCCGAATCCTTGGATCGATCCCTTTCAAGTTCGCAGCTTCCTGTGTGAGGGATCTTGTTTGTTTTGGTTTAGGGTCTCGGGTTAACGATTCTGGGGCAGTTTGATGTGTAGGCTTTAGAAGCTGCCCCCACCCTGTAACAGTGACTATAAGGACTAGATTAGGGCCCTATTATATTCCTATTATACCACTATTACAGGCTGGGGGCAGCTTCTAATGTAGGCTACATCGTAGGGAGTCCCAGTACCTTGGGCAGCAGTAAATCCGAAGCTTTCCGACCTCCAAGGGATCGCCAAAGCCTCAAGCTGCATTCCGGGGGTTTGCAAGGAATCTTTTGGTGAGGACATCTAGAAGATGTGAAACCTGAAAAATAAACCATACTTGGAGGTACATGGGTAGCTATAAATGGGGTTATAAGTCCCCTAATACCGTAGGGGTTATAACCACCCTAAATACCAGCCCACTTTTAACTATCCATGAACCTCCAAGTAGACCATATTCAGCGTTCCCTTTAAGGGTATCTACACTTGGTTATCCACATGAAGGCTCCGGCCCACCTCCGCGCAAGTCGGCCTTCGCTTTGGCAGGCATCGGACATATTGGGTTTAGGGTTGAGAGTTCGGGTTAAGAGTGTAGGGTTTTGGGGGTTTAGGGCTGGGCTAAACCGTGCCAAAGATCTTGAATGAACCCTAAACCCTAAACCTTATAAACCCTAAACCCTAAACCCTAAACCCTAAACCCTACTTGTTCCAAAAACTCTTGGTTGGGTTCTTTTGAGAGATTCTTGGAGGGCTCCATTGGTTTGGTAGATTTTTCTCGGGCCCATGACTCCGCGTTCGCCGTTTTGGATTAGGGTTGAAGGTTTAGGGATTTTTGGCTTAGCCTTGGGCTAGGGGGTTTAGGATTCAGAAGGATTTGGGCTTGAGGGTTATGGCGTTTTAGGGTTTTTTTGGATTCGGGCTTAGGGTACAGGTTGTGTGGCTTTCGCCTTCGAGAGCCTTAAGGGTCCTTTAGGTGTTGCAACGGTCTGGTGTGATTAGGGACCCGCAAAGGACATAAGCATACGTATTTTATGGGGATATCTCACCTTATTGAGTTTCATTATAAGGGGGTTTCTATGGGATATCCCTATCCTTCTTTTTGCTTATGTGCTTTTTTGAGGGGCCCTAGTTCTGGGGTTTATTTGCGGAGGGGGGTTGCCAGTTTGAAGGGTCTCTCCGGTGTGCGGCACCCAGGGCTTCAGTTCCCTCTGGGTTGTAGGGTCAAGGGGTTTAGGGCTGGGGTGTAACACTTTAGAGTTGGGGTTTGTAAGGTGTTTTGGCTTGAGGGGTTAGCTACTAAAAACTATAATTTACATGGCGTATTACTTGCATAAACCATCCAAAACGCCTAATCAAGCCTACAAATTCCCGTTGACTTCCCTGTCTTCGCTTCTCGTCATGTTATCCTACTGTGGTTGTGACCTGAGGAATACCAACTTCCGACTTCTAAGACTGACTAATTACCAAAACGAGCGTACTAAGCAATCCACAAGTCCTCAACCTCATTCCCCCTGTTAAACAAGGATGTAATTAGTCCTCGGCGAAATCTCGAGGCTCCCCAACCTCAACGCCCCCAAACTCTGCACAGTGCGAACGATCTCTGGGGCATCCACGACCTGCTGCTGGCCGGCTACTCCGGAGTGCCCCCGCTGCATATTATAACCACGCAAGGTTTAGGATCTATATAGGGTTTAGGTGTTCAGTTCGCAGGATTTGCCCACATATGGGAGGTTGAGAGGATACCTTTGGCAACTTGCATTTCAGAGGGTTTTAGCCCGATCTTCAGCCGTCGCACAACCCAGAATTCGGGCAGACATTACTTTTGGATCCCAAAGCATTGCGGGTTGAGGGCTTATTCTGTAGAGCCTGTAGAGTTTTTGGGCTTGTCTCATTTCCGCTTTGAGCCGGAATCAGCTAGAATCACCAAGGATAGCATGCAGTGCAATCTGGGGGGTTGAACAGTTCGAAATTTTAGCAACACTATACGTCAGGGTTCCTCGTTACAACTACACTAAAAATGCACAACGGTATATATTTGTTGATAGTATCCCTCCTACATTATCGAAGCTATAACAACTTATGACCCTTGCAGTAGCCCTGAAGGAGCATTGTTGTCAAAACTACGGCCCCGATGTTGGCATTCGAGGCGTGTTTTTCCAGACGGAAAGATTTATATACTGCTATGCACTTTTGGAACTGGTACTTTTTTTGCAATTTCCCTAGGCTGCGGAAGTGGCTATTGCACTCGTACAGCGAATGTTCTCATGATCAAGCTGTTTTCTATGATGTGCTGAATGGCAAAGGCAGCTCTGTTGGCAAAGCTTGTCATTCTCGACAGATATTTGTCACATCCTACCCACGGAGCGATGTATGTCGGTTCAACCACATGTCTCATGAACGACCTTGGCTGCCTTGGCACTGCTACTTTGCGTAGAAGCTTGAAAAGAGCTTTCATGAAAGCACGCTAACGCCCAACCAGATACCCCAGCATCCCAAACCCCTGAACCCTTAAATCCTAAACCCTAAACCCTAAACAAAAAGCCCAGTCTTCTGCCGTGCCCCTGCCAGGTTTTCATGCAGCCCTCCAGCGCCGGTGCTTTAGAGGCGACTCTCGGGCCGTTGGCTTTCATTGTGTACTATAGGGTCCTTAATAATTAGAGTGACTCTACATGCTTTAAGCCTTCAACGGCGGAGGTGTGCCGTGTAGCGTCAGGTCCGCAGTCTTCGCCTCTTTGTTGCAGAGATTTTGAGCTTGTTGCAGACGCTGCAGTGCTGCTCGGCTGCTAGTATTATTCATCCCGACAGACATATTCATTGTTGCTGTTGCTACCTGTACCCCCCAATTGCAGTAATTTTTATTGGTGCCTGAGTTTATGTTGACAAGATCCTAGCCTACAGCAGGATGTCCAAGACAGGTACTACAGTCTGGGGTCCAGCTGATGGGTTGTTGTATCATGTTCATTGTTGTTGTCGTCGTGTTCCACAGCCACCTTCTCGTCCCAGCAGATAGCTTGAGGCAGTCTTTTACTCTGCCATTGGGCGAGCCTCTTAAACTTGTCCTACCTCTCAGAGACAAGTTAGACTTGAATTGGGAGTATTTGAGGAAACGTCTTAAAGTTTTGTCTCTCCCCCAAATGCTTTTGCTGCTGCACATATTGAGCAGGTTCAGAAGGCGGCGCAGGCAACCTGGACGCGCTGTAAAGAAGAGTTGTTCAGGGGTCTCGACTTCGGGTTTACGGCTTCAGATGGTCATCCCTAGAAGAGCTTGACTCAACATTGCCATGTTACACTTCATCCGAGATGCACCGCACCTCAATGAAATTGTTAACCCTTGATAATTGCAAGCCTTGAATTGCTGAAACTCTTGGGTTAGCAACGTACGGGTCTGAATTCTTGACTGCGGTGGTTGTACCACATGCTCATGATCGCAATGCGTCGAGAGCATGTTTCTTAATGCAAGTTTTGTTAATGACTGGGGTCAGGTCTTCCTGCATGTTGTGTACAAGTAGATTCGTTACAACATTTCTAGTTTTGAGGCTTTCGTCGTCTTAAAGTTGATTGTCGGGTTCACGGGGTTTAGGTTAAGGGCATTTGGAAAAGGGGAATTGGGCTTTAGAATGTTAAAGGTTCTAGCGGGGTGCACAAGTGTATAGGGTATCAGTCTGGGGGAGGGTTCAGGTTTGTTGAAGCAGCTAGGCAAGAAGGAGATGTTAAGTTAGATTCCATTCTTCGGCTTATCGCCGGACAACATTGTTTTAGTGGGGGTTATGGTCTGGGGCCATTGGGGCTTCGGGTTTGGAGTTTCTTTCACTTGGAATTCTAGGGTTGGTACGGCATCATTATGGGGTTAGGCATTTATCTCGGGGATTTTGGTAGTTTTGGGGTTTAGGAAACCATCCCCAGAAGCCCCAGAAAACCCAACGAAGCTACCCTGAGGCCCCATAGTACGGTTTAGGGTTTTGGGTTTTCGGTTTAGGGTCTAGGGTAGTTCCTTGTTGTGGCTCATATTTTAAATCCTAGAGGGTAATCCCAAAAAGGAACTACTATGGGGCCTCTGGGTATACCCAGGAGCTTGCACGTCTCCTGCCAGCCTTGCACCCGCCGGAGCCCTAACTTAGGATCTGGAGTTGGGACGTTCAAAGTCTCCTGGTTTAGGGACTTTCAAAGTCTCCTGGTTTAGGGATTAACAGCTAGGATTATGGTATCCTTATGATGGGGATCCAGGGGGGTAGATAACCTGCTAATCCCTAGTTCTCTCTAGTCCTCCCTAAGGTTCACTTAAGGTTCCCTTAGGATCCCTTGTACCCTCCCCCCTTGAACCACCCTCCCTTAGACACCCTCAAATAGGATCCAGGATTTATGGGTTCGCTTCAGCTTGTCCGGGGAAATCAGAGCCACTCAATGGAACCTTGCTCAGCCCTTAGAAGTAACAGGGTTGAGGCTTTGTTCAAGGGCTTGTCAAGGTTGAGGGTTCTAGGCGGGTTCAAGTTTCGGGGTGAAGGTTTCGGGGTTGATGGTGCTTAGAGCTTGTAGTGTTGAGGGGTTAGGGTGTAGAGTTTATGGTTGAACCCTAAGCCCTAACCGTTTAAGGCTTTTAGAGGCTAGTAAACTTCATACTTAAGGGCTGGTAAGGTTCTGCATAGTTTAGGAGAAGAGATGCCTGTTTCCTGGGAAGATGAGGGTTGAGGGGGGAGGTTAGAGCCAGAGGGAGCTCAGAACTATAGGGGCCCTGGTAATTGGCTAGAAAAGGGTTCCGGGTCCAGTCTCCTGTTCTTTGCAAGGGGCTACTAAGAACACTGCTGCTTCTGATTGTTACTTCAGAACCCTAAGCCCAAAGCCTTCAAGATTGCCCCAATCCATTAATCCCTAAACCCTAAACCCTAAACCCTAAACCCTAAACCCTAAACAATTAAAGCCCTAAAGCCCTGAATTCTTAAGTCCTTGACTCCCCCTAATCCCTTAAAGCCCTAAACCCTGAACGCCCTGGCTCTATGAAAGGGCCCTTGTGGGGTCCTGGTCGGTAGAACTCCTATCCTCCCTTCTGTAGGAACCCGATGAAGAAAACCTGGGCCTATAACCCCAAAATAGTGGGATTCCGAAGGAACCCGAACAGAGGCCCAAGGTTTCCTAATCAGGTTCCTACTCCATTGCTCCTTAGCGAGGTCGGGAGAGGGTAGGTTGCAAGGATTAAGACCCTGGACCCTGAACCCTAAAGACGCTTATATACAGCATTCTTTCTAAGTCCTTGTAGCACCTCTAGGTTCCTGAGTAGTGCCCTTTTCCCCCTTTTTGTTCTTTCTGGGTCCCCTTATTTAGACCGAATAGAAGGGAAAAAGGGTACCCCTGGTATGATGGGGCTACTCAGGAACCGGGTCCTACGGTTGATGATATAAATCCTGCATGACCCATAAGAATATACCATAAATTCCCATAGTTTAGGGTCCTTCATAAAAGGTAATGCAGGATTTATATCATCAACCCAAAGCCCTAAACCCCCTATAGATCCCTTAAAGGAGCCCCTTAGAGGTACCCTTATAGATCCCTTTAAAGTAATCGTAGGATTTTTATCATCAACCGTAGGACCCCCCCTCCCCCAAAAGCAACTCTTGGCCTGGCTTCAAGACGGTAAGAAAAGAGCCTCTAAATGATAAAGGGGTCTGTAAGGATTACTATAAGGGGTTTAATATACTAGGACCCAGAGTAGGCCCTTATTCCCTTTTTTTAGGATTCAGGTTCCCTTATAAACCCCTCTAAACCAAAAAGGGCACCCTTTTTATTCCTAGGTTACTCTTAGGTCTAGTATAAGAGTCTTCATAATTTCCTGTACTATTTTGGGGGTGTTCCTTATAATACTTATATAGTACAGCTGCCGAACAATGCTACCAGAATCTGGCGTTGTCCTATCGCGGCTCCGAGCGGCAACATCCCAACGTCGTCGGCTTGGCACTCCGGTTTTCGGACATCATGAAAATGAAATCGGAGGCCGGAACCCACCCAGCCAACATCAACGCAGAGAAGAGGCTGGAGCTGGTAGTGGACGAATTCCACTCCAGCTCGCTGATGACCGCAAAAAAACCACTTATATAGATGGCGGCAAATTCCGGTCGGTGCTCAACTTGATCGTTGGCACCACGCCCGAGTCTGCAACACAAATAATTAAAGTGTTATGATTTCCACATGTTGTCATGGTCAGATCGGACATCTTGGTTGCATTCTAGATCATGCTAATCTCTCGTGGGTGAAATGCACAGGATGTGCTATCGGCGATCCAGATTCATTTGCATTCTTTCAAGTGGAAGGAGTGCTCCTATTCTAAGTATTAAGGCCCCTATATTATCGTGCCCTTTTAGTAATATCCCTAAAAGGAACCCTTTAAAGGGACCCCATTCTAATTATTGAGGCCCCCACTTTAGCCCTGAGCCAGGCTAGTAGGATACGCGTTGGCTGTGGTTTTGTCCCGTTGGTCTTAGCATAGCCTCATGTGGGAGTTTCCGAAAATAGGGGATCCTAATATGGTACCCTAAATAGTAGGATCCTTATTATAAGGACCCCAGGTACTCCTAATTTTCAGAAACTTCCATGTGCCATTCTCAGGCTTCTGCTGTTTCGTTAAGAGGTACATGAGCACGGCTCGTCAACTCCATCTGCATCTTCGTAGTCAGTATTGCTGATTGAGTCCTCGTTTCAGCCAAGGCTCCTGTGATTATCGCAACACGTCTTGCGATGATAATCCCTTAAACCCCAAACACAACCCCCTAACTACAAACCCTATATATCCTAACCCCATGCAAGCCCTACCCCGTAACCCCAAATCCTACCCCCCAACCCCCAACCGGACACGGACGGAGTTCCAGGCACGCGCAGTGCCGAGAGAGCCTCGCCCTGCGCTCAGATAGATCGGTAGTTTGTTTGGGCTCTTCCTAGAGCCCCCAAGTAATACAGGGGCCTGAATAATTACCAATACTATTTTGGGGGTTCCTTATTATTAAAATTTGGTATAATGGGGCCCAAAACACTATTCTAACTCTTAAGGCCCCTACATTACCCTCTAATTAGAAACCCCAAATACCCACCATCAAGGGCCATGAGGACTCTATCCAATGGCCCTTGGGCTGTCCTGGTTGTTAAGGAGGTGAATTACGTCAAACAAAGACCTGCAGTGAATCATACGGATTCTTGATTAGGACACCTTAAAATAAGCTCTGAAACGGGTTTTCGCACTTTAGGGATCAGGATACAGAGTTTAGGTTGTAGCGTTACCACATGATCTCACGGGATGTAGTAATTTAAGAATCAGCGTTCAGGGTTTAGGGTCTAGGCTAAGGATTGAACGTATTTAGGGTGTATCGGGCTTCGACGCAAAGAAGCACGACCAGGAACTCTACCCATACTATACCCCGTACAACTGACAACCTCTAAACTCTAAACCCTGCCCTAAGCCCTACGGGTTGAGGGTCCAATAATATGTCTTTGCGTAGGTTGTAGAACTCGGAAGCACCAAAGACCAGTCCTGCAAGCCTTGAACCCTGAATACCATAAGCCCAAAAGCGGTTCGGCAGGCTTCGACTGCTCCGACATTTCATACCTATAGAATCCATTGTAGTTTTGTTTGGGCTCTCCGTTTCTATATTATTTAGGATCCTGTAAGGTGACACCCAAAACGAAGTGCAATGGAGACTATAGGTCGATGTGAGTTTAGGGATGGGGGTGGTGCAGCGTTTACAGACTCTAACACAGGCTCAAAGTTGTAGCTGGAAGCTGAGCCCAAACTCAAACCTTGTGCACTTTCTGAGTTCTCTGACAGTACAGTCAGTACAGCAGACAAAGTCCTCAATGTCCAGAGAACATCAAGGAACACACGTTGTGCATGTCATCCGCCAAGCTTCAAGGCGAGTCCAGCCCTCCAAAAGCCTGCAGCCCAGCAGCCAACATGGGAGGGAAGGGAGGGAAGGGGCAAAGATCGTCCTCCAGCCTATGAGAAAAGACAGGAAGAGCGAAGGCACGTCGCAGAGTTGCAAGAGAGACTGGCCAATGTGCAGAGGCAGGTCTCTCCCGGCTGACTCGGAAGTTGCTTCCAGCGGGTGACAGAACACTCCCACCAGATTGGCAGGACCCTACCTGGGAGTTTCCGAAAATTAGGGGTACCTTATTTTGGGGCCTTCATGAGAAGGATCCTACGATTTGGGGTACTACATTAAAGTCCCCTATTTTCGGAAACTCCCATGTTGCCTCAGGTGCCAGTCAACCTGGCAGAGCAGGCTGTGAAGGGGATGATGCAGCAAAGCTTTGGTCCCCGTTTAGGTCCCCGAAATACCACACCCTACAGAAGGAACTCCCCACATACCCAGAGACTCCATTATCCCGTAATTAAGAAATATTGAAATATACCTTAAGTTATAGTAGGATCCCTAATCTTTTTGCAGGTATAATATTCTTTAGGATATTGAAGCCCCCTAAAGCCTAAACCCTACAGATCGCTCTGAGGAACCCTTAGAGGAACCCTTGTAGATCCCTTTAAAGGAACCCTAGGAGTCTCTGGGTACCCTCCTGCGGCCGGGTAGGCGAAACTGCTGGGCACATCCCCTGGCATGCCGGCCATGCAGGCGTCTGGACTCGGGGTTTGGAGTTTATTAAGGTTTAGGGTTTAGGGTATTAGGGACCCAAAAATGACATTGGCATAAGCATTTTATAAGGATATCCCTACCTTATTGGCTTGATCATGAGGGGGTTTAAGTGGGATATCCCTATCATGATTGGTGCTTATGTGCTTTTTTCGGGGCTCGTTTATTTAGGGTTTATTTTTACGTGCAAACCCTACTTTTTTGCGGGGTCCTATTTCGCTCCATATGCGGGTTCATACTACGAACCTACAAAGAAGTGGGGTTTGGAGTTTAGGGTTGCGGGTTCAGCCAAAGTTCTAGTGGGGTTGGAAGGTTTGCCGTTCAAACGGTGTTTCGGGCTTGGGGTCTGAATTATTTGATTTGACGCGGTCCAGGCAGACTGTGGCTCTGTGAGCTAGTGAGAGCTGTATCCAGGACTTGGCGGGATTGACTAATGAAAGGTTGTAACCGACGGTCCGCAGGCAATATAAGCCCTACGTCCCTTTAATAATCCTGAAAGTATTTGCCTGTAACTCTCATACTGACTCACCCTAAGGGTCCAAGTACTCCCTATTGTAGGGCTTTGGATCTATTTTGGGTATACCAGAAACCCTTAAGAATGACTACTTGGACCCTTTAGGGCATATACTTACCCTAAGGCCCCATAGTAGTTCCTTTTTGTGGATCATATTTTGAATCCTACAATCCTATAAGCTAATCCCAAAAAGGAACTACCATGGGGCCTCTGGGTATAGTCAATGAGAGTCCCCCCGTGTAGAAACCCTTTAAGGGGCCCTAGTTCATCCTAGGGACGTCACTTAAACCGCAAGCTCTACCTGGACCCTAACGAACCTACCTTTCTATGGTTCCTTAATATGATTGCCTTCTATACGTCCTTAGAAAGGCGCAGTAGGTCATTTGGGGTCCAGGTCTAACCAGAGACCGTGAACTATGAATGCTACCCTAGCTCGTAGAGTTTTTGTGCCGGGAGGGTCCATGTCCCTCTATGTTGATGCCTAAGGAATGCACTGTAAGGACATGGACCCTCAAAGACTTCGGGCTAGAGATTTTGGTAGTTGCGGGCTTTGGGTTGAGAGACGCGGTTTAAGACCTGTCGAAGATTAGGTGTGCTTTCGAGACCCATGCTCAGGGTTCGGGGTTATACATAGGGTTGAGGATTCAGGATGGTTTAGGATTTAGGGAGCAGCACCCGAGCGAGCCATGCCTCCGCGCTCTCTGGAGCTGCTTCGATGATGCCTTCAAAGCCTGCACCAAAAACGACCATGCGTCTCCCATATTTCGGAACCCTTTAGCCCACGAAGACATGCGTCGCCTGGCACGCGGTCATCGTGACTGCAATGTGCTCGTCAGCATCATTCTGATCGCCGTTCACATGTAGGTTATCATACTCAGTTTCATTATGACCGGCATCGTCACAATCCCGCATCCCGCTCACTACCATCATAGCCATATCATCTTAGGGATACTTATAGATGCATCTTAATTTTCGGTTCCTCTAGTCCATAAGAATCAGCTAAAATTGTACTTTTTGTTAGGGGTCTAAGTTCAGTATAGATATATCCTCCCGACCTGCTGATCTGCGAGTTGCACGACGCAGGCCCAGAGTTTCGGGTTTACCTTCTAGGGCTCCTCCCTGGTTTGAGCGAGGGAATGTAAGAGCTGAGGGTTTAGGGTTTAGGGTTTAGGGTTTTGGGTTTAGGGTTTTGGGTTTAGGGTTTAGGGTTTAGGGTGTAGCCGGAGGTTTGGTTGTTTGAGAAAGGAGCATCTGTCTCACGCTCAAGTGACCGCCTATCTAGACTATGCAGCTTAATCCTTTAGAGCTGCGGCCACCAGGCCGCGTGTACGTACACGCACACGCGCACGCACTATGTCCTCCACCTGCGCCCCTCAGCATCATACAACCTTAACCCTCTCAACCCTGCAACGCCTAAGCCCTCTTGACCAACAAGCGGTAGACTTAGACACTAAAAGCCCGAAGCCCGAGACCCCACGCAAGCCCGAAGCCCTACGGCTCATAAACCCCGAAACGTCAAAAAAACCCTGCAGTGACTTTGCCAAGAGGCGCCATCGGAAGCGCTCCTCTTTCAGGCACAACCCTAGGCTCCAGAGCATATAGGTTGATTCGCAGTGACCCTAGATTTAATGGGGCTTTAAGCACGGCTCTTATGTTGTCTTTATATATATATATATATATATATAGATATAGGTTGTCTCTCTTTTTGTTGCATTTATTTTGAAAGTTCATGGCTTTGTAGGCTGCATAGTAGGTTTCTGGGTTGGGGGTAAAGTAAGGTTGATCTGAGCTTGAAGGACTTGAAACCCACTATGACCGGTCTCCGAAGGAACCCTAGACCTCAGACCTGAATTCCCAGGGTTCCTTTAAGGGTCCCTTTAAAGGGATCTATAGGGACTCTATAAGGGTATAGGGTTTAGGGTCTACTGGGAGCTTCATGGGTAGTTATAAATGGGTTTAAAGTTCCCTAATTGGGGTTATAACCATAGTGTTTAGGGTTTAGGGTTTAGGGTTTAGGGGCGTGCTGATAACCCCACTTATATATACCTACCCATGAACCTCCAAGTAGTAGTTGGAACTGCATTGAGATCCTAACGTTTTTGCTCCTCGTTCGGAGATCTGCTAAAATCTGTTGAGAGTCTTAGTGTTTAGGGCTGAGGTGATTTCGGTTTTAGCTTGTTTGAGGTTACTGATCGTTTAGTTTGCTATGTCGCGTGCTGTCACCCGCCCATATCACCCGAAATCCCAAACCATCCTAAACCCATACACTCATAAGCCCTACCTACAGTCTCCGTTGTAGTTCCTTTTGGGGGTTACCTTATTATACGATCCTACTTATATATGTGGTTAAACCAAAACAGGAACCACAATAGAGACTATAGGTAAACCCTGCGACTATCATCCCCGGAGTTTTAATCGAGTAGACCCGTATTCCTTCGATCGAAGATGCACCGTTCGCATCCCGCCCACACCCCTGAGTCTAGCATCTTATAGGATGCTAAACCTGGCTGGGCAGCCGTAGAGGCTATTATAGAATTGCTGCTGACTCGTACGTGATATGGTTTCGTCAATGTGGGAATTTGCAGCAACCGCCTTAACTTCTCTGGAAGACCTGCATGAAACCCTCGCCAACCCTGATAAACCCTTATAGCAAAGTAATTATATCAGAGGTGTCTGAACAAGACTTCAACTGGTGTTTAGGCTTTCAGTGTTTCAGGTTAGGATTGCAGACCTGTAGCCTCGGCACATCTAAACACTGCGCGGCGCTGCCCAACACACCCGGGAGGATCTGGATAGTCGACACCGGGAGTTTGGTACTTGAGATTACAGACTTCTGATGGCCCTCTGAAGGGCTTGCTGAGCCGTTATCCAGAAACAGCTGAAGTCAAACCTTTCACCCGCAGCCCTGAACCCTACATAGCATTTTTCTGGATCCTGGGCCAAAGTAGTTCCACAGGCTGCCTTGGAATCGTGGACGTGTTTGTGCTGACCTCACTTGCAGGGATGGTTCACAAAAACGTGTCGCTTTAATGGATGCTTTGAAGGCTTTTCAAAGTTGCCTGCAGTTCCTGTTGAAATAGGGTTTTGGGTTAGAGGTCTAGAATTTGGGACCCGGCTTCCTTTTCAGAGATCTATACCTAGGGCTGCAATTACACCACCACAGCTACTTACGTTCTATAGACTTTTTCCCTACTGTTCGAAAACTTGAAGCCTTGGGGTAGCTCGGTACAGCAACCCAAGACAAAGACCATCATGTAGACTCACATTTTAGTACCCCTATAGATCCCTTATAGTAGCCCTTATAGATCCCTTTTACAGGAACCCCGAAGAGCTGTCATCTCCTTTGGAAGAATTCACCTCTTGTCATCCCCGCTACTTCGCGCTACGAATCTTAGAGAAGCCTGACCCGTTAAACCCTAAGCCCCTAAACGCATAAATCGAGAAGTGTACCAGCTTGAAAAAGCCTAAGCCCTAAGACATGAAATCCTAAAGCCCCAACGTGAACCTGAAGAAACAAAACCCCACTGATGTCGTGACGAACAAAGCGAGTTCAGATCGGCCCATGGGATGCGATTTTCTTAATTGAGGCTTCATTTCGTCTGCCTAAGCCCTAAACCCCTCAACCCCTAAACCCTGAACCTTAAACTCAGCCCCTCAGAGGTAGTGTATCAGAAAGGGGATCTTTTGTAAGAAGACTTGGGGCCGCCTAGAAAAGCGGAAGGGTTCCCCGAAAGCACCGTGAGCTATCTTGGATTCCCAGAGACTCCAACATCCCTTAATTAAGGAATATACCTTAAACAATATTAGGGAAACTACTATAATGTAAGGTATATTCCTTAGTTAAGGGATATTGGAGTCCCCTAAACCCTAAACCCTATAGATACCTTATAGATCCTTTAAAGGAACCCTTATAGATCCCTTAAAGGAATCTCTGGGTTCAAGTGTCCCAGGATAGACTTCCGTTAAACTTGCAGCCTTGAGCAACCAAAAGTCTATGCACACTTACACGAAACTTCCGCTAAGCCCTGCTTAGGGTTTAGGGTTTAGGGTTTAGGCCACAAACCTTAAGCCCTGAACACCACAAACCCTGAGTTCTAAGCTTATCCGACGCCCTGTATGTCCGAGCTCAGCTGTCGGCGTTAGAGGTTTGGGCTTTAGCTTAATGAACCCGACAGCCCTCTCTACCTCCAAAACCCAAACCTCACAAACCTGTACGTTTACAGGCCAAGCCCATAATGAACCCTGCACTCGAAACCCCAACCCTTAAGCCGCCTAACCCTCCCCCCTTGACCCCTTTTTTTTTTTAAAAAAAAAACTAAACACTCTATATGGGTGGTTGTCAAAGTTAGGGTCCCTTTTTGGGGTCTTTATTATAGCGCGGCACCTGATATTTAGGGTACCCAAGAAGGGACCTTAATTTTGACAACTACCCATATGATCTCCAAACCCTGAAACCCTGAAGCCCTGAAGCCCCTCCACTCCTCGAGCCCTATACGCTACCTGTAGCCGGAAAGACCTACCCTTTTAGGGTTCCGTATTATGGTATATATATATATATATATATATATAGAGTTCCTTAAAAAGCTAGGTCTTTCCAGCAACAGGTATAGTCCCAAAACCTTCAACCCCCAAAACCCTGCAAGATCCTCAGGCCTGCCAGATTCAATCCCAGCCATTTTCACGACCCCTTCCTCCCCGACTACGTTGGCAACCCTCAGGCTGTCAGGGTGTACCCAGAGCCTCCAAAACCCCTTAATTAAGGAATATACCTTAAACCATATAAGGGATCCTATCATAGTTTAAGGTATATTCCTTAATTAAGGGGTTTTGGAGGCTCTGGGTAGCGTAATATAAGTTTAGGGTTACCATAAATTATTGTAAGGATACCATAAAATTACCATAAGGTTACCATGAAGTTACCATAAGGAATACTATATGGTTACTATAAGGTTTAGGGTTTAGGGTTTAGCGAGTGGGGGTTTAGGGCTTATGTGGCGTTGTTAAGACTTTTTTTGAGAGGGTCTAGGGTGGTCAACAAGAGAGACCTATGGGCTTAGCTGTAGTTCCTTGTGGTGATTTGCTTGCAGGATCCTTAATGCAAGAGTGGCTAAGCCAAGAAAAGCTAGCACAATGGAGGCGATTAAAGGGAACAAGGAGTTAGGTGCCTTAGCACTTGGCTTTCGGATTTCGGGATTGGGGGTTCAGCCTAAACTCGAGCCTTGAAACCCCAAAGCTATTTTAGGAAGCCGAATAAGAAACCCTGGGCCTATGACGCCAAAATAGAAGGAGTCATATAAGGAGCCCCAATAAAGGCCCAAGGTTTCTTAATCAGGCTCCTACATTGAACCCAACTTGGGGTCTTGGCCTGGGATGGTTGAGGCTTTGGAACAACAGGGCTGAGGGTTTTGGGTTTGGGCTTTACGGTTTAGGGTTTAGGATGCAGGGGTTGTTACTCTGACCCCTATATTCAATGGGCTTGAATAGTCGGCAGTTTGGGGTGTGGGTTTGAGTCGGTTTGAGTATTCAGGTTTTTGGATTCGAGCTTGAAATGTTGTCGGTTTAAGGTCTAGGGTCTAGGGGTCACGCTAGTAGTGCCAGTAGTGCTATCTCTTGGGCGTGCTTAGTGATAATGTATGAACCCACAGAAAGAACACCCTGGTCATTCAAGCTCTGAGCCCCAGACTCCAAGTGCTGAAGCCTGAAACCCCGAAACCTTGAACCCTTAGCTCTTGAACCTCAACTAGGTTGGATTTTGGTACATTTTTTTATTTTCCTTATTTGGGTTTATAAGGGGCCCTATATATAAATATTTTTCAGGGTGTTTAAAGGCCAACCCAGTCAAGGCCTAAGTCAGAACCCAATCCCGGAATCCCGTCACTCCCTAAGCTCTAAACCCAAAGGCTCGTACACTCTGAAGTGAACCCCCGAAAGTTGGAGCACAGATTCAGGATGATTAATGCTGGGATCCCAGATACTCTACCTTATTAAGGGTACGGGGACAGTTATGTTCCAAGTCCTCTGGCTCCACCCAGAGGCCCCATAGTAGTTCCTCTGTAACGGCTCAAAGCATGAACCCCGAAAAGTAACTACTATGGGGCCTTAGGGTATTGCCCCAAGGGTTCTGATAGCATTGATGAGTGTTGGCCTGGCAGAGGAATACAAGCAGGCGAAGATGACGGAACCGCTCCGATACTACTGGATTCCTGGCGGCACCTTACCCTAAACCGTAGACCCTGAACCCCTGGCTTCGATTCGTGCATCATCCAATATAGAGATGGGTAAAACTAGTACTATTAATCCGTATATGACTATCATGTGGGTGGTTGTCAAAATTATGGTCCCTGTTTGGGTACCCTAAATAATAGGAGCCGTATTATAAGGACCCAAGAAGGGGCCATAATTTTGATAACCATCCATGTGCCTGAAAGCCTTGTTTTTACAAAATGAATGACCCCATACTAGGCATCGATGCAACCCAGCCTTGCCCCTGAGACGGATGTGGACAAGCCTTTGGGGAAGGTGTTTAGGGTTAGGGTTTAGGGCTTTAGGTTTAGGGTTGATAGGGTTGAGGGTTTAGGGTTGTGGTTAGGGGTTAGCCCTGAGGGTCAAGGGTCCATGTACCTTTTGAAAATACCTTTGGGCTCTAAAGTCCCTATATAGGAACCCCTTGAAGCCCTAAGTATTTTTCATATAGGCACATGGACCTTAAAGGCCTTAAACCCCAAAACCCCTAAACCCTAAACCCTGCAGGTAGATTTTAGGGTTTGTGGTCTAGGGTCTTCTCGCCCGAGATCCCGCGAGGGCAAAGACTCTTCTATTCGGGAAAGCACGTCTTCAGTTGCACCGTAGTTTCCTGACTTTGTCTTCGTTTGAGCCCTACCTATAGGGTCATAATTACCCTACCCTTGCTTAAATTTCATTTTTAGGATCTGTTATATAGAGAAGTAGGTATCCTGAAAAAGGGGCAGGGTATGACCCCACAGGTAAACCCTACTTTAGCCCCGAAGAACCCACATTTGTCAAGGACTTATAGAAGGAAATCATAATGAGGAACCCTAAAAAGGTAGGTCAGGGTTAAGGTAAACCCTATAAGCCGCAGAAGGTTCTGGGGCAGACGGTCTGGACTCCGAGAGTATGTCTTCGCGGGGATAGCGCCATGCTCATGCGATCTGGTGACTTCGCATTACCCTAGGGATCAAAATAGCCCAAAAGCCCTATATAACTTATATAGTACGGTTTGTGGGCCCAAAGGCCTTAAGATATGAGTCCTTAGATCCCAAGGGTTAGTTCGTATCAATCTCGAAATAGAACTCGTCCTAAGAGCTCCTTCTTATAACTTAGGGTCTACCCTAAAGGGCCCCATAGTAGTTCCTTTTTGGGGTTACGCTGTAGGATTCTAAATATGAACCAAAAAAGGAACTACTTACTGTGGGGCCTGAGGGTTTCTAGTCATTAAAGCCCATGTCTTAGCTCATCCTTTTTGCGCCTCGCTACTGCGACTTGCCCACAACAAGCTGGGTTCTTGTTAGGGAACTTACTGGAATTACCAGAATATGGAAACCTTTTTATTTCAGATCCTTATCATGGTAACTCAGACCTTAAACCCTAAACCCTTAAAGGAACCCTTATAATTAGATCCCTTAAAGGAATATGTACTTCCTTATTATGCTAACTTAAATTAAACTCCTTGACAAGAACCCAGTAAGGCGCCAGAGTCTTCTTCTTGGTTTTAATGTTTTGCTTGTTTCGGAGTGAGCCCAGCCAGGGGTCTAAACCTTTAAAGGTCAGGGTTTTGGGGTTTAGAGTTCAGGGTTTAGGGTTTAGGGGTTTAGGTGTTTAGGGTGTTGGGTTTTGCAGGAAGCTTCCAACATCGAAGCGGCGCCTTGGCCTGACAGCCTCGTACCAGTCAGCCAAACCCTAAGCCAATGATCCCCAAAACTCCAATATTCCTTAACTAATCCATACACCTGAGATAGAATTAGGGATCCTATCAGAATATCAGGTATATTCATATTCCTCGTTTATGGGATAGTGGAGTGTTTGGGATTGTTAAACTCAGTCCTAGGAGTGGAACATGCCGAGACACGGGCTGGCCCCGTACCTGCTCGTACTGGGCCGCATGGCAGAGATGCACGGATGGTTTGGCTTTACTTACCTTTGGTTAGTAGGGAATGGAAGAACGGTAGTAATAATAGTTATAATTGTACCCCATTCCTCCATTCCCTACTAACCAAAGGTAAGTTTAGGGCTTTCCGATTGCAGGGCTTTGCTCGATTCTGACAGCCTAGCTTCAAGCTCTTTGGGTTTTAGTAACCCTATCATAGCTGAAAGATCATTGTCATGTTTTTTTTGGGATGGGTGGAGTGGGTGCGGGGGCGGAATTCAGCGAAAAGGGAAACCAAGAGTCAGACGATGTCAGGTGAGTGAGATCTTTAGCCATCTACCGATCTGTCTATCTATCTACTTATCTGTCCATCCGCCTGCCTATCTATCTGCGTGTGTCTATATATGCTGCTTCTATCTATTTATTTCAAACTCTATCATAAACGTACATGTGTGCATACATACGCGACATGTATGTACACACACACATATATATATATATATGTGTGAGTGTAAGTAGATTTTGAGATATTATAAATCAACCGCGCCGTTTTCGGTGGTAATAGCGGGTCCTATTTCGTAGAATCTAGCTCAGGGAATCTTCTTGCATACGAGGGCGTGTGTCTGTAGATGTATTCATGTGTATACACGCTACAACCCATACACTCATGCATATGTAAATATTTCTATCTATCTATATATATATATATACAAGGTTACCTACACACATACATACATATACATGTACATATATGTATATATACACACACATGTAAGTATCCATAGGAACATGTATATCTGTGTATATACAATAGATGCTCACTATTCTAATTTTGTGATTGTCGTGAGGAAAAGAACTTGTGTTCGCCCCATTGCCAGCAAGACGTTGTTGATCCTTTGGTTTCTTGTGCTATCGGGAAAGTAGTTCATGATTGGTCACAGGTGTGTCGATTCAGAGGTCGCCGCCACTCAGTTTGGTTTTAAGGGCTCCGCATAGGGCCTAGTGTTGTGGACAAATTCCAGGAAAACCCCGTCCCCCCTCGCTTCTAGTTTTGGAGCTTTTCATGTCGTGGTCCTGGTAGCTGAGGTATCGATGCATGCCATGGCAGCACGGTGGGCTTGCCGCGCTTCGCAAGATGTAAATAGGACATAAGGCGTAGGATTTAGGTTTTTATGGTTTACCCTAAGGCCCCAGAATAGTTCCTTTTTTGTGGTTCATAATTCATATTTAGAACCCGGTAAGGTAATCCCCAAAAGGAACTACTATGGGGCCTTAGGGTAGAGTGCACATACGACTCAGGGGCAGGATTCGAGGTTTGCCGGGTCCAGGGTGAAGGGGTTAAAGGTTGGATCCTGATCTCAAGGCTTCCTGTCAAGAGGGGAAGGCTGCTGGGCACTGAGTGGCGTTGCTACGCTGACTCGCATAGCAGCTATTCTCTCCAATGTAGTTCCCTCTTGGGCGAAATGTAGCTAGCTCGATGAATAGGGTCGTTTACTCAGTCTTAAAAAAGCAATGCAGCCGCAAAAGGAAACATGATGTCCGTCCTATAAACAACAGAGACTGAGGGATAAACAACAGAGACTGAGGGACTACGGTGTCAGTAACGTAAGGCCGCATGGTAGTTCCTTTTTGGGATTACCTCATAGGATTCTAAATATGAACCACAAAAGGCTGGAGATCCCGAGAGCAGCCTTACCAGATTCTGCAACCACAACTTTCAGGGTCCGTGTGTCAACG
This sequence comes from Symbiodinium sp. CCMP2592, assembly GCA_905221615.1. Lineage (NCBI taxonomy): Eukaryota > Dinophyceae > Suessiales > Symbiodiniaceae > Symbiodinium > Symbiodinium sp. CCMP2592. The sequence goes on from CAJNDT010004112.1 coordinate 1,275,851, forward strand.
CCCCCGTGGTTATGTCCGCCATCTTCGAAATCGTCATCGTCGTCATCACCATCAGCATCATCATCGGCATTTGTGTTGTATCATTATAACCGCCCATTGCCGTGAATCGTCCCGAGAATCAATTCGTCTGCACCGTCTGGCTGCACTAACGCGATATCCAAGCGTCTGAGGATCATAACAGTCACTGCGTTTACTTTACTTGCCTCTCGGACTAGCTTGATGCGGAGAACCCGGTTTTGCATGGCCGATCCCACAGCAAAAACAGTCATGACATCTCAAGAGGCTGCGTGGTGCTGGGGCACGAACTTCTTGCTGCACTCCCAAACCCCGGTCAATTCCTTCATGCTGCAGGGGCTCATCGCCAAGATTTGGTGTAGTGGTTCCTTTTGCTGGGAGGTTTGGCAGTCTTCGCTTTTTGTTTTTGCTGGGAGGTTTGGCAGCCTCTGGGTAGAGGTTGGGTTTTGGGTTTAGTCTAAACCCTAAAAGGCACCCCCAGAGACTCCAATATCCCTTAATTAAGGAATATGCCTTAAATTATAGTAGGATCCTTAATATGATTTAAGGAATGTTCCTTAATTAAGGGATATTGGAGTCTCTGGGCCAGAAGTGCGAGCCTGAAGCCCGCACAGCTGGCCAGGGCAGACGAGCTGACCTTAGGCCAGGACCTGCTTGCTGCCGGGGGGCCCACAGCTTCTCCTTAGTGGCGGAGTAGGTAACCTTGAACCTTTTGGGGCTTATAGAATCCTACTATAACTCAAAAGGTTAACCTTTTTTGGGCTAGGGTACTCGGCCTCTAAGTGTCCCTTTGGCGCTTGTAGCCTGTTTCCGGGGTTCTCGGGGATTTTGTTCGGCGGTTGAGGGGTAGAGTTCAGGGTGTGTTCTTACCGTACTCCCTCCTACCTCGGCCCTGAAACGTGCCATCTTGCTTCGGCAAACTAGAGCAACCTTATAATTCTTGCTTTTAGGAGTTTAGCTTACCGTGAGATAGGTCGAACCAGGTACTAGCGAGGTATAACCAAAAACACAAGCCCTACAGCCCTAGCTCCTGGCAGACTAGTTTCAGATGGAGCTTTGCGCTTGCGTCTGTCATTACGGTCTAGGGTTTAGGCTTTGGGAGTTTGGGGTTTACGGTTTAGGGTTTAGGGTAGGGTTTAGGGACTGCCTGAATCAGCGATTCGGATGTGTAGAACTTGCGGCAAAGGTTCTCAGAAACCCTATGCCGCGAACCCAGTTAGACTAAAAGCCCAGACTGGAGAACATTGGTTTCCGGTTCCGAAATGGGGGTTCCGAAAACAGGGGACCCTAATATAGTACCCTAAATAGTGGGATCCTTATAATAAGGACCCCAGATAAGGTACCCCTAATTTTCCGAAACTCCCAAATCGTACCCTTTGGATACTCGCATCCTTCGAGCCAAGCCGCAAAATCCCCAAACTGGTGAGTCCCTGACGCGGCAGTCCCGACTTCCCAGACGAAGCCTAGCCACTTCCACCGCTGGGGGAGTCATTTAGGGTGTGGGGTTTGGGTTTAGGGTTTAATGTTATGGTTTTTTGGGTTTCTAGGGTTTAGGCCTTATGGGGTAAAGGGCAATTTGGGTTTCGGGTAGTTTAGGGTTTAGGGGACGTTGACGACATCGACGAGGATGGTCGTCAGGCGGAGGAGGTCGTCTCCCCTTTAACCTACCTTTTTCAGGACTTAAAAAAGGAAATCATAGTAAGGAACCCTAAAAAGGTAGGTTATTCAGGGTGAAGGCCGCCCAAGGAGTCGTCAAGGATCGTGGTCAGACTGAGGCTGATGGGACAAGGCCGCCTGAAGGACCATCGAGTCCGAGTCCGACTTCGCCCGCTGATGATGGGTTTAGGGCCCAGGGTCCTCGGCTTTGGAGGGGTTAGAGTTTGGGGTTTATAGCGCTTAGGGTTTAAGGCTTGGGTGTTTAGGGTTGGGGGTTTAGGGCTTCGGGTTTAAGGCTTGGGGGTTTAGGGCTTGGGGTTAGGGTTTAGGGTTCAGGGTTTGGGGTTGAGGGCCAGTCTAGGGTTTAGGACCGAGGCAGACTCAGATCAGCGTCTGGCAGTGAAAGAGCCACATTTGACGTATAAGCCCGTGGCTGCAAAGGCGCCACTGTCAGAGGCTTCAAAGTAAACCCTAAACCCTAAAAAACTTCCCAAACCCTCTCTTATAGTCTTAGATAGCCAATTGGGGAACTTTAAACTTTTTGGCCTTATATAGTTGGTCTATCTTAGAAAGTTTAAACTTTTTTGGGCCCGGATATTGAAGGAGAGAGTAGTAGACATAGACTAGAATCATCCTGATAGAACCGTTAACAGCATCGGCCACAGGAACCCTCTTCTAACTATTTCAGATCCCAATACTCTAGGGGCCCCCAAACCCTAAACCCAAAGTCCCAAAACTCTCGAGACCCTGAGCCCTTTCCGTAGCCCTTCTATATATATATATATATATATATATATATATATATAATATATATATATATATATATATACATACATATATATATATATATATATATCACCTTCACGGAACCGGTTAAGCGCATGCCGGAAACCTCTCGAGGCCCTGAACCCTAAGCCCTCAACCATCCAAAACCCTGAACTTAGATCCCCAATACCTGCCCTTTAAACTTCTTGATTTCTTATAGCTTAGTAGGAATCGGAATGTTTAACCTTTTATTTCTGTGGCCTATTGGGGTAGTAAGTTACCTTAAGGACCCTAAACTATAGGAATAATGGTATCCCTATAGATCCCTTTCAAAGAACAAGAGTAAAGGCCCTCGTCCCCATCCTCGCTGGTGGCGCCACTTTTTGCGGCGGCTGCACGCGCCATTTCCGGAGCCTCACGCAGCGACTGGGATTCTTAGAGTAAAGCTATTCGACGCGCGTAACAAGGGTTTGGTGTTCATAGGGGTTTCCGTACCTTATAGGATTCTGAAAAGTTTATATAGGAATTCTAGATGGTGCGTGCTTGAAATTAAAAGTCATTCTTTGGGCATCTTCGGGTAGATAGTCCTTCTAGTACGGATGCTTGTACTCAGGGTCCATGTTCAGTCTTGTGTTGATTCCATTTACCGCGGCGCCAACACTTCTTGTTTGGTACCTCTGGGGCCTACCCTAAGGCCCCATAGTAGTTCCTTTTTGTGCTTCATGTTTAGAATCCTATACACTAAGGTATTCCCACAAGGAACTGCTATGAGGTCTTGAGGGTAGGTAAACTGAGTGTGTGTGTGTGTGTGTGCCTTCTTTCCCGGCTTGGAGCTTTTGAGTTCGGGTGGTTTAGTCGGAGGATGCCAGCCAGGATGGTATAATGTAGGGACCTGATTAAGAAACCTCGGGCCTTGATTAGAGCTCCTTATACATATATGAATCCTACTATGTTTTGTGTTGTTGTGTTCTAGGCCCAGGGTTTCTTAATCAGGTTCCTACATCAGGCCGCTTGGGGTCTGCGAAGGCTTTGAGGGTGGCTTGGGTGTAGGGGCCCAGGGTCGGGTCATATGGGTGGTTGTCAAAATTAGGGTCCCCTTTGGGGGGTCCTGAATATAACACAGCACCTAATATTTAGGGTACCCGAAAAAGGGACCATAATTTTGACAACCACCCATATCCTGCCCCGGTTTTCAGGGTACCAAGTTTTATGGTTCTGGTCGGTTACATCGCAGTGTAGGTACCTGGAAGAAAAGGGGTAGGGTGTAACCCTCTAGGTTTAGGATTTAGGGTCTAGGGTTTGTTGTTTGAGTGTCATCCGACTCTTCTGTGGCACGTCTTCTAGAGGGACCATTTTGGGGGCTCCTCATGATAATTGTAATCAGATGTGACCCCAAACCCTATTCTAATTGTTGAGGCCCTTAATTTTTAAGGCACCTATAGTAGTCACTTTCCAGCGGTGCGAGATCAGGCCTGTGCTGAGCCCGGCAGTACGAGAAGGACTGGGACAGGCACGGAATACTTCGTGTTTAGGGGTTTTGGGGGTTTACGGGTTTATGGGGTATGGGGGTTTAGGACCTTTATTGAGGTTTAGGGTTATGGGGGTTTCGGGTTTGGGGGTTTAGGTAGGGCAGGGGTATAGGGGTTTAGGGATATAGGGGTCACGGGCTTAGGGGTTTAGCGACAGGGCCATTCGCAGCAGAGAAGTTCAGTGGCTGTAAGGCTGTGCGGATTGGGGGCCCTCGTGTCGAGGGTAGTAGAGTTGGAGACAGGGTTTCTAGTGCAGGGTTGAGGGGTCTGGGGCCCAGGAATTTTCGAACAAGCCTCCGAAACCTTCACAATTACCAAGGCTGTTTTGGGGGTTCCTTATCACAGTTATAGCATAATGGGCCCCCCAAAAGCCCTATTCTAATTATCAAGGCCCCTACAGAAGCCCTTAAAGGAGCCCCTATAATGAAGGAACCCTATTTTAGTTTTGGCCCTATTACGTCCTACTTCTTCAGACCCTGCAACTCCAAAACCCTAGACTCTACGCCCTGAGCCCTAAAGCCAAAAATTCCTAAACCCTCACATGGAGACTCCGCAGTCCCCGAATCAAGCCAGGAATGTTCCTTGAAGTATCGTCTGGAGCCTTTGACGCATTAACTTTGGGTACACCCTAAACCCTAAACCCTCAGCCCTATAATCCTTACAGTCCCTTGAAGCCCTAAACCCTATCCCTTTATAGACCCTAGAGACCCTATAAACCCTATACCCCTAAGGCCCCATAGTAGTTCCTTTTTGTGGTTCATTTTTGAATCCTATAAGGCAATCCCAGAAAGGAACTACTATGGGTCCTATGGGTAAAACCTAAGTCCACTTTACCATCCAGCGAAGTTGCGGCAGGTTTTCTGATCCGGTCCGCAGCCTGGGCCTCAACTGCCAGACTTCTGTGCAGTTTAGGGTTTGGGGTTTATAGAAAGCAGGGTTTAGAGTTTAGAGTTTTCTGGGTTCAGAGTGCAGAGTTTTGGGTGTGTAGAGTTTGGGGTTTAGGGTTTAGAGAGTTTAGGGCTTATAGGGTTTAGGGTTTTCGGGTTTAGGGTTTGAGGGTTTAGGGTTTGGAGCTTAGAGTTTCGGGGTTTTCGGGTTTAGTGTTTATAGAGTTTAGGGTTTAGGGTTTTAGGGTTTAGGGTTTAGGGTTTAGGGCTTTAGGGTTTTAGGGTTTAGGGTTCAGGGTTTTAGGGTTTTAGGGTTCTAGGGTTCTAGGGTTTAGGGGAGCTTCAATTCGAAGTCTCAGAGTTTTCACTTCAAGCCTGAAGCCTAAGGCCTTACAAGGATCTATAGGGTTTCCTTGCAGCGTTCTATAGGCTTCCCTTGAAGGGATAAAGCCTCTGTGCACCCTTCCGGGCCCTTCAAAGCCCTGAGGCCCTGAATACCCGAGCGACTCGGCGGCGCTGTATTCACGCAATGATTTTTTTGCAAGCCGGACGTCCAGCACAGCATCAGCACCGAAATGGCCAAGGGATGGCACCCGGAGCGCAGCGTGGCACGGGGGTGGGGACCGCCGAAGGCTGCGACGACGACGAGCCTGGTGCGTGCCCTCCTTGCAAGTTAGCCCAGGCAGCACACAGTGTCATTTCAGCCTTCAACCTCTGTAGGAGACTCCAATCCGAGGACCGCCATCGGCGAAGCCTATGGGGGCGTGATCTGGCAGCGGCCTGCTGCCATAAAAAGTTTGACTCGCCCTTGCAAGCTTGGCGCTTTTCGCACTTTCTCATTAGAGGTTTCCAGCCTGGGTTTCGCCCCAATCCCGGAACTGCCTTTGGCAGTCCCGCCTGGCCCTGTCCTGCAGTCAATAGATGCACAGACCCGAGTCCCCTTCTCCGAGTACCAGAACCCTTGATCCCCCACGTGGCCCTAAAGCTCACAGGGTACCTTAAGGCCCCTTCTTGGGGGTTAGTTCATACTTCGAACCCTATAAGGTCATCCCACAAAGGAACTACTACGAAACCTTAGGGTATGTCCCAGTCCCCAACCCAAAAGGGTCTAAGGCTAAGTACTAGGGTTTGTGAATGTGTCAGATTTTTTGGCCCTGTATAGATAGATAGACAGATAGATACATAGATAGATCGGTATATGTTTGTATATATATATATATATATTATGTAGAGAGAGATATTTATTTATACATATGTAAGCAGATGTATGCGATCTTTGTTTTCGGACCCTTTGGGGCTACTGTGGTCGTGAAACTTTATTTGCCGTAATCGTGTTGCGAGGGTCATATCCCACCCCCTTTTGGGGGTACCTAGTTTATGGTTAGGATGTGCTGTAAGTATAACTGTCTATAGGTACTTGCCCTAAACCCTAAACTCTACACGGGCACATGTCACTTCAACTTAAAAAAAGCCCTACCGTAAACCCTAAACCCTGAACTAAACCCTGAGCGCTTTTAGCCAGCTCTTGGCGCTTGGTCACACTCGCTGCCTCGAGCCTCAACCCAATGAGCCCCTTCTGCGGTTTTAGGGGTTGTGGGTTTACCCATGGGCCCCAGAGTAGTTCCTTTCGGGGATTAATTACCTTGTAGGATTCTAAATATGAGCCCCAAAAGGAGCTGCTATGGCGCCCATGGATGTTCAAGGGTTCAAGGTTTTGGGGTTTAGGTTTTTGAATGTTTAAGGTTTGAAGGTTTAAGCTAAGGGTTTAGAGGTTAAGGGTTTCGGGCTCAAGGTTTCGGGCGCCTGGGGTACCCTGACGAGGTGTGGCGCCGCTGTGGCCCACATGAATGAGCTTGAACCTTGCCTGGCTTTACAGGAGCTCTTCCGGGGGCTTTCAGACAGCGGGTTTCGGGCCTCGGAATTTCGGAAAGCAGCCTTTGGAGTGTTGGGTGTGACTTGCAGAGAGTAGACACGAAATCGCGACATGAGCGTATCCTGAAGAGATGGCGAGCAATCATCTGTGTGAGGCTAATTTAATGTAGGAACCTGATTTAGAAACCCTGTGCCCAAAGTGTGTTGCAAGATCCGGAGCCACACCGTCCGCGCATGACACCCAACTATGCTGAACTTTAGTCCTACTCGACATTGAGGGATGATAAATCAACGCCATCTGGTTTAAGAGCAAGCCCGTCAATAAGTTGAGAAGGTGGTTTGACAGGTAAAAGGGACGAGAGCAGAAAGCCGGTCAGGGGAAGTTTTGGCCAGCAGTCAGGACCCAGAGCCTCCAAAGCCCCTTAATTAAGGAATATTCCTTAAATCATATTAGGGATCCTACTATAATTTAAGGTATATTCCTTAATTAAGGGATATTGGAGTCTCTGGGGATATTGCGGCCCGGCGCTGTGTAGGGCTCAGGGTTGCTTACTCCCGTAATTCTAGCATGACATGCCCCACAACCCTGCTTTCATCATTAAGTCCCCTACATTGGGGTTCAGGGTTTCGAGGCATCGGGTTGGGATGTTGAGCTCCAACACCTCAAACCCACTGGTTTCAGGGCACGTGCCCAACTTATATCCTTGCATGTGTATCTATCTATCTATCTATCTATCTGTCTTTATTATATATATATATATATATGTATATTCTACACACACACACATTTACTTTCTCTCCAACTTACCTATATACAGACTACTTCAAGGCCAAAGTATGTATTACATGAGCACATGAATTCTTAGGTTTTTGCCCAAAGGCCTGCACCGGTTTCATTGCGAGTACTCGCGTTGGATCGAGGACGGTCCTTTAAGGGTTTGGGGGCTCAGGTCTGTTGCAGGATCCTTCATTAAGGGAAGGGGGTTCAAGGGGGGAGGGTACAAGGAATCCGTAGGGCACTCTGAGGGAACCTTAGGGAGTACTAGTGAGAATTAGGGCTATTGACCCACCCTTGGACCCCCCATCCTTAGGGATACTTTTAACAGTCTGCGGAGATGTGTAAGAAGCTTTCGGCCAGGACCCCGTCAACTGCACCACGGCCACTGCGACGATGAAGCAGGAGACTGCCAACCCCGAAAACCGCCAGTGTTAGAATGTGATGAACCCTAACTAGCTCTTAACCTAAAGGGTCTAAGTAGTCCTTATTAAGGGTTTTTGGTACCCAAAATGGACCCGAAGTCCTATAATGGGGAGTACTTGGACCCTTAGGGTAAGCCTTAAGCTATGATACCGCAAACAGCAAGAATGAACCAGACAGAAAAACTTACAGCTAGAATACTTCCTGGGCTTTGTTCGGGCGGCCTTTAACTTGTTGGGTGAACGACCCAGTTTTAGGGGTTTAGGGGTTAGGGTTTAGGGGTTCAGGGTTTGGGGGTTCAGGGTTTAGGGGTTAGGGTATAGGGGTCAGGGTTTAGGGGTTTCGGGTTTATAAGGTTTAGGGTTTAGGTTTCGCGGGTTCAGGGTGTAGTCACATAAGTGCAAGTACGCATCGGCAATGGAACTTCGCCCCTTCGCAAGGGGGTTACCTTGATGACTTCATGCTTAGGCTTAGTCCGTTTTTGGGTCCTCGAAATAGTACATGATTCCAAAAAAATTGGTGGTGGTGGTGGTGGTGGTGGTGGTGGTGGTGGTGGTGGTGGTGGTGGTGGTGGTGGTGGTGGTGGTGGTGGTGGTGGTGGTGGTGGTGGTGGTGGTGGTGGTGGTGGTGGTGGTGGTTCTTGTGGCCAGCAAGGAGCTGCTAACCCAGAGAGCCCAATACCCCTGAATTAAGGAATATGGCTTAAATTATATAGGGCTTCATATTATGATTTAAGCTATATTCCTTAATTAAGGGGTATTGGGCTCTCTGGGAAGGAGAGCATAGGTCGGTCCCAGAGGCAGCTGCTTTTTGGGCCCCCGGTCGCATGTTAAAACCCCATAAGGCGCCCTGCCCTTAATAAAAGGAATAAGGTACCCTGCAAAATGCATAAAGGTTCTATTAAAGGACTATAAGGTTTACTATGAGGGCTACTATAAGGGTTCAGAATAGGGGCCTCGCACACAGCAAGGTAACCTAGGTGTAGCACAGGTCTGCAGATCAGTTGTTCAAGCACGGAGTTATTGTGAACTTGTGAATCACATAGATAACATGAGGGGCATGCACATTTCCAACTGTATGCACGAAATATATCATACTACATATCACGCCATTCTGTATGCCATGCATGCCTGCTTATTTGCTAGACCATGCATATTGTGGCCACCTTTTTGCGTGTAAAACGAGACCCCGTGGCCGTGCATGCAGGAGATCTCGGATGTGGTGGCCTTTAAAGAGATGCTGTCCGCTGTGCAGAGGCCCAAAACCGAGGAGTTTTAGATAATAGTTTTAGGTTTTAGGAGCTGGGATTTCGGGTGTAGGATTTCGGGTTGAGGGTTTATAGGTCTATAGGGTTAGGGATTTAGGGTTTACAGTAGGATTTAGGAAAAGGATCTAGGGTTTAGGGCACTCAGGGATAAAAACTCAGTGATTCAGGGTTTTCGGTTCTAAAAGATAGGCTCTCATAGCTAGAACGTGGCCTTTACAGGGATTTGTGTCCTGCATGGGTTCTTTCTCAATGAGTCTTTGGACTTAAACAAGGAAGGTGCTTGAACAGATAGAATCGGATTTGGGGGGGTCACCTGAGTAGGCTTTTTTGGGACTGCAAGTATTGTAAGTGGGTTGATCACAAGTTCTTGACGCCTCCGAAAATTTAGCTTGGAGGCTTTTCTAAGGGGTTTCGGGGCTTTCCGAGGTGATTAACCAAAACCTAGCAAACTAGGATGCCCAGTAGTACCCTTATTCCCTTTTTTTAGTCCTAGGTTCCTTTTGAAGTTACCCAATACCAAAAAGAGAGGCCTTTTTATTCTTAGGTTACTGGGTATCCTAGCAAAGCTAGGAAGGAGTATACATTTGCAATGAATAGGCAGGTGTTGAACGGACCAGGGTCTGAGCATGAATCCCGGCAAAGATGTCCTCGGCGTTCTTCTGGTTGGCTCTTTAGACTTTAACTTTTTGGGTTTCTATATGAAATATAATAAGGGGCTAAAAGTTTAACTTTTAGGAGGGGTTCAGAAGTCCGCCAAGTTTCAGAAGGTCTGCACGCATGTAATACATGCATACCTACCATTGCCCTATCTTAGAAGTCTTAGCATCTGCTTTGAGTATGCAGCTTTGCTTCAGCTTTAACCCTAAATGCTAGCCCCCCGAACGCCGTGAAACCCTAAGCCCTAAAACCCTAAACCCTAAAACCCTAAAGCCCTAAACCGCAAAAACCCAAACCTAAAACCCTAACACCCACAACCCTAAAGCCCTAAACCTTTAAACCGTAAGCTCCCAAAGCGGTGTTCCAGGCTGCCGGTTCCCAAGACGACGGGTCCCGGCACGAAGCATCCAGCTGTGGCCTTCACGGCGGGGAATCCCACCGCAGAGAGTGTTTAGGGCCCGGGCTTGCTTCGGGTTTAGCACTGCTTATCTTAGGCCTTAGAGTGTGTATAGTGTGTAAGGTATTGGGTTTTGGTGGTTTAGTATTACGGGGGTTTGGGGGTGGCTCGCAACAGAGCCCTTGTTGTGGTTGGACAGGGGGAGTTGTTCAGACTTTGCCAAGCTCATGAATCATCTACCTACCAGAGACCCCAATATCGTGTGCTTAACAATTAAGGTAGGCATAAACTATAATCAACACCACGCCCCGTAGAGCCCTAAATCCTAAACCCTTAGTTTCAACCAAAACCCAATCCTAGCATCTCACAGACTTAAGGGCGTTCGAGGATGCAGTGGCCATATGGGAGTCTCCGAAAAGAAGGGACTCTACTATAGTACCCCTAGGATTCTGCATGATTATAAGGACCACAAATAAGGCACCCCTAATTTTCCGAAACGCCCATATATGATCCCGGTTCGGCCGGCCCCCCCCCTCCCCCCCCAATGGTTCCTCCTCCCCCCCTGTGGTGTGGTGTGGTTGTGGGTTGCTTCCCCCTCCCTGTGGTGTGGTGTGGTGTGGTTCGGGAGTGAGTCTGCTTAGGCTGGTTACCCTGTGGTGTGGTTTGGGTTTCCTGCGTGGGTCTGCTTGGCGTGTGAGCCCTCGTGTGGAAAAAGCTTGCACAGTCACACGCAGATTCGGCTTGGGGAGCGTGGGAGGGGGGGGGATACCATTGGGCGGGGAAGGGGGGGGGGGGGGGGGGGGGGGGGGGGGGGTCGGTGAACCGAGAACCGGGATCATATATAGCTCAGACTTCGAGGAATGTGTGGGATTGGTGGTCAGGGTCTGAACTTTAAGCCTAAACCCTAATCCCTAAACCCCTAAACCCTAAACCCCTAAACCCTAAACCCTAGCATTCATGAGGGGCTTGGCAATCTAAGGTTTCAAGGTTTAAGGGCTTCGGGGTCCGGGCTGCATCGTGGTTTAAGGTTTTGGGAGTGTGGATATGGTAGTTTCCGAAAATAGGGGACCCTAATCTAGTATCCTAAGTAGTAGGATCCTTATGATAAGGACACCAAGGTGCCCCTTATTTTTCGAAAACTCCCTTGTGGGAGCGTGGATATAAGGGATCTGTATTGAGGATCTCCGCTGTGCCGGAGTAGGGTCCTCAATGTTTTGTAACAGTCACATAGCCACGGTTTTCCGTCGAACCTTGCGTTCAACACGGTTTTAGTTCCCTCTGCAGGGCCGAATATTCTCAAGACCTCCGCAAGACTCAAGCCGTGAACCCTAGGCCCTCATTCCCAAAACCCTTCATGCCGCGAACTCTTAGTCAACCCCAAGCCCTAACCTCAAGGAGCCCTGAATCTAGATTTTAGACCCTACCGCGAGGCTTCATAATAGTTCCTTTTGGGGAATACCTTGCAGGATTCTAGATGGGGGTTTCCGAAAATAGGGGACCCTACTACAGAAACCCCCAAATATGAACCCGAAACGGAACGACTATGGAGCCTTTAAGCCGAATCTCGTAACAGTCCGACAGAATCCCCTCAAGGTTCTGGTGACTTTGCCTCGGGCTCAGCACGGAGTTTGGGATTCAGGACGGGTTTAGGGTTTAGGGCTTCGGTTTAGGGCTTAGGGTTTAGGGCTTCGGTTTAGGGCTTAGGGTTTAGGGCTTCGGTTTAGGGTTCAGGCTGTGGGGCTTCGGTGAGGAAGTGCCGAGCGTGCGAAATTTCGGGTTCAGGGTTTGTGGTTTTAGGTTCGGGATTAGGGTATGCCTTCACCCTTAAGAACCTGCCTCTTTACTTAGGCCTTTGTACTATAATTGCCATATGCGATATGTATGCATATATATATATATATATATATATATAAATACAAAGATTATGTCCGTCATTGTAAGTAGGTTTATAGCTGTTATATAGTTATACTTATAAATGTGTCTCTGTGTGTGTGCATGTGTGTGTGTGTATCTGTATGCATATACATATATGTGCTAAGATGCTGAAAAAGGTAGGTTCGTTAGGGTCCAGGAATAGCTTCGAGTTCTGGATTGTGCGCTTTTGAAGTTGTTTGCCACGTTGGGGCCGAGTGCTGGAGCTTCACATTTCCAAGCTTGGTTTTCAGGCCCTAAACCCTAAACCCTAAACCACACTACCCTAAGTCCCCATCTTTTTGGAGCTCAGATTTAGACTATAAGGTGGAGCCCAAAAGGAGCTGCCTTAGGGTGGAGAGTACCCATAATTACCCAGACCCCCGGGAGGATCTAGAAAGTAGATCCCTTAATGGGGGTTCCTATAAAGTACCCTTAGTAGTATAGGGCCCCAAATTAGGGGATCTACTTTCTAGATCCTCCCGGGGCTCTGGGTAAGGAGCGGAAGCTCCCGGAAGCTCTCATAGGGTCTCGGGGGGCCCGGGCGCCGGGCTTCCAGGGCTCACGAACGAGTCCTAGACGGCTTTAAGGCAAAGTAAAGGGGATATCAAAATTTCAAAAAAGATTTAAAAAACACCGTTTCGGGTTTAGGGTTTAAGGTCGCGATGTCCACCGTGACTTCACGTGGCAGTTGGCAGCGCCACCTGGTCAACTGAGAGCGTATGCGGCCAAGCCGCTCGCGCATTGGGTAGTAGGGCCAGCGGCCCACGCCCTGCACAGGCTGCCAAGAAACCCAGGAAGAGCGGCATAGCAGGACCTTGTGAGTTGTCTGGGTCCCGCAGAGGTTCGCCTGCTGATGGGCATCCAAGGATCTGCCCAAATCAAAGAGCAGCTTTCAAGACGGCACCTTTGCTAAACCCTAGACCCTAAACCTTAAACTTCAAACCCCCCAAAACCCTAGACCCTAAACCCCTAAACCCTAAAGCGCAAACAACTAAACCCTAAACCCTAAACCTTTGCAGTGCTTGCAGCTGCAGTGGCCCCCGGGGATCCGAGCAAGACACGTCGGTCTTCGGAGTGTTTTCCCAAAGGCTCCATGTACCTTTATTAGGACCCAGAGTAGGCCCTTATTCCCTTTTTTAGGGTTCAGGTTCCCTTATAAGCCCCTTTAAACCAAAAAGGGCATCCTTTTTATGCCTGGGTTACTCTTGGGTCTAGTTTACTGTCGACACTTAAGCCTTAAAGGGGTCCCTACATAGGTACTTTAAGGCCCAAGTAAATACTATATGGGAACATGGAGCCTTAGGGTTTGCTTCATTTGAGCTTGGGGGTTTCGTTTGTTCATAGGACCCTCTCCCAAGTGGTTCAACCCTTTAATACCTCAATACTCCGCACCAGGTTCTGCAGGTTCTCGAAGGGTTTTGAGTCGATCGTTGGGGGCTTGGATTCTTTGTTTGAGGCTTTCCGAGCCCACTAACCGTCACTGAACCCTAAACTTGCAGATAGTACCCCAAGGGTCCAAAGAACCCAATAACTAGGTACTCGATTTTAGGATAGTAGTGGTTATGTAGACTAAGACTCTGGAGAGTGTATGACTATTAGGTACTTGGACCCTGGGGGTAAAGTGTTGCATCCGCATCCCGAAGCCTTCGAAAAGCAAACAACACAACCTCAGATCGTCCGTTCCGTAAATCTTAAAGCCTCAATGCTAGCAGCTTAAAACCTTCCACTGACCCGACCACAACCTCTTAATGTGGGGTTCCATCAGGGTTCACAGTGAGGGTTTCGGTCCGCCTCTCACATCTCCCTGGTGTATTTGGAGGCGGTTTTGTCAGACTGTCATTACTGGAGCTGCCGGCTATATAGCTTTATGATAACATACCCTCAAAGTCCATTGAGATGTATCTTCACGGCCCCTGAATTGAATCCTCGAAGAACGTATGGAACTCTTCGAACGTCTATACATAATGGCGTGATAGAGCCCCATACAAGCAAGCCACTAACCCAGGCACAACATGGTCACCGAAACCATAGCACCGAAGTTCATGGAGGACAGTCGGCGAAAGTACGTCTGCCAGCACGCTCAGATGGAATCAGCTGTGGGAGTTTTGGGGAGTTTGGGCATTATTGGCTGGGGTTTTGGAGACTTCGTTTCTTGGAGGTGTTTCGGTCATAGAAACTCAAGAATCAGAACTCTCGCAGGCCCTTCTAAAGCCCCGGAAGATAAAGATTAACAAGCCAAGCTAATCCGCATGCCCTGACTGGGTCGTCGTTGCCTTTGAGAGTGGCAGAGCCTTGTGGGGCTTACTATAGTTAGGGTTTAGGGTTTAGGGTTTAGGGTTTAGGGTTTAGGGTCTAGGGTTTAGGGTTTAGGGTTTAGGGTTTAGGGTTACTATGGCGGCCTGAATTTTTTACCCATACATACGATTTTGGGGGGGTTCCTTATTCGTATATTCACAGTACAATGGGCCCCCAAACCCTATTCTAATTATTAAGGCCTCTACATGATGCTCTTTTCGGGTGTATGGAGTCTAGGATTTCGGGTTCAGGGGCTCTGCGGTGTATAGGGTTCAGGATACAGGACTTAAGGCTCTAGTTGTATAGGGTTCAGGGCGTCAGGTTTGGGGTTAAGGGCTGTATTCCTAATGTGAGTGTATGGCTGGTCCTTCGAAATCTAGATTGGGGCCTTAACAAGTAGAATAGGGTTCCCTTTAAACGATTCCTTGAAGGTCTATAGGGTTCTATAGTATAGGGGCCTTAATGAATTTCTATCACAGTGGCATGCCCCAAACCCCCTAAACCCTAAAACCCTAAACCCTAAACCCTAAACCTTAAACCCTGAACCTTAAACCCTAAACCCTAAACCTTAAACCCTAAACCCTAAACACTAAACCCTAAAACCCTAAACCCTAAACCCTAAACTCCAAACCCTGAGCCGACGGACATCAGGTGCCACGGATGCCTTGCGCGAAGTCTCGAAGCTGCTCGGCAGAAGCATACGGTTGATGATATAAATCCTGGGACTCCTTTAAAGGGATCTATAAAGGGTACCTTTAAGGGGCTCCTTTAAGGGTTCTATAGGGTTTTAGGGTTTCAGGGTTGAGGGATATAAATCCTGCATTACCCATAATAATGAATACATCATAATTCCCATAGTTTCGGGTCCTTAAGGTAATGCAGGATTTATATCATCAACTGTAATGCATGTGTCAACTGGTATGCTCCATATGGGAGTTTCCAAAAATTAGGGGTACCTGATTTTGGGGCGATTGAATTAGGGATGCTACTATCCAGGGTAACTACTATGTTAGACTCCCCTATTTTCGGAAAATCCCATATCATAAAAACAGTAGCATAGCAACAATAGAGCAATAGTGATATTAGTATTAGCAATAGTAACAATACTAACTTTGATACTAGCAACAGTAGCAATAGCAAGCATCACAACAATAGTAGTGGGCAGACGAGCCAAGATAGTATAAATACACACACAGCTATACATATATGTATGTATATACACACATTTCTCTCTGTCTCTGTCTCTATATATAGAGATATGTATGTCTCTAAAAGCACTTGCAGTAGTAACCAGAATAATGTCAGAAGTAGTAGAAGAAGTAGTAGCAGTAGCAGTTGTTGTTGTCGTCGTAGTTGTAGTAGTGGTACTAGTAAGTTACAGAAGTGGGTTCAGTTTGCATCATACCAGTCTTTGATTGTCGGTAATGCGAAAACACATATGACCAACAACAACAACAACACCAACATCAACACGACACAACACACACTCACACACAGCAAATACCAGCCAACAAACAAGAACACAAGCAACGACAAACACCACGGGGCAGATAAACGACGACCAGCAACAACGACTGCACCACCACCACCAACAAGAACACACACGTCAACGGCAACAAGAGCAACCATAACCCCAACACCAGCACCAATAACAACAGCTACACCAACACCATCACCAGCAACAACAACATCACCAACACCAACAGCAACAGCTACACCAACAGCAGCAGCAGCAGCAGCAGCAACAGCAGCAACAGCATCAAACAACAGCATCAAACAACAGCAGCAACAACGACAACAGCAACAGCAGCAACAACAATACGAAATATGTGATCATATTCAGTAACAGTAGCAGTGACAATAGCAAAACTTGTAGCAGCAACGACAGCATCTTAAAGCAACACAAACAACAGTACTATTGGTAGTATTCAGAAACATGTAAAGCCGCCAATACTGCTGTAAATCTTTTTACGACGACGACCACTACTACCAATGGGAATCATGCAGTAACATTCATTCCAACGAACACTTATCAGAGATGAAGAATAGTAACAGCACGGAAGGAGCGCATCTCACCATCCAAGCCCAGAGAGCCCAATACCCCTTAATTAAGGAATATGGCTTAAAGTATATAGGGATTCATACTCTGATTTAAGCTATATTCACGATCCAAGGCAGCTTGCCTGGGGTGCCGAGTCGAAGGCCAGTCCTCTCCTCCTCGGTTTAGGGTGTAGGGTTTAGGGTTTAGGGTCACGGCTTCAGGGCTCTAAAGTGGGATGCGGGAGCCTAAAGAGAAAAAAACAGGGTTTATCAGAGTTTATCAGTTTTTCGGCTTTATGTGGGTGGCTTCAGGTTCTAAGCTAGGGGTTATAATCTAGGGCCTAGGGGCCATAAGAATTAGAACAAGAGGTGGGTGAGTATCTTAGGGGTGTAGGGGCTATTTGTTGTGCTTGGCCGCCTTAGCCGTGTTTCTTTAAGTCATAGGGATCCTTAGGGATGTAGGGGGGAGGGGTGTAGGGGACTATATTTCCTTAAATAGGCCTTATTAGTCCTTATTATGGGCCTTAAGGCCCCCTACCCCCCCTCCCCCTACACCCCTAAGGATCCCTATGATTTAGGGAGTTCAGGCTTGGGGCCTACCCTCTGGTAAACAGGAGCTCAAGAAAAGGCAACAAACACCTAATCCCTTAATTAGACCCTAAATCTCTAAATCCCTAGACCCTAAGCCCTAAACTATTTCTGTAAAAGCCCAAAGAGCAGAAAGCCTGAAACGTTTTTCGGCTGATAAGCCTCCGTCTCCGTGCTGCTAGTTACTTTTGGGTTACAACACCCTAAACTTCTGAGCCATAAGCTGCAAACCTCAATCCACAAATTGAGAACAGTCTAGAGCCTTATAAATTGTCAACCAAATCCGCAACCCTCCGTTGAAACACCTCAACCTTCAACCCCAAAACCCCTGAGCCCAATCCAAACCCTAAACTTACCTTTGGCTAGTCGGGAATGGAAGAAGGGTAGTAATAGTAGTTGTAATTGTACCCCATTCCTGCATTCCCTGCTAACCAAAGGTAAGTAAGACCAATCCAAACCCTAAACTCAACCCTACCTCTTTGAGTACTTATATATGGAAATCATAAGGGACCCTCAAAAGGTAGGTTCTTTAGGGTCCTGATAAACCCTAAGACCAACCCTAAACCCTAAACCCTAAACCCTAAACCCTAAACCCTAAACCCTAAACCCTAAACCCTAAACCCTAAACCCAAATCCTAAACTCAACCCTCAGTTATTCATCCCGGACCTCGGCGTCGACGGCCTCCCCGGCCTCTCAGCGCTGGATGCCTCAGCGGATGATTCCTAATCTTACCTTTGGTTAGTAGGGAATGGAGGAACGGGGTAATTACAGTTATAACAGCAACAACTACTACTACTACTATTACTACTACTAAAACTACTACTACTACTACTACTACTACTACTACTACTACTACTACTACTACTACTACTACTACTACTACTACTACCATTCGTCCATTCCCTACTAACCAAAGGTAAATAATTTGGTGATCAGAAGATATTGCAATATTTTGCCAACGTAACCCCTTCTAGTTCCCGTATTACACCAACTATAGTATACCACAAGCCCCTATGGTGACGATGAAAGCCCCTCTGTTAGAGGTTTGGAGTTGGGGGCTGGGGCTAGGGCCGAGGTCTTGGCGGGATAAGGGCTCTCGGCGAAATTGTTTTCTGGATGAAGGGTTTAGTCCACACTAAAGACCTTGTGAGGGCCGCGTTCCCCTACCCTATTGCCTTGTGATTTTAACCTCCTGAAGTCTACCTGTAGAGTCTCCATTGTAGTTCCTTTTTTTTCAACGGTTATAGAATTAGGATCCTAAAAGGTAACCCCAAAAAGGAGCTGCAATGGAGACGACAAGTAAGTCCCGCCAGTGTCAACCCGAAAGCACTAAGCCCCTAAGATCTCGAACTCTATGCAGACCTTACCTTGACTCTGACAAACCTACCGCTTTAAGGACTTATATATGGAAATCATAATAAAGAACCCTCAAAAAGGTAGGTGCTTTATAGGGTCCTGGTAATGTTTCTGATTGACGTTTGCAGGTTTCCAAGGCAGGTCTTTCTTAGTTTCCTTCCGGCATTTTGTTGGGATTGATTCCCGAAAACCGGAGCCACTGCCCGAAACCACTAAGCCCTGCAAACTTCACAACCCCAACCCCAAACACAAGTCCATGTGGGGACACGTGAAATATATACTTTGAGCCTAATGCACCAATAAAGGAGCTTCTGTATCTAAGTATACACGAGATGCATACATGAACCAAAATACTTGTCCACGCCCTGCAGCCAGTAAACCGGTTTCTTACCTCGCGACTTGCATGGCAAGTTCTGTATCTTGTTCGTGTTATGGCAAAAACGACACGCACTCTCTCTCTCTCTCTCTCTCTCTCTCTCCCTCCATATGTCTATATATATATATATAGAGAGAGATATGCAGATTATATAGATGTATGTAAACATGGGCGCCAAACCCGAGTGAATTAAGCTTTACAAGAAGGGTGGCATCAGGGTCACTGTAAAGGGCATCCATAAGAAGAATCTCGCGAGCGTCGGTGTCGTTTGAAGCGCAATCTGCTGTGTCTCCTAGGTTCCTGAGTAATCAGTCCCCTTTTTTCTTTATTATTCTAGGGTCCCCCTCTGAAAACTGAGTACCCAAGGACTCCAATATCCCTTAATTAAGGAATATACCTTAAATTATAGTAGGATCCCTAATATGATTTAAGGAACTCTGGGTAATTAGTAGGACAAAGGGTACCCCACATTATAACGGGGCTACTCAGGAACCTGGTAGATGAATCCCAGCGAAACCCCATCCAACATTCGAACCTCGATCTGATCCATAACCCGGAACAGTTGATGATAAAAATCCTGCACTGCCTTAAGGACCCTAAACTATAGGAATTATGGTATATTGCTTACTATAGGTAATGCAGGATTTATATCATCAACCGGAAGCTCCCAACAGTCCGAGGTACCTATAGTTTCCATCGTAGTTCCTTTTTTGGTTAACCAGTTTTATGGTTAGGATCCTATAATAGAGATTTTGGTTAACCAAAAAATGGAACTACAATGGAGACTTTAGGTAGATAGAATTTACGGAGGGGTTTAGGGTAAGACTTTAGACACCAAAGTGGTCACTGCTTGTACAACTGGAGTTCTTAGGGTAGGACGCTTGAAACGGACAATGTATCATAGGGACCCTTAGGGGGGGCAGGGGACTATACTTACTATACTTCTTTAAATACGCGTTACTAGGTCCTTATTATGGGCGTCAAGGCCCCTTACCCAACCCTCCCCCTACCCCCCTAAGGGTCCCTACGGTTGATGATATAAATCCTGCATTACCCATAGTAAGGAGTACACCATTATTCCCATAGTGTAGGGTCCTTAGGGTAGTGCAAGATTTAGACCATCAACCCTAAACCCTAAACCCCCTATAGATCCCTTAAAGGAGCCCTTAGAGGTACCCTTATGGATCCTACTTTTTTGCTTAAGAAGCCCCAAAAAATAAGAAATATATTCCTTATGGGGGTATTATAGGGAGTATTATTTTTTTTTTGGGGGGGGGGTTCTTAAGCAAATAGTAGGATCCCTTTAAAGGAGCCCTAGGATTTATGCTACGTTGCACTGAGGTCCCATCGCCTTGTCAGTTGTTCCGTTTAGCGCAGGTACAGGTCTCACAAATCACGACTGCCGATGGTGTTGTCAAGGGGTTTAGGGTTTAGGGTTTAGGGTTTAGGCCCTTAGTAGTTCCTTGTTGGGATTACCTTATAGGATTCTAGATATGAGCCACACGAAGAAACTACTATACGGCCTTAGTGTAGGGTGCCGGGGTCTAGAGTTTAGGGTTTAGCATTGTTGTCGAAGTATATAGTTCTCCACACCCGAACCAGGGTCCCGGCCCGGTAGACAGCCATCCTTCAGCCGAAAGCTTTCATCTTATGTAGAACCCTAAACCCTAAAGCGGTCAAACAGTAGCTGGGTTTAGGAAGCAGTTTTGTAGTTTAGTGTCTGGGAGAATCTATAGCTATTAGGTACAATCGGACACTTAAGGGTCCCCTCCAGGGATCTCTTGGGCACTTTAAGGGTTACTAAAATCGGGTCGCCCTTTTAAGGTTCTCTTCGGGGAACGCAGACAACTCTATCGAGTCGAGTAACGTATGCGTCTCACCCCTCCACACAGCTCTCGGTAATGGGAGACTGGAGCCTTTGAATGAAGGGGCAGGGCTCGAGGGCCCTTTGAGGAGCGTTTATAGAAACCCATAGAGGAAGCCTTAAAGGAATCCTTATAGGAACCCTCATAGGAGCCTTAGTGGGGCATGAACATGTTGTGCATTGTTGTCGCCCGGTAGCCTTTTCATTTTAGGGTTTAGGGTTTAGGGTTTATGGCGCACCTTGGAAATTTTTCTCAGACTCCGATACTGCGACACCTTGCCGATCTAGCGTCGTTGTTGAAAAAGTACAAACACTGGGCAGGACTTCTGGACATGTCATTTGTTCCCTTGTTTGGCACAGGAGGATCTTACTTTTTGAGTATCTATCACAAAGCCTTCTTTTACCAGCGTGTGCCCGCAACGGACCTTGGCTCACCGCACTTTGCAAAAGCAACCTAAACGGTGAAACTCGCTGAAACGTTCAGAACCGTTAATTCTAAACCCCAAACCTTAAACCTCTACTTAAATGCTACACCCTGATTCCTAAACCCTACACCCTAAAAATTAATGCTACAGCCTGAACCCTGGACCCTACACCCTAAGCCTTTTGCAGCATCAATCACTGGGAGGCCCTGAACCCTAAACCCTGCCCTTGACGAAAGTGCTTCAGCGTTCTCAGACGCCGTTGTCACCAGCTTGTTGCAGCTCCGGATCCCAAGGCAAGGACGAAGTGGGGCTTGAAAGCCCTAAACACTAAAGCTTGTATCTTATCCAAAAAACCTACATGAAGAGTGTTGTAGTGTTCTGGAGTAGGAATATTGACCTGCAGACTTGCAGGTTTTTGGGTGTTCAGGGCGTCGTCAGGGTCGGGGTTCTGGCGCTCTACGGTCTACGTATACTTAGAGGCCCGGGGGACTTAGTAAGTAGGTTATACATAGAGTTATAAATACTTTAAATGGAGTTACCCCAATTATAACCCTGCTTATAACCTACTTACTAAGTTCCCTGGGCCTCCAAGTAGGTCGTAGTGCTGGCGGCCCATCATCATCGCACAGTGTCTGAGATCCCAATGGCGAGCTTTAGTCGAATGGGTAGTTGTCAAAATTTGGGTTCCTTTTTGGGGTACCCTAAATATTAGGTGCCGTATGATATTAAGAACCCAAAAAGGGAGCATATTTTTGATAACCACCCGAATGGAGAGCGCAAGCTTTGCAAGCACTGCAGCGATGGACTCCCGACATGTTTCAGCTTCCTAGCCTCCGAACTCCTCTGCTGCGAAGGGAGCTGTCACTAAACCCCTAAACCTGAAACCCTTACCTTAACCTCGTAGAGTCCATCCTAGATTTCCATATCAGGGTTTATCATGAGAACATACAAAAAAGTAGAGTTTGGTAGTTTAGGGTATACCCCTACCGAAACCCCTAAACCCGAAATCCGTATAATCTTACCCTCACCCTATTATCATTACGGCCTATGGCCAGTAAACTCTAAAATCCTGTAACCCTACAGCCCCAGACCCGAAGTAGCTCGAAACCCTAAAGCCCTGTAAATCCCGAGTCCTAAACCCAAAGGCTCCATGTACCTTTATAGCAGATACTGAAGCCTTAACGGGGTCCCAACATTGGGCACCTGAAGGCCTAAGTACATACTGTGCGGGTACATGGAGCCTTGGGAAAGCCGACACCCTAAACTCTCAAGTGCAGATGCTAAAAGCAGTTTGGGATCCGCATAGCCACCAACACTGAGCAGTGTGCAGAGGCATCATGGATTGGCTAGACAAAACAACGAGCCAGGTCCACCGGGCATGTCATTAGTGCTTCTTAGTACAGGTCTTATCAGCGGTACATGTGATATATAAGGAGAAGCACATTAAGGCAGGAACTTGGCTTTCAGGTGTTAGCGTTGCGGGTGCAGGTCTGAGAGCCCTCCAGAAGTTGACGTGTGGTTTCAGCGCAGGAGTGAAGACTGATGAGGCTGCCCCGAGGGAACATGTACTTATATCGGATATACATTGGCCCCAAAGCACCTGTATAGGAACCCATTGAAGGCCTAAGTATCTACTATACTTGAAGCCCTAAGCCCTCACGGCCCTAGCCCCTAAACCCGGAACTATGGCAAAGGTACAGGGAAACTCAAAATGGTGAGTCTGAGAAGTGGATCAGCATGATTTCGGGCCTTGGCTTATCTGTCAAGAGAGATGTTGGCTTCATGGGCTTAGGGTTTGTACTTGATGGTTTAGCTCATATTTTAAAGTTTGGGGGAACCCTAAACCTGGAACCCTAAACCCTAAACCCGGAACCCTAAACCCGGAACCCTAAACCCGGAACCCTAAACCCTGAACCCTAAACCCTAAACGTTCTCACAGCCATGCTCGGCTCGCGGTGAGATCGTAAGACATGCACCGATGAAGCGTGCCGGGCCCTTAGTAACATGTTCTCTGGTACTCGGGTTTAGGATTTAGGGTTTAGGGTGTGGTAAGTGCAGGGCATGGGTATTCTCGTAGTTCTCCGAAATTTCGGACCCTAGTAGCCGAATGACACTGCGAGCCATACTAACGAAGCCCTAAACAAGATACCTCGGCTGCTTTGTTGAGCGTCCATTGCGGTTTAGGGGTTTGGGTTAAGGGTTTACCCAAAGGCTCCATAGTAGTTCCTTTTGGGAATACCTTCTAGGATTCTAAATATGAACCCCCAAAAAGGAACTACTGTGGAGCCTTAGGGTAGGGTTTAGATATTCCGATTCTAAGGATCCAAAGCCGATTAATTCAGAGCTAGAGCCCCAACCTCCAAGCTGAAGCTTCATGACACCTAACCGCGACTCAAGGGAGCTTAAGAGTAGTAATCCTATATGATAATCCCTTTTCTTGCCTTAAAGTCATTAATCATTAATCCATAAGTCCATAATCCTTAATCCCTAATCCCTTAACAGCAATAAGAGTAAGAATATGTTTATTGAACGCTTGAAGTCTTTCACACCTCACCCAAGCCCGCCAACTGCTCCTTGTTGCAACCCAAGCATCCCGTTATCAGGACGAAGTGACTGCGTAATTAATATATGGATGCCTGAGTAAGTAGCACTCACTTTTAGCTCCCAGTTTTCGATCTGGGCTTTACCTATAGTCTCCATTGTAGTTCCCTTTTTTGCTTTAACCGTATATATATATATATATGTATATATATGTATATATATATATATAAGTAGGATCCTATAATAACCCCCAAAAAGGAACTACAATGGAGACTATAGGTACAGTCATGAAACCATCAAGTCTAATTCCTAACCCCATCGCCCCAGGCTGGGAAATGGGCTGGCGCAGCATGTGCTCTAGCATCGACCTCGGTGCGAAGGAGAAAGAACGTTAAGGGTGCGCGTGCTGATCAGGGTTCCGTAGCGGTTCTAGAAGGGCCCTCGAAGGGTGGTATAACGGTTTTCAATAATGCAGGTCCATATGTGTCGATTTCGCATATACTTTGCACATAGAAAAGCTTCAAGGTCTCAGCACAGACTATATATTATGGGTTCATGGACCTTCAAAGTAGCATTTTGCTTTGCATGGATTATGAATTGGCTTTCTGTGTTCGTTTCAACAACACCTGTAGAGATTGCCTGCTTGTGTGTTGCAGTTTGCGGCAGCTGAGTTTCGGGCTCTGGGTTTGCGGCTTTGGTGTTCAGGTCGCGTCGGCGTCGACGTCCGGTATGCTCATCGGCGCGTGAAAGCATAACAGCGGAGCGAAACCACGACCGTGCGACGACATCCTCGGTCCCGAACGATGGTGGTGTCGTCTTGTCATATGTCTGGGACGCTTTGCATGGTCGCAGTGGACAAGGCAGTGCACTCAGAGCAGTGTGCTGGCTCGATCCAGGCGAATGCATTCCACCCGCTGCGTACTGCGCGCTGTGCAGGGGGACGAATCATCACGCACTTATCCTCTGGCCCATCATTCGATCGAAACGGTTGCATCATTCGATGAGGCCACGGAGCTGTAATGCCCTGCAAAGATGCGTCCTGGAAGACATGGCTTTGGGGGCCATGGCCATCTGCAGTCAGCCCCACAGAAGGCCGGACCCAGTGGAGGCCAATTGGCCCTGCGGCCACGCAGTTTCCATGACGAACGCTACGCGACAGACGGATCGGAAAGCTGTGGACCAGGAAGCAGACATCTGACGTTTACTGTAGCATTCTGGCCGAATTCATAACCGAAGCTCCGGGATGTTGACTAGCAATTCCGGCACTGATGTCTTCTCAACAGCCGCCCACGTGTAAGCACGGCGTACGGCAGTGAGAAAGAGCAGATTCCCAAACAAGGGCGGAGGTGCCGATGTTGGCTTCAGCTTCAGGCTTTAAACTCTAGGACCCAGAGTAGGCCCTTATTCCCTTTTTTAGGGTTCAGGTTCCCTTATAAGCCCCTTTAAACCAAAAAGGGCGTCCTTTTTATGCCTGGGTTACTCTTGGGTCTAGAACTGCATTGCATTGCTTCACATGGAACTGAAACCGAGACAATATCAGCAGATTCGCGCCTGCAGCACGTTTGCAATCTTGTTATGATGTCGCCACCATGGTGCAAGCTTTGGAATGGCTGAGTGTTGCGCCACCGTTTCGGCCGCGTTGCCAATCGGGATACGCCCCAATCGTTGCCCTGCCTTTTCCCGAGCAATCCATTTGGCTTCGCACCTCCGCCCCAACAGCCAGTGCAGCAGATGTTGCTCCATCATCTCCATCTATGTTGTTGCGACAGTAAACCTGTGCGGTGGCAGCCTTTCAGCAATCAGGATGCCATCCAGCCGGCTGCTGAACAACGAGCATTGATGCAAGCTGCTCAGAAGACTACGATCGCCGTCGCCAGCTCCCTTTGCCAGTACCACCAAAGCCCGTGAATGCACGATCGCTGCTGTGCATGACGCGACCACTCATATCGCATCCGGTCATGTTGCCGGTGATTGATACTGGCGCTGTCGCTGCCGCCGGTTTTCCATGTCATGCCGTCCATTCACCCCCATGTAACTGTTCAGGTGACTGCTCACATCGTCTCACAGCGTTCATGTAGTGAGTAAGTATATTATTTAAGTCCTGTAATTAAATCATATCATCGATGCTGCATGTACCACTGCTGTGCGCACAAGTTTTGTGGCATAGCGTGCGATTTTTCGCTTCGCTGCAATGCGGTACTTGGAGTTGTTCTTATCGTTGTCAACATGTAGCAGCTGTAGCAGCAGATGTCGTCGTCATAGTGGGCGTGGTAGTTTGCAGTCGCCGCAGCATTCGTGGCAGCAGTAGTAGTAGTAGTCGTCGTCGTCGTGGTTGTGGTGGTGGTAATGGTGGTACATGTACATGTACATTTACGGGTATTCATACTCGTACTGTACTAGTATTAGTATTAATACCCGTACTAGTACTGTATTACTAGCAGTAGTCGTATTACTAGCCGTATGGGTAATACTAGCAGTACTTGGAGTATTATTAGTACTAGTGGTACTCGTAGTACTAGCCGTATTGGTAGCAGTATTAGCATTCCTATATAGTATTGGTAGTGCTCGCAGTACTCGTCCTGGTACTAGTGCCAGGAACACGAGCACTGGCAATAGCTAGCACCAGCACTAGCACTAGCACCAGCCGTAGCACCATGACCTGAGCGAAACGCATTGGCTACACAGCAGCAGGTCCTCGAATTTGAACACATCTCGCGAACATGGGGCCAATAGTGCAGCCACCAAACACAAGCAAACTTGCCCCCAGCCATGCATGGATTAGTGCCGAGCCGAGAAGCTAGCAGCAAGGACCCAACATGAGCGCACCAGTCAGTGTTGAGTGCGAGCCACGCACTACCATCCACCACCTCACCACCACTTCACCACCACAACCACCGTGAGTCGCGACCACGACCACCATTGCGACCGCCACCGCTGCCGCCACCAGTGCTACTACTATTACCGCTACTACTTGACCAGCGTGGCGCGCTGGTCCGTACACCAGATGTTGCTGCATCTACGTTGGCGCGACAATACATAAGTATGTTGGGCACCCTTGCGCGGCAGCCTTTCAGCAACCAAGATGACGTCCATTTTGCTGCTGAACACCAAGCATCAATGCAAGCTGGTCATTGTTTTTGGAAGATGTTCCACCGTAAGCCTCCAATTCACTCTCGGGAAAGACTATAAATGATTATAACGTCGCAGCCTGGATGTGGATACCGGAATGCTAGGAGCGTTCAGGTACAGCCACGGTTGGTCACTTGCAAGACTACAAGTGTCAATTGCGATGTGACAACGACATTTGCCTGTCAATTTGATTGCTGCTTGCAGTTGCATGGTTGTCCACGGACTGCTGAACCCGCAACGAAGCTGAGACAGATCCAAACAGATTCCAATCCATCGCGTCACGAACTTCATGGACCGAAAAAACCAGAACCGTGGTTGAAACTGACGGTCTTAAACCTGAAAATGTTTTTTTTTTGCGAAATCCTACATTATCACGTATTGTTTTCGTTTGAGTTGCATTTGTATTTGCGCTTGAAATTGTTTTTGTTGTTGTCAATATGCAGCAGCTGCAGCAGCAGACGTCGATTTGTTATTCGTGCTGGCCGGTCGCAGTAGTCTTGGTGGTCCTAGTAGTCGTAGTCGTAGTAGTAGTAGTAGTAGTAGTAGTAGTAGTAGTAGTAGTAGTAATAGGATTAGTAGTAGTAGTAGTAGTAGTAGTAGTAGTAGTAGTAGCAGTAGTAGTAGTAGTTGTTGTTGTTGTTGTTGTTGTGGTCGTCGTCGTCGTGGTGGTGGTGGTGTACGCCTTTCCAGCTGGAACAAAGGGCAACTGCAGCCGAGTGCTGCAGTGTTTCCCGCCCCGCCGCCCCGGAGTGGACGCGGAGGTGTGGCTTTTCTGGCCGCCCATGCGCGGATGACATCATATAGCTGCCGCGGATGCATTTATCCTTGGCTGCCAAAAGTGCTTCTCGTGTGATGCATGGGTTGGATGGTGTTACTGGACTGTAGGGATGGTGTCGTTGTCGTCGTAGTGGTCGTCGTCGTAGTTGCAGGAGCAACAGCGGTAGCCATTCGCCACCGCGCCACCACAACATCAACAACAGCCACGACGACGACTACAACGTCTACTATTACGATTACTACTACTACTACTACTACTACTACTACTACTACTACTACTACTACTACTACTACTACTACTACTACTACTACTACTACTACTACTACTACTACTACTACTACTACTACTAGGACTACTGACTACTACTACTACTACTACTACCACCACCACCACAACCACCACGACGACTACTACTACTACTACTACCACCACCACCACCACCACCACCACCACCTCCACTACTACTACTACTACCACCACCACTACTACTACTACTACTACTACTGCTGCAGCTGCTTTACTATTCAAATTATCACCACCACCACCACCACCACCACCACCACCACTACTACTACTACTATTACCACCACTACTACTACTACTACTACGACGACGACGACGACTACTACTACTACTATTACCACCCCTACTACTACTGCGACTCCTACTACTTCCATTACCATTACTACCACTGCCACTACTACTGCTACTTCTCCTGCTACTAAAACTCCTGTTGCCACCACTACTACGACCACAACGACGACGACTACTACTACTCCACCACCACCACCAGCACCACCACCACCACCATGTCGACGACGATTAGTACTGTTCTTGCAATTTTTGCTACTGCTATTACTACTACTACTACTACTACTACTACTACTACTACTACTACTACGACGCCAAGTTTTTCGAACGGGACAATCAGAGGACCACACCGCCCACCAAGCGGCCCAGACAGGAGGAGTTTTTTTTGACACGACCGACGACCAAGGGCAAAGGCAAACCAATGGCACTGCCAACCCCCTGGGACTATGCAAGTGGTTCCGAACAGTGGGACAATCCATGGCCGACGCAGACGACCACTCCGAACCACTTCTGCGTGGGCGATCAGGATCAGGACCCGTACCAGCTGCACATATGGAATCTCACCAGCCGAGTCCTTCAACAGGAGCAAACCTTAGCGTATCTTCGCCAAGACCTCATATCTTTTTGTCAAAGCCGGCCACGGCAGCATCGTGTCGCTCTCGCATCAGACATCCGACAAATGGGGGCAAGAGAAGGACACCTTTCCCAGCACTTTGCTCATTGAACATCGCGATGTTCAAACAACTGTTGATAGAGCTTCATGGCCGTGTGGCAGCGATTGCCAAGGATCAAACCGAAATGGACAAGGCTAAGAAATTCAATTGGATGGACGATCGCGGCCCATGGCGCGTGTTGAAATGGGATCCACTGCGCAAGGAGCTTCATATGGACGAGAACAACGTGACTGTATCCACGGAGGATTTGCTCAGGACTTGCTCAGGCAAGCAGTGGAGATGCGAAAGGGACTGAGCGAGGAGGCTCTTCACAGATTTCGCAGCTACACGAAAAAAACAGCCGACCACCGAATGGATGCAGTTTCGTTTGGAGATCCCTGCGACTTCTCAGGGATCCGGTTTTGAGCACTCTGCAAACATGGGTAGGGCAGGCTGCTTGGCATTTGCTCGGCCTTCGCCTGTGACGAGAACGACCCCGGTACAACGGCCTCGTGGAGCAGGTAGGGCAAGGGATGGGACCACCGGTGCGAGCCGCAACCTCCTACATCCTATAGCTCGAGCTAGACAATGCTAGCAACATGTGCTACATCAATACAGCCGTGCTTACTGTTGCGCGGTCTGTTTTGCAGTTCCGTCATAATGGCACCGACACCTTTGCTTTCCATTCCTGCTGCAATGCACTGATTCCCGGCACTCGCAAGTCTTTGCCTATTCAGGTTGTGCAACTCATGCAATGGAGACTCCTGCTTGGGCAGTGGCCGCAGATCGACAGACAGCATGACATATCTGACCTCCTGGCTTATACTCACTACAGGTGTGTACGCTTGACAGATGAACTGGTGGTTTCAAGCTGGGAGGCGAAATGCTTTCGAGATGCCCAGCGCTGCATTCTCGACTCGGGCCCAGCCCACTTGCCAATCCCGTTGCCCTTGTGTCCAGGTGAGGTGTGGCATCTGCGATCCATTTGCCGGTCCTCAAAGCTGGTACCGAAGCAGATCGATGCAATCATGTGTGTGATCATGTCCCTTTTCAGGTCGTGGCCATGGGTTTTGCACCATGGGGCGGCACCGACGGAGGGGCACTACCAAACAGTCCTTTGCGGTCAGCCGTTTCACTGGGGATGCGAAAATTTGCTCACAAGTGACAATCGATCTGCCTACATCCACAATCATACCAACTCAGTATTACATCGAACTGCTACGTATGTCACTTGGCTTTGCTATGAGCCAGGTCTTGCTGCTATGTGAGGAAGTTTTCAAATGATTGGTAGATCAGCGGTATGGTGCAGGTCAATTTGACCCGCCATAAACTCCACCTGAGAGTCCGATACGACAGAAGTCGTGCGTTAGCTCGCTATGCAGACTTTGGACGTCCTGCGGCGTGTGGGGCTGACTACTACATACTACTACTACTACTACTACTACTACTATTATTACTACTATTATTACTACTACTACTCTTACTACTACTACTACTACTACTACTACTACCACCATTACTACTACTACTACTACTATTATTACTACTACTTTTTTTTTACTCCTGCTACTACTACTACTACTACTATTACTACTACTACTATGACGATTACTATCATGCTACATTTTTGATTATTACCTTTACTACTAGAACTACTACTACTACTACTATTACTACTACTACTACTACTACTATTACTACCACTACTACGACGGCGACTACTACCACTACTACTATTACTACTACTACTACTACTATTACTACTACTACTTCTAGTACTACTACTATTACTACTGCTACTACTACTACTACTACTACTACTACTACGACTACTACTATTACTACTACTACTACTACTACTATTATTACTACTACTACTACTACTACTACCACTACTACTACTACTACTAGTATTACTACTACTACTAGTATTACTACTACTACTACTACTACTACTACTACTACTATTACTACTACTACTACTACTACTACTACTACTACTACTACTACTACTACTACTACTTACTATTACTACTACTATTACTATTACTGGTAATATTACTACTACTATTGCTACTACGACCACAACTAGTACTACTACGATCACTGCTACTACTACTACTACTACTACTATTACTACTACTATTACTACTACTACTACTACTACTACTACTACTACTACTACCACTATTACTACTTCTACTATCACTACTACGCTTATTACTCCTTTTTTTTTTTTTTTAACGCGCATCTTTTCGAACAGTGACCGCGGTCCCAGTGCACGTTTCAGCTGCGAGCTACGGGAGGGTTCAAGGCGCCGGCAGGCGGCGTGCGCCGAGCGGGGGGCCGCCGCGGACCTCGGCGAGGATTTCGTGGAGGTCAGGCGCCGCACCCGCATCGCAAACGTCACCACCAGGCAGCTCGAGGAGGGACGCCGCAAAGGCACACATGGCAGCGACCGCAAGGAGGCCGGACCAACGTTGGACCCAGCCTGCACAAGCAGCAGCTCGGAGGAGGGGTGGAAGGCTGGCCGCACGGTGCCGGGCAAGGTGACGGAGGAAGGAGGCAGCTTCAGCACCGAAGCGCCCGCCGACCTCGACCCCGAAAACGACGAGACGGGCCCGTCGCGCGCTAGCGAGCTCGGGGTACGTTTGGCGCCGCTTGCGGCGCGCGGCGGCCTGGACGGCCGCGCCAGGGCGCTCGGCGGCGCCCGGCTGCGGCTCCCCGCTCCGCATGACAGGACTGACGATCGTGGCATCAAGCGCGAGCTGCGCCCCGTGCCAGAGGGGCAGGCCGCTTGCGACGACCTCAATGCGACGCGCGTCACTGACGGGAACATCGATGTTCATGTCAGCAAGCTGGACGTTGCGTGCAACCCGCGCGCCGCCTTCCCGGCACACAATGCTCGAGCGGAAGGGCTCGCGTCGCCAACACTCCGGAGGTGGCACAAGTGGCGCGGCAGCGGCAGGTGCGCGGCGTCAGGGGCAGTGGCAAACGGAGCCGCCGCAGAAGAAGCACGCGGAGGTGGTCGGGGGGCAGGGTGACGGCCGGTGACGTGGGGAGGACGGTGAGGGCACGGCCTGAGTGGGGTCCAGCTTGCGAAAGCAGCAGCGCTCGGGACGCAGGGTTGAGGTGAGAAAGGTGCGTCTCAAGCGCGCGCTCGTCGCAAGCTGCCACGGCAGCCCTCTGCCAGCCACGCAGGTGGCCGTCCCCGTGCGGCGGGGGTTGCGGTGCGGCAGGCGCGGCCGCAGCGCTCCAGTCGGGTACGGGAAAGCCGGCCTCACGTACTCGCGCCGCAGCCGTGCAAGCGGCGGCGAGGATGCCAGTCCGGGGCTAACCGGGTCCTTTCCATTATGGAACCGGGTCCTAGGACTTAGTGTGTTCTTGTCCTAGGACTTATGATGTTGATGTGACATGGAATGTAGCAAGACATGTGTTCTTGTGGCTCAATGGAAGACATGCTGGACATGTGAAAACTTGTGTTCTTGCGGCTCAATGGAAAACAAGACCTGAAAACTTGGTCTCTTCCAAATGGAGATGCATACCTGAAAAACTGTGTTCTTGTCGCTCTATATGGAAGAAGCGAGATGCTGGACATGTATAAAAAGATGTGTGCTTGTGGCTCGATAGAAAAATCAATGCCTGAAACTTGGTTTGATCGAAATGTGAAACATATACATCGAAAAATCAAAGCCCTACTGATATAATTGCCTGTCCCAAGTTTTGTAGTTCACATGGAAATTAAAGTTGCCAAAAAAATGAAAATACGTTTATGCCGAACAAACCAAACAAATGTAACTTGGTGTTCTTGTGGCTCAACGGAAACAAAAAGCTTGAGATTTTGTGTTCTGAAACCCTAAAGTCAGCTGTTTGTACGATTCAGAACAACTTGAAAATTAGCATGTTCATGATTAAACATGAAGGGAATCTGAACTTTCGTAACGTCCAGCCCATGCCCTAAACCCTGAACCCTAAACTCTAAACCCACCCAACCCCCAAACCCGCCCACCCATTCAAGCCCAGAAGCTG
The DNA here is from genome assembly GCA_905221615.1 of Symbiodinium sp. CCMP2592. Taxonomy (NCBI): domain Eukaryota; class Dinophyceae; order Suessiales; family Symbiodiniaceae; genus Symbiodinium; species Symbiodinium sp. CCMP2592. Next base: position 1,308,674 of record CAJNDT010004112.1, read on the forward strand.
CAGGTAGGAAGGGGCACACAGGTAGGTAGAGAGGTATAGTTAGGTAGGCAAGTAGGTATGGATAAGTAGATAGGCAGGAGGGAAGGTACTTGTAGGTGTAGGTGCGTCGGCAGGCTTCCAGGTCGGTAGGTAGGTAGATAGATAGCTAGGTAGGCGGGCATGTAGGTAAGGAGGCATTATGAGGAAAGAGGTTTAAAACCCCTAAACCCCTAACCCCTAAACCCTGAACCCTAAATCCAAAACCCGAAACCCTAAACTAACCTTCAACCCTAAAAGGTAGCAGGCAAAAGTAGTTGTAGGCATTCGTGCAGGCCCTGTCAGGATGTCAGGTGGCCACATCAAGGTCTTCGGAGCCCCGTACAGGGGCGTACCCGCGCCAAGGCCTGAATGGGCCGCGGGATGAACCCCGAATAGGGGTGAGCTTGGACCCCGAAGAGGGGTCGTCGGAGCCCCGTACAGGGGCGTACCCGCACCAAGGCCGAAAGGGCTGCGGGATGAACCCCGAAAAGGGGTGAGCCTGGACCCCGAACAGGGGTCGTGAGAACCCCGTGCAGGGGTGTGGATGAACCCCGAACAGGGGTGAGCTTGGACCCCGAACAGGGGTCGTTAGAGCCCCGCACAGGGGCGTACCGATGAACCCCGAAAAGGGGTGAGCCTGGACCCCGAACAGGGGTCGTGAGAACCCCATGCAGGGGTGTGGATGAACCGCGAACAGGGGTGAGGATGAACCCCGAGCAGGGGTGAGCCGGACCCTCAAAGACTGATGCAGAGAGAGAGAGGGAGAGAGAGAGACACAGCGAAAATAATTAACGAAGCAAGGAAGGAAGCAAGGAAGGAAGGAAGCAGGGAAGGAAGAAGGAATGATCAAGATGAGGGTGTGACTGTAGATGCGAGGAATGAGCAGGCAGCAAGGAGTGATGTGAGGGAGGCGGGAAGGGAAGGAAGAGAAGGAAAGTCATGCATGGCATCAGTATCCCTCTGCTCACTTTCAGTCTGTCGGCGGCCAGGCTGAGACAGTCTGCGCATCGAGATCCTCGAAGAGCCCCGGCCTAAGCCACACGGCCTTCCAAGACTTGACGGCTGCACCATGGGTTGCTTCCAAGCTCAACATGTTGAACTGCAGCAGCTTTTCAGCTCAAGATTCAACGCGATCGAACCGTTTTTGTCTGAGCGAGTGTACTCCGACTGAGGCGATTGTCCTCATGCAAACAAGGCAGTATTATTGACATGCGCATACACGCAGATCGTCAAAGACACGACTAGGAAAGAAGTGCCCCAGTTCGACGTACTGCCACGGAAGTGCAGCAATGGATCGAACGGATTTTGGCAGGCTTCATGGACCTGAAGGAAGTGACGATGACGATCGAACGACTCCTTATCATTCGGATGATAGCGATGGTTCCGCGGCCGATGCCACTACGGAAATGGAAAGAAACATGTTTACGAGAGAAGAATTCCAGCGAATCTGCACCGACCTGGTGCTGGGATGTGTCATGATGAACTTGTCAATGGGATGGCAAATGGAGCGGGCTTTTTTGAGCGATCGGCAACTACGAAGTTTGCTACAGCACTTCCAAACCAAGCACAACAGACGCGGATCCTCTGCAGGTGATATTGTGGAAGCAGGTTTACAGGAACGGATTCCAACAATGCAGAAAGTACGCATGGTTCGACAATGCGACGTACTCCAAGGAAAGTTGCGAATGGAAGTGAACCCGGTAGATGCAGAGAGATTGCGGGGCTTGGTTGAGCAGCCTCCCGGCTGGGATTGGGATTTGCCTGATCGAGGAACCATGGAAAGGCTTTGCGAGGGCATTCTGGCCAACTCGTTTGAGTTTGAACGGATTCCAGTGACGGATGCTAGACGGATGGCAGTTCAATACTGCGAGGTCATCCGTCCACTGTTCGCTGTGAGATTCCTGTCAATGGTGTTGCTGGGCATGCGGGACACGTACAGAGATCAGCTTTGGTTTCTGCTTCGCAGGCATGGAAGAGTCCTCAACGTATAGACGGACTGTACGTATACGCAGTCTCCGAAAAACTTAAAGGGACTGATGTACGGATACACAGTCTCACAATAAACCAGCAATGGCGAGAAAAAACGTGTCACTTGCTTAACAAATTGCTTGACGCGCCTTACTAAATTGCTGGACCTAAACCCTGAACTCGTCGACCTGAGGTCAAGCCTTCTTCATGCCAAATTCGCTGGCAAGATCGACATTGTGTTTGGAGGCTCGTCCGGCTGCTCATGTTTGCATAAACCCTAAACCCTAAACATCCGGCCGGTACCACTACAAGATTGCGCGCCCGGCACGCGTACGCCTGTGCGCCCGGAGCGCGTTCGCCTCAACTCCCGGCGCGCAGACCTGTGCACGTTGCAAACAGACTAAAGAATTGTATTATCACGTCCGGCACGCCCGGCGTGCACCCGCTGCGCGCCCGGCGCGCGCCCGCTGCACACCCGGCGCGCGCACCCTGGGTATATTTGGTTTTGGGTGGTAATAAACGACCGCCACATGTCATTCCTGCGCGCCCGTCGCAACCCGCTGCGCGCACATGTGTAAATTCTGTTGCAAGCATAATATTATGGAATAGTGTAAATATAGTATAGTACACGCTTACACTTCGCGCGTACGCCTGTACGTGCGGCACGCGCCCGCCCGCGCGCCCAGCGCGCGCGCCCGGCGCGCGCGCCCGGCGCCCGGCGCGCGCGCCGGGCGCGCGCCGGGCGCGCGCGCGCCGGCGCGCGCCGCGGGCGCGCGGCGCGCACCGTTGCAAGCAGAATATTATAATAGTGCAAATTAACTACACGCGCGTACACTTGCTACGTATACCCTGTGTGCCCGGCGCGCGCCGGACGCGTGCCGGGCGCGCGCCGGGCGCGCGCGCCGGCGCGCGCACCCGGCGCGCGCCCGGCGCGGCGCCGCCCGAGAGCATGCCTGGTGCACACCGTTGCAAGCAGAATATTAAGGAATAGTGCAAATATACTACACGCGTAGACTTGGCACGTAGACCTGCGCGCCGTGCGCGCGCCCGGCGCGCGCACGGCGCGCGCCAGGCGCGCGCACTCGGCGCGCGCCGTCGCAAGCATTATTATTATGATTATTATGCTATTGAATGAATTGAATGTTCATTTCAATGAAGCATTCAACTCACATGTACAGCTGCCCTCCCGACGAAAAGAAATACTCGGTATTTATGGTTTTGCGTCAGTTTACCGCCCGCCACGCGTACTCCTGCGCGCCCGTCGCGCGTATGCCTGCAGGACCCGCTGCGCACACATCCGTAAATTCATGTCGCAAGCAGAATAATATTATCGAATTTGTAAATATACTTGCACGGCCGGCGTGCGCATGCGTAACGCAAGCAGAATAATATCCAACAGTGTAGTAACTTTACTAGGATTATTAACGAAATTCAGTGAGACCAATAAGTGCCTGTTTGACATGTGCGCCCGGCGAGTGCACCTACACCCTGTGGCGCAGACACAGGTTCAAGGCATCAACTGCAGAGCTTACCTACATAGTAGATGAAAGCCATGAAAGCCATGAAGGCCATGAAGGCCAAGAAGGCCGCCAAGCAGGATGGCAACACGAGGGCAATGAAAGCCATGAAAGCAATGAAGGCGGCCAAGGTCCAACACAACGACGGCAATGTGAGGGCAATGAAAGCGATGAAAGCAAAGAAGGGGCAAGCAGCGATCGGGTCAAAGTGGTCAAAGTGGCTGGCAAGCATGGCGAAAAAAGAAGGGTTCTGCTGAGAAGCAAGCTGTACTACATGCGCAGGCACCTGAAGGCGAAGAGGACAACACGGACAACACGGACAACACGGACAGCGAGCAGGAGCTGCCCGGCAACGAGAAAGCCACGCAAACACCTCCGATTATCAGACGTTTGCGAAGAGCACGTGACATTGAGGATCGCTTGAATTGCTTTGTGTCGGCATGCAAATACTTTCGTGTCGACATAGGCATGCTGGTCAGTATGGTTATTGTGATCACGACAGGACCTGCGACTGGAAGGATATGATTCCTGGCCCAGCAACCGTACCCGGGCTATCATTGGGAAGACTTTATTCTGCTCGTGGGCCGTTTTCTCAGAAATTATCGCTGCTGCGGACCAACGGTCTGATTCGAGGTCGCGCGGTGATGGATTTAGGAAGCAACGAAGCATTAGACCTGGGCGGCTGCCTGATCTACAGACCGGCCGTGACAGGCCTCCGGTGAGTGGTGTTGCCGCAGTGACTGGTATGTATTACTGCCGTTACATAGATCTGAGAAGTTCACCTAAAGAAGTAGAGGAAACTGTCACGGATGAGCGACAACGGATTCAGGGACAGTCTTTATAAGGACATGGAGTGTCATAATAATAAATTTATACTTTAGTAGGCGTGGGATGGACAATGTCACAGATGTGTCCCTGGACAGAGGTTCCACTTGTCCGGTTTCAGAGTGCTTTCACACAGACACCAGCTCTGAAGGCACAGATTATTTCCACGGATGTGTCCCTGGACAGAGGTTTCACTTGTTATGTACTGACTGCACGTCAGCTTCAAGATCAGACTGTCTGTCCGTTTCGTGCAAAATGTCGGTCATGTGAAGTTTGACATGCTCTGGGTAGCTGCACTTCTTAAACTAAACTCGCCGGTCACATGTCTCTAACACGAAAGGCCTACGTATTCCTCGCGACGGACAAGCACGACAACATGCTGACTGGAGGCAGGGCAGTGGAACGCTTTAAACTCGGTGGTACTGTTTCTGACACGAAATGCCTACGTATTCCTAGCGACCGGCCAGCACGACCGACGAGCACGACAACATGCTGACTGGAGGATGGGGAGTGGCACTTCGTAAACTTCGTGCTTCTTAAAAACATCATTCCAAACAAAGGAAAATGCGCGACACAAGAACTGAGCCAGGAAACAGAATGGCAAGGTCAAAAAGAGTGCTGGTTAGAGCAACTTCTGAAACAGCGAACTTCGCGCAAACTCTTCATGTCTCAAACACGATCAATGAGGTGGCACCTACGTATATTCCCAGCAAACACAAGCTCCAGCACGACATGCTGACCGCAGGCCAGGAAGTGGCACTTCCTAAGACTCGTTGACAGCAAGGCAACTAGGAAGTCAGGAGGCAAAGATTCAGGCAGTCCTGCTACCCCCGCACAGGAATCCGAACCTCGAACAGGGGGGAGCTTGGACACCGAACAGGGGTGTCGGGAACTCAGCCTGCTGTAGTTAGGCAGGTGGGCAAACGTGTCAAGCATGTCTGGCAGGACATTTAGTCGAAGATGATCCTCAAAGCGGAAGGTCATGGCCTCGGAGCATAATCAGAGATTGTGGTGGTCTGCGTGATCAGAATCTGAACCTGTGTCTGTGTGACGCAAGATTGTGACAAGTCAAGCAAGTGTAGCAGCTTTGACCACGCAGCTCCCGCCCCTAGTGATGGTGACCTTCGTGGAATTCCTAATTTTGGTGGTTCTGATGTTCGTGGGCATGTTCATGTACAGGAAGCACCAGGACGACCTCGACGAGATCGCCGCCAAAAAGCAAAGAAAGAGAAAGGCCAAGGCCGAGGCGGAGGCAAGGGAGGAGGAGGAGGAATTGTTTCAACAGCGAATTGAAGCAGCAGCTCTGAGAGAACGACTGCAGGGCATGGAGAAGTGGATGCAGCAGACAAATGAGCGCTTAAAGGAGATCACGGACGTCCTTGGAAAGCTGCAGCTGGATACAGAGAACACGAAGAAGAGCCATGAAATCGCTTTCAAGGAGCTCCATTACGACAAACTCATTATTTGGGAGGACATTCACTGTCTTGGGCAAACCCAGGTGGAGCTGGCGAAGCGCTTTTCGGTGCACGAGCAGAACGACCACGACGACCGGCCGGAGGACACCACCCACACAAGAAACGGACCAGGAAGTCATGGACATGGCCCATCACTGCTACCACTGCAGCGTCCGATCACTGTAGACAACGAGAGAAGGACCCAGCTGGAGGCCGCCGAATGGTGGGCACGTAATGTCGGTGTGGCAGGGGACGCAAGCTTTCTAGATGTGTGGTTGGACAAGTATGGCAAGAAGGAAAGGAAGTCCCTGGCAAGCATGGGAGCAGTCCGAAAGAACTTCTGCAACATACACCACGGATCAGACGCATTCATCGGTGCGGATGGAACTCGCTATGCGGACGTGGGCAACTACTGGTATGCCAGGGTACTTGACAGAATGTACGGCAACCTCTCCGAGCACGTAAGAAAACTCAATGAACAAAGCAAAGGGGACCTCGTGGAGGCAGGCTTGGGTGCAGCGTACTTGGTTTTGGACGAGTATCAGCAAGACAACGACATCAATCAACGTGTTTCTCAGGCACAGTTAGACAGACTAAGCCAGTTTCGAACGGAAGTCGAGGGCTGGGCCCTCAGGTTGGCTGGTGCACGTTGATTTCATTTATCAAGAACGAAAGTGATCAGCTTGCCGCCACCACAAGAATGGACCACGGATATAATATATGTACAGCGAACAATCCGCGGTCGAAGGAATGTCAGGTCAATGTACAGATCTGAGAAAGATTATAATAGCCGGACACGGTCACGGATGTGTCCGATGAATTCAGGGACATTGTTTTTGACATTTCATTCACGCATGTGTCCCTGGACAGAGGTTTCACATCTGACTTTCCGTAATGACGTGCAAAATGTCGCCCGCTTTCGGAGTGTGCTCCTACTCTCAAGACACATTTCCCTCCACCGCCCCACTATACACCTCAGTAAACCTCCACCCGGACCCAGGTCATGCGAGTTCTTTCTACTGCAGCGGATGCCTTGGAGAGTGGCGCAGCTTGGATTATTAAGCGGCACGTCTTAAACTAAACTCGCTGGTCCTGTCTGTGACACGAAAGGCCTACGTATCCAACACTACCGACAAGCACGACGACATGCTGATTGGAGGCACGGCAGTGGAACGTCTTAGACTCGCTGGTGATGCCTTTTACACGAAAGGCTGACATATCAAACACTACTGACAAGCACGACAACGTGCTGACTGGAGGCAGTGAAGTGGCACGTCTTAACCTCAGTGGGTACGACGACAGGGAGGCGGGGATTTAAGAAATGCTGGGTGGTGCTTCGAGACCTACAAGCATGAACGAAGCGAAGAGAAGAGAAGAGGGAACAAAGCCCACAAAAGAAAACAAAAGAGGAATGAGGGTGGAATGTGTTGTGTGGTTTTGTTTCGCTTATTTCTCGCTTCATTCATTCGGCTCCGTTCTTTCGCTCTCATTTCATTGAAAATAAGTGAACCCGAAAACACTACACAATACAATAATCCATTGACAAGCTACTGCATTAAAGGACACAAGAAAGCAAGAACAACATGGAATGGAATGGAAGCATGTGAACATATTTGAACGTAATGAAATCACGGCTCGGGGGAATTAACGTAAACACACCCCACCAACTACACCAGCAATGGTTTCCAAGGTTGACCGTTCACGCGTGGTCTCAGTCAAGAGAACCAAAACCTCGCTTCGGCTCTCTCTCCGTTCGCTCAGATTCTGTTTTTGTCCGTTATCAACCACTTACTCACTTCATCACTTGCTTTCTCAGAGGATAATAGGTGGATAGTTTACTGTTGGTTGGTGGCAGAAGGCAAATTACTCCAAGGAATTACGAACGGCATTAACATGTCTTTTGTCTGGGTGTGTCGTTTGCTTCGTCTATTACATTCACGCATACTCTTTGTTCCTTTTTACTTTAACCAAAAAACAAAATGAAACAGAAGATGGTGGGTTAATTCGTTCGTATTTTGCTTGCGTTCTGTACGCTGAAATTTGGCCTTTGTTCCGTGCGTTGAATATAAAGAAAAAAGAACTAAGGGAAAGGTACTAAGATTTAGTAAGATGATTCTGACTTTAATAGTAAAATAATAATAGCTATTAGTTATGTCGTGTGTGAAACCTAAACATAGCAGGAGTATAACTGTATGGCTGGTTGTCAAAATTGGTGTCCCGTTTAGGGTACCCTAACTATTAGGCGCCCCATGTCTTGAAGCAGTGGCTAACTATACGGGCCAAGTATACCTCTATCTCTTCACTCTCGCAGCTGCAAGGCAACACTCCATTCCCTCAGTCTGGCTGTTCCTGGGCTTCCAACGGACGTCTGCGAAATGGCTCGGACGAGTGGGTGTCTGGCACATTCGGCCAAGAGATTCTCATGGCTGAATGTGCCAGCCACCTACCTGGGGGCCAAACTGCACACACACACACACTCTCTCTCTCTCTCTCTCTCTCTCTCTCTCCCTAAAGACCAACAGCACCTTTCTGAGCGGCAGGCCCGGCGCCTTTCTTTGTTTGGCTTCCTGTGCAGGCAAGACATCGGATGCTGTGAGAAATTGCACAATACGCAGTCCACGCACAGAAATCAGAAGCTCGCACCCTTTTGCGAAATCCGTTTGTGCTCCTTGCGAGACCGTGGGCCAAGCCGCGGTTTCAGTGCTTTGAATTTCCATCAGCATTTAATTTATGTCTCCGAAATTCTGGGACTGGGAGATCATCGCAGGCGCACCAGTGGTCCTCGCGAAAGCATGCGTCGTACGGTACCAGTTCCTTCGGAGTCAGGTACATCTGGAAATAACACCGACTGCAATGGACGCACATGGAATCCATGACCACCAGCTCCAGTTGGCCTATGATTTCTCTCTTTTCTTGTGGTAGGAACTTTGATAGTTCTCCGGCTATTGCGGAAAAGTTTACCTCCGTCACCGTCTCTGAGATCTTGAGAGACTCCATCATCTTCACATTCATTTCCATGCTTTCCTCCGTGCTTGTGGGAAAGGATGCCTCCGTCTCAAGATCCTGCGTCTGCTTCACAGGGGCTTCCATGCCTTCCTCCGTGCCACTCATGGCTGCTCTAGAATTGGCTGCTTGACGTGTGAAGTCTTTAGTGGCGGATTCCTGGAGGCTGTCGTTTGAACCGAAAACCGCCACAGCAACATATTCAAGTTTCGGTCGGCCTGTGGTTGAGGCCTTATCAGGCAGTGGGCAGCAGGGTGAACTCAAGTGAGACCTGAATCCTACAAAGCTTCTCTGCCCTGAAGCGGCCCCTTCCAAATCTCAACTGGGCACGATCAGCTCCGGCTGGCCTTTTCTTCGTAGTGCTTCTGGGCGGACGGCTGAACCCTGCCAGGTGAGCAGGGACGTTTGGTTGATGAAGACGACGTCTTCATCAACCGGACGTCCTTGCTGCCGACGGCGTCAGTGGGATGCAGAAGACACAGTATCCCCCCAGGAGAGGTGTGGGCAGCTCAGCTATATAAGATGCTCACATCGCTCCTGGGCGGATACTGTCTTCTGCATCCGTTCCTGCTCCTGCAGCAGGTCCGGTCGGTGTTTCGTGGCCTCAGCGATTATTCACAGAAGCGAAAAGGTACATGTCAATGCTTTTCAGAACATGGCTGCATCCTGAAGCGGACTTTTGACCAAATGACGTGTTTTCGCTCCATTGTACCCCAGTAAACTCACAACTGGACAGGTGGCATGTCATGGCCGTGTTCACGCGACTAGTGTAGTACTATTCAGTTCATGCGTCTCATGCACTCTGCCCTGTGAGAACCTACCAGCCTGCAGCGATTTTATCGCTGCGAACCCCAGAATCCGTCGGCTCAGTCAGCAAACATGAAAGCCTCCGAGCAGCGCAGTGCTGATCAAGGAAACAGCATAATAATACACAAACAACAAACTGGCCTGGCCTTCCGGGCAGCAATGCGGGAGCTGTTTTCGTTCTCTCCTGCTCTTTGAGCTGCTTTGTAGGCCCTCTTGTACGCGGTACACTTCCTGGAGCGCAGCTGATCCCTCGCCGCTTGTTCGGGCGTCTTTTCCTTCTTCGCTGTCTTCTGCGTGGCCTTGTCACCCGCCTTATCGTTTGTATTCTTATCCGTTGGCTTTTCGTCAGCATCCTTTTTCTTGGCTTGCGCCTTGGGCTTGGCGTCAGCATCCCTTTTCTTGGCCTGCGCCTTGGGCTTGGCGTCAGCATCCTTTTTCTTGGCCTGCGCCTTGGGCTTGGCGTCAGCCTTGGCCTTGGCCTTGGCTTTGGCACCGGCCTTGGCCTTGGCCTTGCCCTTTGGGTTGGCCTTGGCCTTTGGCTTGGTCGTGGAAGCCCCAGCCTTCGGCTTGTCATCTTCTTCCGGAAGCTTTCTCTTCCTAGCCTCGGGTTCTCCCTCATGTTTTTCCTCGCAAGACATGGCCAAGTCAAGTGGCTTGAATGCAATACCGACGCTCAGCACTGGCTGCCTTCTCCTGCTCTTCATTCTTCGCCTGGCAGTTTTCCTTGTTGTCCTAGCATCGCACTCAGGGGCGGATTCGCAAGTCAATTCCGTTGAGACACAACCTTGTCCATCAACACGAGACTCACTCCTGCCTTGTTATCCGAATCCATTGCAATAATCTTTTGACGTTTCCGCAATGAGGTAGCTTCCTGGCTTGCAAATCATGGCTATGTAAAGAGAACGACAGGGGAGCTTGCCTGTTCACCCTCACTGTCTGTTATCTCCACCTGCAGCGGAAAGTCGTGGTTCCCTCAAGATATGAAGAACCGGACCTGCTCGGTGATCAACTTTGAATCCTCTTCCAAGAGCCGATCGACCTGCTCATTGCCGGTTTCCATCAGCTTGGAGTGTCTGGCGAAGTCAAAGCACGACCCACCCAATGCAACCTGCCGGCCTTGTTCGTGCTGTCCCGGCGCGGCTCCTGGCAGCTTGAAATCTCTGGCTAAGTGAAAGTACCGAGACAGATTGCCTTGTCCTTGTCTTCCAATGGAACCTTCATCATCGCCTGCGGATCCTGGCGGTTTCGAAGTTCTGGGTAGGTTCAGACGAGGCAAGGAGCCTGCCTCCTTGTTCTCCTCGACCGGAATCTCCTGCTGTTGCTCATGCATGTGCGCTTCCTCGCAGCTTGGAAATTTTGTCGATGATAAACTCAAAGTATGATGCTTACTGAGGAGGTGGCCTGGCCAGCTTCCGTGTTTGGGACCTCCTGCTATAAAACTTGATTTGACACACTTGCGGATTCTACCAGAATGTAGACACGAGGCCAGAAGCCTGCCGCCTTGTGGTCCCTCATTGGAATCTCCTGCTGCTTGTTCACGTCGTGTGTTTCCTGAAAGCTTCAAAATCTGTAAAAATTGTTTAACACTTGCGGATTCTACCAGAATGTAGACACGAGCACAGAATCCTGCCTCCTTTTTGTCACTCATTGGAATCTCCTGCTGCTTGTTCACGTCGTGTTTTTCCTGAAAGCTTCAAAATCTGTAAAATGTGATTTAATATTGCGGATTCTACCAGAATGTAGACACGAGCCCGGAATCCTGCCTCATTGTTGTCCTTCATTTCAATATTCTCTTGCGTGATCACGTCGTGTGTTTCCTGAAAGCTTAAAACATCTGGATGTTAAAGCACAATACAAGCAGCCGCCTGGTCCGCGCCGAACGTTGGCGTCTCCCGGATTTCCCGTTGCGGTTCCTGGCCACTCGGAATCTTCGTGCTGTCCAGGCGCGGCTCCTGGCAGCTTGAAATCTCTGGCTAAGTGAAAGTACCGAGACAGATTGCCTTGTCCTTGTCTTCCAATGGAACCTTCATC